>JAEPQZ010000014.1:0-600000 GCA_016758905.1 Umbelopsis isabellina
AGTCAGTAACCCCCCCATTCGTGCCTATATGAAGATGGCCCCTCTCACTTCACCTGGCACCCGCCCTGCGGACGGCTCTGCCAGCCGTTAGTGTGATGGCTCTGCCAGCCCTTAGCTCTGCCAGCTTGCTAACACATCTGTACGCTCATGTTTGCAAGTCCGGTGGACTGAACTATAATTATAGCTGATCAAATGACTACTGTTCGAAAGGAAGTACTTATTTAATTTTGGTGGCACAAGAGAGGCAAATGATAATATGGTACCGAGATTTTTTGCAACATGTGGATAAGCTGGCCTTCAGTTGGCCATTCAAATTCTCATTCTAATGAAGTTCTTATGTAAAACTGATGTCAAAGTATATGTTACTTCATGGCTTATGTTCAACTTTCATTTCATTTGATACAGATACAAAAAATCACATAGGTCAGCTTGCTTCTAATTAGAGATGGTAATAGAGGTGGCTTTTATGGCTTATGCGTTTCAGCCGCTTTTGAACCTAAAAAAGGTCTAACTTTCCTCATCCGTTTTCTTTACAACACGGCAAGCATTTTATACTCTGAATTTGAAGGATTTCCAGAATGAAAAGTGCATATATTTCTCGTTACTCTGAAATTAAATTCTCAAGCTGTTCAGGACTTGATAATCAACGATGACTTTTCTTGATACAACATCTGCATACATATGAGATACTATAAATATTCAATCACAACTTGCCAAATATTAACCATCGCCTGTACAACTGCTTGTTAATCATATTTAGTTTCTATATTTGCTTCATAACATTAGTATTGAACGCGTACCTTATTAATTACAATCACACCATAGCAGATCATCCGCACTGTCATTGTGTAATTACAGTATCTACAAACATATTAAAAATGTGCTTGTTACATCCTACAGTAGCTTTCTGTAGCTTAGCTACCACACAAAGTCGGCTGTAACGTTTTATAAATTTGCCGCAACAGCATTGCAATAACTTCAAAAATCAAAGATTCTTAAATGCGTTGGCATCCTGAATAGCTTTATATTCAGATGGACTCTCACTATTGGACCATTGAAGCTTACCTTAAACCGCCCATTAAGAATAGTTACAATGTCATTTATTTCCTTAGCATCTTGTCATGTCATATGAAAGTACTTTGTATTAGTGTTGTTGCTCAATTCTATTCTAAAAAAAGCTCGAGATCAGCAAAACTTGCTAGAAACGATATAATGTTCCGTTGGAGGTAATGATATCAGAGGAAAGGTAAGTATGTTGATTTCGTTGCACAGTCTTAACTTTATTTCTCTCGGTCACTTCAAATTGTACGTGGTGATCCTTCTTCGGAAGCAATTCAAAGAGGGATTATTTGACTGGATGTTATCATCCGCAACCTCAAAGTATCTGTCTTTCGAGCGATGTAATATATGCTATTGATATTAATGCATTGAACGAAAGTTCTGCCGATACCATTATCATACTGCGTTGCCACACTGAATTATCAAAAAATCCAGAACATCGTCATCCATGTCGTACATTTGTAAGCGGTAGTCGACTTTTTGTTCTATTGGGTTTCCCTCAATATCCAATAATTGAAAGTTGACAGTCCTGGTACAATGGTCGCTTGATTTTTGTGTCTCATTATAATCATTAAGCATATACTGTATCTTTTCTTGCTTTTTATCTTTTAAAACAGAAATTCGAGTGCTTTATGCTCTTTTGCGGCATGATCATTTTCATTTATCCTCAACTCACTGTGATTAAGTGTTCTTTTGTCGAATTTCAGCCAGGATTACGTAGACCTTCTTGTTATTGTAAAGGGGTTGTTTTTTGTGACGCGAAGTTCTAGCCGACTCTTTTTGCCGGGCAATTCATCAGCAAAAACAGCGTTTTCATCATAAAAGGAATTTCCTTGTCCAAGCACATGATTTTTTTTTTTCGTAGGTAAGGTAATGTATTCCATTTAGGATCAAATAGCGATTAATTACTTTACCCGCTACATTGAGGCGGTATGTGGCAGCGTGTCATAGTCCAATAAATCCGAGATTGGAAGAATATCGTTAAGCTGACCATACATCTCAGGAAATTAATCGACATACTGTTCGACCGCGTTTCCTTCGATGCCTAACAAACGAAAGTTTGGGTCTCTTTTGACTGTACTGTTTGGTACGAAAGCCTCAATTATCGGCAAGGCTATGGGAGGCGTTGGTGGCAGGCTTATCTTTATTCACTATAGATTTAAAAGGTTATAAATTGTTGTAGGACGCTTTTCAACACGATATTTATACTTTTGAGACAATTGCTGACCCTTTGTATACGAGTCGCAAAGTTTGGTGCTACCGTAGTACAATTGTCAAGTGGTGTATGTTGCTAAGCAACCTATAATCTTCATCAATGTCTATAGTTCCATTTGATTTTCAAGTGACATTGCCCAATGGTACCATACTGTATGGTGTTCAAATACTATTTTACTTTCACTTAAATTGGATATTGAGAAGACCATCGAATGTGTGCATAAGCACCGAGTTTTGTACTGATGTGCCATTTTGGATTTTTTTTGCTATTCAATGGTAAATGACAATAGGGCAAACGTGAAAATCATTTGTAGACGTTTTATGGTGACTTTGAGTCCGAGACATCAAGAGAAAAGAAACGTGTTTTGCAGTATGAACTGGATATACAAATATGCTACATAATCTAAACCGTTTGCAATAAAACCATATACGAGCTATGACATTGATTGCTGTGAGATTGCCATAGTGCAAATTTGAACGACGTGATTCGATAAATGTAGGTGGTCAAACCGAGCTTGACATTTTCGTGTGGTCTATAGTTTAAAGCAGAATAGCGGACTACTCATGCCTTGATGATACTGATGGTGAGCTCACCGGCATCCAGTGTGCTTTCATCTTGCTCTACGCTTCTGACTTTAATAAGCCCACGCAGAGCTTGGTGTGCCGATTGCAACACCTCCTGCTCATCAATGTCTGGCGCAACATGTATTTCCAGGGATGCAACGTGTTGCCCAAAGGTATTTTGCCAGAAATGTGTTCTGCCTATTGATAATACACCTTTGATTTGTTGAAGCTGCCGATCATGAAATATTAGCGATCTCGAATACATTCAAAATAATGTGTTTTGAGACTGCCTTTACCTCCCGAAGTTTCCCTTCAATCCCATTTCCTAAGCCCTTTGGCGTCGTTTGCAAAATGAGTTTTGACAATGCCATGGCAGTTGGAGCCGCCAGATAAAACATTATGGCGGCTTCAAATGTCGCAATCAATTTGTCGAGTGCCGGACTTGCAAATATGAAAGATGAAACTACTACAAGACAACCACATCCTACAACAGTCGATGCAAATATGTTGCCTCGTAAAGTATTGATGATCCCTTGTCGACCACGATTGATGACTGAGTAAGAAATGCCCTGCATGGTTATGGGCATCCGTCGCCACACTAATTATGATGAGTTTGGTACTTGTCATCCTTTCCTTCAGGACACGTAGCTTACCTTTACAAAATGTTTCATGATTTTGAAGATTGACTCCGGAAAGAAATGAAAGTGCTATTGCAGCCGAAGTCAATAGGAATGCAAATAATCCAGGTGCTTTGTCAGAGTGAGAAGTATGCGCATTTTCCGTGGTATCATGCGAGCTTGGTAAAAGGAGGTGCTCAAGACTTTCTTTTCCAACTTGCATAGAAAAAAATAGTAGATAAATTGCTGTTGCCAAGGCAAACAAAACTTGCAATCGTACAGCACTGTTAACAGAAATTTCATATAGGCCGAATCATTAACGAAAAAAGGGTCAACAAAATGGTTTTCACGTCAGAATCACATACCCAAATGGCCTATTCAAGTTGCGTGAACGAAACGAAGGCTCTAACTCCAAAACAGTTGACAAAAACGTATTCAAGAGGCCGATTGCATCGAATACCACCAAGTAGGAAAAGGCTATCATCGCTGTTTAAGTAACAGTAAATCTGGTCAATAAAAAGTACCTGCAGTCCATCAAAAAGTATAAAACATTAAGCCTATATACTGACATAAATTGCCCAGGGAGCCACCCGTCCAGTAAATGAAGAATCCAACCGTTGCTTGAATACATGCAACTGTAAAGATGGTTTTTTGCTCTGCACTCAGGTTACTGAAAATGCTTGACATTGAAGGCAAAGGACTTTGCATTACTCTGGCGTGGTTATGTTGATGACTATGATCGTGGTGGTGTGAATGATCGTGCGAAGAAGCATGGCTGTGATGATGTGATTCCTGGTAGTGATTGTGAGCATGGTTGTGAGCATGATTATGACCTTGATTATGACCATGGGCTTGGTGTTCGTGATGATGATGGCTGTGACTGTGGCCATTGCTATACTCATGGTTAGTGCCGTGGCCGTGATCGTGGCTGTGATCGTGATCGTGATCGTGTTGATCACCATTATGATGTTGGCCAAAATGGTCGTGACTTTGGTGTGGTTCTTCGTGAGCATGAGTACTGTGTGCTCCTATTGAGCGGTCTTGCATTCTCAGAGGCGCTGAGGTTTGGAGCGCAATAGCTTGCCCAGACGATCCTAGCATGTTTACTGATTCTGGTTTCGGATGGTGTGTGTTGTGTTTTTTGATCTCTCGAGTTGCCGTGTTCATGGCAAAGCAGAGCAGGAAGGAGGTTTGGGCAAGCAGCTAGAAGTCTAATAGCCAAGTGTGAAGTAGGGGCGACTGAAAAATTTCGTACTGCGCTCGTTACCAGTTTAATGTCCTCTCTAAATTCATGTCAAGTGCTTTGAAGCTTTATTAACATAGGAGTCAAGATACGTGTTAGATTCAAACCAATCCATACATTTTGCAAGAAGAAGAAACATAAGTAAATATATCATACCGTGTTTTATGCCTTTGAAAATCCGTATCTATTACCGATCATGTTCCATACCCCGAATACATCAATATATGCTGGCTCACTAATCCTACCTATCGATTCTTCCAGTATTGTTTGACATCATTCATCCCACTACAGCCATCACTCTCTCAGACGATGCGAGAAACCTTGTCCCGGTGTACCCTGTTTAATAGATGATTATATATGATAGTAAATGATCCATATTATCAAGTCTTAATTTAGCATAGTCATTTGTTGTTCTTAGAACCAGATGTACCATACCCATCCACAATGCAAAATAGGAAAACCACACAAGATAACAAGTTTACAATATCTCATATGGAAAAAATTGTAGTGGTCTTTAGAACTGATTACCAGCACGACCAGAAAAATTCTCGGGTGGTAACTGAAATTTAAGCTGATCGCAACAACTAAAAGTGGATTTGTAAACAGAGATAAAGTAAAACTTGAATCACTTTGGTGATATGATTGAAGTGATCTTTTGATGTAGAGTGGGTTGTACAAAAAAAGCTTACCATTGAAGTCAATGGTTATTTATTGTGTGGCAATGGACTAAGTGTTAAATGAGTCATATTTCTTCCGGAAGTCTTCTTTTGAAGCCGAGTTTAGTATTGATTTCTCTTAGGAGAAATCAAATTATGCCATGCCCAAATCACTGATTAAAGATAGCTGTATTGTTGAGAATATTAGACTTATTCATTCGGCTCCGTTTATGATTGAAAATGGTTTGCTGGTACAATTTCATAATAGTAGCAGAGGTAAAATGCAAAATTTGGATTTCTAGGATAGACCAAACATGATTGGCTGAATTGTCTTTTTAATGCTAAGCCTAAGAGCTGTGAAAATTTCATCCGCTTAATCCCACTATCATGTATAAACATTATCCAATCGTGCCACCAGCTGCGAATCCATCGCCATTCTCAAAAGCCAGTAATATGAATACAACAAAGACTCACAAGAAAATGTATGACCAAGAGTACTGGCTCGCTTGTTTTGACTCGCTTAATAGTACAATATTCAATTCTTCCGCAGCGGCATTACCGCCGTTTGCACACCAACGAATGGCCATAAACGAGAATGACAAGAAATTAAATCTTGGACAGGAGAGAGGAGAAAATACTGGTGACCCTGGAGTACCAAAAGGACAACAAGACATTTCTCCCAATAACAGGAATGATGAATACTTTGCGTTTCAGAACTTTTACGAGTTTCGACAGGCTAGAAGCGATCACGTTATGGGCAGACTTCGAGTGCACTTTCGTTTTGATGGCTTAAGTATGCGACGGCTTCAATCTGGTCACTACATCATGCATCAAAGTACGCCTGCAGGACCGATCTTTGATCTTGCAGAGAACAAAAGCAAAACTTACGGCACAGAAGACTGGATTCGAAAACGAAGAGCCGTCATGGCACAATTCGGGAGCGAAGTAGCCATGCCAAAGTTTCGAAGTAAATTCATTCCTTATTCATATTCAAGTGGAGCCCGCTATTGCTCTCCTTACCGAGTACTAGACGTCCTTCTTCGGTGTGCACATTTACCCAATTGGTAGGTCTTTAATATGAACAACGTCGATAGTCATTTTTGCTGCTGTATCTAATACTTTTTTTTAGGGCACAAACTATATTCATTCTTAACTGTATATCATATATGAAAGAGCATGGACAAATTGAACCAGGGAAGCCTTACCCTGGTCTCTTTGCGCCGTATGCTCCTTCTACAGATGTGACATTTAGAATACTGAATAATGATACGCTTATCTCAGGACAAGAGCCATTTCCATTAGCCCTGATGATTTTTGAGCACTTGTGCTTTGATGTGACGGAAGAACAAGATTTGGATATGCTACATGTGATGGATGGGATGAGCTTGGGCTTTGGAAACGACCGTAAGCAATCTCTCAGAGACCAAATCAAGCTGGCTCGCTTTCCAATATTATGGGTTGAGCTTGGTGATGGTATGGGACAGCATTTGGCCGGGTTAGCCAATCACTGGCTTGAAGAGCAACCGAAAGGCGACGACGGAGTCAAGATGGACAAAGATTAATATATGTGTACAAATAATACCAAAGTCTCTTCATAAATTGTCAAATAATATCATAAGCAAATAATCGTTTAAACAAACACTAACTCTGCAATGACAATGGTTGTATCTTGTTTGCTGACCACAGCTGACCTGTTACTTAAATTTCTTGGTATTTGGCTTGGTTACAAGCTGACAATTGAAATCACAACTTTTCATACAAAAACTTGACTGGCCTCGGAGCTTGGATTTCCGTAATTGCACCTCGAGGTTCTACTGATCATGACCATATATGATCATGTAGCAACAATTAAGGCGTATGCTGAGACGAGCGAGCATGCATCGCCGTGGCATGCTACGGCTATAGTGATGGCAGCACTACCCCCTCTTACGTTTAGCATCTTCCTGGCCATCGAATACCCCATGTTGGCAGCTGTGGCCTGTGCGTTTTGTTTGGGCGCTTTCACAGTTTACATGCCAAGTCATCAAAAGACCGAGATGACTGCATATAGTGACATAATACCGAAACGTAAAAGAGAGGTAAGGTTTTCTTGTCACTCTTTGTATATTTGCACGCTGTGCAGGTTGTAACGTTGCTGCTAAAATTGACAAATGAAATTTGTAGCTTCATGCAAGAAGCCAAAGGTCGGACCACGTTGCTTTGCAGCTAACAGACACGGCCATGGTCACAGCAGCCACCAAGTTGATTGATTTGACCATCCGTGATTTTGTATCCACTTGGTGGACGCCAATGAATTTTTACAATAATGTTCTGTTTGAAACTGAAATTCGCACTACAATCAATATAACAATGATGAATCTCGAGCGTTCTATCTTGGCCCACGATACAAACGATCTCTTTCTGGGTATTGTGTATGGCATGGCCAATAGCTTGATTATCCATATGGTAAGCTCAAAATTTGCGATGATTTTCAAGAAATGGTAGACGTATAGTGGCTAATTTAATATGCCAGCGTGAATGCCGAGAGTTTGAAGACTCTAGATTGGATCTCGCAGAGTTCACTCAGCGTAATCCAAGCTCACCTTTCTCTCAGCTTTTATCAAGAAAGGAACAGCATCGACAATTACAGGATTTGGGCACCTCGTTTCTTCAGAAAACTGTCCCCAAAGAGGAACTCAGTTCCCCCATTGTTTCAAGCTTTTTCACTGAAATTTTTGCTTCATATGCCTTAGAAAGTGTCTTGGACCTCATTTGTGACCCGGACTATTTAAATATGACCATTGTAGATGCTTTGAATGACGCAAAAGTGATAGATGGAGAACACGGTGAAGATATGGCAGAAGGTTTTCGAAGTGTTGTGGAAAAGGCAGCAGAAGATGCTATTGCAACCAAGAATGAGAGTGTTCCATCTTCAGGTGCTCCACTGAACAGAGATGAGGGAGCCAATCAGCGGCAAGTATCTAACGACATGGTGCATGATCACAAACCGGTGCCGACTGAAGGTGAAAAATTGACGGTTGATGTTGGGATGTCGAAATCTCCAATAAGAGATACACATGAAGCTGGTAGACGTAATGGTTCGATTACTATACCCGGTGACGGTTCTTTCTACAAAGACGGCCAATCTTCATATACCAATCGAATGTCCGAAGATAAAGTGTCAGCACGAACGTCTAGCCCTCAATCATCAGTTCACGAGCTATCAACTACTATGAAGCAAACACCTTCCTTGCTTTTTCCAAGAGGAACAGTTAGTTTCAGTATAATGGATATCTCTCCTGGCGATGAATCTCAAAAGATCGATATTGCAACACTATTATTCTTTGTACAGATTGAGCGCTCAATGAGTAATGACCAACGACAGTCTGAAGGTGGAGGATACATTTTGACCCGGACATATGATAATTTCATGGCACTTCACTCAGCATTATCTACTAGACATCCGAGATCAGTATCTAGACTATCTTTGAGACTACCTTTAGATCAAGGACGAATGTGGAGGCATAGATCACAAACAAATAATAGGGAGGCGCTCTGTCAAAACTTGGAGAAATATTTACACATTGTTGCGGACGATGATGTACTTGGTGCGGATATGGGTTTCAAAGTCTTTTTGTCAAAAGAGCAAAACTCAAGTCAAGATATCGATGCTGTGAAAGCGCTTGGTATCGAGGAATTGTCGGAAGATAGCTCTAATGCATCAAGTTCAAAAAACCATCTGAGTGGACCCTCAGGCCAGGCATTAGTCGATGAGGATAGAGATCCCTTAAAGCAACAAATGTCTCCAAGGACTCAATATTCAAAGTGGATCAACAAGCGAGTATCAAGACAAAACTCCATGAAGGATGGCATAGAAGCAAGTCCTCGACCAAGTAGTCGACAGTCCACAGACTCGTTTGTTTCAATGCCTATGACGGGATCAAGGCAATCGAGCGAAGGTCCAGTTGAGGGATACAATGCACAAATACCAGGCAGACCTTCCACAGATTTACAAATCCGTAACGATGGTGCCAAGTTAGTAGACGAGACAACCGAACCTCAGAGCGTTACAAGCGCACATAAAAAACTTAACGCCATCGAGGTCGAGCTGCTGATTGAAACTACTTTTGCATTGATAACAGAGATTTTTCAATTAACAGAAGCAAATCAATCAGCCTGGTTACGAAGAACAGCCTTGAATTTGTTGCGCGAAGTGATAAGACGATCATATTCTGAAGTCATCTCCCAGCAATTTGTAAAATACATGACGGAATATGGCTCATCTTCATATGTCACGAGTCTGATCACTACCATAACTGACAAGTTTTGGCCAAATGGAATTTGGGCAACTGCGGTACCCGTTCGGACTTCAGAGGAAAAGGAAGCAACGAAAGCGCTTGCTAGGGAGTTGTTGAAGGCAAGAGGCGTGCCCAGTGGAGCTCGACAACTGATTGGTGAGCTGAACTGTGTAGATGCAATGGAACGTCTTTGGGCTAGATGCCAAGACGTTGAGCTAAACAGAATATTAGGGGTGCAGTTACTTGAACGAACTCTGCGACCCTTTATTAACTGAATGGCCTTTAACAAAATAAATGCATGCATTTTGATTGTTTACAGTCCGAGAATGGAGTTCTTTAATTTGGGTTTATTAACCTGTTATTGAGAACTACAAAATATCGGTCTACAGTGATTTTATCACAATGCTAATTAGTACAGTCATTAGTACACGAACTAAAAATTCAAAATTAGGATGGAAATCGCCTCGAGTCTAAGATATACTCGTCCTGACGAGTGTTACGTTTAAGTACTCTAGTTGATCTTCTGGACATGGATGGGCTTGGGGAGCTTGTAAGGATGGGCCTCAGTGTTGAAAACCCATTCGTTCAAGCTAATGAGGCTGGGGTCGGCGAACACCAAGTAAGAGTACTTCAAGGTCTCAGCAAAGAAGAAACTCTCTTGGAAATTTGACAGTCCAGGGTTGCTGGCATCATTAACGTTATCCAAGCTTGTGAAACCACTATCTGTGCGGCAGTACTTGTTGATAGCAGAGAAAATAGTCCAAGCCTTGTCTTGCCATGTGGATTGACCAGTCAGACGATAGAAGTAGAACAAACTTTCCAAGGTTTCTGTATAAGGCGTTAGTTACGGGCCCTTTTCTAATGTAATTGGAAATGTAGTTCTCCTGTGACTTACCAGGTCGAAGGTCATAAGTAGCTTCAGATGTAGCAAAGAAGAAACCAATCTTCTTGTCTTGAGCAGTTTGTTCGGTAGTGTAATTACCCTTCTTATCAGTTGATGGGACCCAATGGAAACTTTCAGGTGCGATACCAGTCTCAGTGCCATTCCAAATTTGAACACATCCATCCATCAACTTTTCACCAAATTGAGCGAATTGCTTATTGTTTGTAAAGGCGGCACCCAACATAACATTACCGGGCAAGAAGCAGATCTGGAAAATGAAGTGTTAGGTATTGTCATAGTAATACAATTCCATCAGAATCAAGACTTACCAGTTCACCAGAAGTTGAGTAGTTGGTTCCGTTAGTGATTTGAGAAAGATAAGTGAAGTCGTGATAAGCCTCTTGTTGCATCAAGTACTTCTCCATGCTTTCGACGGCAGTTTCCCATGAGGACAAGAGAGACTTGTCTGTTTGGCCCAAAAGAAGATAGTTTTTAAGGAGATACTCGTAGTAACTGTCGCCGCCTCCACTGATAGAGATGGTACCATATGGGTCAGGCTTGAAGGGGTCGAGAGTCCAATCCATTGCATAAAGCTGGGGTGGGAATGACTTTGTGTGTTGAATCTTGGGGATAACAGCATTGGCAATATCGGCATAGGTCTGATTGCCAGTAACTTGAGACAAGCGAGTCATCTCCATCTGCAAAGAGCCGAATTCTGCTAAATCTATACTGTTACCTGGTACAGGCTCACGACTGAGACAAAAATTTAGCAACTTCAACTTTGACGTTGGCATCACACAAATTATTACTTACGTAGTCACATTGACATATGAAGCTGGGATACCGTCCGATGTCTTGAAAGCTGGCAAAACGGTGGTCTCGGCGACAGAAATAGCTTGCTTGACCAACATGGGGTTGGGACGGAGATCGTTTGCAGACAGGAGTCCACCAAGGTATCTAATGGTAGTTTCGAACACCTTTGAGGTTTGGTCAGACTTGTTAAAGTCAACTTGGGCGACATGCTTAAGTGCCTTTTCATATTCAGCATCCAAACCCATGATGAGCAATGTATCGAGAGCATCAAAGATAGAAGCTGCCAAACAAACACATTGTTTAGTTGACAATGTAACTAATGGTGGCTCTTAAAAACCTTAAAAACTCACCTCCCCAGCCGTTACTAGTTTAGTAGGGCATGAACAAAAATAGAATGGTAAGGAGATCGGCTCATCGTTTCATTGCTTTTGATTCATCTGAATGCTTACCGAGAATCAGAGGGCTGGTTGGTCACTGAAAGCAATTCATCATGACCCCATGCGTACTTTGAGTAGCCGTTCCAAGCGTGCAAGAAGGCATCTTTGACTGCAGTAGCACGGGGATCAGTGGAGTGATGATGGCCATTAATTGGGGAGTTGGCAGTTGCGTTAACAGATTGAGAAACTTTTGGTGCAGCAGAAGTTGATGCTTTTGCTGAAGAATGGGGTCTGGCATCAACTTGGAAAACCTGTAGTGCGGCAAGGGCAATAACGGCAAGCGTCGCAAAAGTCTTCATGATGTTGCGAATAAAGATGTCGACGACTTCCGATGCGGGAGGTGGCTTAATATAAGGAATAAAAAAAAACTACTAGGTTTAAGGACACGAGTGCATTGAAACAAAAAGGTTAGATGCCAAAGGGACAGCTGTAACACGCATCTGAACCCTAACATGAACTATAAGGAGGTAGCACAACATTCCACCCCTTCCCCCGAAATATCGAAACGTTAATAACCTTACACTCATGGGTTCCTTGTCATAAGTTATATGTACATCGTTTGATGTGCACGCGATTCTTACTGTTACTGCATTACCTGTAAAATAAACTCGTGGCCACTACGTTTCGATTTGGACCACGAACAATTATTGTACGAGAAAGTAAATATCCAAAGCAAGCTAATTCTCCTAGTACTACACGTTTGAAAATCAATGTTCCACCGAGCCGTTACCGATTACAAAAGCTGGGATCCCGAGCAAGGTTAGGAAATCAGCGAGATTTATTAACTTGGACTAGAGAAAATTTGCTTAACTCCTGACCAGCTTATGAAAACTGTGGGGAAGCTTGTTGTATGTAAATGACTACAAGACAGTCCATTTGACACTAGCTCAGTACACCTTGCAGAGTGAACATGATATTGCCATTATTGACTTTTAAACATTCCTCTAATGGTATTGTACCTTTCTAACCCTGGAAATGTGATCGACGTTTCCCTGAACCTTGCCAATCCTATGATACAAATGGAAAAATGTCAACCTCTATTTTCCCGTGGATGAGCTAGATAAAAACAGAACATAATTAACCTAACTGTGATTACATGATCATTATTGAATCGTACGAGTCCTTACCTACGCAAATGTTGAACAAATGGTTCGTTCCTGGATTATTCCCAACAAGGGAAAATGTTGTGCCAAAATTAGGAAAAGCGGGCTTTAAAATGTGCATGGTGCTGGCCATTGCATGATCGAACGTGACCTGCTCATAAGTAGATCACACAGCGTATAACTTATAGATGGTGATACTTAAATGACATATCATTCAAAATATTTAACCTGTTTGTTATTTTACAAGAAAAATACTCAAACAACTTTGGTAATAAGGTGAGAAGGTCAGTCGGTTTTTTGTGCTATGCGGGATGAATGGGTATAAAGCTATTAGACAAATTAGGCAATTGGTAATTTATATCCTTACATTCAACATCCGTGCTTTATATGCTGTACTACTCTAGACCTTGACTTTACCGCCTAGTCGTATCAAAACACAGCTTGCAAGATTTTCTAGTACTACCTGATAATATTAAATAAAGTACGGGGATTCCGAGGTACGATGATAATCACTTGAAGTTAGGTTTCCCGTAGTACAACAGACAGCCGCCGCTCTCTGGGATCTTCCGAGGAAACTAGGTGGATGCCGCTCTGTCGTTATTTCATGAGCTTGTCTAATTTCCGGTTCCTGTCTTTTCCCAGCAAACACAACATCTCAGAATATATTTTTTAGTTCTGAACCTTGATGGACTTTGATAGGATATTGTTAAAAATAGGAACATGGTGCCTGTATTACTCAAATTTGATTTTGCTATGCTCTATTATACAAAAGACATCCATCCAACCCACATCCGTCCCAAGGCATTGCCATCAGTAGCTAAATCTAGCAGACAGTTGACTTGATCGCTGACGGTTGGACATATATTGGGGATGTTGGCTCTGAAGTTGTGTTGTTTATCACCTATTGCAACAGATTTCATAGATGTGATATATGGTTTGGATGCATGTCCAATAACCAATTCCTTGGCCACAATATCTAAAAATGGTAATATAAAATGCTCAATGCTGTGGTACTTTGACATGCAACTCATGCAAATTAGTTTACTCACGTCCGGGATTCTCGCCTTTGAGTTTCCTTGAGGCAATTTCCAGCTTTTGCTGAGGGTACCAAGCTATTTGATCAAAGTTTGAACTTTCCTCAATGTCCGTTTCTGGTGTAGTGGTGGTGGTAGTTGTCCCACTTGATCCAGCGGCTCGCTCTTCATTCATCTGGTTAGAGCTTGTGTCCCAATGTTGAAATATTAGAAAACAACCTACTTTGTTCTTTGCCCCGCTTAATAGCAATCTTTTTCCAGTCCATTAAAGGTTCCTTAACAAAGATATCCATAACATTGAGGATGAGATTCTGATCATTGCGAAGTGCTTCCAAAACATTGATCATAGGAACGCGCAAGATGCCTGCTATTCCCACCGGTTCCAAAAAACCTGAGAACTGCCGCGTCAGCCTAAATGGTACAATCTCTGGGACTGGAAGCAGTTCAGTAGATGAACCAAAGGCATGTCCAAAGTCAATGGAAATTAGTCGTCCACTACAAAAAAATAAAGGAATTGGTGTCAACTGGCGTATATTGTATATCATAGTATAAGTGCAACCTCACCTCTTTCTGTCAATCAAAAAGTTTTCAAGATGGCGATCACCAATACCAAGTATATATCCACAAATACAAATAGCTGCCAAGCTGTAAGCAAAGTCTTGACGGATGGTTAAAAATGCTTCAGGAGATGCCGCAAGTGTGTAGGTGCTATCCCTTAGAACAGAGCTAGGCATAGTCGAAGTAAACAAGGTATATTGCTTTACTACCGTTTCTCTCGGGGCTTGCATCAGATTACGGTAGCCTTTAAACGTCGTTAGAATTAGTAAACATTTTAAGACATCTGGCCAACATACAGAATAGCATACCCATGGTTTCACCCTTAAAGTTTGCTACCCAACTTCGATACGCCTCTTGAAGTCGCACCATCTGGTTCTTGCGTACTGGAGTCTCTTCTAGGCAAGCTCGAATAGGTTTTGTGTGCTCAAGCCATTCAATCACACCAATACTGCTGGTCATAGGTATGACCTAAAGATGTATTAGTAAAACATGAGCCTATCTCAATCCTAGCCAAATTTGCTTACGTTATATGTAGTAAGATGTATGCCTTGGCGGGAACAGAACTCGTTCTTGTGAAGGATACCGTTCATCACTGAGAATAGTTGTTGAATTCTTTGGTCGAGTCGCAAGTCCTCTCCACCCTGGAATTGCCCAGTTTAGTATCACCTTGCCTTACATGACATCAAAACCTGTCAGTAACTAACCTTGACTAGAAACAGATACTCATTCTCATCAGTTCCGTAAATTCTTATCCGTTTTGGCTTTCGGAGTGAGCTCATAACAAGCACTCTGTCGTCAAAGTTTGAAATCTTGGCATGTTGCGTAGGATCAGGCTTATGTTTTCCGGTGTATTGACCAGGTACTTCAATATCCTGAATGGAAGTCATTTGATTAGATATGTAGATAAACATTTGGTACAAGGAAAAACGGTTGGCCAACCTCGGCAAAGTTGGTATGGTGAAAGTTCGCTAACCAAGGTGAATACGACTTGAGTAGCTCAGGAGAACCAGGTAATTTTTGATTTTGAATATCACTTTGATAGTACTTTACAAACTTGCGAAACTCTTTTGTAGTCATCTGCGACAATTTGGAGCCATCTCGTCCACAAATTGAATAAAGTTGTGATGCATGCTTAAGAGCAAACGCTTTGGGTATGGGTCCCAGCCTATTACTTTTCATATTAAGTAACAGCTGATTCAGCTCATTGAATGCTGAGATAATCCTATCAGATTCCCTACTTGGATTGTCCATCATACCCTATAAGAAATGAAATTAATGAAATTAGAGATTTTAGCAACATTAAGTATAATTGCTATAACAACGAGCAAAAATTGTACCATTGCATAATCGATAAAGTCCTTAACAATATGTTCTGGATTTGTAAGGCGCCGCAGCTCGGTAATAAAGTCATTCATAATGGGAGAAGAGAGATAGCTCCATACAACCTGGACTTGTTGTTCCTGTCTTTTCCCCGCCTTGGTACTCTCGAATCTATAATGCTCACGGCTAATAGCCATAGGATAATAAAGAGCATTTGGATACACTTGGGCAATAGCTGTTACCAACGGATTTACAGAAGAAGCAACTGACTTATCCATTACTGCCACAATTTGAGGAAGCCATGGGAGGAGGAGCCAAATGGCGCTTAGTTGACTCGAACGAGATTTGAAATAACTGCTCGTTTCGGGGTAGTCATCTATCAACTCTAATAATCTAGGAAATAGCTCACTGGCTTCCGAGATACCACTGTCCATAGCGGTAAAAACACCATTTATGACGGCGTTAGCATAGCTTGAATGGTCAAAAGGTACCTAAAGATTTGCTGTTGGTATCGCTAACATGCCGCTGTTACAACTTGCCATGACTTACTGGATTGGTTTGTCCATCTGTACTATCTCTCAGCATCCGATCGCAGTACTTTGCTAAATGTAACATGCATTTGGCGGATTCACGTGACTAATTCGCTTCAGTACAGTGTATATATACTCCATGACATTGTTGAAGCAAACTTACCAAATGTGATACAACGGAGATTGCCTTATTGATGTGATCATATGCTTTGTCACCCAGTGCTTGCAGAACCTTTTCCAAAGGCTGACCTTTGACATGCAATTTCTGTACCCACACAGCGTTTTTGAACCGTTGATTTAAAGTAAATTCTCCGCTATCGTCCTTCAAGAATGAGATTGCACTTTCGAAAACCGAGGATGCGACAATATTAAATGTCATTTGCTTTTCACCTGTGATGTTCGACATTGTCTGAACAGTTGCATTAGAGATGAACCACTGAGCATTGTGCAAATTTGTAAAATAGATCTTACATCTGAAGTACATATGTTGTTCAACATACGGCCAATGAGATCAGCCCGCTTCGATTCATTGCTGATTGTTGCTAACTTCCCTATGCTGGTCTGTAATGCTGAAGTTAATTGTTCTGCACTTTCCAGCTGAAATTTTTTCGCTTTTTTCAAAGCGTTGGTAGCAACAACAAAGTTAAATTGACTGGTCGCCACATCAGCCATTCTCATATGCATGACCTTTTGCAGATCAATTATTTGCTCATGCAATTGTCCCTGTGGTTCTGTGTTAGAGTTGGCTCAAATTCTTCCAAGTAAATCGTCTACTCACAACATTATCATTCATGACGGATGGTAGCCGATCTAGCAACATAGAGCGGTTGATTATCACGCCATCCCAAATATCCATTGAATCGGCTGCTGAAGATGGATATCTGTTTTTCATCATAATAATCTGATTTTCCATATTCTGAATGCCGTTTGGCACTGACTCATTCAGCAAACTGAGAAAGTCGTCCATTTCAACCACCTGAAAACTCAATGTCAATGCTCGACTTATGTTCTTATGTTACATGTTCGAGTAACAAACCTTTTGAATGCCTTGAAGCTTAGCAAATCGACTACTGTTAGCAAGCGGATGCAGTCTAGACAGCGAGGAAATGAAATGGCGATAGAATTGACGAATGTAATATCTCGCTCTGTCCATATCACTCTTTGTGAAGTATAGCGTAGCAAGTTCTGGTAATACTGTTAGTTTCACATTTGATATGAGTACGTTAATATAACCATAGCATACCTGGTGCATATTGAGACACTAACATCTGCATTCTGCTGGGCATGGATGCTGCATTATCGACCAGCACTGACAACGGATTAGGATTGTTATCATCCCAGGGGTTGAACTCGTTATCTTGTTTCTGGATGCCTGAAGGCAGTTTGCTGAAACTTCTCATGAAAAAGTCAAAGTAATGTCTCTGAAGTGTATCTATAATGAGCATGATATCGCTTGTTTCATATAATGTATACCTTGCGAACAAACCTGTGTTTCTTGATCCCATAGATTCTCAGCATCGTCGTCCAATTCTATCATGACATTCAGAGCCAGGTCGTCCCATAGTGCCATTTTTTCGACGCAACGAAGACGCTCTTCTTCCCATATATTGCTCTAAATATTCAATTAGTTAACACATTGAGAAGATATGCTGTGTATAATACTCTTACTTCAGTGTATCCAACTTCTTCGCTGGACTGTTCTATCAGGTCAAGAAGTAGATTTGACGCTTTCAGGTAATTCCCTTCGCTCTCAGCATCAATAGCAACTGTTTAAAACTTGTTTAGCTTGGTGAACTACTTCATGAAATATTCATACTGTTGCTTACTTGTGGCCATCTCTTTCGATGCAATGTTTTCCGAGTAAAGACTGGAGAAAACTTCATGCTCATTGATCGAATTATACAAAGTTGCCAATTGGATCCATTGATCTTTGCTGAAAGGTTGAAGTGAAGATTGCCTGTTGACCTTTTGTCTCTTTGATTCTAAATAAACGCTTTTCTCGTCAGCAAATGTCATGTTATTACCCTACAAATCCCATTACTAGGAGCATTTACCTCTATCAGATTGGCTAGGTTGCAGCAACAATTTTTCCAGCAGACATATACCCGTTTGTTCGTTAAAACTTGCTTGAGATACGGTATTTATGAGCGTAGGGCTCAAATCTGCACCTTCTATCTCATAAAATATGCGCAAGATGCTACCAATGGTTGGTGGGCTATATAGCCTCGTCGTCAAAAGTATGTTTTTCAATTGCTGCATGAGCTGATGCTTCAAATGGCTGTTCTCTTCCATCGACTATTGAACATGTAAGAAGCTTGTATGCCCTGTTAAACTACAGTTATCTTTTGACTTACCATGGATGGTCGGTCTTCAGAGGCGTTGGTAATAGCAACTACAAGAATTCTGTAGAGCGCTCGAGCTATTTCTATATCTTTCTCTCCCAGTGCTTGAAGTGGTAGTATCAAATCTTGATATAAGATTTGAATATCGGGTAGGTCGCCCACTCGATACCGCCGATATAAGGAAACCTTGTATTCTTTTGCCTCGTTTTGATATGATTGAAATGTCTGAAATGTACGCTTTCTAGTAGCTGCTCGATTCCGAAAGAAGGTTGACACCTTATTAGATTTTGACTGAACAAATCTACGTCGTCCTCTGTTGCTTTGACTATATGTCATTGATCTAACAAAGCAAATTAGTAACAGTACATGCAGAAGCGTTTTGTTTGTAATACATCGCTTACCTCATTTCATTTATATCGCGCTGAGAGTCGCTCATGAGCAGGTCTAGGGCATTAGATGCATTGCTTCCAGCATAATCGAACAACATTGAGGATTGAGAAGATAACGAAGTAGCTCCTCCGTAAGCCAAAGCAGGATCTATCTCTGGCAATCAGCATACATTGCTTGTATGTGATCTCCACGAAAGAAGTTCTTACCTCCTATTTGTGTTGGTGTGAATGCCAAGGAATCCTGAGTTGCTCTAAGCAACGGTGTACCTTCCTCCCCATTGACTATGTTTTGACTGTCAAGAGATGATACGAACAAAGGAGCCATAGATGAGTTCATTCGCCAGGATGTGTTGATTGGTGCATAATTTTCGTCAAACTTCGCATTGGGTAAAGGCTGGTCGAACATGGGTTTGTTATAATCAAAGCTTGACTTTGTTGCGTCGAGTAACATCCAATTTGAATATTGCAGATAGATATCTTCCAGTTCTGGGTCGTACATCTCGCTGGGAGTTGTTCGGATCAAAATTTGACGAGAATTGGCAAAGACATAGATGACTTACCTAAGCAAATACCGTATAGTCTCAAAAATATCATTAGTAGCATATTGTGAGCGCCAGAAATCAGCAATCTCGTTCCTAGTGTTCTCGGATGGATCGACCAAGCCTCGCAGCAACGCAACTTTCAGCTGATGATGAAGCTCATGATCTTTTGGTATAGATTCATATGTATTCCGTAGAATGCGATAATAGAGTTCCTAAGAATAGACAATTAGATATTTCAACAAGATCTTTTTTGTCGCAGATATGATATCTTACTCTGCAACTGCTACTTCTGTTGAAAACAAATGCTTCTGTAAGGAGTGGAAGTATGCTTTTGAATTTGGAAGGTTCAACCGATGATCCAATTTTTTCAAGAATTTGTAATAATGCTATTTGAGTCAATTCATCCCTGATGTTTGAGCAGAAGTGTCAGCGACTGCAATAATATAATAATGATCGAGACAAGTCTTACCTGTACTGCAACATCTTCCATATATTCTTGAACTGCAAGCTCTCGAATAGATCTTCAATTTTGTCTGCATTAGCAGCCAATATTTTTAATGCGTATCCTCGCAGTTTCCCATTTTGTCTAGGGAGTATATCCAGTAGTTTGTTACTGAACGGCTCACATATGATGGAATCATGCAATTGAAGTTTGTATAGAACATTGATGAGTTTTTCTTCATTAGCCTGGGATATTCGTGTCAGCTGCGTGGTAGAAAATTAGTGGTGAATACTTTTGTAAATATACTTTAAAGATAGAATAGCTGATTCTATTTGCAAAGTTACCTTTTCAGCCAACGCTTTCTCGAACAACTTGTTGACGCTATTTCTTTCTCTCATCAGTGAGAGCGTCCAGCCCGCAACCTATATATAGTCAATTATTTGCTTCAATCAAAAGATATTTGCTTACACCATACCTCAGCCGCGATAGCAAAAACCTCAGACTCTTTGGCATCCACACGGTGAACTATACTGGTATAGAACTCGTCATCGGAGATCTCGGTGATATCAAGATCAGGAGAGCGAGTAACAGGAAGCAGTTCATGTGCCAAAACAATGCCGCAAAGTTGCAATCCAGTCACCTTTTCTTTGTTAGAGGACTCAATGTTGCTGATTTTCTCATATATGATTTTCTACACATGAATTTAGAACTTATGTCGCAACGTGGTTTCTGATATGCAGATACTTACCGTTGGAACAATGATGAGCTCTTTCCATTGCTCGAAAATCAACTTGATGATCTCTAAGTTGGCTCTCAAGACAGCCTTTGTTTCATGATGTGCATGTCGCATTAAATAGCTCTGATTGTTTACAACAGCGACGAATGTGAATGGATTACTCTTTTTACATGCGCACAAGTTTGATCAGTATTTACCACAAAGCTGAATATAAGCATCTTAGTATCTCGATTGCGTTCCAGAGTTACCGATGGTATCCACGATATGATGATGAAACACAAATCCTAATAGTATATATATGTATAAATGTCATATAGACAAACTGATGGTAGTGACTGCAGTACCCACCTGTACATGATAGTTCATGGGCTCTCCAAATGTATCGCCTTCCATAACAAGCTTCATGAAGGGCTGGATCCAGTATTTTGCATACTTTTCAAATGCTGCTGGCCAATTCACGATGATTTTCGATATGAAAAGTCGTGCGTTGATATTGTTGCCATTAGAAACGAAACTCTTCAAGAGTTCCGTCATCCATAGCGGCATGGGACCATCGGCTGAAGCTGGAGGAGTTATCTCTATATGTAAGTTGATTATCATTCGCAATATGGTTGTCATGCACGGGTGTTTGTTGAAAATGTCCATTTCAAGCTCCATGGATGATCTATTGTAGATTAGTATCAAGAACCAGAAACTAGAGGAACCATTATATATAATCAAGTCTTACTCTTCGTTTGCTACAGCCACTGAAACAGTGCTTTTTTGTTCGTTGTCAGCGGTTTCGAGTACCGTTGGTAAGTCACTTAACTGAGAAGCCTGTAACAATGTTAGAAAACAAAAAGTGTTTGTTCCATACTGCTGCAAATAAAGTTAAACTTACTGATTGTGATAGTGAAACTGGTTGTGATAAGCTGAATAGGATGATGAGCTTCTGGTAAAATGTCATTTTCAATAAGAATGCCTTGTATATTTACCTGCTCCCCATGAGATACTGTGAAGACAAATAGCGTACTGTGGCCCGCTTGCCAGCATTCTCCCATGCTTTGGATTTCAAATCTGCCAGTCGAGCACGAATAGGTAACCGGTTGAATTCGATGGGCAAGCTAATCTTATCCGATGTATCTAAGATATTTCCCCATATGCGTTCTTCAGGCTTTTCTTTGAAGCAAAAACCAATGAAAAACTTTTCACTCTTCTGAGTGCAAACAATGGCTGCTACAATAGCGTTGTACGCATACTGTTGACATTGAAGTACAAACTGCCGATGTTCGCCTTGGTAGTTGTTGAGAGGCTAAAGGTAGAGCTCAAGGTTACAAATAATATTACTGTCAACAACATTGGGCTTCTTCATTACCATCTGATTCCGTATCTTGTGGCCAAACCGTATGAGATCAATCGTCATTTGTCTCCCTTCTCCTGAGGCACCTTGAGAACTTTCCCATTCAGTAGAAATGGGGCTCTTAGCCGTGTGAACCTGCTCTGCCGGTAATCTATCATATAGGATCTGCATCAAACTGAAGCAGCAACTCTTCTCTTCGATAAATTCTAGCGGCAGGTCGGCTTGCATGTAACTCGGCGACGTTGATTTTAAAATTCCCATAATCACTGTGATGTTTGCTTGGTAATAAGCAATTACGTGACTCGTTGGCACCAACATCAACATCGGTCTTAATATTGATTGTATAGCATTTCTTCGAAATCTCAACTCCTTTTTTGTATCCTGAAAGTATCTTCATCACAACATATCGTCAACGAAATCGTGGCTTTAAGCAAAAGGTGAAGCTATAAACGCCTTACCGAAAACACACAGTAGCTGTTTCGTTGAACTCTTCAGTGTTAAGTTTAGCACAGTACCTAGAAATGCCGTCGTAGATAGCTTTTGAGTGCGAATGATTGTCATCTTGAAAAATCACAGATAGCAAAAGTTCAAATATCATCCTAGATTTAGCTTCCACCATTCCATCGATGAGACGGTCAAGGCAATCTATATAATCGGTGTATCTGCAACATATTGTTAATAAGGAAACTTTATAGCCTGCTAATAATGTGCATAAGGACTCACACTACACTTGCTTTATCAATCTCGTTCGAGAGTTGTGGAAACTGATTCGCTGCCATAGCTTTCAAACCTGCTTCAATCTAGAATAGCGATCAGCTACTATGAGTGACATGACAAATGTTACAAGTGTAATACCTTGGTTGCAAATTCTGGGAATGATAAAAAGAATGGTAACACTGACAACGCTTGATTTTTAGTGCCTAAAGGTATTTTGGGATCCAGAAAATACTCGAACCCTTGAAATACGACACGAAGATCAGAAACTTTTATCTGCACCACTAAGATCACTTCCATCAGCGAACAGAATGCTTTTAAAAATCTAGCCAGCTTTGAATCCAGGGTGTCATTGGACCACTCACGAACACTAGTCGATTGTGAGCATTAGTTGAAAGCAGAATATGCTACAATGTTACCAGACTTACATGACAGATAGCAGCTGTTGCTGTTGAAGCACTTTGTCAATAAATGCTCGAGTGTCCTGTGGCTGCATGTTTCCGCCTAATGGATAAGATATTGAACCAATGATAATTTCTTGATAATGCTCTTCCTTTAGCGATTCGGCCAGCAGTTCTGAAACGTGATCAAAGTGCTTGCATATGAATTGGTTGATCTACATAGACAATAGTTTTTGTCAGCGGATGTTAGAACGGTTCCAGTCAAAAAATCTACTTACCGGTCGGTTGAAATCTATGTACATGGAACTAAGATTGCTGACAAGAGCCTTACAAATAAGTTAGCATGAGCGCGCATATGCAGCTGGTTTTCTTTCAAGATTTTACCATCAGCTTGTCGACTACTTTTAAAGAATATACGCTAGAAAGGCATACTGAGAGTATCTCGCTTGCGATTGCCCTAAGATCAGGAGATCTAGTTTCCGCCATTGTCTGGAAAATGTCAAAGAAGGAGCTAACAAGCTGCTGTTCCGATGAAACTATAGGTTTCTTTCCCACTCCTGGCTGCAGAAACTCGTCTACAAGGCTAAGGCTCTGTACAATTGTTATACCCTTCAATAGATCGTGTACGCCAAGAATGGAGGCATCTGGTATAGCAGAGGAGTTAGCATTCGTGGTTCTGTGCACTCACCCAACCTATTTTTGGAACATGATCAAACCTTGAGTTGATAGAAGCATTTGCAAAGTTTCTTCAGATGAACAAAGAGTAGAACCAGCGGCTTTTGACAGAGCATCTAAAGCTTGCTTGTACTTTTTGTCCTCTGATATAGCTAAAATCTTGGCCGCTACATTGAATGAACCTATCATTGCTCTCTTGCTATGCTGACCCAAAATGTCTTCCACTTCATTAGCCTTGACGAATTGCGATTGTCGAAATATATGGCCGTAAAGCGAGCTCGCGATGAACTTTTCGAGATGTTTTGTGGATAGGTAATTATTACCGATAGGGGGTATATCATGCTCTGCAAGTACTTTCACAAGATATAGAACAGCAGTTGCAAAACATCGGAATATGCGTATCTTTTTTCTTGCTGATGAGCTTGTAGCCACGGCGGGATCTTGTATTCTCTTCAAAATAAAATCTTGATGGCTCTCAATGACTAACTGAAGCTTGTCCAATAATTGGGATTTTGGGTGATCAAGCAGCTGTTCCACAGTGGCAATATCATTTT
Source organism: Umbelopsis isabellina (assembly GCA_016758905.1). Classification (NCBI taxonomy): domain Eukaryota; kingdom Fungi; phylum Mucoromycota; class Umbelopsidomycetes; order Umbelopsidales; family Umbelopsidaceae; genus Umbelopsis; species Umbelopsis isabellina. The sequence goes on from JAEPQZ010000014.1 coordinate 24,444, forward strand.
CAAGTAACCAGCTATAAGCAACCAGCACACCGGTGACATTTTCACAAGCCCCTGCTACTTCATTGGATTCATCATTCATTTGCTCTGAAAAATTCAGGCTGTCCAAACATGAGGATTCCAAGGCACTGATAATGTAATCTGGGTCCTTTTGGATGTGTGTTTCTAACCAAATTTTGGCAGATTCTGGATAAAAGGTTAACGGAGACGGCCAGGAAGCTCATAAGCACCATCTTATACTTACTGCTTGAATACGTTACGAACTCTATAAAAATAGCGAAGTTGGTCTTGGCATACTTGATTTGCTTTTGTGATATTTGTGAAAACGAGAACTCTACAAAGGATGCCAAATCGGCTGTAGACAGATTTGGGACATGTCTACGGCGGCCCGTTTCGTTTTTGAACAATGCGTGCTTTTTGTGAAGAATACGTCTGAGATGCTGTATTGAATAGATGGCTTGATCTTGTGTACCTGAAGCAAGCGATCAGGTCAATACCGCTGTTATTCTCCTCATGTAGTAGTGATAATTTGGACTCACCAACACCCTCGTGGTCATCATGACCAATTTTGAGACTGAATAACATCCAATATAACAACTCCAAAGTAAATTGGTCTACCAGAGACTCTTCTTCACGATATAAACGATATATGTGGTTAAACGTCAAAGCTGCTCCTAGCCGCTTTGCAGGTTTAGGATTTGCGGCCAATGCATATACCCTTTTCAGCAAGGATTTCATATTGATAGGATTTTCCTCTTGTTTCTGTTGAATGTGTTATCTAAAGTTGTGCCCACAAACAATGTCTTTGATCTAACACGACGGTTACCTTTACATCTGTTTGCTTGATAGACCATTTAACGAATTCATGCAAGCAATCCGCGCTATAATCCTGTAGTGTTCCGTTAACATCACATACGCCATCAATGCAAGTATTCAGCAGAGAGATGGTTTCTGGGTTTTCATACTGTGCATTGTTTGTCAACCAATGTATCATCTGCGCCAAAAGTGGACGAATGATGTCTCGAATAGTTTGATCCGTATTAATGGCGAGCCTGAGAAGTATGGGAAAAATCTTGGTATAAAGGCGGTGATATGGAGATTTTACAGGTTCTTTTCCACCGCGAGCCTGAAATGCACTATTTCCAATCATGATGATTAAGGAAGCTTGCAGGAACTCGCAGGCAGCGACTTTAGTTTGCCGATCTAGCGAATTCTCGGCCAAATTGCAAACGCGTGGTAAGAGCTCATCTAATGGAAGATCTATTCTTGCAGTATTGAATGGGAGCCGCACGCTGACTTGTCGTTCAGGATTCCACGCAATCAAAGCATCTTGGTTTCTCATATTCTTTTGAAATTGATGATCATCTTGCTGCTCATGCTTTATATCCTTGATATATCGCTTCCGGTCAAGAATTGCCTTGTTGTATCCACCAAGACGTCCCAAGAATTTGACAATGCGAACTTGTAATTCTGCCACCGTTTCCGAGTTTTTTTTTAGCAACTGTGTAAGGTATTAGCATTTCATATTTGTAAGCAAACTGCAGAACAGAGTACACACCCCAAGTGCACCAGTACTGATTTGATGCCTCTTATCTTTTGGTTTTAGCGTTCTATTTGTAGCTGTCGCGCGACCGCTGCTCTCAGTCGAAAGTTCTTGATCATTGTCCTGAAGTTCAGTGATGAGATAGTCATGCAAGAAAGGTACTACTTTCATGACTTCATTGATATAAGCGGATCTTGCTGTCTCATCTTCATGGAGTTGAGCGTGTTCTAGTATAGAGCCCAACGTTTCAATGGCAGTAGTAGCAACTTCGGTTTGAGATAAGCCAATCTCCAATGCCATTTGTAATGGTCCAACAAAGTACCGAGTCTCAAGTAGTTCCAATGGAGCGGAAAGAATTAGGTATATGCCACTGATGAGTAAGTCGTCCTGGTACCGCTCCATACGAGCCAACACGTCAATAAGATACTCGCTATATAACGCTTGTTCTCTTTTCTTGTCATTAACACCATTGACCTGAAAATAGAATCATTTCAGTTATGTTTGCTGCTTGCAAATGTTGTCTAGCCTAAACACACTTACGTTTTTGAATCTGTCCAGTCGTTTACAAATTACAAGTGTACATGAGGCCAGTTTGTAAAATCCGCTCACAATGGGGAATTTATTGCTTAAGGTAACCAAGCAGACGCCAAACTGATAAATCCATTGCTCAAATAGATCGATCCGAGTATTTGGTAAAAACCGAGTAGCAAAGTCAACGAAATTTTGAAACAATTCAAAATCTTTGGCTTTGACAGGCTGTAGTGCTCTAAGATCGCCAGTGGACGAGGTACTTGTCCTTTGGAAGGTAGCTTTACCCTCATTGCTATCCTCAGCTTGTTCATACTCTACGGTTCCCAAGTCCATCATGTTGAGGAAACGAATCATGGCCGAAATAAATTCGTCATAGAGGATTTTATCCACGCTCAAGGCATCAGAGTCTATATCCATCATATCAGAATCTTTTATAACATCCTCATTTTCTTCAGTTGGCTGATTTAATATCGTTTGCCACACGTATTGATAATCCATCCAGTCTTGCTTCTTCCCCTCAATTCCCGCAATAGGTGAACTATTGCTAATATTAGAGATGGTGCAAACCAGAGCTGGAAAGACTAAGCAATGAAATTGAATTCAATGGTTCGCATTATCATAGTTAGTGTTAGACAATGATGCTTGGTGGTTAAGATAACTTAGACAGAGCTTACATGCTTCTCGGCAAAACTTTCGCAAAGTTGCTTCATCATTGGAACCGATGGCATAAAACATATCCTTCAATGCAGTGACGACGTGTTTTCGAGAATATGGCGATATTCTGGTATAATGGGTAAAGATAAAATCTGTTCCCTTCAGTAGCTGTGATCCAACGGCTGGATGGAGTTGTTTCTGCGCAACAACAAAACGAGTTAAAGACTGCATAATGGGAGTCAACATTGACTTCACTATTTCTTCCGCTTCGTTGTTTCTAGAGCGATGAGGTTACTTTCATGTTTCAAAATGTACTTTACAAAAGTGTAGTGAGACTTACTCAGAAAATAGCCATGAAGCTCTCTTTAAGACCAACTGTAACAGCATATCAAATTCGTCTTGTTTTAAGAAATTCATGCAACTCTGAGCTAGATATCCAATGCCATATAAAGCGACTGAAATACTAGAGTCATCCTGGTTATTGTCTTGGTGGTTTAATACTGACACAAACGTTCGAAACAGGAACTAGACATTTCGATTAATATAAATGTGCATGCATTTTGGTAGCTAAGTAGCTTTTCCTTACCGCAAAGGTCCTCTTTTCGGCAGCTCCTGAGCTAGATATCGCTAATACCATGGAGACAACGTCGAGAAACTTATGTACAGCATATATTCCTGCCTTTGCCATGTCCCTGTTGTTATGATTGGACAATCTCAATAGCTGTGCATATAGAAATTTGCAGTCTTCGACCAAATATGCTTGAAACATTGTAAAATGATCTATAAGGAAATCCATGGCTGCCAGCGGTGAGCTATAGCGGTTTAAATCATGGGGTATTTGCAGTATGTCTTTCAAGCATTTGTAAAGAGATTCTATGTCACCGGGAGCTGTAAGGTGTAAGTGGTCACTCTTTCGACTCATTCAGTCACTCGAAAAACGTACTCTGTTCTATTAAAACATTAAATCGTATTAGAAAATGGTGTAGTCCTCGAACTGCCCCAGTGACCAATGCTGTTTCGGCCTTCTGTGCCTGAAAAAGCTGTGTAGTCAACGTAGCGATGCACCATCGTAGATATGTCTTTCTGTTCATTTCATCAATGATATCAGGGTAGTGTCTAGCCATTAGGCCCAATAAGTGCAATATTTGGCCCTTGACTAAACAAAGCAGTCAGCATGTAGTTTATCAGCCAGAATGTATAAGAAACACGAAAATATACCAGTTGAATTAATGGTCGCTGCTCCCCTGGTGAAATCAGACGAGAACCTGCCAACCATGTTGTTAATGTATATGAAGACTGCGTGGCCACTCTCGGCACATACTTATTAAATAATTGTGGTAAGCCAAGCTCAGCAGTATTGACTTTGTTTGCGGGGTCAATAAGCGACTTCAGAGGTTCGAATGCCGCCGCTTTGACACGCGAAGACTTGTCTTCCAGCATTTGCATAGCACATTTCTACAGACGCAGTCAGATACGATATAATCTCTCCAAACGAGAATGAGCCTCTGGTTTTACATACTTTAATCGCTGGTGCATATGGCTGGGCGGATGATCTGATTCGTTCAATGTATCGCGCCAGAAACTCTAACAATGTTACTTTAGCAGCACTTGCACTCGTATCTACCCTATTATAATCAATGGCTGAGCTGAGGTATCGTAGCACGCCATTGTGTTTATCAAATATCAATGCCGTTGCAAAATCTGCAGCAAACTAGCTCATCAGTGAAACTGAAATTCATCACGACATAAGTTGTGCCTGGTCGACTTGCCTTGATCCTTGTCTGTAATCTCCTCGAGCACCAATGCCGCAATGTCGGCGGTCAAAATCTTATTATCGTATGAGAACTCATTCAGCTCTTTGAGCTGTCGTTCCAGCGCTGCTAGATTCGACATTTGACGCTACCGCAATCAGCTGGCGAATCACACTTATGCAGAGCGCACTTAAATTTTGAGCAAACCGTAAACGAGTTTTTATGACAAGATTTATTTACCAATAAAAAGGGGCGTTAAAAAAGCAGGAAACAAGGAATTGTATGTAGGATAAAAGGGTTGGAAAATACATATGATCAAAGCAACAGCCGTATCATGGGAGTTTTTGGTTAATTGTTCGACAAAAAGTTCGAAAACGAAACACTAATATATATTTTTTGGAAACAACAACATAATTTAGTGATAGGTTCTTTTTACCGTCCACGCTCGCAGCTCTCGTTGACAGTTATGTTGGAACGTATGCTTCCAATATTGGGTGTCTTAAAGTCAAGTTCCATCGGCTCCGGCTTTCTGACTTCTCGCATGTGGAACTTTCCAAATCCTTGCAGTGCTTGATACTCGTCCTCAGTGATCTCAATGCCTTTGATCATCCCGCTGTTTGGTCTGGGTGGAGTTGGAGTTGATGGGGACCTTGGCTCTGAGGTAGGAGATGGGGTGGACTCTGGCAGTGCGTCAGTCTCCATTGTGTCGATTGGACTGTGCAAATCTGCTAGTGAGAGACGACGAGTGGAATTTCGAGAGAAATTGGTTTGAATAGACAACTCCTGGGAAGGATATGACGGATCGCCGGACAATACAGACGGGTAAAATGACTTTTTGTATAATGGTTGGTAGTGCGATGGTTCATAACGTGGAGGTTGATAGTGTGACGGTTGGTAATGCGAGAGAGATGGAGTACTGGCTTCCGAGGGATAAGGTGAGGGCAAAATTGAGCCAAACGATGGCTGATGTGGTAGTTCATAATGCTGAGCTTGTGGCCATGACATTCTGTTTCTGGCCGTGGAAGGCGAGGGGGCAGGTCGTATTTGGAGAGGTCTCAACGACTCGGTGGGCAGTGATGCTCGTCGTAATTGCGATTGTCTCTTGAGTTCCGGATTGACAGGTGATCGTTTATTATGACGAACCTTCTGATGTGAATGAGTTTGTGTATGTTGCATCATGTTATCGAAACGGCTAAAGGTGCGAGAGCATCCAGGTACGACACAGCTGAATGGTTTCTATGAAATTTCAGATAATGAGCAAATGAAAAATTATTTTTGCTTTGTACCGCCGCAGTAGATTACAAATGCCTTACCTCACCAGTGTGCTTTCTGTTAATTATAAAGTATGAGAGATTTAGTATTTTACGCTGAAATTGCAAGTAAGTTCCGGTAAACTTACCGTTCATGCCGAGCAAGATGCTCACTGCGAGTAAAAACCATATTACAGTCGCCGAAGCCTGTACACCTAAAAAGCTTAGGGCCGTTACGAAGGGAAGATCGCCTTCGACCTTTTCTTCCTAACTTTTGTTCACTGTTGTTCATAGGCACTTGCTTGAATTTCAAGGGCTTTTCAATCAACGAGTCGATATTCATTGTTAATGGTTGCACGGTAAGTAAGCAATAGTCAAGAAAAGGAAGAGGATCAAGACCAGGTCAGGTTTGAGTTCCCTAAGTTGGTAGAAAATATAACGCCCTGTGCACGACAAACGGAATACAGGACCGAATCCTCGCCAATAGCATGAACGCATGAATGGCGGATTTGACGTTCTGAAACATCATGTCCACTGTTTAATTGTCAGGGCACTGACCAGGCAGACGCTATATGTGCATAAATTTAGCCCAATACGGCAACCATGACAAACATCAAAGAATGACAAGCACAGACATAGTGTTTTCTCCACGTCTTTGAGCCTGTTGTCTATAACTTTAAATTCCCATAGGTGGCTTATATTTCTTTGTTGAGTTCCTGCAGGTGAGCAAAATTTCCAAAAGGTCTCACATAAAACCTCTGACACATTTATAATGCGAAACCCTTCTCAAGCTGGAAAAAATTCAAGGGCCATAAAATACGGTATACTCAAAAGAACTCATAACACCTTGAAGTTTACTTTTGATTAAAAGACTGGGTAATATTCAATGTTATCGGTGTTTAATGTTTGACATAACATGCTATTTAACGTTATCCTGAACGGCATAATGTGTGTGTAACGGAAGGAGACGTTTTTCTTTGTCACAGTTATATATATGGTAGAACCGGCATATTTGAGTCTTTGTCAGTCCTTAGGTAAAAAGAGTAGCAACGGTGGTGAATGTTGCCCGACTCTATAAAGTTCTAGACACATTTTGACATTGATCTTGAGACTTTGCAAAACTCATGGGGGGGTGTAAATTAGTTTACCCACAAGTTTGTTAGCCAGTCAATTTCACTTTGCTCGTACAATGAATCATGCCCCAATGTTGACCTGATAACATTTGAGCATGCATATATCTTTGTGATGCATCATAGTCTCTGCGCTATGGTCACATACTAGGTTCAGAGATAGCTTTTGACGACCAGTTCGAAGACATGTCAGTGAAATATATGATATTAAGCCAATCACAGGCGCCTAGTCTGAAACAATTATCGTATAGCAAGCCTGTAGCGAATAGAATTGACTGGTGATCAAACCCTGCAAAGCCACTAACTACCCATACGCGAGGTGTCACAATCACGAACTGTCACATATCGTTATAAAAAAGAGCATCTAACATGTCAATTATGAAATCAATTGACTAAAATCTCTTTCAAATATGGTTTCACTCAAAATTACTTCGGTACTCGCTTTAGCTATTGCAGCCTTTAGCGTTAACGCATCTGAAATTGACAGACGCGATGGCGCCGCCATAGACAAGCGTCCTACCTATGATGGCGTTGAAGCTACTGAGAACTGCGAATCTTTCGATGAACAGTTCAATGCTAACACCGACTTGAACACCCATTGGGAAAAATTTAACAACGCTAGCACATACACTCTCAGTTCCTCTGGCCTTGAAATGAAGATCCTCAAACCTGGGTCTGGCTCAAAACTCGGAATGGGGTCTCTTTTCAGCAGTAAAAAGTTGGTTCAATATGGCAGAATCGAGGCTAAGATGAAGTCTGCTCCAGTGGGTGGATTGGTCACCGCCTTTATTTTTATGTCTCCCAATGGAGATGAAATTGATTGGGAATGGGTCGGCCCAGAGGTGCAAACTGCCTACTATTATAAGGGAATCCCAGATTTCTCTACTGCTGATGCTAAAAAACTGGTTGATCAGTCCGATGTCTATCACACGTATACTATTGACTGGCAACCCGACTCCATCACCTGGTACATTGATAACAAGCTTCATCGAACAGTCAAAAAATCCGATACTCAAAAGGATGGCGAGTATCATTTCCCACAAGAAGCTTCACATGTTGAGCTTGGTTTGTGGGATGCCTCGGGAAGCAAGACCACAGCCGAATGGGCTCATGGGCCTATCAATTGGTCTGCACAACCGGAATACATTAGTGCTTTTGTTGAATACGTCAAAGTAACATGTCACGGCTAATGAATGACATGATAGCCTTTACATTTTTATTAAACAGACTAATTTGATAAAACCTGACCTTTCTAATGATATTTTGTCTATATGTGTGCTTAAATAGCGTTAATTCATGATCAAAGCAAAAAAAAAAAAATAAAGCATTTAAGTGATTTAACATTCACGTTAATTGTATTTTGATGATCTTGACGATCTTGACAGTTTTACATTAGGGTATTGAAAATAAATGATAGCAGATGACTGGCGATGTTTCAGAACATCAACCTCAAGGTACAAAACCAAAGCCATGCGGACATGGGTGACGCTTTGACATAAAATTGGCCGGTGAGCGTTCCTTTGCGCCAAATGAAAAAACGCGATTAACATTAGGCGGCCAAACGTCTATATATTACTAATTATTTGTTTGGTATGATGTTAGTCACCTATGTTTTGCATTGTATATTTAAACTAACGTGCCCATTCATGGTTTATGCTAAGTGGGTCTAGCCTCAACCTATGTATAGCAAACCGAACCAGCGGCTTCAAATGATTTCAATATGGACTCAAAATCTATGTGGCAATTTTTATCATTAAAGTATAGCGCCCGCCTGTCATAGTAGGCGGCGGATGTGTCGCCCACCATTCCACTCAGCGGAGATTCAATAATGACAAGCAGTGAACCCAGCAAACTCATCTACCATAAAGACAGCTGATTTAGGTGACCCTAGCAGTACGTATTCAACTGAAGACATGTAAGACATAACAAGGGTAGCAATATTGGCAAAATCTTTATTGTGTGCTATTAACATAGTTAAAATGTGTAAACCTCAAATGATCTGCCGAAACATAGTGCTAATTTTAATATGGTGACAGGCTGGGTGTGATAAGGCTGGAAGAAAACCAGGAAACGTCGCAGTAAGAAAAAAAATAATCAAGAGATATTTTTTTTCCTATCGATAGGTGTTGTGGCGGGCCGCTACCGCACCGACAGACGGTCTTGATTAATGTCTAAAAATCCTTTTCGGAACAAAGAGTTTATTTGTAATGTTACAGAGTAGCAAACTTTTGATATTGGCTACCTATATGTAAGTGTTGGAAGGAAAAAGTATTCACACAAAACAGTATGGTAAAATTTTGATATACAAGAGCGTTAGAGCCTAATTAAAAGTAAATGCTTTGTGGCAAGTTCAAAAAAGTTGGCCGGCAACTGCTCTAGAGGGACGGTGAAGGGAGGAAAATATGTATAGTATAACATGGGGAGATAAGAGAGAGAAAACGCAATGTTGCGCTTATTGGCCAGCTTGGAAATCGGCAATCAAAGCCTTGATGGCATCAATAGTACCAAACACCATGCCGACCACACCTAGGAGAAGAATCAAGCAGCACCAAGCGAGCTCGTAGAAGGGCTTGTTGCGGATACCGGTCAAACGAAGGTAACAAAGGACGGGCAGCAAGAACACAAGACCACAGTTGGTCAAGGCACCAATGAGAGACATGAAGTCTCCAAAGTATGGGATTTCAACAGCCAAAACAACGATAATAATCATGATGACAATACGAATGGCTGAACGAGCGACCCAAGCACCAAACTTTCCAAAACGACGGTCAGTTCCGAGCCACTCTTGGGTCTCCATAGAGAACGTGGTGGTGTAAATAGGAACAGCAACGACAACGTGAATGGTCATGACAATCATGGCAACCAATTTACCAGTGCCTTCGGGCAAAGAAGCATAGATTGGAGATTGAGTGCTAGCACCATAAGCCCAATAACCAGGGACCGAAGTAAGGAAATAAAGAATTGAGCAAGTGCTGAGACCAGCAGCAACTGCGTAATTCCATTGCCAAGGCTTAGCCATAGCATGCTCAACATGGGGATAAGTGTTGATACCACCATAAGAGAAGGCAATTGTACTGAGTGCAGAAGGGAAACCGGTCCAAATGACAGCGTCATGGGCGTACTTTACAGGATCAGGGTTAGCCTTGGCATCCATAGGAGCTTGAATGGCAACGACAAAGACAGCAATACCAGTGCAAAGAGCACCCAAAGCAGAAACAATGGTGATTTCCTTCATGGTCTTCAATGAAACCATAGGAACGATTAGGATACAACCGAAAATGATAGTCCAGGTTGCAGCACTAAGAGCACCATTGGTATGGGCCAGCATTTCGTTCATATTTTGTCCAGCCAAGACCAGATACAAAATTGGACAGCCAAAGCAATTAAGAATATGAAGAGCAGCAGTGACCAAGTAACCAGGCCAGCCCAAAGCATGGGTAGCAACCATCTTGTAGTCGTGCAATCTTTGTCCAGGCTTATAGTACAAGCAGCGAATCAAGACAATACCACTATTGATGTTTTAGAAAATTTTGCTTAGTACGCACGTTTTTTTTTTTTTTTTTTTTTTTGGGTTCCCAAGTTGTTTCATTGTTGGTAAATTTTTCTTTCCAAATATCGCCTTTCAATGCTTACCCGTAGATTGCCATGCCCCAAGCAAGACCAAGAATCAAAAGGCCCAACCAACCGCCAATGGCTAAAGCCTTGGGCAGACCAAGTGTACCAGTACCAGCTACCACGCACACTACGTTGAAGTAGGCGGTGAAAAATGAACCGGAGCCTTTGTGTCCAGCGTATTTGTTGTTGGACCAGTCGGAAGAAGCATCACTAGTGTAATGGTCGATGGTCGACTCTTCGACTTTGACAATGTCTTGGTTGTTTTCCATTCCAATAAACGATGAAGGAGTAGGGATACTTTGAAAAAAAGTTAAAAGAGTTCAAAGGTGAAAAGGAAAATTAAATCCCCCATGCTCAGTGAAGGTCCCATTTATATACCGTTTTGGTTCTGAAAAAAATTCTGACTCTGGGTTAAATTACTTTGACATGTTTACTTTAATTGGCTCTCCGGGTTTTGCTGTGTGCCCTTTGGCTCTTTTGTATATATATACATATATATATAATATAAGGGCCAGCCAGATTAATATATGCCATCATACTGCTGCATCGACATATATTATCATTCAATCTTTCTATACGTTTCTTTTTGTTTTGATCCATGGTTCCCCGTTGTTAGTTTGTTTTTTCCACCCAGCTAGTTGAGTTCGGGTTGTTTTTTCCTCGGGTAGCCCAAAAAAAATTGTTTCTCAGATTGGATGCCAGAAAAACCCAAAGCTCCGTAAAGGTAACCTTAGTCCCAACATACATATGCAGGATAGACATCGGATTCAAAAAACTATGATAGATACAGCGGAGGAGACGCTATTTTTTTTGGCCTTGGATCAATACACTTAGTCACGGACCACAAAATTCGTCACCACATGTGGTTTTCATATATGGTGACAAGCCGATTAATTCTTCAAATTGTATTACTGATTTTACCACGCCACAAACCGTCGACCATTACCGGACTGTGAGTTTCAAGCTCAGTCAACGTGAGGCACATGTCCTATCATTCTACATCGTTCGTCCATTGGTTCGCTGCATGCACTAAACCCCACATTTAGAGCTCCTTTACGTCAAATCATAAGCAAGTATTTCTTGTTATGGCTATTTCGTTTTAGTTCCCCATGCTAGTTTTTGTAAAAGCGTCAAGTACAAGCCATTTTAAAGTCAAGGGAGTACAAGAAGAATAGATGATGCAGAGAGAACATCACACTTTTTGAGATGGACAGTCCGGATAAGATGAACCGTCATTTGTCTATTGGATTCTGATAAGCTGGTTTTGAATCCCCTGTTTAGTGTGGTTAGTTACCTATCATTTTCACTGCGTAATTTGGCGCTACGTTACATCAAGCTTGTAGCTTCTCTGTTCGATGTCCCGCGCTTATTGTTTCGTTCCAAACTCAGTGCCAATCTAGCTGGTTAGAGTCTTTACCAAAAGATTTGCCCATGACGATCATTGGCATTATCTCACGGTCGGCGGGGTTGATCTCCTTGTCTCGCTAAAGATGTCCCAGTTAAAACCGTACAAGGTCAAACCAAAGTGGAACATTTAATTTACAGTACTCCCTTAAACGCACACAAGTGATTCCCTTATACGTATAAACTCATTAGTATCTGAAACTGGAACTGAGTATCGAATACCTTCGGAATACTGTAGTATTTGGTAAAAAAGACTGCTAAATCGTTTCCACAACCTTTTGGAGCTGGGATACATGCATGCATACACCCGTCATAATAGAGTGTGGGAACTCGGATAAACTGCCAGACTGGGTGGGTGGCCTTTTTGCTTTTCATTATATTCATATATGAGGCAATGCTACTGTATTCAGGAGTAGCCAAGGAGAGCGGATAGCAAAATTTGGAATGCACAGGGGAGAAATAGGAACACAAGGTCTTAAAACTGAGGTATCGGGTTGTTGTTGGTGTGAGGTATGCAATACATGCTGAGGAAGTGATAACGGAAAGTATATGGAATATAAGAATAAAAGGCAATTGAAAAAAGGGAGATTGAGAAAATAATGAATGATAGCTACATGGAAAATTTTTAATATTATGACATCTGTCGACCAGATCCTCCAAATCGCCCAGTGGGTGGTATATCATCTACTTCGAAATCCTGTCGTCCGTACAGGCCAGCCTCTTCGGCTTGACTGTGGCGAGGCATGTCAAAGGCTTCGCCACCCACATCTGTCAATCGAGTGAAGCGCTTTCGGTTCTTGATCTTTTTGCTTAGCGTGACAGCTGAAGCAGCAATACAAGCAATGGCCACCAAGCCACCGCCGACGCTGAGGCCAATGATAGCAGGCAAAGAAAGTGTGCTTGAGAACGTGATGCTGGGAGAATCAGCCGTGTGATTAGAATAGCTCTGCTTGGATGCAATAGCAAGGTTGGTGGCCACACCACAGCCATAGCTTGCAGCGTCAGCAGTTTGGCTGGCTTCATTGTCTGAAAAGTCACGCAAGAACACTCGTGTATGACCACCAGGATAATCGGGGTATTGTGCTACAACTAAATCCAAGAGCATCAAGTCCGGTCGAGCAAGGCCTCTGGTCCAAAAATCTACCAATTACATTCAAGTTTTAGAACAAAGTGTGAAACATATTCCACTTAAATCTTGTATTCACTTACCATCAGCACCATCTGAGCTAGCCGTTCGATCCACTCGCCATAATTGGAGATTGCGCTCAAAGGGTGGTGCTTCCGGGTCATTGATATACAAGCCACCGTGTTGCTTAGCATTATCGAAAGCAGTGTTGGCTGCATTAGTCATGTTGGGTTGGATGTACTGCATAAAGTCATTCCAGTACTTGAATGTGTTGTTGGGAGCAACCAGTTCAGTGAAATCCACCACCAACGAGCTATTGGTTAGTTGAGCGCGCATGGTGGATGGATCACCAGGTTGTGCAATAGTAGGAATTGTAAGATTGGCACCAGCATCTGCCGTCAAATTCTTAAAATAAACGTCCTGCATCACTCCAAACTTGGTAGATGGGAGATCGTATTGCATGAATGTGATGTTGCGCTTGAACGAAATGTCGGCACCATTGATACTATCCCTCGTCGTTTCATAGCTCTGCTTGATTTTGTCAAATATCTGCTGGGCGGCAGGTTCCTGGTTGGTGAACAAAGCCAGGTACTTAATCCATTCCGCAAGCTATTAACAGAACAACTGTACGGTTAGCCTATCACACTCTGGTGTCCGCTATCCCGCTATCACTACTACCGCTCATTTTGCTTACAGAAAGTGGAGGCGCAGACCAGGTCATGCCCATGCCGATACCATGTGGGTCACTACGTCCATTATCAGGAAAGATAACCAAGTCATAAGCCGACTGAGAAAAGGTGCTCGAGGACATATTGTACAACTGAGGATTTGATTTGACACAAGGCGTGGTGACATTACTGACATTGCCTACATAAACGATATCGTCCTGGCCAAGCAACTACATGGAGATCCATTAGTTATTACTACCCCGCTCCTGGGCGAGTACACGTGCTCGGTTACTTACGTCTAGGTATCCCAGAGCTCGCGTATCGACTACGGCCAATTTTTTTACAGGAATTTGGATAAAGGTTTTGGATTGCAGAGTGATGTTGGGTGGTTGTGACGTGCAGTAAAGGATATAGTTTTCGTTATTCACTTTGTTGGTCACCAATTTCCAGGTGTTATGATACTCGTACGAAAACGCGGTTGTATTCACTACAAACCCAAATCCCATCCACCAACGCATAACGTTAGTATAAAGTAAGCTCACTACACTCAACTGCCGTTCTACACTTACACAAAGGCTCAGTATACTTGATGCTGGCGAAATAGTCTGTGGTCGAAAACGGGTCAGCACTTAAGCAATCGTTGAGGCTTGAGCCTGTCGGTGTAGCCGATGAACTGGTAGCGGATGCCGACGACGATACTGGAACTGACACGGAAGCACTGGATGGCTGAGAGCTCGCTGCAGGAGACGATGCCGCTGGCGCGCTCGCAGACTCTGTAACAGGGAGCTGACTCGAGGCCGGAAGCTGAGTTCCGGCGTCCGAGGGAGGAGCTTGTGGGTCAGGAGGAGTAGATACATCTTGAGCACTGACAGCCAGGGCTATTGCCAGCAAGGCAAGACTCTTAAGTGAGAATTGCATATTAAAGGAGAAGAGAGATCAAGGATTGGCAAACCCTTCTCAAGAAAGCTTGTTATTATAAGAAAATAAAAAAGATAAAATAAATGAGGCTTTGCACGACCAGAGGTTTTTGGGGTCACCTATTTTAAAAATACTGTGGGCCTTCGGGAGGCTGAGGAAGCTGTGTTGCCAAAAGCGGAGCGGCTTGATCGAGCTCATTTTAAATTAATTGGCTATACCCTGCCTAACAATACAACTGCAAATACATTACGCGTATTGAATGGCTTTACATGCTGTGGCATGAATGTTTAGTCTTGTAAAGTTATCACCCTTCATAACAAAACAACTATTCTATATATTCAGGGCGGCAAAATGTCTGAGTTTCACTATTGCTGCTCGCCAGGAGTAGAGTGAGGCAAGCCATACCATCTCTTGCATTAGCATCTGTCCATCAAATGTAAGTCGCTTAGCCGTTAAATACTCTCATGATCTTTGTCCGAATAGAAGTTGTTATTATACCAACGAGCTGTTGTTGTAAAGAGCCTTTCTTACTTTACGTATATACAAGCTCTAAACTCCGCATACTATACCATTCCCTCGTTCCAAATTCATAACCTCCTCAGAGTAGCGTTTCTCGTACTTTGTAAGCTGTGTATATCGACGACACCGAATGTCCATCATAGAGTATCAAGTGATAATTGACAGATGGATGATAGCTACTTTAACCTAAACCAATGGTTCTAGGGAAACTCTAATCCGAGACAACGTCGTACATATGTAATGTTTGCCGACAAGCATTTATTGCAGAAGCTCGAGATATCTGCTTGATATTCTGATGGTTCTATAGTATACCCTTGACCCTTTTTTAATTTTAAAATAAACTCAGTATGCTTTGATAACAAATAATGATGTTTTGACCCCTCCCAATCGTCTCCTTGACTGGCCAATGGTAATAGCAGTCACATTACCAGTGCCTTTGACATTAGTTGCGCAAGCCACATGGCCCAGTCGCGCGACGTTGCCAATGCCTCAATGAGCGGTCGACGAACAAGGAAGGATGACGACGAGTACATTGACATTGACGATGCCATAGACACCCACGAGAACGAGGATGCGCAAGGAGGTGGCTACTCTTGGGAAGAAGAGTACAAGCGTAGTTGGGATGTGCTGCAAGAAGACTCAGAAGGTCGCCTAAGCAGCGTAGTTGCACAATTGCAACAGCAAATGAAGCGACGAAGGCTTTTGCGAGACACTGCAACAGTTCAGCGTGGTATTATACGGCATTTCTTTCTGGTGATCGATCTGTCTGAGGCCATGAACGAGAAAGATCTACGGCCCTCGCGATTGGAACTGACCTTAACGTATGCCAAACAATTCGTAATGGAATATTTCGATCAAAACCCCATATCTCAGCTCGGGATAATCGTCATTCGTGATGGTATAGCTGAGCGCTTGACCGACCTTAGTGGTAACCCGACGGACCATTTAAGGGCATTGAAAAATAAACGAAACCAGGAGACCAGTGGCGAACCAAGTTTGCAAAACGCTTTGGATATGGCGTGCGCCAGTCTGGTCAACGTACCCAGTCACGGTAGCCGAGAAGTGCTAGTTATATATGGCTCGTTGACGACGTGCGATCCAGGCGATATTTACGATACCATTGCCACGCTAAAGAAAGAGAACGTACGAGTGAGCTTTGTCGGACTTGCAGCCGAAATCCAAGTTTGCCGAAAATTGTGTAAAGAAACCAATGGTAAAACAGAAAAGACAAATCATATTGTAAATGGAGCTAGTATGTAGTCAGCTTTTGCTGAACCTAATACTGTGATTTTTTTTTCTGTTGTTCAGGGTCATATGGTGTGGTATTAAACGAAGCACATTTCAAGGATTTGCTGTTTGAAGCCATTCCACCACCAGCAGTCACCCAAACAAGAAACACCTCAAACTTGGTCATGATGGGATTCCCCACCAAGTCAAATGATCTACACCCATCTTTTTGCGTATGGTAAGTTCAATGTGGGCCCATATGTCTCGGGTTATTAGCTATACCCCAAAAGATAATTGTCCCCGACTCATTATGTATTCCCGTAGTCACTCCAAATTGACCGTGGGCGGCTACATTTGCCCAAGGTGTTCGTCCAAAATATGTGAATTACCCACAGATTGCGATGTTTGTGGCCTAACTTTGGTTTCATCCCCACATTTGGCAAGATCATACCATCACCTCTTCCCTGTAGATAATTTTTTGGAGGTGCCTTGGAGTGGGTAAGTGGAAATGAATTCATTCGGGCTCAGGGCATACAACCTAGCTACGACAGGTGTTGGGCCATAGCCATGGTCTGCTCAGGAGATATTATTGCTGACCCGGATGTTTGATGTCTTGCTCACACAACTCTCTTTCCCTAGGGCCAAGAGCATAAATTGCTTTGCTTGCCAAACTGCATTTGACTCATCACCTATGGCGGGTGCTGGGTTAGAATCAAATAGTGGAAGATATTCATGTCCTCGATGTTTTAACCATTTTTGCGTCGATTGTGATATATTTGTTCACGAAGTGTTACATAATTGTCCCGGATGCTGGGCGGCTGGGTCAAATATCTCGGCTGTTAAAATTGATTCTTCTAGCAAAATTTCAGATAATGTACAACCCATGGAAGGTGTTCAAGTAGCTTCTTGAACAACACCCCATTAGAGAAATAACAAAAAACAACGCCAATTAAAATCAATAAATACTTTTGCACCTGATCTGGCGTTTTTTTTCCCCCATTGTCGCTGCTGACACAATTGTGAAAAATAAGTGAGAGATAAAAAAAAGAGAAATTCGGCGCATTTGTTTTGAAAATTAACCGTAATGATGTGCTATTAATGTTTGTACGAACCCCCAATCCGATCGCTTAGTGGTCATGGCATTTATGCCTCGCGGAGCGGTCCGCGGGCTGTTTGAAACCGTAGAGAAGTTGACTTATAAAATGGATGACAGCCCTGGGTAATTAACTTTAATTAGGCTAATGAATATGTATTCCACTTATAATATCCTGAATCTCCCTTTGGAGCTGTTATGTAATATTTTCGCCACACTGTCACCTCAAGACTTGTACCAACTGAGGCAAACGAGCCGCGCCTGTGCGCTGCTTGCTGATCACCCAACCTTGTGGCGTTCAACTGTGCTAAGCAGCACCTCACAACCTTGGAGCCAGTTGCAGCTCAGGCGAATATTAAGCACTAACGCAAAGCATATTCGACACCTGCGAGTCTATAACGTACGAGACGACTCACTGCGCTACATTCTGACAGCATGCCCTAATTTAAGATCGCTTTACATTCACGGCTGGTCAACATTGTCCAGTCATTCCATAGCGGGAACCAGTATCCTTCCTTACCTGGAGAAAATAACTTTAATATCCTCGCACCACGCTTCGCTGGACGCCGGCTCCGTAGTCGGACTGCTGAAACGAGCGCCTGGTCTACAGGAACTACATGCGAGGTGCCCAACGGCCCTACGCTCACAGCCCTTCACATCCAGTTTAATGGCATCAAAACTACTTATCCGACTGCAAAGTTTTGAAATTTACTCTGATACTCACTGGTACGATCAGGAGAAGCGGAACTTGACAAAAGCCTGTGCACGGCTCTCACGCTGTAAATTCTTGTATTATAGAGAGGACGCAATCAAGTCAAATGAACAACTTATTTAACTGTCCCCCACACCCCCATTATGTTGAACATATGTTAATTAATACTCGCTTTATGTAATATAATAATAAATGACAAACACACACTCTTTTTTCACATTGTTTTTACCTTGATCTCAGTGTTGATGATCTTTGGTAAGGACAATGGTATGAAGTGTAAATAGAGTGCATACCATACTTTTCTAAGCAATGCTTTCGTTCCTACGCAACATAACTTGTAAGATACAAGTATGCCAATGATGCTGAAGACGTTGAACCCAAGCAATGTGCCGGGGCTGTGCTCCATGTGTAGATACCATGGTTTGCCATTGCGGCTTGCTAGAGCTTGCGTTTCCAGGATGTCAGCCGCCAATTCTTTGCGTTTGCTACTGATAAGAGCAATGGTTTGCATCTGCTTCATGTTGGCTGTAAACTCTTCTCGTCGATCTATGAGCATGTCCTTTATCTTGCGTGAGATCCTGTCAATTGTAGTTGCCTTGCGGTTTATCACTAATGCCACACCAGCCCGTTCTAGCAGGACGGAGTTGGTCGGTTGATCACTTGCAAAAGGATATAGGAGCATCGGGACGCCGTTGAAGATTGCATCATGCGAGGACGCTGCACCAGCGTGACTCAGGAAGAGCTTGGTAGCAGTGTGGTTCAAAACTGAATATTGGGGGACCCACTTCTCAAAACGTATATCCGGGTTATTACTAAACCCAGTGGTGTCATATGTAGTGTTAGCTTGGAAACTTTCCAACATATCTTTCGGCAATCCCCTAGATGCCCATAGTATGCCGTCAATAATGCCGGCCCTGTAATTTTCTAAAAGTGCCGCGGCTATATTGTTGAATTCTCTTTGAGTAGGTACGTACATTTGGCCAAATGCTACGTATAAGACGCTGCTGCGAGCGTCAAGATAGCTTGCTAAATCTTCTGTCAAAGGTTGAATGTTGCTTGGTTGTATAGGGCCAATGTAGTAGTCATTTGGTTTTAGTGTTATAATATCAGACATGGGCATAAAGTTGTTGACGATCTGCAATGTTCCAGAATTGAAAGCTAGACCGCGGTGCCTTGGTATATTGTATTCCGGAGGTACCGTATCGATGGCTTTTCCAACCCCATAAGAAACTGCACAGTATTTTACTTTGCCCATCCAATACCTGTAGAAGGCAATAAAAGGGTAGAACAAGCTTGTAGGGGTGTCATCGGAATCAAGATATTCCCTGTCAACAAACTGGAAGGGAGGATCTGAAAAAGTTTACGTCAGCTTGAACTTGAACACGAATGACCCTGTTCACTATCCTCTAGCTCCTACCTTCACTCATCATTATTGTAGTAGTTTGGGCCATAGGTATATTCAACCAACTGGCTACGTCCATGCAGGCAAAATTAATATGATCACATACAACTAGAGCGGGCTTATCTCGAGTGAATATCTCGACATATTCCCGTTTTTGATCGGGAAGTACGTCCCTGAGGTACTGGGCAAATGTATCAGCGCCCTTTTTGGAAGCCTCATCATCAGGATCGAACATACTTCGAAAAGAGGCGTTGGTCGCCTCATCTCTCAGACGTAAAAACGGGATGTTTGGAAAAGGTTCGAGATATTTATGATTGGGCTCGGTACTGATGAAGCTGACATTGTAGCCTCGTAGTCGTAACGTCTCCAGAATCTCCAATGGCCAACCATTATGCGATACACCACCAAGGATACCCGAGTAGTAAATGACTGGTTTGGGTTGCTGTATAAGCGGTTCTTGCGCCGACACCAAAGCAAATGCCAATGACAGCCAGCACCAAGTAGTCTTCATAGTTTGAAAGGAATGGAAAGAGTAGTGCAAAATGATCTTGGCCAACTTGCCATTGAAATTGAAATCACTAGCCGCACTTTGATCCGAGGTTGATGGTTCCGAGATCTACGAGATATGAGCCTATTGAATACCATCCAGGTAATTTCTCGGCATTTACACTAAAAGTTGCAATGTTTCATGCCGTTGCCGGTCTTTGGCCGGTGATGGAAGCTTCGCAGAAGCATATTTTTAACAGCCCAGCTATCTATATAATATTTAAACTTTTCTCGGATTCAATCTGTTCTGTCCGTGTGTTCGTTGCTCGTCTCGACTACTTGCAAAGTTGTACTACGATTTCATTTACACGACATTTCTTAGTTTCTAACCGATCGCCATGTCCGGTCTATGCCATCACTTAGCAGCTTGCGCGAATTCTTAGTATAGCTTGTTGTCTCCGACCATAAGAGCAGCATAATAAAAGATACACAACGTGTACCATTTTCTTATAAAAAATTGCCAAATGGACCACCATATTCATGTTGAGCCGCAAGTGAGCAAGCCTCCAAGAAATATTAGCTGCTTCTTTGTATGATGCGAATGCTCAAAGTGCATGAAGAGGACGAGTCATATCGTTGGATCTCGTCATATAATCGCACTGCGTAGGCAAGTCTCAAGACTCTTCTGGCTAGCCTGACAAAGATGACAACGTAGACCGTCTTGACAACTTTAGGGTGTATTGCGCCATAGCCAAAGTATTGGTCGTAAGGCAAATCAATTACTAAGGTGACAGGTCCACCTGCCATCTGTCGCGAATAATGAGAAAATAAGTTGACATCGGACTCTCTGCAGGTCTGGTCCAAACAAATATCGAGCTGATGAATTTGCTCACATGATGTGATTAGTGCAATCATATGTCACTTTGGAAAATATGTATTATTATCTCAAAGAAGTTGTCAGAAGATGACAGGTCGGATGTGGGGGGCCAATTATAGCCGGATGAAATCCAAGTTGGTTTAGTCGGTTAACATTATGACTAAAATGGAGAGGACGCAATGACCTAGTGGTGTCACAAAGAAATTGCCATTCAAGAAGTCGCGGTGCCATTTTGAAATTGGATGCGATCACCCCACCTCCTTCTGTGTATTGTATGTGTGTGTGTGAGTGTGTGTACCCTTTCACCCCACCCCCAAGAAGTAAGATATTACTTTATGCGCAACAAACTGGCAAAGAGTCTGAGTTCACCATGTGGCGCATTGTCACACGTATTCTTCATTGTCAATGTCCTTTTAAAATTGAGCTCATCTTACTTTTTTCTTGGGTCTTCCAGGTTTCTCTTCTCTACTCTATCTCTTGAATTATGGACTTGAACGATATCTTTCCTTTCACTACCTTTCCCGCTACTTGTGAACTCTGCCAACAATGGCTGCCCAACCATGCTGTAAGCCGATGTTTTTGTTTCATCCTTCCAACTAACTGTCACTGCCAACAGAACAGGTCATTAACTCTCAACTCCAAAATTTTCAATAGGCAAATTGTCCGCGCAAAGGAAAGCCACCGAGTCAATGGAGATTTGAGGATGAAGAAATTGCTGTTGACGCTGATGAGTCATTGAAAGACGATGGACAAACGATGATGGATTGCTAGCAACATCTTTTTCTTTCATCGCGCAAGATCAAACTACACGGCAAAACTGTATGTTCATCTTATCCCCTCTTTTCCGTATGCTGGCACATCGGCTTTCATTTGCTATCGAAATTTTATACAAACCTCTTTCTCTCCTGTATTTCACAATCCCATATATCCTGCAAACAAACATTTTCGCTTATATCCTACTCTATTAACAATGAATGATTTTTCTGTTTGACAAAAAAAAATTGCTGTTTCCAATTTAGCTTGGCTTTTTTTCGTTTTTATTTGGTGTTTATCAACGCTTTTCTTTTTTCTGGTATGAAATGAGTCATGGTGAATTTGTAGCCTATTTCGGCGCGGTCTCCAGGGTTGCACACATATAAGGAAAAGTGACATCCGTCCCAAGTAAACTTGACCCTCACTTCTTTAAAAGGCAACTTGCTCAAAAAGAAAGCCACTTTTATATTTGTGCCGTGGGTCCCCGAAGCAAAGTAATCATTGCTTTGTATCACCAGAATGAATTTTCTGCTCAGCCAAACTGCGAGGCTCATGTTCCACAATGGCCACACCAAGTAATCCTGCATCTGCCAACGCTCGTCCCATCCATGAGATAGATGTCACTGTTGTCATTCGATTATTATCTCCTGTACCAAACACATTAACGTGGAATTCATTGAACTTTGACCGGATTCTTCTACCATTGTTAATACGCTTGTAACGTTGGCCCTGTGGTGGTTGCAAGAGTTCTAAGAACCGCGCAGTTGGTTTGTCCTCCATTATTGTTAGTCGGAGGTACGAAGTGTCGGCGGGGTAATTAATCCATAAATCAACCTCATTATTTTTACCCAACATGTATTCAAATCGTGCTCTCTCCTTGGCGCCTCCCACGACTGGGACAATGGTATTCAGTTTATCCATCGCACTTTGTGTGACAAACAGTTGTTTTTTGTCCAATATTTTGGCCAACTCAGGTAATAGGGGATGGGACAATTCATGTGCTGCTTGGAGTTCAAGGGCCTCTCCTCGAACCATGGAAGGCGTTATGCCTTTTCTATGAACCATTTCGGAGATCACAGCCATTACGGTGCTGACATCCAAATTCAACTTATCAGTGGTAACCTGCGTCTCTTGATGGCTGTTGTTCAGCGCTTGACGGTATACCTCCGATAAGGCTTTATCGGATTTCACATAGACAGTGATACCGAGATTAGGCAGCTTATCAATAATTTGCTCATCCACATACGGATCGTCTCCTGTACTGATGCGCATGAACGCGTATACCACGATTGGCTTTTGAAAATGAACTAGGTGTCGTTCAGCGCTGGCCATCAGCGCTTTAGCTTTTCGAAATAGGGGAAGATTGTCGCCTATCGCCCCCTCTTGCCCATCCTCCTCACCATCATCACTGCTACCGCTGCTGCTCTCTTCCAGCCCGGCAATGTCATGCCGTAAACCCTTGGCATTGCGCGCGTTCACCCGAATCCATACTAGGCCATTTTCTGCAACCACATCGACTTTGACTATTCCTCTTGACCGCCCGGAATAATGAATCGGTGTATCAGATACGAAAAAATCCTTCATCACTCCCACCACGTTATTTGACTGCAGCATTGCCTTATGCACAGCCTCCAAATAGCTCAAATTGGAGCTCTTTACTTGATCTTCTTTCAGTGGAAGGCCCACCAACTATCGAGATCTGCGGGTTAGCTTGGTTGTACAGAGTGTCAAACGCGATCATATTTCTACCACTCTTATAAAAGGAATGTAAAAGTTTACTTTGTTGATAAACTTGAGTTCTGCCGTGACCATTTGGTCAAATCTGTACAGACCATCTATATGCCCTTGTTCCAACCATTGATCTACATCGTGTTTAATGCGCAGGCAAGCATGACGAAGGGCATTAACTTTGTTGGCCAAGTCTTCGTCAGTGGCAGCCGCCATACAGGAATAAAATGTCACAAAAATAAAAATTCAAGGTGAGGATGAGCTTAATTGTATGTATGGGTGTGTAATATGCGTAAAAAATCAAAAAGTAAAACTAATTCTATTGTAAAACATGTTATTATATTAATCCAAATCTTATTCTACTCTCTCTCTCTCTCTCTCTCTCTCTTTCATCATCCATTGAAGAACCAGTGCCCTCTGTCCTTATTCTTTAAACCAGCGCCCAATGAAGACAACATGGATCGACGTTTAGGTATATTTTTGGTGACTACCTTCTCTTCGTCGATAATGGGTCGTGGCTCAAATCCCACTAGATCTTCACCCAAGCAGCCCTTTTCACGCTCAATGCCAATGGTCGACCACTCGTATCCGTAATCATGGCCAGGATAGACCACGACTCGATCATCCAGTGACCCGAGTGTATGCCGCAAAGTCGCTTCCATCATATTGCGGTCACCGCCTGGAAGATCGGTTCGTCCACACAGCCCACACAAGAGCGTGTCACCTACAATGAGCCTGGAGTGGTTGATCAAGAGTGCCTGTGACCCAGGAGAGTGACCTGGTGTGTGTATAAATCTGACTTTGGTGCTTTTGCCAATGTTGAGAGTTTCTGTCACCTCCGTGCCGGTGGGGACCATGCGATTTTCGGGTATAGATGGATTTGCTTGTGCAATGTAGGGGATGTCTTTAGGATGGACGTAGGCTTTGATATGTGGTAATCGCTTCAGTAATGTAGCCAATCCAGATACTTTGATGGGTATATTGTCGTAAGGTGGTGGTGGTGAGCCTGCAGTGAGAAAGGTGTTAGTCTACCTGTGACTCAACCATTTTAAATTGCTGATGTGTTGTCTTTACCTCCAACATGATCAAAGTGATAATGAGTTACTGCAGCTGATACTAGAGTATATCCTTGATCTTGTATAAATTTAAGGATGCCGTCCACATCCCAACACTATATACATATACCACTGTCAGCTCCGTCAATAGCGATAATCATGCAAAAAAGCATCTTCACACTTACCGCATCCACGACAATGCAATGCCTTGTTTCCAGATCTACAACAACATATATGATATTGCGCATGATTTGGGCAAACTCATAAATTCGGTTTTGAATAGGATTTTTTATGCTTCTTTCGATGCAAATGTCTCGACCCGGGATCAGCTGTATGACTTGAAAACCTGTTACAAATGCGTCAGAGCACGTGTGTTAGGACGCAACAATACATTCTCTGCTCAGAGCCAACGACAGCTTTGCCAGCGTTACTCAAATTGTGTCTCTAGCACACTTACCCATCTTTGCATTGTCACTCTCAATCAAAGCCTTTGCAATTCTTGAGCTAATATCAGGATTGTCGGGTTCCTGACAACTTTTTTTTAGACTCCTCCATTTCTCGGGATTGTTGCTGTCATGTCTCGACTTACCTTTTCTAATGCAATTCTATATAGTTCAATAGCTTTCTCGTACTGTCCTTGCTGCGCAAGTGCCTCGGCCCGCCTAAAATAGCCCTACGATGATTGTTATGGCCTGAAACATTGATTGTGGATTTTTTTTTTTCCATTTTGAAAAAAAAAGCTAATTACTTTGGCCCATTCTGGTTCAAGCCTGATGGTTTCAGCGGCATCATTTTCAGCATATTCCCAGTTTTTCAGTCTGTAATGAGCTGCACTGCGGTTTGAATGCAAAAGTGCACAGTAATGCTGGTCATCTGCCTGGGCAATGGCAGAGATGGCTCTGGTGTAGTCTTGTATGGCGTCCACATAGAGCTGACGTTCAAAGTAATCATTGGCTCGACAAGTGTATTTGTATACTTTGTCGTTTGGAGCCTCAGGACTAAATCTGTCCATGTCGGCAGAGAGAAGTGATAAAGGAAAAGGGATGTATAAAACCCAAAAAGGGGGTAGAAAAAGAGGGAGAATGAGCTGGTACAATTTTAATTCATTGGCAATGGACCTCGTGTTCTGTCAAACACACCACTTCTCAGGAGTCAAGGTGCGAACGCGGAATAGCAAAGCGCGATATAATGCGGGTAGCAGAAAATGAACAAATCAACACAGTACTAATGATGATAAACGAAATGATTGCAATATGAAAGTTGGTGATTTTATTTAATTAAACAGACAACATGTCACAAGGGTGGAGCTGATCATGCCTTTCTAGCAAAAGAGCACGTTCAGTACCACGTCTCGGGATATGAAACGCCTGGGGCAGCCTTCATACCAGTACCAAGGTCGCACCTAAGGGGAGATCTCGATCTATGAATTAGAATGGGCGTTTTAGTTCACAAAGTTGACTCTTTTAAAAACATGAACTTCATAGGTAGGATTTTAAGTGTGCATCAGGAACTCTCTGCGTATTATTGAGGTTCTAGTTTATGACATCCATCATGTTGTTTCGGACTGGTGCCAGCTTGGTTCATCTTATCACACACATAATTTGCGAAAATACATAGTAGAAAGTTTGATAATTACCTTACTGAAGAGAAGCGAGCAAAGATTAAGAAGCAAACAAGTGCGAGGTTTTTATAAGCCACGGCAGTAGAAAATTTTTTTGCTGCAATATCCGACAGTCAAAATGGCCTGTAATGATTTTCCCAGTCACGCAAGCTGGCCTCCCTCATAGCACAGCACAGCACAGCACAGCACAGCACAGCACAGCACAGCATCTTGGTTAAAATGTATGACTTTATGGAGTACTGCCTGAGGCGGTATTACAGGGCTTCAGGATGGAACGAAAATAACCAGTATTCCAACCTGTGCTCATGGTCTCGCTCGCTGTTAGACTTCTCCGTACCACACGGCATTTCTATGGTCATGTCAAAATTACCCACCCCGGTCTTTAAGCCGTCTTATACCATTGACGCTTTTCCGTCGTTAAACGGTAATATCGGTTACCTGTATACATCAAGGGCTTTGGATGTCGATACCAGTGCTACTGTAGACTTCAAGGATACTCTAGCCCGCATTCGGCCATATCAACCAATTACTCCCTACCGCCCGGACCATGCGCAAGGTAAAAGCGCTTATACAATGCTATGCATGCTTTTCAAATTATATCTTTACTCATTATGTATATTGTGTTAGATTATTTAATCTACGGGCGCATGTTTTTGCCTGGAGGGAATTTGGAAGCAGTATATTCTCGACGAATTTCAGAAACAACGCAATACGTGATCACAGCGTTCAACGACCCTCGAAAGTTGGGATCTGCCTTGGTCAGCTTGCAACTTCAACGTGACACTGGTCGTCATTGCACAGAGTTCTCATATACCACAGACGATGGACTGCTTGGTCTTCGAGCTTTGTATAACTTTGGGCATGATCGATTTGCCAGTGGGCAATGGTCGGCTGGTGCTGAGCTATATTATGGTATACTGGATAAAAGCGGTGGATGTAAGTCATTGTCGACCTTGACCTATGGATGTAATTTTGCTAGCTGACATTTCTTTTCCCATGTTAGTCTCTACTGGATTAAGATATCAAACCGTCCCATTCACGTATGCCCCGCCAATCAGCATCACTTATACCCTTAATCCAATCGTGGGCCATATGTCTACGGCGTACGTGGCTCAAGTATCCGATGAGCTCGTACTTTGCTCGCGTTTTGAGTTCAGCATCTATAGTTATGAAAGTGATTTGGCGCTCGGATTCGAGTGGAGAAGTAAGCATGACTCAGTTGCCAAGATGAAACTGGCGTCTGACGTGAAATCAGTTGAACAGCATATGGCTGAGCAGAACAAGACCATAGTGTCTGATGTGGTTGAGCAAACTGAAAAGGTGGCCAGATTGGAAGGACTGGTCAAAGCTAGCTTAGGATTTTCAAAAGGTTTGGCATTGATGTGGGAAGGCCGATTCAAGAATGTGCTGTTCAGCTTAGGCTTGACTGCCGACCTCAGTAGCCGCACTAATCCTGTCAAAACGGTTGGCCTGGAACTGCAATACTTTGCTTAAAACTGGGGCATGGTTCATTGCTATATGCTCAGCTACTCTACGGCCGAGCTGCTCTCTAAATGTATTATAGACCGATATACTAATTTACTTTTTTTTCCTCTTGATTCGAGTTGTTTTTGACGACAACCCTTTTGTTATAACTCATGTAGTTTTAAAATAAAACAAACTCTTTTCCACCCAACATCCTTATTGCATGTCAGCTATCACAAACCAATATCATATTAAACATTTGTTCATTTCTTGTAATTTTTTTTTCTTCTTTAATGGGGCAAAACAGAGAGACAAATATATGGAATTGTTTAGACCTTGAAACCACGGGATTGACGCTTGCCACGAGCACGCTCGAACTTGCGGCCCTTGCTGCGGACATAGGGCTTCTTGTTTTGATGAGGACCCATGCCAAAGTGCTTGACGGCCTCACGGGCGTTCTTGGCACCACGGAGGATGACGGTGTTGGAACCAGTGGGTGCACGGAGAGCAAGTTGATCGAGGGTGAGGACTTCACCACCAGCCTTCAAGATGCGGGCTCTGGCAGTTTGGGTGAAACGGAGAGCAGCAACGGAAAGCTTGGGGACTTCCAAAAGACGAGAGTCGTCAGTGACGGTACCGACAACAACAACAGTCTTTCCCTCAACTGCCTTGGTGTGGCGAACAATGCGGGAGATGGAGACAGGGGGACGGTTGATGCGGGACATAAAAAGACGCTTAAGAACGATCTTGTTGAAATTGGCGTCAGTGCGACGAGCCAAGAAGCGGTAGAGCTGTAATAGGAAGACAGGAACGTTAAGAAAATGGTCGGAAAAGAAAGACGTGTACAGAGCTCAGTGTATAGCAAGTAAAAGAAAAAAAATCCCCTCTGTGCTCTGATTCAACAGTAGAATTAAATCTCACCTTGACCAAGAGTCTCAAGTAGACATCTTGAGACTTGGGAGCCTCTCTGTGGCCATTCTTGACGTGGTGTCTCTTGATATCGATACCCTATAAGATAGCGAATTCACTGGTTAGTAACTGATTCTATGAAATTGGAGGTTGCGAGAAAATTGCTGTTGAATTCTCATATAACGTCGAGCACTGTAATACGGCCAGTACGCCAAATACTAGCCGGGAGTTGCTGTGAGGTTTGAGTTGTCAATTATTCGTAGTAGTGTGGTAGGTAAATTTGGCATCGAATGGTGATTTCAATATTTTTGGAAATGAAGACAATTCATTGACGCGATATCGAAAAAGTTGTTGTTGTTGAGTCATCCATCAACCGGCCACTTCATCCATCTAGTTATTATGAACACACTGTATATAGGATGCATACCATTACGACTGTAGGAAGAAAGAGGATGTATCCAGATTTGCCGATGTTCTGTTACTTTTGACCCACTTGGTTCGACGGTCACGCTGTCCAAATCCGGATTTCCCTAATCCGGATGTTCTACGTCACGTCTGAACATCCTTGATTTTTGACATAATAACCTCCGTATTAATCGTCCCTGAAATGAAAACTGTCAGTATCATATGAGTGAGATAGTAATCCACAGGTCCTTTAATAGAGGCAAAATTATAGCATAAGCATTACACCATTTTATTTCAAAATTTATCTCTTCGATGTAATAGTGAACGAAGAATATTAAGAAGCACCTTTAAATATATTAACAAGATGTCAATTACATATTATTGATAGTTCCATCTCCTGCCCCGTCATTCTTCGGCAGTAAATTGATTGTCTACATGAAGCTATATAAGCAGTGCCTAGAAATACATTGTTTCATGAAAGAAGGCTACGGTAATCATTTCTCGTTATGGTTCTGTATGCTTATCGGGCTCTTGTACTCCTGGCCGCTTTGGCAGGGTCGGTTATCGGTTCTGCTGCTGAGCACGCCGACCAGAAAGCACATACTCCTCATGTTGAGCTGCGAGCAACTTCTATGCCTTCCCAATCTGGCTCGATAAAAGTTCATACCAAGAAAGACTTTGCTCCTAAAACTGGTAAAGCCAATGCTGCATTCATCATATTAGCACGCAACTCAAATCAAGCCGGCCTGTTGTCATCTATGCAACAAAATGAAGACAAATTTAACAGCAATTACAACTATCCTTACGTTATTCTCAACGATCAACCGTTCACGGACGAGTTCATGCAAGTTATCAGTAGCGTAACAAAGGCACAAGTCAAATTTGGAACCATCGATCATTCCATGTGGGGATACCCACAGTGGATCGATCAAGAGAAAGCAGCAAAAGGTCGAAAAGCGCTAGAGGAGAAAAAAGCACCATACGCTTCAAGCGAAAGCTATCGCCATATGTGCAGGTATGGATTACAGAAGCTATGGTTTGATGTTGCACATATACTAAGTATCATGATTTGTAGATTTCAATCTGGATTTTTCTTCAGACATCCTTTGACCATGGAATATGATTATTACTGGCGTATTGAGCCAGATGTAAATTTTTACTGTAATATAGATTATGATGTGTTTGCGTTCATGGAAGCGAAAGATTTGAAATATGGTAAATGGTTAATGATCACAATTGCATATATGGAGATATTACTAACTTTTGGAATATCAGGTTGGACTTTATCTTTAACTGACTATCCTTCCACATTGGAAACATTTTGGCCAACCGTTCAAAAGTGGATCTCTAAGCATCCTGAATGGATGACTAGTGGAAAATCAAGCTTGCGGCCATGGCTCCATGACGATGACAAGATGGAGAAATACAATCTTTGTCACTTCTGGAGTAACTTTGAAATTGGTTCACTCAAATGGTTGCGATCTGAACAATATGTTTCGTACTTTGATCATTTAGATAAATCGGGTGGATTTTTCTACGAACGGTAAGACTGACAACATTGACATTAGCTCAATTGAATGTTTACTCATAGTTTATTTAACGTGGCAGATGGGGTGATGCACCAGTCCACTCTGTTGCTGTTGCTCTTATGCTCAATGAGTCTGATGTGCATTTCTTCAATGACATTGGCTACCAGGTAAGTGCAAGCATTTCCACATGGCTGTGTGGCATATACTGTGAGCTGATCTATTACTTTGCAATGTTTAAAGCATCCACCATTGACTCATTGTCCTTCTGAACCACAACTGCAAGCAAAATGCACCTGTAATGGTTCAGAATCTTTCGGTAAGCAGTAATCTGGTGAAACGTATCTCGTTTTACTTTTTAACATCCTTTCAACCCCAGAATCGAATTCTTGGAGCTGCGGACATCGCCTGAAAAAGCTGTTCCCTGACTATACCTGGAGCATGGAGAAATATAACATGGAAATAGAGCCATTTCAACATAAATAATACATATTACACGTTGCTGCATTCATCATCGGGACTGTAAGTACAACAAAGTTAATAAAACGTGTACTAGGTGGTTCCTATCAGATTTATATTTGTTTACTGTTGCACATATGTAAAGAACAAGGATTTTCATCATATGTCTCGGTTACAGATTTGATTCCCTATTTCGCTTCGAAGGCAATTGCCAGTTCATCTTATCTTCGTCCGTTACGGACAGATTAGTAGTACTCATAGAAAAAAATACAGCAATAGCTTAACATTATATGGTCTGGTCTTTCAAAGATAGAAAAACTGAATGCATCAGAGATATGTTCTATATTGCGCCATCTATGTTTATATTTGATCAGGTTCTAGGTATTTCGTGGCTGAGTTGTAAGCAACATTCTTCGTGGCAATTTATGAGAATACTGGACCATAAATACGAAACGATAAATTACTTCAGCAACAATCTCTTTTTTTGTCTCGAAAATCATGGTATTATATGGATTTCGGGCTCTCCTAGTCTTGGCCACTCTGGCAGGGTCGGTTATCGGTTCTGCTGCTGAGCACGCCGACCAGAAAGCACATACTCCTCATGTTGAGTTGCGAGCAACTTCTATGCCTTCCCAATCTGGCTCGATAAAAGTTCATACCAAGAAAGACTTTGTTCCTAAAACTGGTAAAGCCAATGCTGCATTCATCATATTAGCACGCAACTCAAATCAAGCCGGCCTGTTGTCATCTATGCAACAAAATGAAGACAAATTTAACAGCAATTACAACTATCCTTACGTTATTCTCAACGATCAACCGTTCACGGACGAGTTCATGCAAGTTATCAGTAGCGTAACAAAGGCACAGGTCAAATTTGGAACCATCGATCATTCCATGTGGGGATACCCACAGTGGATCGATCAAGAGAAAGCAGCAAAAGGTCGAAAAGCGCTAGAGGAGAAAAAAGCACCATACGCTTCAAGCGAAAGCTATCGCCATATGTGCAGGTATGGACTACAGAGTGCTATGGTTTGATGTTCCATATACTAAGTATCATGATTTGTAGATTTCAATCTGGATTTTTCTTCAGACATCCATTAACCATGGAATATGATTATTACTGGCGTATTGAGCCAGATGTAAACTTTTACTGTAATATAGATTATGATGTGTTTGCGTTCATGGAAGCGAAAGATGTGAAATATGGTAAATGGTTAATGATCACAATTGCATACATGGAGATATTACTAACTTTTGGGATATTAGGTTGGACTTTATCTTTAACTGACTATCCTTCCACATTGGAAACATTTTGGCCAACCGTTCAAAAGTGGATCTCTAAGCATCCTGAATGGATGACTAGTGGAAAATCAAGCTTGCGGCCATGGCTCCATGACGATGACAAGATGGAGAAATACAATCTTTGTCACTTCTGGAGTAACTTTGAAATTGGTTCACTCAAATGGTTGCGATCTGAACAATATGTTTCGTACTTTGATCATTTAGATAAATCGGGTGGATTTTTCTACGAACGGTAAGACTGACAACATTGACATTAGCTCAATTGAATGTTTACTCATAGTTTATTTAACGTGGCAGATGGGGTGATGCACCAGTCCACTCTGTTGCTGTTGCTCTTATGCTCAATGAGTCTGATGTGCATTTCTTCAATGATATTGGCTACTACGTAAGTGTAAATTTGTTCACAGTGGTTTGACCCATCAGTAGGTTGCTGAACTATCTTTCTCTTTTTCTATACAGCATCCACCATTGACTCATTGTCCTTCTGAGCCACAATTGCAGGCCAAATGTGCTTGCAATGCTTCAGTATCTTTTGGTATGTACTCGTCTCACAGAAATGCTATCACAAATTGTGTCTAATAGCATACTATATTTTAGAATCACATGCATGGAGCTGTGGTCACCGTCTCCAAAAGCTTTTCCCAGACTACACGTGGAGCATGGATAAATACAATCAAGAAATCCAACCATTTTTACATAGTGAACAACCTCAACACCTTGCCAGCAAGCAAACAACTAGTACAATTATACAATAAAAGTTACTACTTCAAGCATTTTTATATATACAGCTATCATCTATATCATATAGTTTTTGATTTTTGTTCGTGCTCCACAGTTGTGAGGAGTTTTACAGTTATTGCAGCCTCGGCCGGATTGCAATGAGAGAAATTTTAATTTGAGGAGCGAGAAAATTTTCCATTTTGTTAGCATCGTTACTAACATCAACGCTTTTACTATCGGTGAAACCGCAATAGATTAGTAAATTTAAGCAAAGCTTTCACAGGTACAGTATAATTTGTTATTCATCAGTTTGCTCATCCAAAAACCTATCGTCAGTACCAACAACAGCTTCATGTCGTCGCGAAAGTCAGAGGTATGCAAAAGCTCAGACAGCCATCATGGCAAGAACGGCGACAATCGAATGGCTGATCAACAGCAAGAGGGTCTTAACATGCTGGGACTTATCGGTTTACCAGAGCAACCCGCTTCTGATTTTACTCCAGCCATTGTTCAAGAAGATCACGATGCGAATCCAGAGGCGCATACATTGACGCCGTCGAATGCTGACAACAAGCCCTTGACAACTGAAAGCGATACTATTAAATCAGTTCAGCAAGGTGCGGATCATAGCCCACAAACTCATCATACGTTCTTTCAACATCCACAAAAAATAATGCTAGCTAACTCGGACAAAGTTTATCATGAAAGATTTGCACATTCTTTACAATTACCACGGGGCCAATACAGCCCACTCGACCGGGCTGCCATGATCCAAGGTGGCAGCAGAGATTTTGACTCATTGATTCAGCCATCCTCTGCTGCAGGTTATTTCTCGGAAGTGGATATAGTTTCGTTTCACAGCTTACCCAACTTACAAGCCAAGGCTACTTCAGTAGCTGCCAACGAAGCAACTCATGCAGAGCAATACGTAGAACCATCATGTAATCTTGAGCGGAGTATGTTGGCCACGGGTGAAGATGATGAAGCAAAATCTGAAGAAAACACAGTGTATACGTTGTCACTCAAAGGTGACAAATCTAAAGCGCTTGTCAAAAGTTGTGATTGTGAAAAAGGTATAATTATCATCGAAGCTGATCGCAGGAAAAGTCGACTGCAATTCAGTCGCTCATCGATTGTGATGATATGCTTTGCAACGTTAGTAAGCATATCGGTAATTTTGGCATTTATATGGCCAAGGCTGCCTTTGTTTCAAGTCAGTGGAGCGTCACTTTGGTACTCGCCGCAAGTATCCCGCTATTCCACATTAACCAAGTTTGCAACTGGATGGAATCTAGACGTCTCCGTGGATAATCGCAACAACTATTTACCAACATCCATCGTAGACATGGATATATTCGTTAGACATTCTGCAAGTGGTACGATATTTGGACATGGCAGGCAACAGCATTTGATGATCAATGCCAATTCAAAGCACAATATGACGCTTCCTCTCAATATCGATTACGATGGCAAACCAGATGATCCTATTATTCACGATTTATTAACGGCATGTGGTCCAGGACCTAGAACCAACGAAACTCACGTCCTACAGGTGCACTTTGGCATCAGAATTTCAATATGGGGATTGAGTTACTTTAATTACAATCCCACTGTAATCCTCACTCCTCCATCTGGAGGATTTGTATGCCCTTATTCAGTACTGTCGTAAACAGCTTTGTCTATTGATTAAGAGTGTTGAAGGTATGAATCAGACTTCATTCAAGCTCTTGCAGTGTTCTTCATCTAGGCAGATGTATGCATACTTTCATGTACATAAATATTGAGCAAATTACAAGGAATAAAACAGGTTCTATACCTGCGTGTGGCCGGCAAATACAAGCACATAAATTTTTGATTTCGAGTAGTCATATATCAGAGCATGCGTAATTATATATCTGAATATGCGAAATAATTGAGCAAAAGAACATCATTTGCAGCATCGGAATCAACACCGAAGATCCCTCGGCCAAGCAAACAAGAAATAAAGAGTGCAGCAATCAAGTGGTTTCTTGCTTCTTACCTTGTTTCTTTCCTTTTCATCTTTTCTTTTGACATATGTTGTCTCTCCTCCCTTTCCCTATCGTTTTGGGCATTATCTGCACAATTACTCCAACAGCATCACAGAGTTTTGGGCAAGTTTCTCAATTTTGGAAAATGCTCCTTAATGAACAAGAAAACTCTAACATACGTTTGTGTAAACAGAGATGCATGTACGCCTACCACAAACTTCAATATAACATATTATGCCGATACTTGTAATAGCCAAATGCTGTACGTATATGTATTTGATGCCTTACTTTCCAGCCAAAGTCAGTGTGCTATAAGTACTCAGCTTTTTTCACCCTTATAGATCTTGCGACGCAACCAGCAAGACATGCCAATGGCGATCGTGTACGATTTTGGGCATCACACCTGGGTGTAAATATATCCGCACACGCTTGTAAACATGGCAGCGTACCTGTAACTGACTTGTGCGATTTGTAGGGAATAACGCCACACACACTCCTCCAACTCCATGTGGTAGCGGTACGTTCTGCCCAAATTCTCAATTGCGTTGCCTGCCCCTCTTGTCGACTGGTTCTTCTTGTGAGAAGGTAAAAGCAACATTATTATTTTTGTAATAACCGCGATCTTATTTGCGTTAGGATTGGGAAGGTGGACTGCTTTCTTTGCAGATCGCTCACTAAACTTGAAACAATACAGGGTAGGGATGATGAATGTGCTGGGTCTGAAGCTATTTGTTTGAATTCAGCTTGTTCCAGCAAAAGCGCTAGTCTCAACGCCATTTGCGGCACAGAGGTGCTATCGGACGGATACTCAGCAGTAGGAGTGGCACGCGATAATTGCACTTCAGGAACATTCTGTTCGGCTCTGAATGGGATAGGAGTGTGCCAGGATGGACTTGTTGGTGGCGCAACGTGCTTGCAGAACAGACAATGTTTGTCTCAACAGTGTAACAACGGAATCTGCGAGGCACTTACATCTCCAGCAGACAGCCTGCCACCTTGGAAATGGGCTATTATTGCAGTCATTATTGTTTTATGTTTGATCTCCATTGCCTTTGTTACATATACGGTACTGCGTAAGAAGAGGTCGCATGGGTTGGGTATTTTACGGTACGATGATCCATCACAAAAACCTCGTCACTCGCCATGGCCCCTGCGATTGGCGTCTCGCTGGACTTTTGGGCATAGGAGAAACACCACTGCTGATTATAATCTGGATGAACCAGAAAAACCTGTTGTCCAAACCTGGAACCATAGTAACATTACAGAAACTTGCGATACGGTAGCCATCACGCCTACACCTTCAGTGTTTCCTATACCGCCTAGAAGATCACCGGCACCATGGAAACAAAATAGACACTTTGCCAGTAAAGCTGTGGATCATGTGCATATTCGTCTATCAGGGACATTCACACCTACATTCGGCAACGGCCATCGTAAACCGAAAGCCCCTGCTGTCGATACCATCACTAGCCCAGCCAACGCCTATTCAGTGATGTCAGAAGAGGATGAGATGAGGATGTGGCAAGCCATACGAGGTGATACTCCCCCTTGGCCGGTCCAAGGAAAAGGCTGGAAATTTGCTCGAGGCACTCGATCTCCATAAGCCATGCATTTATCGACAAGTTGTAGTTTTGACAGTGTATGTAGGATTAGGTACACATAAGAATTGACCACCATCATAAACCTTTGTAGACATATAAATATGTACTATGTTGAATTGATTCATAATCTTTGCTGCTGCTTCGAAACAAAGCTGGCGATAGCAGGATTGCGTTACATTTGCCTGTTTGAGACGACTTTGCGATACGTTGAGAAATGTTTTGATGATAGCACTGAACGAAGGAAAATTTTCCTTTAGTCAAAATTTACGATCCATATGACGATATATCTTTACATGATAAATTAATCAACTAATATAAATGGATCGATAGAGATTTGCCCGGTGAGGATATTTTCTATTGCTTTCTTAACTATACCACTACAGACTTTTAAATACACAAAACAGCCAAAAGCATGGCAATCCAAGATCAATTTCGACATAAAACAGTCTCTATACTGAATTGTCGCTACTGCGACATACCAGTATGCAAACGTGGAATGAAAGCTATGTTGCTCGCCGACATGAGTGTGGAGTTGTATTCGACCGACATCCCTCCCACATGGTATGTTTATGATGATGATGAATTGCTGCGCGCTACAAGCCATGTTATACTAACTTGGGGTGGTTTATTGTGGCAAAGCGTACAACTCGTTGGTGCCGATTATCAAACTAGCATGTGCAGCTGCAACATCCGGGATATTGCTTGTCTTACATGGTAAGCAGTACACACAATTTTTGTAAGACTTGGATTCAGATTCATTTATTAACTACGCACATGCAGCGGTAATACAATTGGATACCATATTACTATGCCATGCCAAGCCTGCCTACAGTCATGTAACAATGGGCATTTTTGGATGTTCAGAACCGAGGGAGTGGTTGCGGCTGATCGTTTGAATGTTATAGGTAAGCTGTTTGAAGGCTGAGACCAAATCCCAAAGCACAGCCTCTTTATTTTCTGTTATGCTTACTGCTGTGACATTTTTTTGCGTTTATTAAAATAGGCAATCGACTCTTATTATGGGGCCAGCTTCCTAAGCCTGATTTGGATCGAGATACTCCGTGTCTGATGTGGGCGGCCCCAAGCAAGGCAGAAAAGCGCGAGAATGAATATAGTTATAGTGTAAATACCGTCGAACCTGATGTATACGACTTGCTGTGTCGATAAATTATAGCAAACGGTCAAAAAGCCGTTCAGTACAGTTTATAGAAAAATTATTAAATCTATAATTAATAGCCAATGAGATTGAATATTCAGCCTCCCAAGCCAGACCAGCTTTTAACTTAACCAGTGCCTTGACCCGCGAACTGAGCTACCCTGCGCCTCTCTCTTTTCCTCTTTTGATTCAATTCAAATGGTGAACATTGTTACGTACGCTGTTGGCATGGTGGCTACATTGGCTGCTCTTGCCTCAGCTCAAGCTCCATCTGCTTCGGCCCCTGCAGCTGCATCCCCATCAGCTGCAGCAGCTCCAGCTACTAGCTCGTCAGGTTCATCTCCAAAGTACAATTTGCAAAACACCGGCGGAAAAGTTCTTTCTGGAGCCGTCAATGGTAATGCTTTACTTGAATCAACTTGCCCTGAACACAATGAACTTTGACATTGAGTGAATCTCGAAAACTGACCAACGAATATTCACCTTTTTGTAGTGTATTTGATCTTTTACGGCGATTGGACTTCTCAACAAGCTCAAACTGACCAGATCACCTTTATGAACTTTATTGGCAATGTCTCGGACTCTACATGGTTCAAGACTCGTAAGTCATACTAGCCAGCGCGTCTTATATGGCATGTAACATATGATGGTCAACTTAAACTTACATCACATCTTTCATTGACAGTCAGCGAATATAACGACAATTCAGGTGGCTCGGTAACCGGACCTGTTAAGCTTGCAGCTGCTGTCAGCGACAGTGGCAGTCAACAGCTCAACTTGACTGACACCACCGTACATCAAACCATCATCACTGAAGCTGTCAAATCCGGCTACTTGAGCACCACCAACGCCATTGACCCTAATGGTGTTTACGTGATCTTGGCTGGCCAAAACGTAGCCGATGCTGGTTTCTGTACTAAACATTGTGGTTACAACTATCATGCTGACAACTATCAATGGATCTTCATTGGCTATCCCGGCCAATGTGCTTCCAGTTGTATTCCTTCGCTCAATGCCAACTCATCTCCCAACGGCAGTCCCGAAATTGACGCTGCCATCACTATTTTCTCTCATGAAATTCAAGATATTTTAACCGACCCTCAAAACAATGCTTGGGTCACTCAGGATACCACCACCTCACCGCCTACTGAAATCGAATTGGGTGATCTGTGCTCTGGTTCAGGTGTCACGCAGCAGCAATGGTTCGGAGCCACCAAGCAAGTGTCTGGTAGTAATGCTACCTATAACCTTGAAATGGGTGGTAACCAATACCTGGTCCAAACCATTTGGGATAAGACTGCTAATCAGTGTAGCCTTGGACAATAAGATAAGCCAAAAAAAGAAGAAACAAAACTCCTTGTTTGCCTTTTAGTACTCAAGGCCATGTACGCTCATCTCATTCTCTATACGTCTTATTCTCTACGTGTTTTCCATGTTGTACTATACCTATTCCTGTTTCCCCCTCTTTCTCATGATTCCCTTGCCTGAACTTGTATCTGTAAACATGTGTCAGAAAACTATAAAGAAATTTTCCACATTGTAGCTCGTCGGCAGCTTCACATGCATCAAAAGAAAATGTCTGCAAAAGGGATATATATGTCGTTGGTATATTCGCTGCATATCGGTTTGCCAACTCACATTGCCAATTAGAACAAATGCCGAATTGAAAGCCACTGGCATTTGCTACATCAGACGTGATTTGCAATTCGAGGATAAAATTTGCATTGAAGTAAAAAGTCGCGCACGCGCTTCAAGGGCATGATTGCATATCATTTTGGGTGTTTAATTCGCAAAAGGGAGTGATGGTGGGGAGAGCCATTTTCAATTTCGTTTACTACTTTCGGTTGTTATGAAATTTTTATTTTATATTTTTTTACGAGGATTTTATATTATCTTGTATACAACGGGTCAACCGGAAGGGGCGGGGCACCAAGGCAAGCCATAATCGCCAAAGGGAAAGGGGACAAGGCAGGGAGGAGTCGGGGATGGAGAGAAAAGAAACGCATCCCAATGTAGACGTGTTGCTACAATTTGGCGGCCTACTAAAAAGACAAAAAAGAAAAGAAAAGAGAAAAGCAGGCGACTTTGCTAACCAAAGAAAAGAACATCACACACGTTATGCCTGAAGAGACAACAGCAGAGAAGAGGAGATAATTAGAAGAGACGAATAGAGATTTATGGTTTAGGAAAACACGAAAAGTGTTTTTGGGAACACAGCTGCCCTGCCCAGCCAGCCATATTTTAGGCAGTGGTTCAAATTGCCTATGGATCCACCTTTCCTTCATGATTGAACCATGCCCTTTGCCTTGGACCCGCCAGAACCACCCTTGGCATCCCATAGATCGATCAAAGAATTGACCGATCAATTCCAACCTTGGAGCTAGACCGCGCTCCAAGATGACTGCCCCCAAAGCAGAGAGGGGACAAACAGTCATGCTTGATTGACCGTTTCCTTGTTGGGCCAACCAACATCGTGGCCAATTACCACCAGCATATCATAGACTTGGCAGTCAAGTCCTTAATACGGACTTGGATGAATCAAGCCCGGACCGACCAGGCAGGGATAGTCGATGTCGGGCTGCAGTGAGGACATGGTCAAGGGTATTTATGTGGAAAGAGGGAGTAAAATGAGTAATCACGAAGAAAACCAGAAAAAAATATATTCGCGAGAGGCTGATAGCTTTATTTGGTTCTACGATGAAACGTCATCAATTGGTGCGACCGAACATTCATCGATCCGCTACAACTTCTCGATCGCATAAAAGTCCCGTCCAAAGTTGTTAGGCGAGAGCAATAGGTTTGTCGCAGCCCAGAAGCCACCGAAGAAGAAAGATCCTTTTTGCGCCAATAACCTGCCATATTCGGGGAAATGTGCTAATTTACTTTGGATTTTTTTTAAAAATGGTTAAGCTTCTGCCATTTAAAAACAATTGTTCTATGGACTGTATGGACTCTAAGGGATACATTCCATGAACCCTAAGGGATGCTTTCCCTTGTTTGACATACGCTAACGTCAACTCAAAATGCCCATACATGTGTATCGTTTAGGTAACGAGCCATTACCGTAATAGTAGATTTCAAGTCCTGACAATCGTCATAAGAGCCACTGTCTCAGATTGCCAGGCAAGAACAAAAATTATGCTTCTATCAACTTCTATATGGCTTTTATGACTTTGCTTGCTGCTAGATGATAATTTGCTGAGGGTTCTATGGCATTCTTCCTGTGTGGGTGCTGGAAAAAAGTTTTTTGGCTCGTCAATAAGGTTGTGCTACGGACCACCGGCGGTGTTATGGTGTCATTCGAAAGAAATGGCAATGTTTGGGAGCTGGCTGGGCTGCTTTAGAGAAAAGCTGGAAAATGAACCGGATCATGCAAGCACACACTGCCATCTTTGCCTCAAACACCAACTAATTGGCATCTTGAGGAACAAAAGTCCACGGAAAAATGATTTTGTTAGGTGCAAAGATGACGCTGTTAGCTGCGTAAAAAGCGTTTCCCTTTTTAAATTTTCAAAGCAGTGCAAATCGCTGTCATTTACTTATTAAGTTGATGCAGAATATAAAGAGCAGATTAAACACAGCAGGACGGTTCATTAGGGTCTAGGCAACTGTAGAACTTTATTAGCTTCTAAGAAAGTTCAGCCATTGGGTACTAAAATTTCTCATATAAAAAGTGCCAGTGCCGGCGGCGGGCTCTTTGCCACATCAGGTAACTTGGGCAACATGTCAACATTATTGAATACTTTATGACATTTATATGACTAGACAGTAATTTTTGGTTCGAATCAATATTTACAGTAATGCTTCGTTTGCAATCTTAGGATCCGTGGTATAACGCGGTCAAGCCTGTTGCGTACAGGTAAGTAGAAAATTATTGGTATGCCGTCCCTTAATATGGGATTGTTAGCGCGCCGTGAAAATAAATAAGAGTGCTAATTAAAACATCCTGTACTCGTTATTGTTCCATTCGGGGCGATCGTGTAGCTCGGACCGATCGTGATGTATGGAATTCATTGTAACTGTAAAGGATTCTTCTGGTTTGGCAATGTCCAGGTCTGTTGGACAAGTGGTGTTGCTAAGCACACGAACCAGAGACGACGGACGTCGGGTGTTGGTGCTTCGTCGTCCATTACGTCCGCCGCCGTTACCAGTTGAAGCAGCAATAACAAATCCGCAGCTTTCACAAAAGTTTTGATGGATTTTCAGATTCTCGTGATCAACACGAAGAGCTTCAACCAACAATGTCGACTCGACAATTTCGAAAAAAGGTGTGAACGCCTATAAATGGTGACATTAGTAAAAAGAGGTTCGGCACCCCAAAAATAAGCTGGCAATACTCACATCCGATCGATCACCAAGGAAATTCGTGATCTTGAGCAGATTCATGATCAAGTTGACTAGGAAAGTCAAGATCAAGCATACCAACGATTTTCGAGCAATGTATTCAACCAGCGCACTGCGTTGATTGACAATCATATTGGTTTGAATTTGCAAGTGTTTGTAAAGCCTAAAAATATCATGATTGTCCGTGTTACAACTAATTGATGATGGATTATATAAGGATTCGGAACTTCCGAAAAACATACCTGCGTACAAACAATCCACTCAAGAACAGATTAGCCAGCGTATCGCCAATGAAATTAAGAATAAGTACACCACTACCCCTACAAACAAAACCATTAGCATATAAAATAGCCGTGCCAATGCATCAAGCAGGAGAAAGTATATGTACCAGGTGGCCCAACACGTTTGGCCGCTCTCGATGGGCAAATCCATCTGAGCTTGAATGTTGTGAAAAGTGAGCTCATACGGCCAGTCGGCAAACCGTACTAAAATCAAGAAAATGCCAGTGAATTTGATCAGCCGAGAATATTGTGATGACTCCAATATAAGGCATCGCCTCAACATGACAGTATAGAACAGCAGATATGTTATGTGCCACATCCTAGAAATACATGTCAGCAAACTGTGCAAGTCAATTGTAAAATGTAGCTTCGGATAATGCTTACGAGACGAGAAATGGGAAAATTGCGCAGTTGGTAATTTCGAACAACGGTATACAACCGTATACGAGGCGATGTATGAATAGCACTACCACTTGAGCTAAATTGAGCAAATGACTATGAGGTTGCCGACATGCGTTAGTTGTTGTACAATTTTGTTGACATGCTGATTAATGTTTCTTACATTGAACCCTTTGTACGCCGATATTGTTTTATACAGACAAGGGCGTTCCTGACGCAAACTAAGCATGCTGTAAACATAAGAATCATATTGATTCTATCGACTACTCGAGTACCATATGGCGATAGTTCAACCATAATGTAGTAAGATTAATGTGAAGTGGCGATAATAGTACAAGTAAGGTTTTGTAAAAAGGAAAGGAAAGAGAGGAAGAAAAAGCCAATAAACACACACATCTCACCAATAAACTGAACTATAGCCATATTCTTGGCTTCTGGTGTTGCTCAGAAGCTGAGTTATCGGGGTTCTCCTTTCAAACAAGTGATATGCCCACCACCCATTTATTTGTCTTTCTTACAATGAACGAGTCGTGCTTGGAAAGAAGCACTGGCCAATGTTCACATTCTTAAATATACCGAGCTTAACCACTTAATTTCAAGCTGCATTAGATTGCATAGAACAACCTGCTGGGAAACACTGGTGTACTATGTGAAAAAATTTAAGTTGACCTCTCACAAGCGGAGATTCCAACCTTGTGCAAAACGGTAAAATCTGGGGAAACCTGGAAGGGTCTTGAGACGACAGCCCATTTTTTCCAAAAGGCACCAGTC
This sequence comes from Umbelopsis isabellina, assembly GCA_016758905.1. Classification (NCBI taxonomy): domain Eukaryota; kingdom Fungi; phylum Mucoromycota; class Umbelopsidomycetes; order Umbelopsidales; family Umbelopsidaceae; genus Umbelopsis; species Umbelopsis isabellina. Next base: position 67,850 of record JAEPQZ010000014.1, read on the forward strand.
ATATCTCAACCAGCTGATCCTATCACTCGGCCATCTCTACTTCGCTATACTTTGGTGGTTGTACGGCCGGTCTATAGTATAAAGAAAGTGAAGTGGAGTAAATCATCCTCCGGCCAACGTACCATACTACCTAGTAGCACCGCTTCCATTGGTGCGATGGTTTTGCCTTGCCTGCATGTGGCTTGCTTGTGTTGGAATTAGTAATTGGAACACGATTGCAAGCATTTGTGGGATGGCTCTGACACTTTTTAGCTTTTTCTGCAAGATGTTACAGTACACCAATCATATTGCCATCAGTTTCAGAAATTACCCCACTCGAAAAAAGTTATCACATACGCCATTACATGCTCAACAGTGATAACGGTCTGGACACACTTCATGATTTTGATGATTACTGGTTGATGATTGATTACCACTGTATTGTGCCTTGTAAAATATGCTATATGAGCCACCACAAAACTGAGGGAAAAAGGATGAAACAATATGGTACGATATGTGTGATGTAGCACACGGGGCTAAAGGGCTAGACTTACTATTTATGAGTTTTCCCGCCGGGGTAGTTGTTGCAGTGCTGAAAGACTCGGGCAAAAGCAATCAGCCACTTACCACTTGGCCAGGGCCGGTGTTGAATACCTATTTGTCCGAAACCTAACGTATGAAATCCGGGCGTTCGGGGACCACTAATATAGAGGCATGTCAAAAATCCAAACAGACAGAAATAACCATTGCCTCACGTAATTGACCATTGTGAATGAAATAACGATAGTTTTTCATTTGTTATCGGACTTCGTCACCACTTGAATACATCTGTAATACTCGCTTAATTTGTCCGCGTCAGATTTGGAAACTCGGCGGGGACTAAGGCATGGTAATACACTAGTTCTGCATTATACACTGAATAGTCAAATACATGAATGAATGCATAGAATTTTGCCAACGCTGTAAAAAATTGCTGTATTAAGTATTGGCGCAATTACTGCAAAGAAAATAATTCTGGTCATTTTGAGTTTGTCACCTTTTCATCTAAACATTGATAATATCACAAATTGTTCATAATTGTGATAGATCTATTATAGTCCAACATCCGTATTGTATGACTTATCAAGACAAACGTGTTGGTAAAACAGCTTAAATCTATAGTTACTCGTAGTCTTTTGAACTTCGCTCGACTAAATGTAATGTAATAACCGGGGCTTCCACATATTCGCCATGCTCGCTTTTAAGCAATGGTGCCACAAGCGTTCTTATTTACTCTGAACAAACTGGTGCGCAACCTACCACTGGCAATGCATTGCAGCGATATTTAGCGGTGTAGCTCTCGGTGAACACGCTTTTTTACCAGTATCCTGATTTCTCTTCAGTACCAGTGTCTAATAATCAAAAAGCGCATATGTCAACGGCGCGGTAAAATAATAGCTATTCGGAATGCAGTCTTTTATTGATACACTGTCTTGAAATATTTTTAGATTTCCTTGACAACCAAAGCTGGGGGGAAAGACTCACGCAGCTTAGTGGCCTTCTTGGCGTCCTTGACAACAAGGGTGTACAAGTAGCGAGAGCATCTAATCTTGAACTTGGTGTGATCAGCGTTCTTCTTGATGCAAGCGGCTGGATATACAAACATATATAAGTGTGAAGTCCTTTTGCTTACAAACAGTCAAGAGATGAAAATACTCACACTTGGCGTCCTTTCTGCGGGTGATCTCAAGGAAGTTCTTGATGTCCTGAACTTGCTTAGGCTGTTAACAAGAAGGGTAACAAAAGTGTTAGCAAATTGAATCGAGTTTCAATTAAGTGATGGTCAGGAAGACAGAGATGCAATCGGGCGTCGTGAGGACTCATCGTTGAACATTCATCAGCAAACTGGCTCAAAATGTTGTGCTTGTGGTGGCACACTACCGCGGCAGTGACATTAAAACCCCAAATTGATTATAATTCTGATTGAATGTCGAAGGATCGAAAAAGTGAAATAGGCTGTGCTAATGATTTGCGATTCATCCATTCATCCATCCGTCTTCCTCATTGCCATTATCGCTTTCATAATGATGCATGGTACGTACCATAGCTACGTATTGAGAGAAAGAGGAATTTGGATGTTTGCCTAGCAAATTTCGTTTTGAGTGCCTCCCTGCCCGCATCTCTCATTGCGCTTGCCAGCCCAAAATCCCCGCTGCCCAAAGATTTATTGATGATGTCACAGTTACCTTCAAGTTGTTGAATTTGTCGTAGAAAATGTTCATTTGATCATTTATGTAAGTTTGGAGTAGTAGAAAGTAATCATAATGCATATGTTGACATGAGAATTTTTTCAACTGGTACTTGATGGTAAATATATGTTTATGTATTGTTAGTCAGAGAACAATCAAAATCTAATAAATAACGATCGACATGATTATATTTCGCCATTTTTTGTGGCGTCTCAAGCATAATTGCATTGGAGACTGACTTTTTTCAACGCTCACTTGGCGAAATTGAATCTGCAAGATACCCTCTAGCTGGATTGTTTGTTATAATAGTGAAGTGTGACTCGTGACTCAATATTGCCTTACACGTTGATGCAACCAATTGAAAACAGAATTTTTGGATGTTGCCATCCTCCCCTGAAGAATCATCTCTTATAGTAGGGTGTTCAGCATGTTAACAACGTTAAAAATCACTAACTAACGACATATCTGGTAGGATTAGGGTTCTACGACTTGCCTGCATTCAATTATACTAGCTGAAGTTATTTTAATTTTCATCCAGTCGAATGGTCGCCTCCTCAAGCAGGATCGCAACACTGATCCGCGATTGTTATCAGTTTTTACCAACAAGCCACGTAGCTCTCTTGCAATTGCAGTTTCCAAATAACAGTTACATGAACAGTCCAAAATCATATCCTTTTTCGAGCAGATAAATTACACAAGCTTAACATACCTAACCTGGATGTTTAAAATGACTTGTATTCGCAACCGCACATTACTTCAAATTTGCATTAAAGATGAATGACTTTAACTTGTATTACTTATACTTTTTTACGATGAGCTCATGGTAATCTATAGTTCTCTTCTCACTCTAAAGAGCTGCATACACCTTTCCCTTGTTCCATATGACATGCATCAACCAAATTATTAAAGCCACTAGTGTTTGGCAAACGCTCCTGTTCTCATTAACATAGGACTATGTTTTGGACCCTCCTTCGTTATAGCCTGTAAAATCAACAAACTGAGGTTCCAAAATATGCTACACACTACCCTCACAGTCTAAAATGAAGTGTACTATCTTACTTCTGACGGGCGCATTTCTTTGACATTTGCCATACCCATATCATATTCCAAACGGCAAGATCTAGGAGACGATATAGGTAATCTATTGTTTCAGTCACTCTAGCTAAAACTGAATTGGATGCTCTTTTCGAGCTTCAAGCGCTAGGTGGAGTCGAAAATTAGCTATCAAAACGTCATTTCACTGGCTCACAAGACGATGTCACTGGTCTAGACCAAGAAAGCAATCTATTTAGTGGTTTGCTAAGCAAACGTCAAGAGATTGCCCATGTGGTTGAAGTCTTCGATCCAGTCAACGACATCGTTAACGATATCACTGAATTATTGATCTAAATCATAAAGCATTTTCAGATGCTTATATATGAGCAATTCAGTTGTAGCATATCTTGTCGCATTGAGGTCTGATTAACGTATAGAATATTTTCTCTATCCAGATGTGGCCACGATTGCTGTAAATCTAGCAAGAGACGTAAAGTAATACCTAGTAATCAAGTAACCTTTGTCGAGAAGGCTGTGCAACCGACGCAAAATACAGTATTATCACATACACCAGCTACCATACAACAGGCAAGAGGTGAAGTCTTATTTCTTCCCACCAGGAATCATAAGGCCGTCAAGCGACCTAATCCAACAGAAGAGGAAGATTATGCCACGCTTTCACAACAATGTGAACAGCTACAGGCAATAATTGTAGAACCATGGGCAACTGCGACCAAAAAGTTCAGACTTAATATGGACGATGAAATTACTGTTATGAACAATGCATCTAAGACAAGAACTCAATCTAACATTATGCCCGGTACTTCAAATCTCGCTGCCTTCGAACAATATGGAATCTCAAGATCAAACGACCGCATACCCTTCGATTACCCTTCGATTGCACTATGTGCACAAGCCCTTATAGTTTCAATGACCCATATACAAGTTTGATGGAATTCGAAGATATTACCGTACTCAAGGATAGTCCGGTAATATCCTCTACTTCTCAAGATAAACCCACAACGACATCATCTGCTCAAATGCCAAATATTCTCTACCGTGATGAGCCGCAGTTGCAGAAGCTAACATTATTCGAGAAATGGCTTGCTGAATGTGTAGAAATCATTGTAGATTAAGTACTCGGTAACTCAAAATGGTGTAACCTCATCACATTACACAATGTCATTGCACTGCGCATACTATTAACAAATGAATAAATGAATAGTTTATATAGTTACAGCTTGTCAGGTATTGTGAATATGTATATACATTGATTTGTGCGAAGCATTTACTTGGCGCTCTGCTTGTAACTGCTAACATCAATAACCTGTTTACCACACATTGCACATATACCTTTCTTGTATGCACAGCCTAAAAAATAACGTTAGGTTAAAAGGAATGAAAACATCTACTTTTGCACAATGACAATTACCTTGGCAATAGTGTGCTTTATCTTGATGTACTTTTGATTTACAGATTTTGCACTTGCTTTCGTAAGGCGAGAATCTATCAAGAGATATTGTCAGCAAATTGTCGAGATACTTCCCAAAAATAACTATGATACTGTACCTTGATTTAGCTGATTTGGAAAGCAACTTGTTTTCATTCAATTTGCGGCCTTCACCACCAACTACAGACATTCTCAGTGAGTTAGTAATGCTATGCCATTTGTTGCATGACATAGGAATAAAAGTCGTCGCTACGGTACCTTTGGTGTTGCGAGATCCTTCCTTCCACTTGTCGGGTGCAGCTACTTTGGAAAGTTTCTTTTCGCACTTTGCACAGACCATGATGATCGATTAGAATGGCACAGCAGAAAGAAGTATCTAACCAAGTAATGAGCAGTCCCTCACGCCTCTGCTATAACTGCTGCGCGGTGTTTCAAATCACTATCCACAGCCTGCTTCATGGCAGATTAGCAACAGGAATACCCGTAACACGTCGAGGGGAAATTCGTTGCAGTCGTATATAGCCAGTTTAATACATAAATGAATCATGCGCTGGGTCTTTTTCATAATGGGAATACATGATGTTTTGTACAGCGCCTTTTCATATAAAATATTACTTGAGCTCTTTACATTGAGCTTGGAAAAGGATAGCATACATTCTGGCAACACTTGTCTCCTCCATACAGGTGTTATTAATAGCAAAAGCATAACAGCTTCAGCTTAACAGCACCATGGACAACATTGACTTGTACATACTTGGGGTTATTCATCCTTCCTCTTCCTTTTTTTTTTTTCAATAAAATTTTATTTCATTTTAAGTAAGAAACACAATGAATTAACACCATACTATCTACAATAACACCCCTAAGACACGTACTCCAGTGCTTTCATCGGAAACATTCATCGGAAACCTAGATGTGAACAATACGATCAGTAAATGCAACGATAGTAGAGTGAAACAGATCGCAAGCAATCGAAAGGACAAAATCAGTGTAACTATGACATAAAATAATGGGTCCTTGCAGCCGAGTGCTCAATACGAGTCCTCAAATTGCTGCTCGGGTAAATAATTGCTATCATCCCTTAAGTCCTTTACGATTGATGGATAGGATGGATGGATTAACTTACATTAGGTGTTGTGATGAATGGATGGATGGATGCAGAAGCAAGAGACGATAGCGATGGATGGTTCGCGCAGTCTTACATTTATTTGAAAATCTTCGATCTGATTGAAACTCCACGCCACGCGCGCGCTTATAAAAAAAAGGTCAAAGTTGGGATTTTTGCTAGCAATTTATAAGCTCATACCATTCGTCGCCTCATGTTGACTACCAGCGACTCCAATGCTACTAGTAATCACCCCAGCCGTGCTGTAGAATCGCTGTCAACCAGTGAAACGCATTCAGAAACCTCTCCGGTACGTACTTCACTTTTGCATTGTCATTAGCTGTCAAAAGTTTGGGCCGGCCCCCACAGAGCGCCCTACTTGACTTTATGCTTTACTGTAATAAGGCGTTTTTTGGCGGATAATATCTAACTGTCAAAATTTTAGACTTCCACGTCCCAAACTACACCTCTGCCAAGTGATGGAGATATCGAGCCAGTAGATGATTTAATTACTGCTTCCATGAAGAAAGAGGAAGAAGAGCTAGCAAAGGCCACAGAAGAAGAGGAGACCAATGCTTTGGCTAAAGTAAGGATCAATAGAATTGTTGTACGATGATGATCAACTTTCTAAATTGACTGTAATTGAAGGCTAAACAAGAATTCGATACCAACGTACGCGAGAATCGTTTAAAGAGTTTACATTTCCTTTTGGAACAATCGTCTGCCTATGCTACAATATTAGGTCAGAGAATGGAGAAGCAGAAGGAAGAAGCTAGAGAAAAAACTGCCAAAGCTTCAGCAAAGCCTGAGAAACAAGAACAGGAGCCGCCCAAGCAGCCAGAAGCCCCAGTGTCTCGATCGACACGAAGTGGCGAGAAGGCGGTGTCAACTCCAGCTACCAAGACTCGCAAAGCCAATGCCTCTGACGCCAAAAAGCGAAAAGCTAAGGAGAATGAATACAATTTAGAAGATTACATTGATGGCGATGATCTCAAGCGTAGAAAAGTAGGCGAGAACAATATCGATGACGCTATTCGCGCAGACAAAGAGGCCGCAAAAGCAGCCGACGAGCAGCGAACAAAGCCCTCTGCAACCGCACAACAGCCTGCTCTAGTCACTGGAGGTATTCTTCGGGATTACCAATTGGCTGGTGTTGAATGGCTCATCACCTTATGGGAGAATGGGCTCAACGGCATTTTGGCTGATGAGATGGGTCTTGGAAAGGTATTTTTTAAGTCGATCAGGTTTCAAAAATAATGCATACTTCTCGCTAACACTTTGAAAAGACACTTCAAACTATTTCATTCATTGCTCATCTAAAAGCTATGAATGTATCAGGACCGTATCTCATCTGTACTCCACTCTCTACTTTGGCTAATTGGGTGCAAGAATTCCACCGCTTTACTCCTGGTATTAACGTACTTCTATACCACGGAACCAAGGAAGAGCGACAGCACATGATCAATCGCAAAATGCAACCCAAGAAACAACAGCAACAAGACTTCCCCGTTATTGTGACAAGTTACGAGATTGTAATGAACGATAGAAAATTCTTACAACGCTATTCATGGAAATACATTGTGGTTGATGAGGGACATCGAATCAAGAATTTGAACTGCAGGCTAATTCACGAATTGAAAAGTTTTAAGAGTGCCAATAGATTGTTATTGACCGGCACACCACTTCAAAACAGTCTTGCTGAGCTTTGGAGTTTGCTCAACTTCTTGCTCCCTGAGATCTTTAACGACTTGGATACATTTCAGTCATGGTTTGACTTTTCCGACATGAGTAAGCAAAGTGGTCGTGACCGAATTATGAAAGAAGAAGAGGAAGACAATGTGGTGTCCAAGCTTCATATGATTCTACGACCATTTCTGTTGCGACGTCTCAAAGTGGATGTGGAGAAATCATTGCCCAGGAAAAAAGAGTACCTACTTTATGCCCCTCTAACCAAGCCGCAGAAGGAATTGTATGATGCTATCATTAAACGGGATCTGAGAAAATACCTAGTAGCTCAGATGACAAGCACTGACAACAACAAGGAAGATGATTTTGAAATAAGTGATGAGACCAACGGCCCTCGAAGGTCTAAGCGTGGTACTCAGCCCAACACTTACAAAGACGTGGGAGATCGTGAGTTCTTCAGTGGGAAGGAGAACCAAAAGGAGGAAGCCGCCGCCGTTGATAATGAAGCTCTCGGCAAAAAGCACGAGCTGTCGAGTGTGCTAAAGCAAGTCAACGGCTTGCATTTACAAAACATCGTTATGCAACTTCGCAAAGTCTGCAACCATCCATTTTTGTTTGATTGGCCAATAGATCGAGCCACCAACCAACCCATACTTAACAACGAGCTTGCTGCTCAATCCGGTAAAGTGTTGCTTCTAGATCGACTATTGACGGCACTATTTGAACGTGATCATAAAGTCTTGGTTTTCTCGCAAATGACCAAAATGCTGGACATTTTGGAGGATTGGGCCACCGAGCTCAAGGGCTGGCCAATCTGTCGTTTGGACGGCAGCGTTTCCCAGGAGGAAAGACGTCAACAGATTGCTCACTTCAACGATCCGGACAGCAACGTCCGTTTATTCTTATTATCTACTCGTGCCGGTGGTCTAGGTATTAACTTGACTGCCGCCGACACTGTGGTGATCTTCGACAGCGACTGGGTAAGTTCTTTGCATTCGAGAGAAAGGCTTCATATGTCTTGATGTAGAAAAATTTCATCTTCTAATGATCATTCCATCTTGCAGAATCCTCAAATGGATCTCCAAGCACAAGATCGCGTACATAGAATTGGTCAGACCAAGCCTGTGCTAATTTATCGATTTATTGCCGCCAACACTGTAGAGGCCAAGATCTTGGAACGAGCCACCGCCAAAAGACGTTTAGAGAAATTGGTCATTCATAGTAGCAAGTTCCGAGCTCCTGTGGCGAGTTTGTCGGCCGGTGAGAAAAAGGAGCGAGAGACTTCTTTGCGAGAGCTTGCTGATATCCTGGCTTCTGAGGATGGCGAGCAAGTTCAGATCGTAGCCCAGGGCGACAAAGTTGTCTCGGATGAAGATTTAGAGAAGCTTTTGGATCGTTCACCAAAGGTGTTTGATGCCGAGAACTCGACATCCACCGGTCAATTTAGAGAAATCGATACAAATGAGTTGCGTGATTCCAAAAACGAAATACTAGCTACTAGGATGTAAACCACACCGGTCCTTTTCCATTTTCTAATTCTGTTTCATCTCTTTTCTTTATCGCATAATATCCATATCGTTTAATCTGCTACGCCAAACCTCTGTAGCTAAAAGATTATAACAAAGCAATCCATTGAATTACAAAAGAAAATAAAATTCGCATTTTTTGATCCACAATAGAAGCTATCACCCATCCCATTAGAGTATTCGAGTACAATATCTCTTCCTGCATCGCTCATTATCAATCAGCCGTAAGACTTGGACAGATTGAGTGAGCTGTATGAATAGTCCAGAACCATGCTGTGATCTCTGAGGCTGAGAAGGTATCCATTTCTTTCCAGATGAATACCATGATACAAGCGAATGTGTCCCGCGATAGACCAAGCCAAGCTACTAACCAGACTGCTGACAACAAACTCACAGCGAATTGAACCCGAATGCCTTGCAGCAACACAAGTATCGGTGTGAGCCATGTCACCACAATGGATATGGTTGCGACCAAAAGTGCCAAAAGGCTGTTTGAAGGAAACAAAGAGGACCATAGCTTGAATGGCAGCCTGTCAAGTTCCTGCCAGGCTTGCTGCAGTTGGCTCTCAAATTGAGTAGTCATGTTGTGTATGGCCATATTCGCTTGTGCAATAGTGGTGTTTAGGTCTTGTAGAAGCTCCTGTTGTTGTCCCTAAAAATGAACCGGTCAGCAAAAATATTTATAATTTGCATCTCTGTGTAGACTAATCACCTCTAAGCTCTGAAGCATGCCTTCAACTTCTTTGAATAATGACCAAACGCTCTCCGTTTGATCAAAGACCTCATTAGTGTACAAAGCAAGATCGTCCATTACCTGGGATATGACATTAGGAAGCCCACTTTAGCAAATTTATAGTATCCAGCTCAAGTGCTTGCCTGATCGACGGATTGTCTCTTCTTGTCCATTGCATTGACCACTTGGTCTATGGCGGTATCTACCAATTGCTCTGCCAAATGACCATATTCATCGGTCAATTGGGCGATAGTTAGTGCCAAAGATTGGACTTGCATCTGAGCACGAGCTAGCTCATAGCTTTGATACTGAACATGTCTCTTCAGTACCAGCCACTAGTAATGAGTAACAGCCAAGTTATGCTTAGCTATTCATTCTCTTGCTCCTTTACATTATTTTCTTCTAAAGAGCTCTCGAGCACTGTTTGTATCTTTTGTAGACGTTGTACAAATTCTCGATCTTGCTTTTGCTTTTGTAACAACTCTTTTTGCTGGTATCTCAATATCTCGTAATTGATCAACTGATTCGCTGTGATATTCTGATGCAGTCGTTGTAGTAACTCTAGTCGGTATTATTGATAGCGATGCAAAATTTGAGAGAACTGTCCATTTGTAGCTTTGCAGCTGTAATGCATGAAGTATAATTGACTGTACCTCGCTCAATTGAGTGTCGCATAGCATAACAGATAGACACTAGTAAGCAGGTTAAGTACTGTGCCCTTTTATTTTCGCAGATGCGTCTCGGTCAAAATACACTTGCCCACTTGACGAAGGTACCCTAAGCAAATTAGATGAAAATCAATATCCAATTCGATTACTCACTACGTGCATGCAACGGTATCTAAAATAGCACTCTATTCTTACCGCTATACGATGTCCACCATTGAGGAACTTGCGCCAACGACCTGACATAATGAGTTATTGAATTAGACTTCCCTAACTTAGCGAAATGCTTGATACATACGATACGCAACCAAGTAGCAATTGCTCGTCAGATGTTGTAGTGCAGATAGTGGGTAGAGAATGGTTAGCGGTTCTCAATTCACAGTCAGTTAGAGCTACAGCATCTGGTTTTATATATGAGTTAAGGTATGGAATCGATGTGACAAATCAGAAACTGGAATACCAAATGACATTGAACTTTGAGTACTGCGCGTGTCTGTATTGCATTGCAACCATGCTGGAGTGAGGCAGTCGCGTCCTGGAAGCAATCGCCGCGAGCGCGTAAACGTTCTAAAGTTGCTGTTGCTATATGTAAACGCACTGCATACATGCTATCATTTCTATACTGGAGCCGCTACACTCTCACCTAATCCATGATCAATTGAAATTTTCTCGTTTGGATCCGGGATGTAATACTGGTCGACCCAGGCTGTGGCCAGCAGCATGAGTTTATTGTACGAGAATACAAACCATGGCAACCTTGGCTACTCACCATCGTCTTTTGCCTTGATGGCCCCTCGTCTATAAAGATCGATGCGTAGGAGCGCAGTCACTGCTATGCCAAGAGCCGCCATAACAGAGTATATATGCATGGTTTAAGAGAGAAAAGAGAAATAACGAATATCAATGATGGTGCTTCTGTGACTCTCATAGCACTGTGCAAATGATATATTATGGTGATGGTTTGTGGTGATGGTGCATTCTGGGGGGGGGGGGTTTTTATTGGCTCGCGAGGGCAGTTTCTTCTCAATTGCAGTGATAGTAAGGTACAGGTGTCTAAAATGCTGTTATGAGACGGAAAATATCGAAAATTTGATACAATTGTAATGATAAAATGGGAATTAGACATAACAAAAAGGTGAAAAAAGAAAGATGGTGTAAAATAGACAGACAGAAAGATGGGTGGTGGGTGGGTCAAATGAATCAAGAAGCAGAAAGCCGACTAATCATCATTGGGAAGTGTATCATTGGTGACAACATGAGCTGTCTGAGGGAGCACACTGTTTACAACATCGACCGTGTGTCGCATACCACGCTGACTTGGAGTTCGATGAGGGAGTTGCTGTGCCTGCCGTAGATAGGTAGAACGCTGAAAACAAAGACATGATCAGTTACATACATATATCGAGTGTTATAGGCCGACAGTGTTTGTGGAAGTTACTTACCAGCACCGAGGCAACATCGTTTCGCTTGGCTGGATCTCGGCTGAGGAGATTGCGTATCAATGATCGAGATTGGGTGTCTTGAACAAGACTATCCAGATCAGGTATGACTAATTCAGTCTCGTTGTTCCAACGTAGACCATTGTTAAGAGCAGGTGTAGAGCTGGATGGATGCGAGATAAAGTGGAGTATAGTGGAGTCGGTGATGTTATTAGGGAAGAGAGGGCTACTCGTCTCCAATTCGTAAAGCACGCATCCAAGAGCCCACATGTCGACACTGGCGGTAGCAACCACACCATTGGCACCTTCCAATCCATAGGTCGTAGCACGAGCGACTTCTGGTGGACAGTAACGTGGAGTAATGACCCCTACAAGCTCTTCACCAATAGTTCGGCTGGCCTCAAAATCAATCAACTTCCAGTGGCCATTGCGGCGATTATGCATGATATTGCTGGGTTTAAGATCACAAAATGCGATACCTCGAGAGTGACACCAACCAAGGGACTCTGCAATTTCTTTGATAATGCCATGTGCATTGGGTACTTTGCGCTTGTTACGGCGAGCATGGCGTATGACAGATCCCAAAGTCTCATCAAGGCACTCCATCACAGTGGCGTATTGCACATTCTCCTCTTCTTGATTATGAATAGCCATATTCTTGGAATCCTGAATGGTCAAAACTTCCACCAGTTCCACCACATACGGTGACCGAAGCTTCATCAACGTACGACACTCACGTTCCCAGGCTTCGCGTCTGCCAAACCATTTAATTGAGCGTGGTATGTGCGTATCCGATGTTTGAACAAAAATCACACTGTTCAACGGTCCGTCAATGGTGGGTCTTTCCGGATCTCCCTTGTATCGTTCAGGTAAACTTGAAATGAAATGAACTGTTGCTTCTGATGGAGTTTTGGGCTCGTTCTCGGGTGTAGAAAGAAAATCAGAGCTAGATTGATTGCCACTGTCAGGCATCAGGCTATCTCGTGGGGACTCTATAATCACTTCACTGTTATCATGAATACTGCCTAGGGTGGCAAGCATGTCTAAAGGACTGACAGCTCGGTATATGTCGCTACTACCTGCACCGGCAGGACCAGATCCTGAAAGATTTGGAAGTGATACGTTGGGAGGAGTAGCCGGTCTGGCAACCGGAACACTGGAATGTTGGTGATGTGTAAGGGGGATACTGCTTCGACTTAGATGTTTGGATGCATATAAAGCCGCGCTGGGAGATGATGAAGTAGTAGCAACGCTGAAATGACGACTAGACCCTGATGGAGGAATGTATCGAATAGGCGGTGGACCGTCACCATTGAACGACAGCGAGTCGGCAAATGTCCAAGCTTCGTCGTCGTCCACAGGTGCATTGTTGTGAGGTGATGTAGTAGCATTATCATGGTCAGAGTGCTTAGCCATAGCATGAGTTATCAAAACAGGCGCTGCCATATCACTCATGGTATTCATACTACTTCGGAATACTTCCATACTGCTACTAAGCGGTGCGCCTTCGTGTGTACTTGGAGCCTGACTGTGTCGCTTGTCGATCATAACACTATGATCCTGATGAGGAGACTTTACAATTGTAGAATACTCATTGGGTTTTTGTCGTTCATAGCTGTCAAACTCATTGGGCGTCTGTCCTGGACCCTGCAACGACATTTGTCTCGAGGCAGCGTTTGACCCTCTTTCCAACAATATCTTTCGGCCCGATTCGTGTGAACCGCGACTCATAGCTTCTGAGTCGCTGTTCATGATGGGCGGTATCATCTCCAGTACGCCTGTTAGCATCCGTGAGTTACGATCTCCTAACTCCGATACTGTACCCATTCTGCCCAGCGAATCATTGTAACTGCTTAGTGTCCATGCCGCTGAATGACGATTACTGCCATTCATCAAATGGTTGGAAGCGGTGTTCTCAGTCATACCATACGAACCATTGTTAGTCTCCGAGAGGTTCTTGCTACTATTGTTGTATGAACCAGGGGGCATGCCCTCTTGAACAAACACCTCCTTATCCGTTACAATGTATTTCGAGTTTTTACGACGGCGATAGAAGAAAATGCCAGCTATCACAGCAGCAATGAGAACACTACCGCCCACAACTGATCCAGCTATGATAGGTGTTGTGTTGGTAGTTGAGCTACCAGGTGGTGGAGTTGCAGTGTTGGAAGGGCCAACAGCTGCACTAGAAGACGTAGCAGAGGCATAGCCAGTGACGGGTACAGACGACCACGTCCAATTACTAGTAGATAATACATACATATTTTTATCATTGGTTGCGCTTGGACCCCATCCACCAAAGAAATATATATTTTGCGTCGAAGAATCCAATACAGCCGAGTGACCTGCCAAGCCGTTTAAAGTTATAATTCAATCAGCAACGCATTTATTCAAACTAAATAAAACTTACCCATGCGGTTGCTTGGCCCGTTCGATTTATTCGTGTCTTGCCTTGACCAATTCAAAGCAGGCCATGCCGAGGCGTCTAATATCCATACATCGTTATCTATAGGCTGCGTGGTGCCTCCGCCGTATATAATGGCCTTGTCATTCAAACAAGTAGCAGTATGTAATCGCCGTGGACCAGGTGACGCTCCAGCCACCGAATTGACGTTGTATTTGAGATTCCAGGTACTTGATCCCAGGTTGTATATATTCACATCACTCAAAACTTCATTGGCATTTCCTGTGGAACTACCACCAAATGTGATAATACAGTCACATTTAGGCAAATAACAAGACGCATGGTCTGTTAACGCCGGGCCATTTGGCTGTTGACTCCATGTGAAGGAATTGGCGTCCAAAGACGATAGAGTATTTTGTACTGAATTGGATTCTATCATACCATTGACATCAACTGAAGAGCCACCATATGAATAGATGGTGTTATTTACAATGACAGCAGTTGAGGCTTGAGTGCGAGTGGGCGGTTGTACTTCTGGGATTGAAATAGGTCAGTGCTGACAGATAATAGAAAACACAAGAAAAAGAATGAAAGCGCTTACGGGGTGTAGGAAAGCTCCAAGACCAGGCCGTGGTATCTAACATCTGAAGTGTACCTGGGTAGCCTCCACCAGTGGTATTACTGACCAACGCTAGCAACTGACCCTGACTAGGCACGCTGACGGCTGGAAACAACACTTGTGGCAATAGTGTTCCAGAAGAATTTTGCATGATTGGTTGAGGATTATACCACGAACCATTCACGTTCCATACCCAAATATCATCTGAACCGGTCAAGCTACCCGAATAATTTGCTGAAGCGTCCTTGACTCCACCATAAACGACAACATACGGTGGCACGTAGACTAAATAAAAAAATAGTTTCAGCCGTGCTGCGCTCCCAGATAAGATAAAAGTCATGTCAAAAGTGAGTGGTGGCCTTACCTGACGCGTGGCCAGCTCTCCACGGAACGTTAGTGTTCGGAAGACCCAGTTGTTGATTGAATGGCAGTGATTGCTGAGCCATGCATTCAAGCTTAAGGTAAAGGGAAAAACAACAGATAAAATATAATCAGCCAGCCAGCTTGCGTTAGGGTGGAAAAACTCACAAATCAATAAATAGGAAATGGTGTGTAACCTTAGCCACCATGGAATTTTTATTATTATTTTTGTAAATTATTATAAGCCGTCTCGCTCTATACAGCTTTGAATCATTCCAACTGTAGTAGCCTCGTACTCCAGCAACTGAACATCACCTTGTTCGTCCACCACGGTATGGGGCTGCACATAGATGCGTTGAGGTAGTTTTTTAGCCAGGACAATGTCGCGATATGTCTGCCACTTTTCAGGCACCGTTGTCCATTTTTGATAAAATTCAGTGCCAGCCTGCTCATCAGCTGTTGCTTTGTAAACCTGCAATTTGTTCAAGAAGTCTGCAATGGCCGGCACGCCTACCGATCTAATTTTAGTTTGATCAAGATGGACCCGCATATTGGTATTATCTTCAATGAAGTCAATGTGGACAAGGCCAGCTTCCAGCATCACTTGTAGTATAGCATAACGCGCTTGGCAATGTGCTTGTCCCCACTGGTTGGATTAGCAGTGGCAAAAAAAAGTGTAAATGCGTCAGTTTTAAAAATAATCATTTTCTTGTCACACGTCTGAGGCCACACACACACACACACACACACACACACACACCGTTCATTCACAAATAGACGCCCAAAATACCATATCACATCTTATAAAAAAAAAGAAATGGTGGAAATTTTTACCTTTTTGGCTTGTGGGTCATAATGCTCCAACGCGTTCAAGCCCGCCACCGCCATATTGAGATAACTTGTGACGATGGCATCTTCAGCTTCTTGTCCATGATGACCAAAGATAGCCTGAATATCCAAGTGAGGGATGAGAACCATGGCAATGGCTTCAGCACGACACTCTTCATAACTAGAAGCAATAGTCTTGAACACCGAATTGAAATTTTGTCCAGGCTTGTACCAGTGTTGGATAGCTTCATTGGTCAAGGGGTTGATGATTTGATCATCAAAGTTGCGTTTGCCGTTGGCGTCTTCCGTGAACAAGATGCCTGTGCCATGACCTAATTCATGGGTACCGACTTGAACTTGGAAGGCAGCGTTACGATATTTGACATAGGTGTCATAAATATCATCTGGGATGAACGGGTACCGAATAGTCGGAGCATGGGCTGTCATTACATTGCCCAGCGATACGTTCTTAGATCCCATGACTTGGGTAATATCTGAGTAATTGGGAATATTGATACCGGCGGGAATACCAGCCACAGCGAAATTGAGAACTTCTAAAGATGTAAAGTCAGGGACCATATCAATGGCAGTGCGCTCAAAGGTTTTGGGCCAAGGCAGCCTGGAGATGAATTTAGGAGCATCCTTTACAAGGTTTTCAAACTTGGTGGTTTGGCTTTTGTTGACCATAGCAACAAATCCTTCCCATTCAGCTCGTACACCTTGAGGATCACGATAGGTTTCAATAAATCCAATGTTGGTCTCAACGACTGGTCCAATATCACGAAGCCAGTGTCGTTGAGATTCCTTGTGCGCATCTATTGAACCAGTTTCAAAAGATTCGAAATAATTCTTTAGCATAGCCTTTTGATGCTCGTTAGCAACATAAGACTGAGCTTCTTTAATGTTCTTGGCCACCTCGGTCATGTATTCTTTAAAATCGCCATACACGATCTTAAGGCTAGTGCCGTCTGGCAATGTATGGGTTTTAGGATCCTGGGAAACAGCTGAAGCGATCAACAGTTGCAAACCATTGTCATCTTTGATAATTCTGGAAGGTAAATATATAGTTATCAGTATTACTGGCACAGAGAGAGAGAGTGGGAGAGAGCTCACAAAATGGATTATTGTAGCCGCAGGTACCTGGTATTCAAAACATCTAAGCCAATGCTTTCACAATAATTTTGTACAAGGGTAATTTCAGCCTTGGTGACATTGGAACTATAGTATCCTGAAACATGTCCGTCTTCGTGATAGCCAAGCAGCGTCTTGGCGCTTGGCTCAATGCCAAAAATTTCATCCTTGGTATTTTGCCACAATTTCAGAGCCTTCTCACGCTGAGCTGACACATCAACAATTCGGTCAATGTCTTCAGCTGACAGCCGAGGAATGAACTTGCGATCACCAAAAGAACGATAATTGCCCATATTACCCAGGAACTGGGCCGAGTATTGCAAAAAGTCATCAAAAGCGTCTTGGGATAGACCGCTAAATATAAAAAAAAAGGTTCAATCAGATAAAAATTTCGCAGGGACAATAGAAAATCAATGTATGAACAACGAACCTGTCCTTCTGTAGCTTGTCAATATTGACCATTTTGCCTTGCTCGGTAGTGAAGACGGTCATTAGGAAGTCGTAAATGTCAGGGCAGCGGGGACTAACTTGAGCCAGTATAATGCGAGACCCGGCGAATGCAGCTTTTGACATGTAATGGGCATAGAGCTTCTCGGATTTGGAGAGCTGCTCAAAGTAAGTCTTGGCCTCCAAGCGAGCAATAGCTGCTTGACGATCAGCGAGCAATGAAGAAGACATGAAGCGTGAAAATAACCGGTTTGTAGATTTACAAAGAGAGGAGGCACGAATAAACATGCCTTTAGTTTTCCTTTTATATAACCCAAAAAAAGCCCTCTTCTAACAAAAGTGATTTCTTGCTATGCCAGGGATTTTTTGACTAATTAAGTATTTTATCACCGTTTTTCGGTGTGACTTAGTTGTTCAAATATACTGTCCAACTCCTCGCCGTTACGATCCTGAACGTATTTTATGGCCACAGGTTTTCTCATATGTGCATGTCGTTGAATCAGTTTGGCCAATACAGGCTGATACTTGGTTATAGCTTCTTGACTTTGAGTCTACAAATTGGGTAAGCGATCGAGAAAAGAGAATTAGTTGTAATGTAAATAGACTAGACCAGTGAGACCAGTGAAACTACCGTATACATACCGCGGTTGTACCGTCTTTACAAGGTCTCCAATACACATGACATTTTTGCATATTAGATAGTGCTTTGACCTGCATAAAAACCAATTTAGGGAAATGTTAACGTATTAAGAGTAAGTCATTCTAGACAGTGGTACTTACACCAACCACTCTGATATATTCAGGTGTGACAAGCCGCGTTGGTAGTGTCTCACTGGCGTTCATCTTCAAAATTGCTCGTTCTATCCGTTGTGCAAGCTGCTGTTGTGCAATGGACGGCGGTTCACCAAATGCCCTATTCGTTACCTTGCGAGCTCTGGCTGCTGGGAACGACGTTTGATTGGGTATCTATGGGGATGAGACACTGTGGTATTAAAACCTTATTTGGCAATGAATTGGCTAAAAGGCACATTAACATGAGCTTACACTGTCTGCTTCTTGACTAACTCGAGCCGGCCGAGTTTTGAAGAATTTTTTCAGCTTTCCGGGCACCATGTACGACGACAGAATGTCGTTGTTCGAATCCACCACCTCCTTTGGCAATGGTCTTCTGGGTAATTTACTAGGTATTCGCCTCGTTGAGAAGGATCTTTTGAATATAGTTGCGAACATTCTGGAGGATGAAGCAGACTGCTGAATTCGGCACACTGTGTTTGAGGTAAACGACAAGTGCTTTTTTTGGCTTCGAGTGGGTGGAATTTTCAAATTCCGACAGCAGGCAGCAGTCGCTCGCCATCAAAAGTTCCAGCGCGCCAGCCAACGTCTTTTTCCCTCCCTTTTTCGTTGTATAGGTAAAATCCATCAGTCATTGAATGAATCAATCCATCCATCCCAACACATCACTGACCTATTGATCTCTATTCATCCATTTTCATCCAATCCATTCATCTCGTCCATCTCGAATTTACCTCGACATTTGATACAACTTTAAATCTTGATTGGCGAATTCTTGAATTTCAATTTTACATTATAATAGCAATGGCTCCCAGAGTTACCTACAGACGCCGTCTTTCCTACAACACTCGTTCTAACAGAACTAGAGTCGTCAAGACTCCCGGTACGTGCTTTGCATGGTAGAAATTAGACTGGTAGAAATGTCATTGGCTGACCATAATTTATTTTGTTCGCCCTATGTTAGGTGGCAAGCTTAACCTTCAATATGAAAAGAAGCCTGCTAAGGCTCCCCGCTGCGGTGACTGCGGTGATAAGCTTGCTGGTGTAAGTACTCCCCCACCTATAACAATTTCTAATGCGAACGTGCCAACTAAATCAATCAATCTCCACTGTATAGGTCATTGCTCTTCGTCCCCGCGAATACGCTCAAGTTTCCAAGACCAAGAAGACCGTCAACCGTGCTTACGGTGGTTCTCGTTGCGCACACTGCGTCCGCAACAGAGTTGTCCGCGCTTTCTTGATCGAGGAGCAAAAGATCGTCAAGAAGGTCCTCAAGTCTCAAACTGAGAAGAAGTAGATTTGATTGGCTTTTTCAAACATTATTATATAAAATTGTCACCAAAAATTATCCTTATCAAGCTTGCCCTTTTCGCTTTAATTTTTATAACCTTTTTCGTTTTTTGTTACTCACACACAATGTCTGAAGGCCAGCCATTCCCTTCGACATGGAAATTAGTGCTGTCATTCACTTTTGCTCTCGTTGTTGCTAACGTTTCCGGAGCCCAGTATGTATACCCGTCATTCGGAACTGCTCTGGCTGAACACTTTCAGTGGTCAGCTATGGAGAACAGTTTTGTCAGTACAGCGACGTTCTTGGGTGTTAGTTTCTCAGGACCATTATGTGCAAAGTTAGTGGAGACTTTTGGCGATGCCCACGCACTTCGCATCGCTGCTACCTTTGGTTTTACTGGCTTCTTTTTGCTCTCACAGACCTTTGCTGATATATTACCCAACTCTTTTGCGCTATGTGTGGTGTATCTTTTGATGATCGGCATTGGCGGGGCCACAGGCTACTTGGTTGCTCTGGACTCTCAGGTAAATTTATCGAGTGTTGGTGTAGGTCGATGTAGCTCTCACTTACATAACTGACGTTCCTGGAATGTCAGGTGCACAATTTTAGAGCACATCGTGGTCTTACTATGGGCATGACCAGTGCTGCTCTTAGTCTCTGCGGTCTGGTGTTCTCACAAATCAATGATCATTTCTTCAAAGAGGACAGCGATACGTATTCTTTCCTTATCTTTATGGCCTTCGTCGTCGCCGGCGGACAACTTGCTGGCTCATTCATTGTCCGCTCATTCAACCACGATCACGAGGCTACTAGCGCCGTTATTAATGCTGACGAAGAAGCTACTCCGCTGCTTAACCCGTCGGTCAAGGAAGAGGAGCCTAGTAAATCAGGCTGGCGGTTCTTTACTGACCCAATTGGTTTTTCCTTATTCTTGTCATTGTTTGTGCTTCTGGGAGTAGGGTAAGGTTTTTTGTGGCTGTGTGCCGTATCAAAAAAAGCATGACATTGACAACCCATTCTAGCTATGTGTATTTGGCCGAATTGGGGCAAATTTTATTATCGCTACCCACTGAAGAAGGCTCAACCCCGCATCACATCCGAAACAACAACGTCTCTGTATTCAGCTTTTTTAATTTTGCCTCACGTATTGTGTTTGGCTTGATGTCCGATTCGCTCAAAGCAAGATTCAGAATTCATCGCATATGGTTCATGCTTACGGCTTGTCTGGTTTTGGCAGCTACCATGTTTTACGGAGCATTCTATGTCACAAATGCACATGATCTTATACCCTGTACTATCTTGGTAGCCACGACGTATGGCACTGGCTTTGGCATTGGTCCAGCTATCACTAGTGAATTCGGAATTGATGTAAGTAATTGTGGTGTTAATTATACAAGGATTAGCACGTCTGCTTATTAGCATGTTCATTAATTATTTCTGCCAATTATAGGTATTCGCACGCAATTGGTAATTATTTTGTTTGCAAACTATGTGGTGATTTTGGTGAACACAGTAGTTGGCTCATAGGGTCTAATGATTTGCTTTTGCTTTGCTTTTGTATTTTTCAGGGGTTGGCTACTATTTGCACCGGCATTTGGAACACAAGTGTTTAGTTTCATCTTTGGGGCATTCTACGACTATGAGGCACGCAACCAGGACTCTCATACTTGTCAGGGCTCCGCATGCTATGGTCGTACCTTTGTATTGGGTGGAATTTTAGCTCTACTTAGCGCAGCCTGGACGGCTGGAGCGCTTATTCGCAGACGGTCGTTGACGACCAGAAGCAATCCCTCTGTATAACACATAGACGACATGGGTACATCGATAGACGGTTTACAAATATACGTAATTAGGAGTAGTTGTTTAAATGAATATACTTATTGGAAGCGTGTCAGCAGCAACGTTTGCGAAGTGATATGGGTTGAAGGAATCCGAGTAATAGGGCCAAATTTCATTTATATGAGCGAATTACAGTCTTCATTTGACTGTCGTCATCTGGCAATTTGAATCCGACAGTAAGGAAGACGCGTTTTCTTAACAAAGTCAAATTTTCTGACCAGAAAAATAAGTTTCGATTCCCTTCCGCTGACAGCAAAAAAAAAGATGCAGGCACCGGTCATCGTGATGAATACAAACATGGAGAGAGAGTCTGGGCGAAAAGCTCAGCTCTCCAACATCAACGCTGCCAAGGTGAGTCGGATGATTGAATTTGTGTCATGGAGAAGGAACCACCGAGATCTCCACAGGTTAAGCAAATGGATATGATTTGCGGGATCGCTGTGCTGGGCTTGGCCTTTTCTCAGATGACGAGCTCCATGACCAATAACTAACCTTTACCTTTGCGTTTCAGACGGTTGCTGATGTCATCCGCACATGTCTCGGCCCTCGATCTATGCTCAAGATGTTGCTTGACCCTATGGGTGGCATTCTCTTGACCAACGATGGTAACGCCATTCTTAGAGAGATCGAAGTTGCTCATCCCGCTGCAAAGAGCATGGTTGAACTTTCACGAACACAAGATGAAGAGGTCGGTGATGGAACTACCAGTGTCATCATTCTAGGTAAGAATCGCGCCTGTCATCTAAAGGATGAGTGGTGATCCAGATGGTTCATCTGCAATCTCTATTTAAAACTGACACTCTACACCATTTGCAGCTGGTGAAATGCTCGCACAAGCCCTTCCTCACGTTCAACGAAATGTACACCCTATTGTCATTATCAGCGCATTTAAGAAGGCTTTGGAAGACGCCATTCAGGTCATCGATGATATCTCTGTTCCCGTGGACATCAACAACCAAGAAGAGATGCTTCAACTTGTCAAGTCATCACTTGGAACCAAGTTTGTCAGCCGTTGGAGTGATCTCATGTGCAACCTTGCTTTGGATGCTGTGAGATGTGTTGCCCAGGAGGACCCCTCTACTGGTATGCGTGAGGTCGATATCAAGCGCTATGCTCGTGTTGAGAAGATTCCCGGTGGTGAGATCGAGGAGTCCAAGGTTTTGGATGGTTTGATCTTGAACAAGGATGTCACTCATCCCAAGATGCGACGTCGCATTGAGAACCCCCGCGTTGTTCTGTTGGATTGTCCTTTGGAATACAAGAAGGGTGAATCTCAAACCAACATTGAAATCACAAAGGAAGCTGACTGGAACCGAATTTTGGAGATTGAGGAGGAGCAAGTTAAAGCTATGTGCGATAAGATCATTGAACTCAAGCCAGATCTCGTTTTCACCGAAAAGGGTGTGTCAGATTTGGCTCAACATTACTTTGTCAAAGCCAACATCACAGCCATCCGTCGTGTTCGTAAGACTGATAACAACCGTATTGCCCGAGCTACTGGCGCTACCATTGTTAACCGAGTAGATGATCTCCGCGAGAGCGACATCGGTACTCAGTGCGGTCTGTTCCACATTGAAAAGATTGGTGATGAATACTTTACATTCTTGACCAAGTGTAAAGAACCAAAGGCATGTTCCATTGTTCTTCGCGGACCCAGCAAAGATATCATCAACGAAGTCGAACGCAACCTTCAAGATGCCATGTGCGTCGCTCGCAACGTGTTCTTCAACCCACGACTATCACCAGGTGGTGGTGCTACCGAAATGGCAGTTTCTGTCAAGCTCGCTGAAAAGGCCAAGTTGGTCCAGGGCATTGAGCAATGGCCTTACCGCTCTGTTTCTGACGCCATGGAAGTCATCCCCCGTACTTTGATTCAAAACTGCGGTGGAAACGCCATTAAGGTGCTTACACAATTGCGTGCTAAGCATGCTAACGGCGAGCACTCGTTTGGTATTGATGGCCATGAGGGCAAGGTTGTAGACATGAAGGAGTACGGTGTTTGGGAACCCAATGCTGTCAAGGTCCAGACTGTCAAGACTGCCATTGAATCAGCATGCATGTTGTTGCGAGTTGATGATATCGTTTCAGGTGTCTCCAAGAGAGGCGGCGGTGGTCCTCAAGCAGGAATTGAAGAAGCTGAGTTGGCAGAACGTTAAAAAGATTATTGGAAAACAACCACTTTCATGCTCGCACATTTTTCTTTTCCCCCCTTTCAACCTCTTTCTTTTTACCAAAACCAGACTCGATAATCCTAAAAAATAAAAGTATCAACAAGAGCAATTCTTGCTTGCACATAGAATACAAAAAACCAAATAAAATTCCAGTCGTTTTTCACCTTGTTTCATCAAATTCAAGACCAATTCATTTCGATAGGTGCCGGTATGACTGTCTTTTTCAATCCAATGCGTGCCAGTACTGGAGATCTAGACTCAGTACAAAAGGCAACACATCTTCTTCAGCTTTAACAATGCAAGAATGGACAACTTCAGCAAAGCTTGTTGGTCATAAGAGTCCGGTGGTTTGCTTAGACTATGCCAAGAAAACTTTCATTGCTCCTGATCTGCTGGCGTCCGGATCAGGTATGACAACTTATCTGGTGTATCAGCATACCCATAACTCAACGACTGTTACTAATGCGATTTATCACAACCAGAGGATCAGACCTGCAGAATCTGGGATACAAGGATATGCAAAGCGGTCAAAGCCTTTGCAAAGCAAGGAGCGGCTGTCAACAGTGTTAAATTTGCTACAAAGCCGAGTGTTTCGAATTTTTACATGGCGGTCGGATCAAAGGTATCCAAATTCTCGGTCAGTTCCGTGTATAGCAGATTATTTCGACAACTGACCATGCATACAGGTGCTAGTGTTTGACTTGCGTAATACCGATATGATTCTTTCAGAAGCGTCCCACACCTACCAAGAAAGTGGTGACGAGATCAACACTGTAAGGGCCATCGATAATTGAC
This sequence comes from Umbelopsis isabellina, assembly GCA_016758905.1. Classification (NCBI taxonomy): domain Eukaryota; kingdom Fungi; phylum Mucoromycota; class Umbelopsidomycetes; order Umbelopsidales; family Umbelopsidaceae; genus Umbelopsis; species Umbelopsis isabellina. The sequence continues at coordinate 92,373 of JAEPQZ010000014.1, forward strand.
ATCAAATGACAGCTCATCACTTATCATTACTTCTTAAACAAAAAGATCGATATCAATGAGAAGAATAACTTTTTGTGTACCGCCGATGATTTAGGTGAGGTAAAAGTAATTGATCTTGAATCCCACAAGCTATATAAGCAGTTTCGTAGCAAACACAAAAACGTAAGCTTCAATTTTTATCTGCCACTGTCCTAAACCGCTTGCTAACTTGTCTAAACCAGTTGTGCATGGAAGCTCGTTTTCGCCCTAGAAAACCTTGGGAGCTGTGGTCTGGCGGCATGGATACTGCAATCATGCAATGGGATATATCTCGAGGAACCGTCTCGTCTGTATATGATACAAGTAATTAACAACCTTTCATATGCAATTTGAAATTCAAAAATATTCTCATCCACTTTATTATACTACTCAACAGATAACACTGATCCAAATGCCCAGCAAATGGTCAACCCACCCTTTGTCTATGCTCTTCGGTTTCATCCAAATGGGGAGTGGGTTGCATCGGGTCTAGGAGATGGTTCCGTCCATGTCCTCAAACTGTCTCCCAAAAGCAAAAAAATTGAAGAAATGAGATTAGGTGATGCACATGGTACAATAGTCAATAGCTTGTAAGTTAATTGTGTTCTGTGCATCGTGAATAAGTGGTATGACGAGTTCCGGAACTGATGCGTTACGTGACTCCTGTTTTGTAGAGCGTTTGAGGGACAATCCAAGCAGCCTCTCCTCTGGTCTGGCTCGGCCAATGGCACACTCGCTCAATGGGATTTGAACGACCCAACTAAACCGCTTCAGCAATGCAAGATAGATATGGCCAAGCTAAACTGGATCGAGAATTTTGTTGATCCTAATTCACAAGGCAACATTCTGGCAGCTGCTGGAATAACGAGCTCCAACGAAGGAGCTATTCACTTGTACAAAACCCGTTGATAACTATCTACCCCTTGCATTTTGGTTGATTTTTCGTACCTTCATATTTAAATGTTGACACACATACACAGTGGATCATGTTCGATACAATTCTTACAGACTCCATAACAACTTTTCAACTATGTTATATTAATACACACTTTAAAATTACATCATTGGTATTCTAAACATTGCTCCATTTCCAAGGTGGAAATTGCCAGCAAGCAACCTACTCTCCTACCATATGCTGATCTGATCCACCTGAGAATAGTCCAGACTCATAATGGCTGAATCAACGTTAAACAAAAACCATTTTAATGAACAAATGAATTTCTCTAGACGAAGCACAACAGGCTGTCCGTCATTGTCGCTTTTGCTAGAGTCAGTCAACCATTTGGCATTCTGCTCTGGGATGCCTGATATACTTTCCCTCGAGCTTCTTGTAAGCTTGTATTCCACAGATGCATCTCGTGCTGGTGGTGTGCTGACATTCGACCGGGTCAACTTGACAGTGTCGCTACCAAGCTCTTGATCCAATTGCTGTGGATACAAATCAATAGCCTCCAACTGGCTGCTGTAGTTGATCCGATGCTGAGCTGAATTGAGGCCAATAAACGAGGTAGAAATTGTGATTTCGCTAGGTGTATCATGAAATACGGCAATGCTGTTATTGGTGTCTTCCTGCAGAGATTTGGCGGAGTATAACAAAGCTTCGTGCAGGTTGAATACCAGATTGAGGGTCTTCGGCTCGACTTTGTCCAGCACCGTCATGAGCATCAAGTTGTCGTTCATGGCATCGTTAGAAGCGTTCTCTCGTGTATCATGTATATCTACGTCAACCTAAGAGTTTTCTCTTGGTTATCAAGCGAAATACGTCTTATCAGCACGAAGTATTCACCTACCATGACAGTCCAGCCGGCAGCCATAAGGTTCTGAACCCGCTTATAACAGACTTCATATACAATAGACTCCCACCTCCGGTTTACTTGAATCAACGCCGCCAAATCACTCGTGTTGACATATTGCAAGGTGTTATATAGGATTTCTACTGGGAATTCTTCTAATGAGTACATGCTCAAGGTGCTGTCAGGAATAACATATCAGCTGACGGTAAAAAGTAACCTGTGCTCGGTTGCATAAATTTCGCGCCATCTCATATCAGACATACTGTTGTCAGTCAAGAAATGTGTTCGTGTTGCAGGAATTTTTGAACATGGATGCTTTGTGGTGAATTCGTAATTCTGAGTTCTGTCTCAAGAAGTACGGGCTGAATTCAAGGCAGCTCTTTGGGAGTGGAGCACCTCTACTCCCAAGGCAGAGTATGGGGCAGGTACAGCATCAATCTATACGTGTCCCTGATGATCTGCCATGTCCAAGGGAAGGACCCTCAAACTTCATTTTAATTCCTGTCTTCGCAAATATGAACGAAGATACGGCATTACCCTGCTCCCGCACGCTGCGGAGGGTTGTTAAAGCGTACACGCACCGGACACGATCACAACCTCCTAGTAACACACAAAATTGGTAGCGTCAAAGACCTTCAATAATAACCCGGGATGCTTTTTCCCTGTACTTGGGATATAAGCAATAGTGTTCTCCGATGATATTGCAAAGACTATATTCTTCGCTGGGGTGATTACCTGAACACGGCCGTCTTTTCAGCTCGGGTAAGCACCCATGGGTCCACGGATCTAACACCTTTCTTTATGACCTACGATCGGAATCCCAGGACTCCAGCGGATCCTACCGAGCCCCTCATTGATCCATTATACAACAAGGACCTTCGTGTGATGACAAAAGAGCAGAGCTCTGCTCAACATTACCACGGCTCGACGGTGAGTTGCAAAACTGCGCTGAAGAGCTGTTGGAATTCTTAAGTCAAGGAACAATAATCATGTCGTGGAAAATTTTGAAGTAATTTGCTTTTTCCGACTAAAATTGCTAAATCGACAAACTTTATTACTAATTTCTGAAACGGTCAGAGATAAAACGAATATTAGCAAGTAACAGATGAGCCAAGGAAACCAAGATAAAAGTATGGAAGATCTCATGAGCCAGCTGGAAAAATTGAGATTGGAAATGAAAACCAAGGATGAAGAATTTGAGCAACTGAAAAACAAAAGGAAGGAAGTAAGAAAAGTCGTAGTCAAGTCGGCTAAATCGAATTTCTTCAGTAGCAGGTCAGAAGAAGTAGAAGGATGGTTTTATCAGGTCGCCAGCTACTCGAATGGTGTAAAACTGTACAACCAGGGAATGATCGACTTTGCCACTCATTCCTACGAGGAGAGGTTTTAGTATGGTGGGTATCGGTGGGAAAGGAAGAAGAACTAGCTACTTATGATCAGAAAGTGGAAGGCTATCAGGAAGAGAGTAAGCTAGTCCAATCATGGGAGCGGTTCCGACAAGCTATGCAAATAATTTAAACCTCATAAATCGGAAGATATCGCTACTGACAAAATGACCAGACTACGCCAGACTTCGTCGGTAGCAGATTACATTTCGCGGTTTCGAAGATTAGCCTACGAAGTACCAGGACTGAGCCAATATGACAAGTTGGGGCACTTCATGAGAGGACTAAAGGAGAACATCCGAGTTTAAGTGGCCCTTCAGCATCCCCGTTCCGTGGCTCAGGCGACAGCGACTGGCCTCTGCTGTACAAGGAGACCATAGACAAGATCACTTCTGAGATGGTTCCAACGCAGGCACGCACTCTATTAAATCGACATTGTTTGCGATTCAAGTTTTTTTCTTGTCCTCCTCAGATTTGTGCCTAATATCGCTGCCCTTTTGGCAAAAACTTCTCATCTTTACCCCTTACCGTGATACTCTGCTATTTCGCGCCTAATACCGCTACTCTCAGAGTTAAAGAATGCCTACCGATGCCAACGATCAAGAACCTGTGGCCGTAGAAAGCACAGAAATAATCCAACTACCACGCGGAGCTAAAGTAGCCTCCCCTGAGGCTTACCGTGGAGTGCGCGCCGCATCCGCTGTGGAGAACTGGATTTTTTCCATACAGTGCTACACGGACACAACTGGAATTACGGACTCCCAAGCAGTGAAGTTTGCCGCAACCTGCCTTCGTGACGATGCCATATTATGGTGGCAGCAATACTCCCTTTCCCCGGACGCCCCTCTGGTTGATTCCTGGAGTGCCTTCACGGGTGCTCTTCCACGAGTTCAAGCCTGGAAACTCAGTGGCTATTGCGCGCCAACAAATGCTTGTACTGAAACAGACTGGCAGTGTGGCCCAATACGTCGCTAGTTTCCGCGAACTCGCCCGATAATTGCCCCGCATGGACGCCGCTGACGCGACGTTCCATTTTGTCAATGGCCTTGAATATAAGACCAAAGTGCAAGTCATGTTGCGGGAGCCTCGCTCATTGGAGAAGGCATACAAGCAAGCGGAGTACTTCTCATTGATCCAGCAGACCGCCCGCGGCGTTGTAATAACTCCCCACGTTCCGGCAGCCTCGGACCACTACCAACCACAGGTAACCCAGGATCCGAGCGTGTTCTACCAGCCTGTTCTCCAAACAGCCCCAGAGGGCACCGAAAGCTGCTACCACCGATGGATTTAAATGCCATTCGCTCCGTTGCGGAAGAATCGGCATTCGCCATGTACCAAAAGTTACAGCGAAAGTCGATTTCTCGGGGAAGCTACTCGCACAGTCCTCGTTAAGCATACCAGCACCGTGGCAGTCTGGTATGTGACTATTGTGGCAAAGACGGCCATATTAAACTAAGATGCTGCATCCGCCTAGCGGACATCAATAAATTAGATGCCAATGCCTCTAATAAAACTACTCGTTACAACTATGTGCTTGATGAGGAAGTTTTTAGGGTACACGTCGATGATTTGGTACTCTCGGAGTTACTGGCGATGTCTTCGTTCAATGGTGTGTCATTACCACTTTATCCTATCACCTTAAAAGGCCAAAACTTCACTGTTATGATTGATAGCGGTGCCACGGAGAACTAGATCTCCAAGCGCACTCTACCTTACGTTAACTATATCTAGAAGAGTGGTAAACGTTTGGTAGAAACCGCTGGAGGCTAACGCATTTCCATCACACAGGAAGCCAGCGTGACGCTAAACTTTGGCCAATTTCAATAAGTCATCACAGCTCATGTGTTCGACACCAAGTTTGACGTTATTTTAGGCGGAAGTTGGCTGCGACGGCGCTTGCCGTGCATGAATTGGGTGGGATGACATCTGGACTGTCAAGTTGGGTACCCAAGTCTACACCGTCAAGGCAGTCGCCAGCGAAACCATCGCAGCTTTGCACTATTTGATATCTGCTAAACAGACCGAAAGTCTGATCAAGAGCGGCGAAGTCAAATGCGACTTGACCCCGCTTTTCCTTTACAGCTAGTTACGTAAGTCAATATAGCTGGGTATATAAGCTTGATAATAAGTACATGAGAGAGGGATCTCTTGATTACCTTTTAAACAAATAAACAAACAACTAAGTAAACTACAAATCAATACTCGACAAAATAAGTTAAGATTTCTTGGTGTAGTCGGTTATCACGTCTGTCTAACACACAGACGGTCGGCGGTTCGAATCCGCCAGAAATCATTTTTTTTCGAATTTTTTTAATTTGAGCAGGAGGCGTAAATAGGACTGTCGTTCTCTATTTTAGTCTCTGCTAATATCCCTGCAGACGAGTGAACTTCTCGTGAGGTTAATTGATCCCCTTTTATTCATATGTCTAATTCTCTTTTTATACCTTATCAATGTGACTGATTTTTAACAAAATGTTTAGACGTGACTATTCTAAAGAGGTGTCCAATATGACTCCGAACAAGTCATAGTCACATTGGAGGACCGTCCTAAAAGTTAGGCCGACTGGTTGCTCGATATTCATACCGCAAGCATTAAATTTTGACCAGCAGTCTAATGTTAGTTTGGATAGGTATTGAGTAATCCAGCCAATTAGTCTTATGTATCAAAAATGGGATACTAGGTGCCTTGAGCAAAAAGTTTTACGCTCTTGCAAGTTAATTTACCTACAAAAGTCGAGAGTCGTGAAAGACAACCATCATGACTGAAAGTTGTTTTCACGCCAACCTCAATTTTACCGACTCACAGAGGCTTCAGCTATGCTTCTCAAATGTGATACTACTGTAGTGAGCTAACACCTCCTTCCATACTTAAAACACATCACTGTAGCCAGGCAAACGTTGTAATTTATAACAATGTGGTTTATTAGTGTGGTTGTTGATTGATACCGTTCAATAATATACCTTGGAGTGCTGATGTCAAATCCGTTTGGGTTACCAAGGTACTATTCGTATCGACATGATTGTTGGCAGAGTATATGGCCTGGTATCTAGTGGAAAGATCTGTCTTGATCTTCTTGAAAGTGAACTCTTCTCTCGGGAGGGTAGCTGTGGCAGCCAAAGAAATAGTTACGGATCTAGGGCCAATGGAAAATTTGTCATAGAAGATCTGAGCATTCAAGTCCTTGTAAATCAAGCCTTTGCCCTTCTGAAACGCAACTTGGTAGTAGTGAACACCGTTGATTATCACTGTGTCGTTGTAGCATACTTCGGGCATGACAGAGCAGCAGAACTCCTTGAACTCCTCTCGACTATTGATGGTATAAGTATTCTCGTTCATATTACAGAAGTTGTTTGACTCGTGTGTGTCTCCAAACTCGAAGTATGAAATAAAGCAACAGAAAATGTACGTCCAAGGCACCTCTTTTTTTTATATGCGGTTTTTCGTTACACACAATCCGTGTGATTCCTTCAAAGATGTGGTGCATTCGTTTGCCAAATTCAGCTCAAGCCCCATTTTTGCTAAGTGCGCAGCAGATTCCAGCACATGAAAAGTGTATTGTGATATCTCTTCTCAACTCTGGTTGCTGGGCCACAGATAGTGCTCAGCAAGTTTTGATCCAATAGATATGGCTCCTGATTGTCTAGAGATGCATTTCTTCTTCCATGGTCTGTCCTTGCCTATTGTCTCACATAAAAAATAATGTTACTGTATTTTCCTTGGTTATCAGTGTACCAATTCAAGGTAAACCCTAGGTCCCTCTCCTTTGACAGTAACGTAAATTCGTCGATCTGTGATTGGAAAGCTTTGACATCCTTTTCCTTGAGACCGATCAAACGCTCTGTGGTCTGTTCACTTTCTCATGTAGCCTGCTGAGATTGCCATTTAAATAGGATTGAAATGCTTTTTCGGACGAATACAACAGTAAGCTTGTTAAAGTTGGATGATGTAGAAAAGTTATGCTTCCACAACACGATCATCTCGTTTCTTCTTTTTGGCCCAGGTAAATTAAAAATTAAAAAGAAATCTTTTCTCTGCAGATTAACCAATTTCGTCGACTTAGTGTAACCTGTTCGCTATCACCAGCCATACTGCGAACTGCCAGAAACATAGTCTATAAATAATGACCCAGCAAAACATCTACTAACCTTCCTTTCTCGGTAGTGCAATTTCGTTGCAAACTCACCGCTCTATTATGAAGCGGTGACATTTAGAGAAAGAAAGCAACGTAAAAAGAGGATATCTTTTAATATGTACTTTATCATGCAGCGATGAAAGAATAATAAGTACGAAGTGGGCCCAACTCCAAAAAGTCAGGATATAAATTAACTAGCTTATACGGATTTGAGCACCCAGCGTTGTCTGCCAGATCCATCGTCCTCACCAAACAAATCAACAAGGTTAGAGCTGTTTGAACAAGAAGCTGTGCTCAAGTAGAGATTGCATGTTGCACGTCCTCCATTTACCATAATGTTGTACTGGTTAGAGACACCAGGTACTGGAACGACAAGCCATTGTTGTCTGCCTGAACCTATTAAGATAGCGATTAGTTAAGATTTCTAAATTGCATTAATTTTGTCGCTGGAAAAACCACCATACCATCATCAGATCCATAAAGATCAACAAGATCGGATCCACAAGAAGCACTGCTCAAGAAAGTATCACAACCAGAACGACCTCCAGATACTTTAATGTTGTAGACGTTGGGTTTGCCGGAAACTAGAGAGAGGCTCCATTTTTGTCTACCACTGCCTGCAATCAGAACCAAAATTAATATATGACGAGCCGAATAGAAATGATATATGAGACACTCACCATCGTCACTTCCATACATGTCGACCAAATCGGTGCCACACGACGAAGAGCTCAAATATTGGTTACATCCACTTCTACCACCTCCTATTGTAACATCATATGTTCCTGCTGGGACGGGAGTAGGTGGAGTATATACAGTACCAGTGCCTGAACCAGATACTTCGGCAGCAAGCACAGCGAAATGCCCGCCGACAACTGGTCTGGCTGTGAAACCTTGGGTAGCGGCAGTACCACAATCGTACCAGTCAGAGAAAGGCACACGACTGGGAGTGTTTGCAAGATATTTGCTAAGGTCTGCAATGATATGGCTAGACAAAGTTGGGTTGGCTGAACCATAAGCAGCAGCAGTCCACATTTCCCAATCTTAAAAAATATAGTAAAGGATATGGTGAGATACAAAGATCCGCCTAGGGCATCAGTGTGTATCGAGGCTTACCGGACTTTGTATATGTGTGAGTTGAGACAAATGGAATACCATAGGTGGTCTCTTTTGTGAGATAGTAGTTGGCTTCCTCAGTGTAGATGCTAGCAGGAATGAGACCAAGCTTAAGAAGACGATCCTGAAGAGCGTTATACCTATGTTCGAAGCGGTCAAAATTTTTGAATACAGTGCAGATTTCTCATAGCTTTTGACATACTTGAATTCATAACCATCCTGAATATATTCCAACATAAGATGGGACTTATCAGAGCTTTGCGACAAATCTATCCATTCTGTAATGTAGCTTTGGGAAGCGGTTGTGTAAACGCTTGTGTCGTTGGTATTACCGACCAATTTGGCGAGTTTAGCAAAAGCACCCATAGCCAAAATTCCCTTCAGAGCAAGTCCAGAGTTCAAAGTGGTTGTTCCAATGAAATCGTCAGTGGTAAGCTGATTGGTAGGTTGTAAAGTATTTTGGTAGAGATAGGTTGCCCACTTTGAAAGTGTGCTATAGTGAGCTTTGGCATATGCAGAAGCATTGGCTGAAGAAGTAGCTGGATTGAAGACATAGTTTGCCACCATAAAGATCATGTCTGCAGATTCTTCGAGAGGCTAAGGAGAAAATTTCACAAAAAATGCATAAATGACCAGCAATAATCATAAATACCACCACAATCAAAGACTTACCATATCTTCTTCATTACCGTCCGCATGACCGCTGGCAACGGGGTAGCTAGAACCAACATCGTGTTCGGAATAAGGCTTGGACCAATATCCATTTTCAACTTGATAGAAAATAGGCTTCATCAAATAAGTTAAATAGGCAGGTTGGAGATAGTAGTATAGAGGGCTAGCGGGGAACATCACATCAACAGTATTAACATTGCCATCACTTGAAATTTCCTTGAGGTAAGCATATGGATCGCTGGTGGAGCCAGAAAGTTCAGTAGCACCATAAGCTTGACGCAAGCTAAATGCTAGAATATCGGCGTGAGCTTGACCACCATTATTGTAGGCATCAGTAAGGATTTTAGTGTCGAGGGCATTGGCTCTTGACTGCGCAGTAGACAAATCACCATAGAAGAAGTTGATCATATCATTAGCATTTGACCAGTAGTTCATCCAGTAGGCATTTGTTGCTGTGCCAAGGAACTTAATATTCTGTGGTCTAACATGGCCGACAACATATTCAACTGCAGCTGAGGTAGTAGAGGTAACAGTTCCGAGACTATAAGTAAAAGCGAAGACAGGCCAGTCACATTGCACGCATCTGAAATTGCCGTCATTTGTGTTGCCTAGAGTACCACTGGAAATAAATTGATTTCGGATGACTGTGTCTTGTCCAGAAGCATATTTTGCGCCGGTACCAGCAGCCAAGACTGCTTGACCCCAAGTTGGATAATCAGAGTTTTCAGCAAATTGCGATTGCGTTGCCATTTGAGCCGCCCAAATATTGACGTTGCCATCCTTTGTCATAGACCAATTGATGTTCTGGGTAACATCGTTTGAAGCCCATTCTCCAGAAATATCACTGTAGACTTGAACAGTATGGGAGTTTCCATCGTTTGAAGCTGCGGTAATCAGCATGTAAGACAAGGGGATCGACTGACGTTGAAGATCAGTATATTCAACGGGCGAGAGGAAAGTAACCACAACATTGACAGGACCAGCAGTCAATGTGAATATAGTCTGCGTGGGAGTCGTTACTACACTTTTTTGAGTTGCTCCCTTCAAACCTGTGATATTGGAGTTTGTAGAGGCAGCTCCCATAAATTCATAGGCGGTATTGTCGACGCGAATTATACCTTCCCAGCCCTTTACCTTTCCGGTCCTTAATAATGAAGACAACACGAGTAAGCGCCATATACTTCTTGATATAGAGAAAAATTTTACTCACCAAAACGTGGGCCAGTTACCGGGGAGGTTGTTAGCAGGCAGCCATGTCGAGACATAAGGCTGGCGAACAGCCAGTGGATACGCAGGGCCACGGATGGTACTAGCATACTGGGCAACTGCAGAGACAGAAGCTACCAGACCACTGTAAAAGGCGAACCAGACAACCGTGTTCTTGAACATGGTTTAAAATGAACCTCTTTCAGTAAAGTAACCTTTATGTAACGGGAAGTTGTCTTATATAGTGTTACAGAAAAAATTATCTGGAATTAAATGAAAATGACCATGTTTGATTTTCCATCACAGGTTATGCGCCTTTCCCGTCTGCGTCGGTAAAATATTAAGCGAAGTACATGTGTGAGAAACCTTTATTAGGTCACTATGCTCCACATGTGTAGTTGCCGCGGTAGAGCATAGACTCTTAGATCACATAATCAGTGATACACGAAAGGAGTATGGTAACATTTTTCTCATATTAAATACCTTACTTGGAAACTACTGTAAAATGGGTACTTGTCCCTGAATGAACGCCACCGAGTAGCACATACATGAACTGGTGGGTAGCTTTGATTCTTTCGAAGGTTATAATATTAATGCATATAGACCACCTTTGGCATCTGACCGGTGAAAGTACGAAAAGCCTTCCATCGTTCGTACAACAAAAGAAAATGATTGTCTGTGTAATAAGCAAAGATGGCTTTTGCCATTGTTACCTGTGGATATATCGCCTGGCCTCTGCGTAGAATTATGTGGGGTAGAAAATAATATGAACACACAACAGCTGTGCCTCACTGTGGACTCTCCTTACCTAAGCTGGGCATCCACGGCCTTTACATTATAACAACCGCCACATGAACTTCATTGATCAAAAGCGGGACAAGCCAATGAAAGGGTATGTAGTGGAAGTCATGTTTCTCATAAGTTGAGTAATATTAAGAGTCCACTGCCGAGGAATCAAGCCAATGGAAGCCAAACTATTGGCCAGGTACGAGTCACGAACATATGTTCTTGACTGTACCACCGCATTTTCGTCGTACAATTTCCAACCTCCATTACCTAACTATCCCGAACCTTTAAAATGAAATCACGCACTACCAGACGCCACTGAGCCGTTGAAATGTAAGGATACATTGAAGTGGACTATCAGTGACGGGCTTTGTCAGCTCGTTTGCAGGAACGTAGGCGGTCGCATACTGTAACATATCATAAAAGAAAACTAGTAATCAATATCCCTAGCATATTGGCAGCAGACAGTTTTGAGAAAAGACTAGACTATGCTTATTCTGTCAGGTACGATGGATATAACCAACATAGTACCTCAAGGACAGCAGCTTTCGTTGGATAAATTCTTTTTTAAAACCCCTTTTTTGATGAAATAAAGTCAATACTTGGTGCGTCAGCCATGCTTTCGTAGATTATATTAAAGTTTTAAACGGCTAAGGTTATCAATATCAAATCACGTAGTGTGAATGAAATCACGTATTCTGAAAGATTTGACTAACTGTCCTCCACACTAGCATTTAAAATTTGCGTTATTGTATAGGCAACAAACAGGCTCCGATGACTCAAAGTGGCATTTGAATTTTTATTTTTTTTTGGGTTCGGGAAGGTACAATTGCATTACATTAAGTAAACATGGCTGACAAATGTCCTGTTGACCACACCCAATATCAGAAGACGACTACGACCACAAACCAGGAATCCAAATGTCCTGTGGATCACAAGAGTGTCGACCACTCTGCAGCTGGTGAGGATGCAAAATGCCCTGTAGATCCTTCAGCCTATAAGCACTTTTTGCCACAACCTACAAATGCAGCCGAGGGATGTCAGTCAGACGTTATCAATGCTGCAAATAACATGCCAACACTCTCTCAACAACCCGCACAAGGACAAAAGATGAAATTAGGTGTCGACCGAGAGGTCTCGACCATCCCCAAGAGTGGCGATCCGAATGAAAAAATATGGGTATATCCATCGGAGCAAATGTTTTTCAATGCCATGAGGAGGAAGAATTGGGACCCGAAGGAGAAGGATATGACCGTGGTTGTTCCTATCCACAATGCTGTAAACGAGCAAGCGTGGCAAAAGATTTTGGAATGGGAAAAGCTTCATGAAACGTAGGTATTGAAGCAATTGCTTAAATGCAAATTGATCACAAGTACTAAAGCATTACTTGCTTACCAGATCTTGTGGCCAACCAAAACTTGTCAAGTTCCAGGGAAAGCCAAAAGATATTACACCCAAGGCTCGCATACGGTCATGGTTTGGGTAAGTGTTTTTGTGAGAACTCATTGAACAGATTGTGAACATGGTATATTGAGTCATCATATAGATACAAACTTCCATTTGATCGTCATGACTGGGTTGTTGACCGGTGTGGTGAGCAAGTCACATATGTTATCGATTTCTATTCAGGCAAACCCAATCCAATGGTGCCTGGATCGGTCAGTTTTTTCTTGGATGTTCGTCCTGCTGTGAGCCCATCAGGAATTTGGGATCGCATAAGAATGTCTTTTGACAAAGGCGCTTGGTTATAAATAAGGATAAAGTGGTTGATTGTAAAAGCATCATTATTCCATTTAGAGAACATAAATAAAAATATTGTATATCAGCTCTTGGCAAAAAAAATTAATGTGAATGGTCCCTGATATTTTACAAAAGGAGAAACACCCTCGGATCGCTGCCTCATTTATGGTAATTAGCACGCGAGGAGAACCACAACATGCTAATCGGTGGATTGAATAGTCTTAATTATCATAGATGGTAATACGTTTTGTAAATTGCATGCAACATACGTAAGTATAATTAACAAATTTCTTGCATAAGAAGATAATCTCAGCGCTGTAATGCCTTAATAGCTCTAAATATCTTGCACAATCTTAATTGAAATATCATATGGAGATGCTATATGCAATAAGGGCAATTATATTAAACTTTGAATTGAGTACTTTATCTGAAATGTTGTAAACACGCGTCGGGGCTGAATTGTTAAGAAAACTGGGTAACCATTGTTCATTGTCTAAGTTCTTGGATGAGTACTCTCAAGTTGACTGTCAGTTTAGTGTCTTTCTAGGCTCAAAATTATTCACGGCACGACGTGTTATAGCTCGGGTTTATCTGATGAAATATGCTTACTTTCTATCATACGGTAGTAGTACGAGCAGACTGCACTCAAACATCTGTTCCGAATGCTGTCTAGGTGCAATCTGTTGATATGTTCTTTTCCTCCTTTTGGTACATAGCTCAATTGAAAAATTGCAATTGCTTCCAGCTTAATCAGAAGCAGGATACATTCTAGGGGTGCGTGTCTGTATCACTTTCCGCTAGCTGGCTCACGCATTCACAATATTACCATTAATGTAAAGGTTTACATTGTTATCCGATAGCTTTTTGTCATGGATATGCTACTGTAAATTATGGATTAGTTAAAAGCGTTTGGCCCGTCATTATTTCTGAAGAAACAAACAGCTATTTGACAAACCATTTTGAGATAGGTGAAAAAATGCGTGTAAGCATGCACTCACTTGGCGACACAACAAAGGGGTAAAGTTTTTCAGACTGTTCGTTGCAATCACAAATGAATGTTTTGCATATTGTTTATAGGGAGCTAATTAAATCTTCATGGACATCTTCCGTGGTGTTATTTAAAGCAATGGTTAAGAACTCAATTTTTCATTCAAGTTACGAAACATTGCTCAAATGAAGTTCACAACATCACTTTTCATCTGCTCAGCTGTTGCATTCAGTGCCATTAATGCTGTCCCTATGGAGGGAAAAAAGGCTGTCGCTGTAGAAGTTGTAGCTAAAGCTGTTGGAGCTGAGCAACAACTTTGGTCCTCAAAGAAAAGCAAGGGCAAAGGTGAAGATGAAGATGAGGGAAGAAGAAAGGAGTGCGAAAACCAGTTGGTAACCATCCAACTTGCTGATAACGCCACTGTTCAGATTCCTTGCAGAGCCAATGCATTTGATCTGAGCGACAAATGTCTCGCAACCGCTGCCAATCCTTCTGCTTTCTCGTCGAGATTAGCTAAGGCCAAGGGTGGCAGGCAACAGCTTTGGTCCGAAGATAATGATGATGATAAACATGACCATGATGACGATAAACATGATCATGACCATAAACATGATGATGAAGATAAGCACGACCACGATCATGACCACGATGGTGAAGGTCTTGACTGTGAAGATCAAACAGTTGCTATCAAATTTGGCAACAGTACATATGAGGTTCCTTGTTTCAGCAACTCTATTGTTGATGTTAGCCAGCCTTGTCTTGAGTTCATCCTTCTCTCTTTACCCAATCCTGATCCTTCTGTATCATCTGCCGTGGAGACTGCTACAACTGGAACTACTGATCCCACTGGAACCACTGCAGTCCCTCCTACTCCTTCTGCAGATCCTTCTTCTGTAACTTCCGGAGCTCCATCTTCTGCTGCATCTTCTGTTGCATCTTCTGCTGCATCTTCTGCTGCAACTACTACCGTCACATCAGCAATCCTTACTACCACTGAGGAAACCACTGTCACGGACGCCACTACCATCACATCAGCAATTCTTACTACCACTGAGGAAACCACCATCACGGAAGCCTCTACTACCATCACATCAGCAATTCTTACTACCACTGAGGAAACCACCATCACGGATGCCACTACCATCACATCAGCTGATCTTACTACCACTGAGGAAACCACCATCACGGAGACCACTACCCCCACAACAGCACCTACTGCAGGACCATAAACTGTTTACTGACCCGGTTGCCTGTCCACACCAAATTTTTTGGCAAGCCATCATATTAGAAAATATTTACAAATAATCGACTTGCTCATGATTGCATATAATAGCTCAATTTCTCGCCTATAACGAAATTAAAAATGCATACTTCTACTCAATATTTGAATGAACCATGGATACATTGAATCGCTTTTAAGAATAAGAACATAAAGCAGTCAGAACTATTGGCGGAATTTATAATTTCATTCTGTGACTGTCTATATTTTTTTCTTTGAAAGGACGGCCAGCCTTTGACCGAAAATCTTGATACTATAGATCATAACTCCTCATGGCGAAGAAAGACAATAAGTCTCAGGAAGAGCACGATCCTAACTTGGAAAAGCTCCCAAAGTACACAAGAGGGACTCCAGTATCGTATGGTGTAAGTTGCCGCTTTGATATGGGCCCTGATTCATCTCTTAAAACCTAACATTGTTATTTGTATATTTTAGCACATTAAAGACAAAAAGTTGAAGGGCAACATTAAAAAGTCTGAGAAAAAGTTTCGAGATGCTGCATATTCAGCTGCTAGGTTAGAAATGCTTCAGACCGAGGAAGCTGGTTTTCTGGAAGCTGAAGGCATGGAAAAGACATACAAATTTCGACAGGATGAATTGGCACAAAATGTCGATATGAATACCTCAAAAAAGGTATGTTCTCAAGTACAGACGACAATGTTATTCATTTTTCTCACATATTCTGCAGATCTTTGATCTCAATTTGCCCGACTATGGACCTTATTCCGTTGATTATACCCGCAATGGAAGGTGAGGATCAGTATTTCTTTGTGCATTTAGTTTGAGTATATTTAACTGAATTGTACCCAAAGACATTTGTTGATTGGAGGAAAGAAAGGCCATATTGCTTCCTTTGACTGGCAGAGTGGAAAATTGGGCTTTGAAACACATGTCAAAGAGACTGTTCGCGATGTTCAGTAAGTTTAGCTCCAACCATTGATTGAGTTCAGGTTGCACCCACCCGGCTGACTCTGAGTGAATTTTATAGTTGGCTACACAACGAAACATTGTTGGCAGTTGCGCAAAAGAAATATGTCTATATCTACGACAATACCGGCCTTGAAGTACATCGACTTAAAAACCATATCGAAGTCAATAAGCTTGATTTCTTGCCATATCACTACTTGCTCGCTTCAGTTGTAAGTTGACATCAATTGAACATGCTTAGTTTCGCAGATTACTTACACAGTCGACAACAGGGTAATGCTGGATATCTCAAATATCAAGATACCTCCACTGGTCAGCTTGTAGCAGAACATCGAACTAAGCTAGGAGCATGCCATGTCATGGCTCAGAACCCTAACAACGGTATCATGCATTTAGGACATGCGAATGGAACTGTAACATTGTGGTCACCTACTATGACTACTCCACTAGTAAAGATGCTTGTTCATCGTGGTCCTGTGCAAGCTTTGGCTGTTGATCGTGGCGGTAATTATATGGCGACATCAGGTTTGGATGGGCAACTCAAGATATGGGATGTCAGAAATTACAAGGTCGTCCAAGAATATTACACACCCACACCTGCCTCTTCACTTTCTATATCACAAATGGGTCTTTTGGCTGTTGGCTGGGGTCCTCATATTTCTGTAAGTTGACGCTCGCATACTGATATATCATAAGTGACAACGTGCTAAGAATTATTTGTAATTAGGTTTGGAAGGATGCATTCAAGACTAAGCAGAAGTCGCCATACATGACCCATCTGCAACCATCTTCTGCTATACATGATGTAAACTTTGTTCCTTTTGATGATGTGCTTGGTTTTGGACATGGAAAGGGTATTTCTAGCATAGTTGTACCAGGTATGTACATTAACTCTATGTGATATCATGTTTGGAACGATTGATAACTGATTACTCTTTTCTCAGGATCTGGAGAGCCCAACTTTGACAGTTTGGAAGCCAATGTCTTCCAAACCAAGAAACAAAGACAGGAGATGGAGGTTCACAGTTTGCTGGATAAGGTATGTTGCAATATCCGTTCTTTGGTCTACACACAGCCACGTCCTTATGTATTTTTTTTTCTAGTTGCAACCTTCTATGATAACCTTGGATCCAACCGTTGTTGGTAAATTTGATCGTGGTTCCAAGGAAGTGATAGCCAAGGAACGAAAGGAAGATTGGGAGAAGGCACATCCGAAAGAGCAAGCGGAGCTTCGTAACAAGGCTCGTGGCAAGAACTCATCTCTGCGACGATTCCTTCGCAAGAAGCAAAAGAATGTCATTGATCAACGAAAGGTAAGCAAACTTGGGTAGTGTAATACATCTAACGTCGTCCTTTACTTATGCTTTGTTTGTGAAGCTTGATGCTGAAGCCAAGTTGGAAAAGGAAAAACTCATTCGAGTTAAGCGAGCAAGAGGCGAAGTTGAAGAGGGCGAGAAGCCTTTCACAGCTTTGGATATCTTTGGTGGAAAGAAAGCCAAACTTACTTAAATTAGTCTTGTTTCTCGCATACCTCCATCATAGCATTCTGTTTCAACAAATTGATTCGTTTCTTTCACGCACTTTAGAATTGTACATTATTGTGGCCACCAGAATATTAAAAACAAACAAATCATAAATTATATTATATATCTTATTTTTAAACAGTTGCGGGACGTATACTAAAAGCTGAAAAATGGGGTTTGGACATGACAGTGGAATTGATTGGGAGTTTACGAATGTGTGGATAGAGGCGAAGGGGATGAGTTTACATGAGGGTACATCCACAGCATTTGCTAGAGGCATTTTCGTCGTCGATATCGAACTGCTGGCCACCATAGCCATTTCGCGGGCCACCTCCGCCTTGTTGTTCCTTGTTGAAGCGACGAATATCGCGAACGACATGATAGAATGCCTCGTCAACGTTAATGCGTTGTTTGGCAGACGTCTCAATAAATGTGCAGCCAAATGATTTGGCTAGATCACGGCCCTCTGTATAGTGATACATAAGTCACAGAAACTTTTGTTCATTGACATGCCCCAAAAAAATAGAAAAAATTTACCATGACTGGAGACTTGGCGATCATGTTCCAAGTCGCATTTGTTGGCAATCAAAACCATGGGGAAAAAATCTCGATCTTTCACCCGGCGGATTTGTTGATAAAAGGTATTGATTTCTTCGAAACTCATACGTGAGGTTATGGAATATACAAGCAAAAAACCTTCTCCATTGCGCATGTATTGCTCTCGCATAGCGCTTTTGAACAAAAATGATGAGTCTAATGAGTGCACAGACCACATAATTTTGATAGAATTTACCTATATTCTTCCTGACCAGCGGTATCTAGTACATCTAATAGAGCAGTTTCGTGATCTATAACGCACTGCTTGCGGTATGAGTCTATCAAACAGACAATATTAGATTGAAATCAGATTCTGCCTTCAATGTCTCATTGTTACCTTCGATAGTGGGGTCGTATTCGTCAACAAAATGTGATTGGATAAATTGAATGGTAAGTGCGGACTTGCCAACACCTAAATAACAATAGTTGAGTATAAGCATTGGACCAAATAAAAAACGCTCCTATAGCCGCCTAAAATCACTTTTGCTACATAAGAAAAGCAGACTTCACGTTGGAGAAGTCTGCTTACTTGACATGTCATCGCAATCAAAGTAAAGCGCAACATTGACAGAAGTAATCTCAGCAGCATATTGGGAGCGATATGAAGTGATCCAGAACATTACCTCCACCACCGACAACGACAACCTTGTATTCTCTTAGAAACGACGCTTTGGACATGTTTAGTTGTAGCGAGGACGGGATTGTCGACGAGATGTAAAAGCCCGGAGGTCTGGGTTTTTTTGTATCTCCCTAGCCGCCGCCATTGGTTGGAAACCTCCCTCAAAGCAATCACGTGCACGGACCGCTCTTGGCTTAACAATTGCACATGGAATGGCTTAACTTATGATAATCTACCCGCCAGCGCTTTGACTGACAGCCATTAAAAACTTTACAGATTCCATTAAAATTTCCCAAAGAATGTGTTTATGTTACATTAGGGTTTTCCATACTTTTTTTTTTATTTATTTAATAAATTGTACTTAATTATTGACGTGTGATTTGTACAGACATGACGTCCTGAAGGAAAAATTACGGTTGAATAGACTAAAATATGGTAGATACCTGGGTCCATGGACTGACAAGCTGTACTGTTGGATGAAAATGAGGCGTTTCTGCAGTGGCACATCCTGGGCGGCGACTATGGCGGAGCATCATTGTTGGCAAATTTTAACTCTCAAGTTGACTGTCTTTGCAGCCCTATGGCAATGAAACAATGTCGGTGAAAATTATTGATTATGATGCAATCAAAGCAATAGAGAGCTTAAATGACAAGGTATGCCCTATATGCAATTCACGTCATACTATTGATCAAAAGCCTTACACGCATTACAGCAGGTTTATTTGATCGACGTTCGAGATGTTGACGAGTTTCAGGCAGGTCATATACCCAATGCACTGAATATACCACTGGTGAGTCATAAATTCAGTTGAGGAACTTTCCAACCATGTCTACGAGTCCTAAGTTATATCTCAATGGGTCTAGACAGAGTTTCGAACTACCATGGAAATGCCCAACGAACACTGGATATCTGTTCTAGGTAGAGATAAGCCGAGTTCCAATGATAGATTGGTCATATATTGTAGAAGTGGACGACGGTCCAATCTTGCCAGTCAGGACGCCCTCGAGCTAATGTTTTTCAGGTACGTTCGAAGGCTTTTTGTCCAATAGTTCTCGATGGTAGGCAGCAATACTAAACTGGGCCGGTTTAGGGTGGAAAATTACGCTGGCAGCTGGAATGAATATGCCACACATGTTACAGCCTGAAACAAAGCGGGTGGTCATATGAGGTTTTCCAGTGTTTTCATTGGTGCCGCCCAAGCCCAAATTTGGCTCATGGTAGAGCTTAAGCGCGACAAGAACCGTGTTTTCAACCAATAATTGAAGTTATAAGAGATGATATGTATACCTTGGTATGAAATACGCGCATAGTTGTAATAAAATTTTATGATTGCATATAGCAACGCCTGATAAATCCAAGGTATAGCATACCGCCGGTTCCAAATGATGTCCAAAAAAGGAAAGCAGATACCTCACTCCTAAATTTTTATAAACTTTTGCCAAAAAAACGTTGCTCATTTCGACGTTTTCTCTTTTCCCACTTTTACCATCCAAAAGTTCTCTTACATGGCTCCCAAAGCAACCAAGACTTCCTCTTCTGCCAAGAAGGCTGATCATCCTTCGGTACTTGTTGTAGTTATAACAATTTGTTACATGAATCATCCATCCTAATTCTAACTTGCCTTTCTTCACCCCCTTGGTCAAATAGTACGAAGATATGATTCAAGGTGAGTAATTTAAAGGGATTGGTAAGGTGAGAAGCGTGTTTTTATGGTCTGCTAACATGATCTTGTTCTATTAGCTGCTATCGTGGCCCTTAAGGACCGCAAAGGTAGCTCCAGACCTGCTATCAAGAAGTACATCCTCGCCAACTACAAGATCACCCCTGGTTCCCACTTTGATACCCAAATTGCTGCTGGAATCAAGCGCGGGTAAGTGAAAAAATATAATTTCGCGTGTTCTCGAGAGTTTGATCGTTTGCTAATTCTTGAGATCTAGTGCCGATAAGGGCGTTTTTGCTCTTCCCAAGGGTAAGTGTTTGGAAGCCATCTGCAAGAAAAGTTGGTTTTTACGGTGAATTGATGATAGAAATTTTTAGGTCCTAGCGGTAGCGTCAAGCTAGGCAAGCCTGAGAAGAAGACTACTGCTGTCAAGAAAGAGGACAAGCCCAAGACCGTCAGCAAGGCTAAGGTTGCCAAGGTAAGTGATTTGTATGACAACATTTGGTTGTGAACACGATCTGATCGTGGCTTCTGAATATTCAGAAGGTTACCACTGCCACCAAGAAGGCCCCTGCTGCCAAGAAGACTACTACTACCAAGAAGACAGCTGTCGCTCCCAAGAAGAAGACTGTTGCAAAGGTAAGAGTCGAGACTAGCAGCTTTGGAAGCTAATGTTGGAAGCATACTCACTAACTTGGGTTGAAAATAGAAGGCTGCTGCTCCCAAGAAGGCTACTACCACCACGAAAAAGGCTGCTGCCCCTAAGAAGGCTGCTGCTCCCAAGAAGAAGGCTGCTCCCAAGACTTCATCAGCACGCAAGTCCACCACTGCCAAGGCAGGTTTGAAGGCTCCTACTAAGAAGGCTGCCGCTACTAAGAAGGCTGCTCCCAAGAAGAAGGCTGCCCCCAAGAAGAAAGTAGCCGCATAAAAAGCCTACAGATAAGGCGACAATAACATCCTCCTCTGTACAGCTCTCCTTTTTCACACTTGTCTCTGTTCCAATTACTATATGTGTCTACATGGATATATTCCCTTTATTCGTTGTTTTATTTTTCTCTTTTATTATCAGTAAACACCACTCGAATTTTTATTGTCACAAACAAAACACTGGATGGATGGGTAATTTAGAAGGGGAATACGGGTTTTTGGTGATGAACTGTGATCCATTTCAGTTCAGTCAGAGTTTCATAAGAATGTTTGCCAGACTCTCGGCCCATGCCGCTGTTCTTGATCCCTCCAAACGCGCAGTCAATAGGGTCATCCAACACGCTGCCGTTGCCTATATGTACCATACCAGTGTCAAGCTGATTAGTGATATAAAACGCCTTCTCAAGATTGTCCGTCAAAACGCCTCCGGAGAGACCATATTCTGAATCGTTAGCCATTTCGATGGCTTCATCGAGCGTATCAAACGTGAGGACAGGGAGCAGTGGACCGAAGGTTTCATCTCTGAACACCTTCATGTTGCGTGTTACACCTGTGAGTACTGTAGGGGGATAAAAAATACCATTCGTCGTCTCTCCTCCACATAAAATCTGAGCACCATTTTTCTTTGCATCATCCACATGGTCTTCTACTATCTGCAGCTGACGTTTTGACATCATAGGCCCAATCTCCACACTATGATCAGAGGGATCACCCATTTTAAGGCTTTTTGCCTTCTGAACAAGTTTTTCAATGAACTTATCTGCAATGGAGGATTCGACAAGGATTCTCTCTGCAGACCTTAAAAAAAACCCTTCATCAGCTCCTGCGAACAGACTTGAAGATTGGATTATATAGTACCTACATGCACGTTTGCCCCTGGTGGAACAGGCCAGAGAAAATGGTCGCATTCACAGCGAAATCAATATCGATGTCTTGTAGGATAATGACTGCATCCTTGCCACCAAGTTCCAAGATACATTTCTTCAGCAAACCACCAGCCTGAGCAGCGATCTTTTTTCCAGTTGCTGTAGAACCAGTGAAAGATACTGCCTTGGTCAAAGGATGTGCAATCAAAGCTTGGCCTACATCACCATGACCCGTAACTAAATTGAAAACACCTGGTGGCAAATTGATAGCAGCAAAAACTTGGGCGATCTTCATGGCTATCAAAGACGACTCCTCTGACGGCTTCAGAATCACAGTGTTACCAGCAATAAGAGCACTTTCACACAGATGTCAGTGTAAATATGACAACATATTTCAGATTCTTCAAGCTTACCCTACGATTTTCTTCATACTCAAAATCAAAGGAACGTTCCATGGTGATATACAAACAACGACTCCTAGTGGTCGCCTGGTCGTATAGCTCTAGAGTCAATTACACCATTCTTAGTATAATTTCACTGTCGCAAAAGAATTATATTGCGTAAAAAACACCATACCAAAGTGCCGTCCTCAGAGGGGAAAACTTCACCATTACCAAAACGATAGTCCGCACTAGCTGCTTTTAGGAATTGAACAGTAAAATCAAGTTCGAACATCGCCTAATGCGCGTATTAGTAAAATCTATTTGATAACGACCAATCTCAACTCTTTGGCATACCTTGCCGAATGTGGACCCAGTCTCGGCGATGAGCAGGTTGATAATCTCATCTTTGCTATGCTCGAATTCTTTGGAGGCCAGCTGTAGATATTGAGCTCTTTCAGGGCCAGGTATTTTACCCCAACTTATGCGAGCTTTATGCGCAGCTTGCACAGCATCTTCTATTTGCTGCGGTGTAGCTTCAGGTACTACACCAACCACCTTACCGGTTGCAGGGTTCTCAGAGTCAAAGGTTGCTTGGTTATGTGCCGGAAACCATGATCCGTTTATGTATAGGCCCTCGTTATTGTTGAACATCGGATAGGGAAAGAAAAGAAAGTTGTGGATTTCATTTTGTTGGAGACTACTTCAGTTCCCAAATTCTGGGAACACACGTGCACAAATTTGGCAAGCCAAGTTACCACTTTTAAGCTAAGTTGGGACAGCAAACTGTGAACATGCCCCAAGCCGGTAAGTTCTGAATATGATATATAGGACCATGTGCTTAGTCTCAACTTGTTCGAGCTTAAGTGTATCTGTCTTAACAGCTGTGAGCAATAACCTTGACAGTAATTTTGATGTTTTGGCAGGGCAAACTGTGACTGCTTGATAGCCCGTGGCTTTTTCGTGACAAAATTGCTTCAAACTTGACTTTGCTGGATTCTTTCAACGAACACTTTTTGCAACCATGGGCTTGTTAGAGAAACCAAAGCAACAGCAGAAGCAACAAGAGTTTCAGGCCATTATTCTGGCTGGTTACGGAAGTAGCAATAGGTATAGGAATTGTTTCGGCTTTTATATGGTATATCGCCAATACTAACTCGATGTTGCAGACTGTACCCCATTATTGAAGAGGACAACCTTCCTAAAGCCCTGTTGCCCGTTGCAAATAAGCCGTTGATATCATATACCCTCGACTGGTTAGAAAAGGCTGGCATTACCGGTTAGTGTTATAGATCTTTGCTACCTAGCCAGGCATTCACTTGTTTCTAACTCCCTCTACAGACGCCATTGTGCTAACGCAAACCATGGCCAATGCCCAGCAAAAGATTGCTGCCTACTTGGCCCGAGGATACCAAGGCGGTGTACACTGCAATTTGATTGGCGTTGATGAGGATTTTGGTACAGCTGACGCCATCCGAAGCATTGCTGATAGAATCACGGTAAATTACACTACCGCTAAAACCGTGCAATATGTTCCTTTAAACTAAGCACTCGTTGTTTCCAGACCGATTTCATCGTTCTTCCCTGTGATCTTCATACGGAACTTGTCCCTCGCGACTTCCTCGACCACCACCGCATCAGTAACCCAACCATGTCAGCTTTGATTTACGAAGCTACCAAGGGAGAAAAGGGGTTTCCCGGTAAAGAAGATGGTATGGTGTAGTTCTTCAATTAAGGTAGATCATGCTTGGAATTTGTGATCTAATTTGTCTCTGATTCTGTAGATACCGCCCAATACATTGGTATCGATGCTGCCGAGTCACGGTTGATTCACCTTGCTGATTATGACTCATCCGAAGACGAAGTCTCATTGCGTATGTCTATGCTGTGGAGGTGAGTTTACATCAATGTGTACTTGGAGTACTACATTTTTGGATATATCTCTTACTTTTTAACTCTGTAGATTCCCAAGAGTCAAATTGCATATGAATCTTCAAGATGCCCATTTGTACATTTTCAAACACTGGGTACTTGATGTTATAAAGGCAAAGGAAAAGATATCAAGTATACGACAAGATCTTGTTCCATTGATCATCAAGTGCCAGTATCAGCGTAAATTGGTAGAAGTCGAAGAAATGGATAAATGTACGTCGTTTTTCGAATCATTTGCCACTTTAAACAAATTTGCTAACCGAGTATTTTACAGATGCAAAGAGTGACGACTTATTAGACACTGCCCTTTCATTGTCAACCGTGTATGACGAGTTCGATGAAACATTGTTAAACCAACATGATCCGTTCAAAACTTACTTCAAGAGCAACATCAAAGCCCACGCTTTTGTGTACCGTGGCGGCTACTGCGGTCGTGCCAACACCATCCCAAAATACAATGACATGAACAGATTGGTATGTGTGTTTTTTAGTCAAGGTACAGTGCCAGATCGGCATCTAACATTTCTCAAACTTTTTAGGCCTCCAAACAAGGCTTGTCTATTAAGCGAATAGCTGATACCGCAGAAGTGACACAAAAGCCTTTGATTGGTAATGACTCTGTAGTGGGAGAGTATACCAAGGTAGCAGAGAAATCTTCTGTCAAACGCTCTGTCATTGGTGCTCACTGCATTATTGGAAAGAACGTCAAAATTGCCAACTCTATTATTATGGACCATGTTGTCATTGAGGACAGCGTCAAGTTGGATGGTTGTATTGTATGTAATAATGCAAAGATCTTGGAAGGATCATCCTTGACGAAGTGCGAGATTGCAGGCGGTTACATAGTCGAACGAAAGAGTAGGTACAATGATTGATAAAGTAGTATAAAAAGGCTTGTTGCTGACTTTGTTTGCTTGCAGCCGAGGAGAATGGACAGAAATTGGTTGGCTTCCGGGAGGCGATATAATAGCTCTCAAATGTAATTGTAAGATAATTGGTTCCTATTATATAATAAAAGCTCATAGCACACTGCAACAAATTGACAGCGTTGCTACCAACGCTCAAGCCAATGGATGTGTGATTGCATGGAAAAAAATTCTGGAAATGCGGGACATACGTTGCTAGGCAATTATTGACACGCCTAAACGCCATCTCCGCATGGCAAAGTGCTACGACGCCATTGTCATATCACGCAGCTCGATCGTGCCCTCCTAAATCTTGTACATTTCACCACAGAGCTGTGTGTTCATGTTAGCCTGCCACAATTGACTTCGCATAACGGTCTTTGAATCAATAACATGATCCCCTGTTTCTTCTACGGTTGCGAAAAGCGTTATTCCCGAACCTATGGACTAGCACGACATGTACAATCTTATCATGGTAATGTCATCCTATATAACTCAACTTTCTCTCAGTATATGGTTCATGAGTTTTTGACCATGGATTTGCGTACACAGGCCTCCAAATCCCAACTACCAAGCCTCCACTGCAAGACCTCGACAAACATTGTATATATAAAGGATGTGAGTTTGCGTACGATGGTACAAATAATCTTGTGCAGCACTTGGTACATGATCATGGTAAGTGCTGCTAGCAAACCTTGATTGTGCATGCATCATAATCTCAATAAATTTCGTTTGAAGGGGTTGAGTTGAAAGAGCCTAATTTCAAAGAGATTGGCACCATATCAAGTCTACACCCATCGTGGCTTTCAAAATTATCACCAGAAAATTGGACCAACGCCAGCAGCTTGTGGGATGCGATAGCGAGCAATGGGACAAACATCTCTCCGGAGACAGCATATCGTAATTTGATGGAAGGACTGCACGCTACATTGTCTCAGCAAAATTTGCGTAGAAAGGAGAAGTCATATGTGGAATCATGCCTCGCTGTTAACCAGAGCAATGAAATGTCCATTAAAAATGCATTTAGTGTATTTGATACCAGCGGTACGTGTATGAAAGGCGAACATCAAAGCTAAATCTTCCGTATATGAACTCACTCCACCTATCCACCTAGTGGAAGAACCGGCCGAATCGCCATCCAGTGATATGCTCCATGTACATGACACAAACATGACACAAAAGGAGAATGAAAATTTTAGCCAGCAATCCGAGAAGATTATGCTTGGTAGACTGGTGGGTATAAGTCCAAGTGCTGGCTTGATGAGTAAGTTTTTGACATCCATGGCCGAATGTTCAAGCCTTTCACTGATATTTGTTTAAGAGCTCGATATTTGGAATAATCGGGAATTGATCGTTGGACACGGAGAGACAAGCGACTTTATGCTTTCAGATCCGGTCGTTTCATCACGGCATTGCCGAATTTTCGCTGTAAGTGAGGAACCCAATTGCGTTTTACTCGAAAGCTCAATGGCTAATCTTGCACACCACAGCGATCTATCGGGCGAGGAGACTCTGTAGTTTGCTGTGAGGTATTGTATTCCCTATTATGAGTTACATTCACGCACCATTCACCTAATCACTTTTGCAGGATCTAAGCAAAAATGGTACTCACTGTAAGTTATATGCGCTACCTGTATATTTTGGCAATGATCTAGGCTCAACAGCAACATAATTACAGTCAATCGCCATCGCATTGGCAAAGGGAAGATTGCAATTCTTTTGCATGGCTGTACTCTTCATTTCTCAGAAAATTTAGGTAAGTATAACGAGATCAGAAATACAGGCAGTAAATGCTAATATAGCTATTGCTATAAAGCATTTCGTTATACCCAACACTATCCCCAGATAGAAGATATACCCATGTATCCTATGGATTCGGTGAGTTTGTTACGATGTCAATGCTACAGTAGTTCTTTGTTACTAATGCTTTTGATAGCAAGAGTCACTTATGATATCCAACAGACCAATAGGATATGGCAACCATGCACATATACTAGTTGCTTGTCGAAGTGATAGATTATCAGAGCAGTATGCTTGTAAGCAGAGGTCACTACATGACAAAACACCTGAACAAGCTCTTAGGATTCGCCGAGAGTTAGAGATCATGCGAAAAGTAGCCCACGTAAGCTGTTATTCGAGCTGAAAATAACAAGCGTCGACGAGACTTATATAATTTTCAAAAGCACGCATGTATCGTAGGGATACGCGGCGATCACTGGGACGATGGCGTTCATTCCTTTCTTGTCATGCCAATGTAAGTATCTAACATGCTGTCTAATGGTATTGGTGCTGGTTGTTGACCATTTGCAAGTTACCACGGTGGAACTTTAGCAGATTGGATGAATTGGAGGCCAGACAAGGATCAAACTGAGAACAGTTTCATAATGCGACAGACCACACAAGCTGTCAAGCACTTGCACGAATTGGGTATTGTTCATAGAAATATCAAACCTGAAAACATCTTTCTTCCAAATACCCGACGGTATCCACGGATAGTAATTGGTGGGTTTGGAAATGCAATTGATCTTAGTACGACAGTGCCAGCCAGCGATGAATTGAGCGCCCTCGAGCAGTTTGATGGGCCGCACTACCAAACTGCAGTGGATAATTGGACCATGGGAGCTTTGTTCTATACTTTATGGACAGGATTGTCTGCGTGTGTTCCTCCGGATTTCAATCAAAGCACTATTGCTCAGCATTCTGCCATTGACAAATTATCCACGCAGTGGAATCAAGTTGACGATGAAGGTAATGTCATAGGACTGTAGCCTGGGTCTTTTATTTCCGTACTGATATATCTGCATGTTGGTATAAAGTTAAAACGTTGATAGCCGGTTTGCTAACTTTCAATCCTGCTGAAAGACTTACTGCACTCGACTGCTTACATAGCTCATACCTAGTAACTCGTTTTGGGATGTTTGAGCGTCTTCTTTCACTGACTGCCAAAGAACTGTACTGATACCCACGAGACAGGTTAAGATTAGCGATTTTGATGAGCCTCAAAGCTTAAGCTATATACCCTGTAGCTATTCATAGTATATCGCTGGAGATTGATGTACCGCGTACCAAACGAAAGAAGTACAACTGGTTACTGAAGGAATAAAGATTAACATTGATGTATGGCGTTTACTCAATTGTGCTTTGTGCAGTCTTAATATTACTTGCCATACTATAAGGGGGCTGGAAATCCGCCAACCAAATGTAAGCTGCCACCCACCAGTGTTGGTGAAAGATATATATCAGCCTACACATGATATGACCAATTTGTCATGCTCGCAGGAAGATATCATAACCCAGCGATTGACCCAGTGGTTCTCGCTGATAGCTACACAATACTGATGAGAAAGGCATATCTATTTATACTCCAGACCGATACGATACTGATCTCGCAAGTCTCTCAAACAGCTGCATGCGCCATTGTATTTCATTATCCTTTTCATACAGCTCAACCAGCTGTACTTCCTTTTCGGCACTGGCAGGCCACATATGACGTACAAAAAAGATCAAAACTATGTGTTGTAAATGATGATTTAGCTTTCAGCGATGCCTTCTGACAGCCGAAAAAATTTGTGAATTACTATTTTTGGAAGTATTATCGCTCGTCGAAAATAAAGTATATAAAAAAATAAAAAAATGGTGGACAACAAGCCCGGTTATCTGATCATCTCTCAACAACTAGATGGCCCCTGAGTACCAACATCTGGGCCGAGGAAATGACTTCTCCGGGATGATGCTCAAGTACAGATGTGCTAGGGCTCTTACCATTGCCAGCATGGCTGCAATTGTCCTCCTTGCACTCGCATCTGTATTCTATCCCGGTTTAAAAGGTACGCCAGAATTTCACATTGGTTTAACATGGGACTTGCTTTGGGGATAAACAACTTATTTCATGTTATACATCCATGTAGGTGAATCAAATAAGGACTATGCACAAGACTACGATGTGCCTGTACCGATAGAAAGCCCAGACACGGTGGCATCCAATGATAAAATAGGAACAGATGATTATACGATAACGGAACCGGAAGGCAAATGCTCTTTGCCAACAACGCTAACCATTCCAAAATCTGAGGATGGCAGCTACACACCAACTTCACCTCATTCTGATATTTTGGCTATCTTATCCAGTGTCCCTGAAGATGATTACGAGCAATATTGCCAAGGGTGGCGCAAACTCGTCAAACCTGATTATCCTTATACTTACAACCTGAATGGTGAATGTGGAAACTGGCAGGAAAAGTATGCTGCTCTTCATAAACGTCGACTCACTCAATTAGATTCCTTGAAGGCCAACGACTTGGACAAGTTGGATAGCCAGGACCGTCCAACCTATATTGCCTACAAGTGCGTTCAGGTGGCCACTAATGGTAACCGTGGTTGTGGTGGTTTAGCTGATCGAATGAGTGGAATGATCTCTACGTTCTTTTATGCTCTTTTGACCGACCGAGCCTATTTTGCTTATTGGGACGATGAAAATCCCTTCTCATTGGACATTTTATTTGAAAAGCCCTTTATCGATTGGCATTACGAGAAGTCTGCCATGGATCAGCTTTTTATCGGAGACGTCGACGATGATTACTTTGGTACCCAGCCTGTCGATACACTGAATGCCAAGTGGCCCACTATGGAAAACACGCTGTTCCCTGATGGAGCCAGTCAAAATTTCTCGGATTTATGGACTGCCTCATTAGTGCAAGTGCGATCCAACCGAGGTTATATTATTCACACTTTTGAATCATCTAACGTCTATCCTGATATCCTTCATAAGATGGGACTCAACGTTCACAACACATTTGGATGTTTAACTGATTACCTGTTTAAGCCTACCATTGGATCAAGACGGTTTATCGATGCATACAAGAATCTGCTCGACTTGGAAAGCATTTTCAGTGTCGGTATACAGATTCGCACGGGCGACAATCAAATCGTCAACCCCAAGGAGGATGAATTGACTGTGGAAAGCTACTCATACTTTTTGACGTGTGCTAATCAATTGACGAAAGCATACCGACAACCATACCACAAGAAAGTGGTTTATTTCCTTATCACTGATTCCGCCAAACTTCGTGATGAAATGATGGATCTGAACACCAATGCTGCCACTCATCAAGAGTACTTGAGCAGTAAAGATACCGTAGTTTTAACAACTGGATTACCCATTGAGCACGTCGAACCAGCACAGGTGGCCAAATACATCAATATCACCGAACCCATAGTAGAAACCCAAGAACAAAAGGTTGCAGGTATCAACAGTGCAGTCATTGAGAACTGGCTTTTGGCCAACACCAATTATCGTGTCATCAGTCAACAAGGCTATGGTAAACTTGCAGCGTTCCATAGCAACATCGACGGTACTACATATGGTATGCCACGTATCACCAGCAAACATCGTGCACCCGACTGTGGCAATCCCAAGGCAGCCACCTCATTCCATGATCTCAGCATGTTATGGAGTTTAGGTTAAAGGGACTTTTGTCATTATGTACTTATCTACACATTCATTTTCTTGAAAGCATTTTTATAAAGCAACTACTTTTTCTTAAATAGAATTTACGCCCCTTCCTTTTCACAATTCTGGGGTAAAGTGTCGTGTAACGATATGGATCCTTTTATTGGATTTTTGTAAAAATGCATTCCTGTCATTGTCAGTCAAGGCGCGCATGGGTGCCTACTTCCGGGCTGTCTTATGATCAACCCCCTCTTGTCAATCAGATTTTCCGCTAAGGCTTGTTTAAAAAATCTAGCAAGGTGCCTAATTCAGAAGCTCTTCTGCCAATTTATTATCATGTAGTGTTTGGTCACGAGCAGCCAATGCCCATATGCAGCATTTAACCTGATTCAGGCATGACGGGAAACAAAACCAATCTGGAAAGAGACAGACTCAAATTAATTGGTGATTTTAGCAAATGGTTTGATTTTCCTTTTTCCGAGATGAATGCGAGTTGTAAGCTATCTGACTAAGCTGCAACACTACTTTGCAACACATAGATCCTGCCGCAGTGTCAAGCTTGTTTGTTGTTTGGGGAAAAGCCAAGATTTCCCAATTGAATATGGAAAGCCATTTGTATTCTTTTGGTATAACGCACTGTTATTACCTACTCACCACATGACATTAGCAGCCACCAATTAATCCCCTTGAATGTTATCTAGGATGTTCAAAGATCAATCAAACCAGCAAAAAAGTCAAGAGTTGGATCAAATATATAGGGCGGACATGGATAAATGCATATAAAATAGGTTCCTTGGCGCCGGATTTCTCAATGGCAAGGCTTCGGGTTGGTTTGTTCTCCAGTGACGTCAGCAAATTGGGCTAATTTTGAGTAGTGACGTCTCAGAAAAATTAAATTGTTGCCGCTATCCACCAATTTGATTGGTTAAGCCTAAAACGAAAATTTTTTTGCAGTATATAATTTTTTTGTATTGGTGTTTGGTAACTTCTTTTACTTTTTTCCCCTTTTCCCTTCTCTATCCTCCCTCGCCATGCCTGCCGTCGCTAACAACACTCAGGCTTCCGAAATCCCTACCAAGAAGATGGCCGCCTTGTCCATCTCTACCAACCCAGGCGAGGTCGAGTCTAAGCAAGCTCAGGAGCTTCTCCAAAAGCTCGCTGCTGCTGCTGACGATGCTGACCGTATCTCTGCCGCCGAGGAGTTGGCCAGCTTTATCAACACTCACGGCGTCCTTTCTCTCAAGTTGTATGGTATCTTGGATGCCATTACTGCTAACTTGAACAACAAGAAGGCTCCTATTGCTCGTCAAGCCGGCATTGCCTTGATCAAGGCTCTTACTCACAAGAGCGTTGATCGTCAAGCCGAGCCCTACTTGCTCGAGTTCCTTCCTGCTCTTCTTGAACTCCAAGCTGACAAGCAGGTTGCTGTCAAGAACGATGCCCTTGACGCTGCCAAGGAGCTC
Organism: Umbelopsis isabellina; assembly: GCA_016758905.1. NCBI lineage: Eukaryota > Fungi > Mucoromycota > Umbelopsidomycetes > Umbelopsidales > Umbelopsidaceae > Umbelopsis > Umbelopsis isabellina. The sequence continues at coordinate 124,738 of JAEPQZ010000014.1, forward strand.
ATCAAGACTGTCTCCCCCTATGCCGTTTATGCCATGGTTCCCGCCATCATGGAAGCTCTTACTAACTCCAAGAAGTGGCCCACTAAGTTCCTTGCTTTGACCATCATTGACGAACTTGTCAAGATTGCCCCTAAGCAGGTCCACTCTGTCATCCCCAAGATTGTTCCCTCAATCTCTGACTGCATGTGGGATACCAAGGCTGAAGTCAAGAAGGCTGCTACCGCCACCATGGGTAATGTCTGCTCCCTTGCTGATAACAAGGATATCGAGCGTTTCATTCCCGCTGTCATTACTTGCATCAACAAGCCTGAGAACGTCCCCGAGACTATTCATTTGCTTGGTGCTACTACTTTTGTCCAAGAAGTTGACTCTGCTACTTTGTCCATCATGGTGCCTCTTTTGGCCCGTGGTTTGAACGAACGTGCTACTCCAATCAAGCGCAAGTCTGCTTTGATTATTGACAACATGTCCAAGCTGGTCGACGACCCTAATGTTGCCGCTCCTTTCTTGCCTTTGCTCTTGCCCGGTCTTGAGAAGACCCATGAGGTTGTTGCTGACCCCGAGTGCCGCTCCGTCGTTGAGAAGGCTCTCGCTACCCTTCAGCGTGTCGGCACCCCCAAGGAGTGGACCAAGACCCCTGAGCAAAAGGCTGAAGCCATCGCTAATGGCCTCAAGGACCTTTTGCCCGCCGACTATGACGCTTTCTTCCAAGTTGAAGTCGAATATATCACCAAACTCGCTACTGCTTTGTCTAACGTTCTTGAATTCCAGAAGAACGAGTGGGTTGTTAACGTTGCTCCTTATGCCTCCGCCTTCTTGTCCAAGGATGATGCCAATGTTCTGGCTGACGCTTTCCTCGCCAAGTGCGAAGAGGCTGTCGCCGAAAAGGAAGTTGAAGAAGATGATGATGAGGGTGAAGATCTCTGCAACTGCGAGTTCTCTCTCGCTTATGGTGCTAAGATCTTGCTTAACCGCACCTCCCTTCGTCTCAAGCGTGGCCGTCGCTACGGTCTTTGCGGTGCCAACGGCTCCGGAAAGTCTACCCTCATGCGCGCCATTGCCAATGAGCAGGTCGAAGGTTTCCCTCCCAAATCTGAACTTAAGACCGTCTACGTCGAACACGACATTGATGGTTCCGAAGCTGATACTCCCATTGTCGATTTCGTCCTTGCTGACGAAGGTGTCGAGACTAAGGACCGTGATACTGTCACCAAGATTCTTACTGAATATGGTTTCACTGCTGATATGCTCGCCAACAAGGCCATCGGAGCTCTCTCTGGTGGCTGGAAGATGAAGCTCGCTCTTGCTCGTGCTATGCTTAAGAACGCCGATATTTTGTTGCTCGACGAACCTACTAACCATTTGGATGTTGTTAACGTCGCCTGGTTGGAGAACTACCTTCTCGGTCTCAAGACTGTCACCTCCATGATCGTTTCCCACGACTCTGGTTTCCTTGACAAGTGCTGTACTGACATTATTCACTACGAGAAGAACTACAAGCTCAAGCGTTACAGAGGAAACTTGACTGAATTCGTCAAGAAGGTACCTGAAGCTGCCTCTTACTACTCTCTCGCCGATTCCGCTTTCTCCTTCAGATTCCCCGAACCCGGTTTCCTTGAAGGTATCAAGACCAAGGAACGTGCTATCTTGAAGATGAAGGACTGCGACTTCCAGTACCCCGGTACTGACCGCAAGCAATTGCTTGGTATTACCATGCAGTGCTCTTTGTCTTCCCGTGTTGCCGTTATTGGTCCCAATGGTGCCGGTAAATCCACCCTCATCAAGCTTTTGTGCGGTGAGATGGAAGCCGACACTGGTACCGTCTGGAAGCACCCTAACTTGCGTATTGCCTACGTCGCTCAACACGCTTTCCACCATATTGAAAAGCATTTGGATTCTACTCCTAACCAGTACATCCAATGGCGTTACGCTACCGGTGAAGATCGTGAAGAACTTGACAAGGTTGATCGCCAAATCAACGAAGAAGAAGAGAAGGCCATGAACGCTGTCCACATCATTGATGGTGAGAAGCGTGTTGTTGAAGAACTCGTTGGCCGTCGTAAGCTCAAGCAATCCTACGAATACGAAGTCTCTTGGGTTGGAAAGTCTTCTGTTGAGAACACCTGGATTCCCCGTCAAAAGCTCGAGGAAATGGGTTTCGCAAAGAAGATTGCTGAATGTGATGCTCAAGAAGCCGCCAAGCTCGGTCTTAACCGTCCTTTGACTGCTAAGGAAATCGAGAAGCATTTGGCTGAGGTCGGTCTCGAACCTGAATTCGCCACTCACTCTCGTATCCGCGGTCTTTCTGGTGGTCAGAAGGTCAAGCTCGTCATTGGTGCTGCCATGTGGAACAAGCCCCACATGTTGGTTCTTGACGAACCTACTAACTATCTTGATCGTGATTCTCTCGGTGGTCTTGCTGCTGCTATCAAGGAATATGGTGGTGGTATCGTCATTGTTACTCACAACCGTGAATTCTCTGAGGAACTCTGTACCGAAGTCTGGAAGGTTGACAATGGTCAACTTGTTGCCTCTGGCCACAACTGGGTCTCTGGTAACGGTACCACTGCTGTCGCTGAGAAGGATGAGGAAGACCAAGTTGATGCCACCGGTAACACCGTCAAGGCTGTCAAGAAGGTCAAGCTCACCTCCAAGGAGCTCCGTAAGAAGAAGAAGGACCGTATGGAGCGTCGCAAGCGCGGTGAGGAAGTCTGGTCAGATGAAGATGATTTGTAAAGAGTTTTATAAGAAAAAAGTCTATCGTATTTCTTTCAGCATAATTTCTGCATGACAAATCCTTTGGTTCTGATCTGTACATATCCTACCTCTACTACCTTTTTTTTTTCTTCTTTACTTCTTCATCCTAAAAATTGTACTCTTACAATTGTTTTCAAAATTCAATCCGTCATCCACGTAAAGAGTTATAAAGCACCCTTCCATGTGCGAGTAAACCTATATAGAATAAGTTCCATATTTTTAAAAAAGTGTTTTCATTTCATTAAAATGTGTGTTCTCTTAAAAAAAATCAATCATCGCTTTATGTGTTTTTTCCAATGTCTATTTTGACGGTTTTGGCAACCTCTAATCTAAATCATAATACCTGGGCCAGTTACCAATGACCTCGGCTATTTTCAAGGGCATCTCTCATGCCCTTTAATTCCTCCATGTCATCTATTCTCACTTTGTCCAAGCCTAGTTTGCGAAATAATGCAATGCAGTCTAGTACTGATCTGTATGCTTCCTTTGGCTTCATGCTAACAATGATAAATACTGTCAGTCAAATGTCCATATATAATCATAAATGCTATTCACATAAACCCTTACGCATTGAACAACAATGTCGCCAGCTTGAATAGTTCATCTGCACTCTCAAGGCTTTCAATGCCAAACTGTTTCCTGACAATATCCAGCGACTGTGAGCAGTAAGTTGCTGCTGTCGCAAAATCGCCAGTGTTGGCGTATGTCGCTGCGATGTTGTCATAGGTTGATCCTATAGCTAAAGCGTCAGGGTTATATATGGCCAGCTGGAGTTTGAGAACTCGCTTGAGCTGTTGCAGAGTGCATGGGCCACTTTTTATCTGATCTGCCTGCTTTTCAATCTGTCGGCACAACAAGCATTAGTAAATCACAAAATAGCAAGCCAATATGGGAACCACGCACTACCATACCGTGTCTATCTGCTCCCAGTCCATCGCCTTGCCACAGCTAGGGCAAATTTGAACATCGCGCTGTATGATATCTGTCTCACACCCTGATGTACAACGGTACATTAGAGATTGCATTGAATTGCTAAATACAACAACACAATTCATTTAGGTTAGTAGCCCGTAATGTAGCCACTTGCTTTGCCCACAAGGAGCATCACTTACCTTTCGCAACATGCCGAACATTGGCATTGAAACAGATATTTCTCTTGCAGTTCGTATTGTCGATCCAGTCGAGAATGGCGACTAGCAAGTGGCCCGTAAGAGATAGTGATTTCTTGGTCTGTTGCTATCCCTAGAGAGCTTAAAACTGTTATTCGTAAACCATTGAAGTTTACAAATGCATTGGGCTGACACGAATGGTTCAACATGGACGCTTGCAAATAAACGGCGCTACCCAGTGTCTCGTCTACATGCGTCACTATACTGGCCGATTGTGATTTGGTATTTGCTTTCACAGCAAAACGGTTGCATCGTATTTGAGCAAAGATAGTGACAAGACAACTGACACTGGAAGCTGGTAGATACAGCGCTTTGGCACAAAATGCAGCGCTACTCGAATAGGACTGCGTATCAGTCTCTGGCACGTCAGCCAGGTTAGACGCCAGGTGGGGTATCTGTACATTTGCAAAGTTGTTGAAACATAATTGCTTGGTGGAGTTGCTCGCACAACTGCGTAGGTATGCTTTTATGGCTAGTATTTGATCTTCGTTTAGAACGCCATATAAAGAACATAAGACAGAATGGTATCCTCGTGTCCAATCATTGTTTTCACACGCACGCGAACAATATCGATGATAATTACATTGCCTGCAAGGCACTGTCGGTATATCTCCGAAGCAATAGCTACATATTTTGCCAATCCACCGCGCTCCAATCTCATGGGCATAGGGTTCCTCAATGAGCACTTGCGAACCTGTACCTAAAGTTGCATTTGCCGCGACTTCTCGTCCTTTGCCTAGGGAGCTTCTAAGACGCGCGTCGTTGTAACCCGAGCCAGGCTCTGTCGACAAAAATGGAGCTAGAGCAATATGGGAAGGGCCAAGTCGGGCACGTACGTGCTTAATAGATGAGTCCAATTCAGCAGCATCACTGGCACGTTCATATACTGGCATTGACCCATTCGTCGTGCAGATTAAGACTTGAATTAATGATCAAAAAATTTGTGTTGGGCTATTGATCCATGCACTAGCCGTGCGGACTAACGCAAATTCTAGTTTAACTTCACCGATTATTTATGAATCTACCTACTGCTATTGCTATTGCTTGACTGCTGACAGTTTATGGTTGTGCAAATCACAAAACTGATTTTCGTGCTACTGTCATCGCGGGTGCTGAAGGATATTGTAAATGAACTACATTATAGGCACTGATGCGGCTAACTTTGTGCCTTAAGCATCGAAAGGAACAAGCTGATATTCTAATGCCAGTTCAATAGGTTACAAATTCTTCATTGTTTTCGAGCAAAAATACATTATCATCTATTCGTATTCTATTCATATTTTAGGTACGATGTATCGCCTCATATTAAATCTTGATTTACGAATAAGAAAAATGACTCACATGTGAAGTTTCTACTACTGCTTGCCCTAGACGCGGCTAATTTATTGTCCGATCTGACTGATATACGGCTCTAATAGAGCTCATTTTACGAAAATTCTCATAATAATACCGTAGTCTTGCGCACTCAATGTGTAGACATCCATGTGATTGATCTACTGCATTAAAACCAGTTCGTTCATCAGAAAATTTTTGGATTAAATTTGCCATATCGCAAAGCGGGGAATATCCACTTCCGTGCCGGACGTTGGTCTTGATATAAATATGGTGACAGACAGATCACATAACAGGCCTTATACCAAGTCACTATAAGCAATTAGAACAACTATAACAATGACTGTACAAAAGGTTATTATCATCGGTGGTGGCCCTGCTGGCTTAGTTCTTGCCCATGGTCTTCAAAAGAATGGAATTCCATACGAGGTCTACGAAAGAGACGAATCTCCTACATCAAGGAGCCAAGGTCTAGCGCTATCACTACACTGGGCTCTTCCATACATTGAAAAGTGCATGAGTCCTGAGCACTATAAAAATATTACAAGAGCAAGTGTCAATCCATTTGATGCAGACAACGTTACCTTTGTGGTTATAGATGGTGCAAGTGGCGAAACTCTAATCAAGCATAATAATGCCGCACCCTACCCCACCGCACTCAACACTGTGACAAGTAAATCATACCGCGTGAGTCGCAGAAGGCTACGTGACTTCTTGGAAGATGGCGTTGAAATCCATTGGAAAAAGCGTTTCAAGGAGTATGAGCTCACAGATGATGGCGTCATTGTTCGCTTTAAAGATGGATCAGAAACCAAAGGTGATATCCTGGTGGGAGCAGATGGTGCAAGATCTCGGGTATGCGATCAATTGTGTGGTGATAAAGTCCAGAAGAATGTGCTTCCCTTTGTGTTCGTTGCCGTCACCATCCCGGTCAACCGTGAGCAATATCAACAACTTTACAAGATCAGCTCAACTCATGGAGTAGTGACCGGTCCAAACTTTGGCCCAGAGGGCAATCGCGCAATTTTCTTCTCCATGCTTGATATCGACGAAGCCAATGATCAATATAAAATCCTCATAGTTATGACCTGGAAAAATAGCTCAGGTGAGCACGGCTTGCCTGAAGATCAAGCTTCTCGAGTCAAGCTGATCAAAGAGATTGGGGCTCTTTATTGCGATCCTTTCAAGTCAATCATACTCGGCATGAACGGAGACGAAGTCATATGGACAACAACGATTCTCGAAAAATTGCCTTCGCCTTGGAATAATCATGGCAAAGTGACTCTCATAGGCGACTCTGCACATTCAATGTCCATGGCTCGTGGCGAAGGTAAGAATGCTTGTTATAAATTATCAAGACCTTCATGCCTTTTATATAACCATTGTCTTTCAAAATTCTCAGCTTGTAATTATGCTTTGAGAGATGCTGCGGAGCTTTGTGACTATCTAGTGGAGGTAAACAGCGGGAAACTCACTGCTGTACAGGCATTGGGTGATTATGAGGACACTATGATTAAGCGTAGTATCTCTGCTGTGTTAGCATCACGCGACGCTATCTATAGTCGACATACACCTAAGAATTCTGTTCAAAACTAGTCATCCGTAAAGCATCTGCGTGTTGCAATATACTAATCTGTATACACTCGGATTAATTCTTTTTGGAGGAAGTGATACTTTGTAATTTCTAGGCAAAGTGTTCGTTGCCTTTTTTCTCTGATTGATATAAGTTTTATAAATATAGATGCGTTAATGTCGCTGAAATAATATTTAATAAACATGAAGCTTCAACGGCGAGAATTAAAAAATTCTTGTCATTCTCGAATATTTGCGGGTTTCCGCGCTTCCGTTAGTAAACGTTTCTGCTTATTGGTAGAGCTATTGCTTATCATAAGAACAAGTTTTCTAACTTATCGGTGATAGTATGCACATTTTAGCTTCCGCTCGAGCAGGGAAGGGTCGGCGATCTGCTAGCAGTTCGAGGATTGGTTGTGCAAATCAAAACACTATCTCTCGTGTTGTTAAGATGTGACAAGTCCTGAACCATGATGTAAATCAAGAATACACTCGGCACCGACGCGGCTAAATTTTATCTCAAGCATCTGAGGGGGGAAGTTGATATGCTGTTGCCAGTAAAACAGGCTACAAATTGTTCATTGTTCTCAAGCAAAAGTAGCTTCTGATCAAATCCTATGCTACTCATAGGGTAGTGCCAAGACTAATCACCTCAGATTTATTTATTTACTTTGCTATGAGCAATTGCTCTTCTTGCCTGAGCAATTTGTCTTGATATCAGGTCATAGCGACGTTGTGATTTACAAATAAGAAAAAGGACTCGACGAACATTTTGGACTGCTATTACTGCCTTACTGCTCCTTCGGTACGGTTATTTAATTCTCCCATTCGACCAATCTAGTCAAGCTCAATGCCGCACCCAACACCAAGACAACTAAATCATACCGCGTGAGTCGCAGAAGGCTACGTGACTTCTTGGAAGATGGCGTTGAAATCCATTGGAACAAGCGTTTCAAGGAGTATGAGCTCACAGGTGATGGCGTCATTGTTCGCTGTGAAGATGGATCAGAAACCAAAGGTGATATCCTGGTGGGAGCAGATGGTGCAAGATCTCAGGTATGCGATCAACTGTGTGGTGATAAAGTCAAGAAGAATGTTCTTCCCTTTGTGTTCGTTGCCGTCACCATCCCTGTTAACCTCGAGCAATACCAACAAGTTCACGACATCAGCTCAACTCATGGAGTAGTGACCGGTCCAACCTTTGGCCCAGAGGGCAATCGTTAAAATGTTCTTATCCATACCTGATATCGACCAAGGCAACGATAAATATAAAATTCTCATAGTTATGACCTGGAAAAATAGCTCAGGTGAGCACGGCTTGCTCAAGATCAAGCTTCTCGAGTCAAGCTGATCAAAAAGATTGGGGGCTCTTTATTGCGATCCTTTCAAGTTAATCATACTCGGCATGAACGGAGACGAAGTCATATGGACAACAACGAATCTCGAAAAAACGCCTTCGCCTTGGAATAATTACGGCAAAGTGATTCTCATAGGCGACTCTGCACATTCAATGTCCATGGCTCGTGGCGAAGGTAAGCATGCTTGCTATTCATACTCAAGACGTTCAGGCAGTTTAGATAACCATTGTCTTATAAAAATTTTAGCTAGTAACCATGCGATCAGAGATGCTGCGGAGCTTTGTGAATATTTGATGGCAGTGAACAGCGGGAAACTCACTGCTGTGCAGGCATTGAGCGATTATGAGAAGGCTATGATCAAGCGTGGTGCTTCTGCTGCGAAAGCTTCACGCGATGCTATCTTTAGTCGACATGCCCCTGGAAAATTTTATTCAAATTTTGTCATGCGTGTTGCTTCTACTTTATTTCAAACATACCTAAATGTGAACACTTGGATCAACTCATTTTGGACTAGATGATCCTCTCTGCTCAGGTTAGAGACTTAAGTTGCCCTTCTTTTCTTGATTATATATGCATATAAACGTAGATACTTTTATATCGTTGATACAACATCAATAAACATTGCTTTTCAAGTATGGATTCCGAATGGCTTGTCGTTCTCGATAGGTTTAAATTTTTTAACCATTGTTTTTCAGTACGCTTGCCACCCTTCGATTCCTCATTTCTTGGTCGAGTCAGGAGACATACGTAAACTAGCTTCAAATCACAGCTTACGCAGGAAATTTCATAGAATAAATTTTGGAAAATTAAAATTTTAGTCTTAAGCTTCGAAGGATGATTAGTCATTAGCTACTTTGCGACGTGAAATTCGGCGGACGCTCCTGTGCTTTGACTGCCCAGCGGCGTGAAATTCGGCGGACGGTGCTGTGCTGTGACTGCCCAGCGTGTCGGTATAAATTTGGTAAGTTAAACAGCTCATCAGTAACTGAATGAGACTCGTATTCTTACTCTTATTCTTTCTCGTTTTACCAGCTATGTCCCTACAACAAATCGAAAATCAGCCTTTCTTAACTTTCTTGTCCGGTGTTCTGGATTCACACTTCTTTTCCAAAGGACATTCCGAGCCATTGCGACTCCTCGAAGTCGGATGCGGGTAAGTTCACGAATTGTGTATAACTGGGAAGGTACTCCTACAAACTGATGACTTTTATTAGAGCGGGCCACTTGACAAGACTCATCAGCTCGCACTATGGTTCAAAAATCCACATAACGGGTTTGGATTCTAGCTCGGTTATAATCGCCGAAGCCAAGAGACTTAGTGAGGGTTTAGTGGACGATGGCTCGTTACAGTTCGTCGAAGCGGACTTCAACTCATTCTCCAGTCCTGAGCCGTTCGACGTGGTTCTATTTACCAAATCTTTCCATCACTGCTTACCTTTGGACAAGGTAAATGTAAATGTTCTCCTCAAGATGTTTGAATGATTGTTACTGAAAGATACATTTGACTGTTCGCTAGGCTGCTCGAAATGTTCGTACGCTGCTGAAGAACCATGGTCTGATGGTGGCGGAGGAAATCATTCGAGATGCTCCCCATGAAACGAGCGCAAGATGGTTCTTTGAACGTGTGGACTTACTTACCGCTGCAAATCTGATAGATTCTGAAGACGCTGGATATGGTAGTCATAGTCATAAGCCAAGCAATCTTCAAGCGGATAAGGAATCGCGTACTCATGGAAACTATGCTCTTGGTCATGGCAGCCATGATCAGGCTCAATACCATAGCCAACACAACCATAACCAAAGTCAAGAGGCTACAGTTCAAGGCACAAATCAAGCTCATAGCCATGGCCATGGGCATGGTCATGGTCACGATCATGGCCATAGCCATAGCCATAATCCAGCAGCATTAAATGAACGAATTTCAAAGTTTTTGGATCATAAACTTGATCCTCTCGATCGCTGGCAAGCATTTATGCCCAAGAATGGCGGTTTAGCCGAGAAGCAGGAATTAATTGATACCATCGTCAACGAATTCGGCACAGAGCACACTCGCATCACGGACACGCTACCGTTCCTGTATCACTTCATAGTCTTTGCCGGGTAAGTTTCTTGTTATTTTACCCCCCCCCCCAATCCACCTCACTGTCTAACGCCATTTTGGATGCTACTTAGCTTGAAAAACAATGACGCTGGTCATGCTGCTCTAGCTACGTTCATGATTCAGGAAGAAAGGGCCGTGAGACAAGGAGAAGTCCGCCCCACTGGTTTAACAATCGTAGCAGAGAAAATTGAGTAATTGCTGAAAAAGATGTATCAACCATTTTATCTGATCTTATCGATCCTATCTACTATTATGAATCAAATTTCTCATTTTGATGATCCTGTATGGATATTTATAGCAATAAAACTTGCAAAATCAGTACAATTCTTTTTAGTGTATATGAAGACTAAAGGAATTACCTCGTTGAGACCAAAGAGTTGTGACTGCTAGTTCTCGAAAATATTTATTTCATTTTTTTGTTGTGGCCTCCGAGCTTTTCCGTTCCCAAGCTTTCCTTATCGCAATGACTGAATCTATAGAAACGCTCAAACCTACAGAAGTCATACTGAACTCTGTTAAAAACAAAGGGATGCGCAAATCTGTTTATATTGCCGCCACAATGGCTGCAGTAGGAGGGGTAAGCTAGCCATTATCATTTTTTGGTCATTTTTGGGTTATTATGCCCTGCATCTTTTACTGATCCAATGTTTAGTTTGTATGTGGTTACGATACCGGTGCTGTGTCAGGAATCTTGGTTATGCCTACATTCCAAGCTTCCTTCCCTGAGTTCGAAGACGAGACACAATTCGTATATCTTGAGGGTCTCCTGGTGGCTTTCATGTTGATGACTGCTGCTCTCGGTGCTTTCTTGTCTGGTCCTATTTGCGACAAAATTGGTCGTAAGAGATCTATTATCTTGGGTTCTTACATCTTTGCTCTCGGTATCCTCTTCGAAATCATTGGCTTCAAGTTTGGACTTTTGCTTACTGGCCGCCTGGTTGCTGGCTTTGGCAATGGTCTGATGACCAACGCAGTTCCTCTTTACCACTCTGAAATCGCTCCTCCGGATATTCGTGGTCGTCTGGTCAGCTTGTTCACCCTTATGAGCACCTTTGGTCAGGTTGTTGGCTACTTTGTTACTTTCGGTACTAGTTACGTTGACAACGCTTGGGGCTGGCGTGGACCCTGGTTGATTCAGTTGGTCGTTTGCGTTATTCTCGGTACTTCTGTTTTCTTCCTTCCATATTCTCCTCGCTGGCTCATCGATCAAGGAAGAGAAGGAGAAGGTCTTGCTGTCATTTGTGAACTTCAAGAAGCCCCTGCTGATGACCCTGGAGTAAAAGCAGAGTACAATGAAATCAAAGCTGAATTGGATCTCGAGAAATCCATGGGCAAGCGTACCTATACCGAGTTGTTCTCCAAGGCTAACCGCAAGAGAACCTATATTGCTTTCTTCATTGCTATTGCTACCTCCTTCACAGGTATTGACGCTATTCTCTACTACGGACCCTCCATCTTCATGGATGCCGGCCTCAATGATGTTTCTAGTTCCATCGCTGCTACTGGCGCCACTGGTATTGTGTCCCTCATCGCTTCCTTTGTCAGCTTGTTGATCATTGACAAGCTCGGTCGCAAGTTCCTTTTCATCTTGGGTTCCGTCGTCATGGGTATCAGTATGTTTATTACTGGTGCTATGTTCCAAGTCTATGCTTACATCGATGCCGATTCTGGCTCTGTGGTCATGACCAACATCTATGCTCGTAATGCTATCATGGCGTTTATCTTCATCTTCATGGCTGCTTTCTCTCTAACTTGGGGCGTTGCTTCCTATGTCTACCCCGCCGAGATCTTCAACATGCGCTGCCGTGCTAAGGGTCTTGGCTTAACCTATGGCCTGAACTGGGCATTCTCTATCTTGATCACTTATGTCATGCCCTTGTTCATGGCCACTACCCTCTCTGGATCTTACTTCTTCTTTGGAGCCTGCTGTGCTGTCATGACAGTGGTCATTTTCTTTATCCCGGAAACTCGCAACCGAACTTTGGAATCCATGGAAGAGATCTTCCATGAGTAAGTATGTCTTAATTTTTATTTTACCTCCCACTCCTTCTCCATACACCTCCTCCACTTTCTTCAGAGAACCATGCATGCATACCTTACTCCTCGGAGTAAGCTTGCGCTTGCTTCTCTATTATTTCACTACAAATGACTATAAAACCAGGCAATAGGGGTGCTGCAAACTTCCGCTTATGCGATAGTTCTGCTGGCTGAGATCATACCCTTTGGACCAGATCAATTTAATGATTGCGTTGGGAAACTGCCCGGTTTTTTTGGTTGTTTATCTTCTATTTACTCTTCTTTTTTCTCCATCCTCCTTTCATTCTCTTTCATTTCTTCGATATGGCCTAGCCCGCTCCGCTTGTGATATGTCCATAGTGATATGTTGGGTTGACTGGTTGTTGCTCAAAAGGCAGTCCCAGTGGGTCCAGCTTGTGTGGGAAGACCCTCACAAATTCCACTTGGACAAAAAGTCACTAGGCTGGGTGGGCTGAACGAGAAATGAGCGCAGCATGTGAGACCAGAGGGAAGAGTAGATGAGTGGATACCGTTAATTTTTTTTCTGAGCCAAGTTGGTGAGCTGATGTCTATATGTTGTCTGCTGACTCATGTCTGAGAATCTGAGTGTTACTATGAGAATGCAACCTTATGAGTGCAAAATGCGTAATGATGTTTTGAGCCAGTGTTTGCTTATTTGGAGTCCAGTTTTTTGTTTTCCTGTGATTTTTTTTCTAACTAAACCTATAACCTAACCTCCTCACTTCTCCTAAGCTTTCACTCATTATCTGCAACCTCTGCAGTCAATAAAATTGTTATTCCCTCCTTTACTGTATGGAGCAATCATCCCAACAAGGAAAATCTCGTAGCTCGGTGCAAATGTATGTGCCCAAACATAAACGAGCTGACGCCGAAGCTCAATCACCGACTCCCAATCGCGACGATCCAGCCACGCCTCAGTCTCCTGAGGTGTCCAAATCCTCTGCAAGAAGAGGTCGGGGCAAATTCCAGGCTCCCTCAGATGCTGAGGATGTGCAATCGTCTAAACCTGGCCGCGACATAGACCAAACGGCATTGAGAATAGACGACCAAAGAAGAGCGTCTCGAAGCAGCAAACATAAATCCATGCCTGTTACAGAACGCACTCCTGATCCTAGTGATAGAAGGCGCTCAAGAGTGATGCACGACGACTATCGCTCATCTATCAGCGATGTGGACAAGCTGGGGGATTCCATGGCCAATTTATCAACTGGGCCATATGAAGGAAGTGATGATGGAAAACGTGAGGAGTGGGAAGATTTGCTTAAGGAATACGATCATTATGAAACTCCAGAGCACGATCCACCGAGAACTACTTTGCGAAAGAAGAGATTGTCTAGCCATATTGATCTGTTCAGTGCTCCAGCAGCCGAGGCTCCAATTGCGGAAGAACCAACCACTGTCTTGGATTGTTATGATTTCCCGTCTGCATTCAAAACGCATCATTTGCATGATATCTTTCGCGAGTATGAGAATTTGCGCGGTGGATACAGAATAAAATGGCTAGAGGACACTCGAGCGCTCATCATTTTTGAGCACCCCTCAACAGGTAAATATGGCTTGGGTCTCAGCGTGTTTCAAATGGTGTTTTTTTGCTACAAAGCATCTATGCTAACTAACGAATCTTTTTTGAAAGCCAAAAAAGCCTATATAGATAATGTTAGTAATCCTCTGGCCAAGATCCGTCCATATAGTGGACCCATGAATTCGTTGAGATGTAAGTGATAAGGACCAAACGGCAGCACTTTCAAAAGAAATTGCTTTGTTTCCGGCTGCCAATTGATTCATCGCGATCTAGCTACATCTCAAGGTACTGTGCCGCGACGACCAGCCACTACTGACATGGTGGCAAGAAGATTGGTTCACGGCGCTTTAGGAGTACGAGCTCCTTCTCGATCCAAAGAACAACGTCAAGCAGAAAAGGATGTTTTGAAGTCTGCTAGAGGTGAGTATCTTGGTAAACGCAGCCAGCAGAATATACCAAACTAATCGAGATTTTGATTCAGATGAACAAAAGGCAAAGAAGCAGCAGGAATCACAGCGGGCTAATCAAGTTTCTGCTGCATTTGATGAATAAATTGGCATTATTTTTTTTTTATTTTAATTATTTGTTTGATGATGCCAAGTGAGTTATAAATGCTGATACAAATTGGGCCGGTCTCTATGGTCTATAGCAATAGAGACAGAAGACTAGAACATGACAATGGCTGAAAAATTAGTGTGCACTGTCTACAATGCACACTACCGATGGTAAAATGTTTGGGTTGGACGTTTACTTCTCATATGCCTGCTTGACACTTTCAATAGTTTGGACAACGGTCTCTTCATACTCAATATACTTTAATCCTAGTTCTTGAACAATCTTTTCGCCATTGACCGCCTTTACTTCCGAGTATTGCCCGGGGTGTCCTTCCGCAATGACGTTTTGTCGCTCAGGATAAACGCGGCGCAATATATCGACAGTTCTTTGACTGGAGCATGTGTAAGCGGTAACTATGTAGCGCTCACCGTCGGCCTTATCTGCCTTTTCGATAGCTAGGACATGAGCGCGGGCGACGTCGATCACATTGATGTATCCGGAACTTGGAAGCGGATCTTCATAGCTCTTAGTACCAAGATAATATTCGATGACAAACTTGGGAGTGCTCGCTGCTACCACTTCTTGTGGAGTCTTGGGAGGAGGAATAATTGGACCGTACACGTATGAAGGCAGGATAGTCGTAATAGTAAAGGCAGGTTTCTTCTCCTCTCGGAACTTCCAAACTGCTCGTTCGGCCTCAACTTTACTTGCACAATATGCTGCTCCACCTGGCAAATCCTGCTTGTTTTCGTAAGCCTCCTTGACCGCCTTAACAACACTATCATTCCAGTCTGCCTCAGTATATACATGGCCCTCAGGTTTAGGCTCAACCACGCTTGCCACACTTGACGTAACAACGACATGTTTGACATTTTTGCCGTACTTGTGAACCGAGTTTAAGAGATTTAATGTACCTTCCACTGCTGGATTGATGACATCTCTGTATGGATCCTCCGCAATGAAAACGACGGGGGAGGCAACATGAGCAACAGCGTCAACGTCTGCATGAATGTTCATGAGCTTGTTAGTCAACTTGGTACATACACCATTCCTCTGCTAACCGACATACCTTTCACAGCATCGTCAAAAACACCTTCTTCTTGTAAATCGCTTGCTTCATAAATTTCAAACTTTCCCTTGCCGTACTTCTCAAAGTATTTTCGAATGTTTTCAGCCTTAGCCGCACTTCGGGACGTACCGATAACGTGATAACCGGCTTGCAAAAATTGATCTGCGACGTGGGCTCCAATGTACCCAGTGGTGCCAGTAACGAGAATGCGAGATCCAGGCTTGAGTGATGTGACCATGATGGTTTTAGAGTGTTACTTTTTTGCTTATGAAAGACAAGAATATCAGCATCGAGATCAACGCGTTTAAATAGCAAAGCGATTGTGACTTTGACATATAGCTAATTCGGAGAACACGGATAATTTTAGCCATTGCCGTATTTTTAATTTTGGTGGCTCAGTCGTGCAGTACTTACGTAATACTGCAAAATACTTAAGCCGACCAGCTTAATATGTCGTAAATCAATGCTAGCAATCTCAGTTTTAGGATATCTATTTTGACAGCTCCCTCTTTGTTTGGTTGCCAGCTTAGGCGATCACAATACATTAATATATATTTTTACAATTGTAGTAGGTTCTACATAATTTATGATGAAAATGTTTGCATATTTAGGATTTACCTTGTATAACACAGCATATATGATATATCTATTTTAACTCCTACACATTAAGTGCCTTATATGCCCAATATCTTGAATTTTTCAGAGGTTGGTACTCTATTGATGACAACCCGGCCATCATACGATAATGAAGCAAAGACCCAGATATCAGAGTGACTCCACGCTACCGAATAAACACTGTCTTCATGTTGATCATATGCTTTTATAAATCCATCCGTAGGGCGTCTGTTAAAATGAAGGATTACATTAATCTTTTTAAATCGCCGTTGTAACTGTTGTACTACTTGTTACCGCAGTTATCACACTGTTACCATAGTTACTTGGTTACCATAGTTACTTACTCTTTGATCTCATAACTTGAAGCGCTCTCATCGTCATCGTCGTATTCTTCACCCATATAGGATGCCGAAGAAACGGACACGGCGCTATTTAGAGTAACCAATGTATCTGAGCTCGACGATAAGATGAGTTGATCGTGTACCGAATTGTAAGCTACGTCCCAGATCCAATGCGTATGCTTTACAATTTCCATCAAAGGACTCGATAAATTTCGAGTATCCCATATGCATAGGGTCGCATCATCTCCGCCTGTGACAATGTGATGAGGTTTGTTGTTATTATAATCGACTGCGCGAATACTAGCAGGATGTGCCCGATGCTTCTCAAATGTCGTTTTGCCGGATCGCACATCCCATCCCGCGACAGTTGATCCATACGCCGCAACAATTTCGTCGCTATGAGGGCTCCAAACCATATCTGCTATATATTTTGACTCATCTTCAGAACTGATCTTCCATGTGGATCTGTTGCTTGCATTCTCATGCGCTGAATCCAATTCCCAAATTTGAATGTATGAGTCTGACATGGTTGCCAATCGATTTTGCTCGCCGTGGCTAGCCCACATAGTCCTATGAAGATCAACAAAGTTAAAATCAATTGCCTCACTCTGTACTCAATTGAAGCCAAATACCCCTCATATATACCTACTTTTGGATCTGTTTGCTGGGTATCGTTGTTAAAAGAGTCAAGTCTTCAGAAGAAGAATCAGGTCGCGGCGATAACATTTGATCTACGCTTTCAACCGACTCCTTTTTCCACAAAGCCGACGTCTTTTCACCATCTTTCGCTTTTGTCAGCCTTTTATCGTTATTTCAACCCAAGGCATTGGTACAAACTTACCGTTGTCAGTGAAGGTCGTCACGAAATAGTGTTGATTGAATGGACATGCTGCAATGTCCCAAATCTCGTGTGGATGGTGGTACAGCGTTGGCCGGGCGGTGAATGTGGAGTCATCAAATGTCAACAAGTGCACATAATTCTCGCCGTTTGGTGCTGCTGTGCCAGCAAGGAATTCGCTAGAGTCGGAATCGTTATAGACGCTTGTTAAACAACGTGCCTAAATTGGGAGGTATTAATTAAAAAGCATTCACCTGGTGATTCAGTCTTACTGCTCACTGTACCTGCTGACGCAGACCATATACGCAGGAGTTTTCGTCTCTATCGTTCATGCCTGTTCACCCGATTACCAAGGAAGCATTGGCTATTTACGAGAGTATATATCTGACAAATAACAGGTACCACAAACGTGTATTCCAACGCCGACCTCAAGGTTACGTGACGGCAGTTGCTATTACGCGTCTATTAAAATTTTGTCAGATAATCAACACAGAGCTATTACGCATGGTCTTATAATATAGATCTGGGGTCAATGAGAATATAGCGGCAGAACCGTTTCAATATAAGATATGTAATCAATGTATGATTCAGTATATAAAACGCAAAGTCTACGTATAGCGAGGGGTAAACGCCATTGGTCCAAACGCTCGCAAAGATCTTTCGATATCTGTTTTGGCGGAACCATGGCTATTGGTGTTCGTGATTTCTGCGGTAAGCTCTTTCCTCGAATTCTGTTTTTCCCATTCTGTGCCGTAACGATAAGCTTTGACGACTTCAGCAAATTAATCCCTTGCTTTCGTGCAATCTCTAATTCATCCTTGGTTGGTTTGAAAGCTGTATTTTTATCATTGACAGTTTCTGCGCCATAAACGAACCCGTTGGCTACTTCTGTTTGATCAAAAGTACGGGCAAAAGAAAATCCAAGAGGTACGTAGAGCATACCATGACGATAAAAGTTGGCTAATGCAGCGAATGCAGTTGTTTCTTGCCCATCTTGCCGACTCGAGCTAGAGAAGAAGATACCTGTGAATTTTCCAGATAGCGCGCGAGATGACAATAATCGACTGGTATCATCCAAAAACGCCTTGACCTGCACAGGCATAGAACCAAATCGAATTGGTATTCCCCATAAGATACCGTCAGCTTTTTTCAGCTTGTCGACAGTGATGTTGGGTACGTTCTTCCAAGGTAGAACATTTAAAGGGAGGATGTCACTTGCAAAATTATCTGGAATTTGAAACATCTTTACTTTAGCACCTTGCGACTCCAAACCTGTTTGCACCTCCTTCGCAACTGTGTAAACTAGAAAAGGGAAGTGATCAATAAATCTTTTGTATCATTTAAAAATTTCGTCCACACCACATACTATGATCAGAAACTGAATAGTAGACAATATATATCAAAATGCTTGCGGTTGTTGTTGTCATCGTCAGCTTTCGAGCTGCTTGTTCCTCGCTTTCAGACTTCTTCCCGCTAGGTGCGTGGAATTTTCTAGGGTCATGCTTGGTAATATTGTCTTCAGATGCGCTTTTATGATACCATTCTGCTGCAAATTCTAGGTTTTTCTTCACACCGGTACCGGTATAATACATGTACCCAAGTTTCCGCTGTGCAGACGTGCTGCCTCTTTCTGCAGCCCTTGTAAACCATTTGATAGCTCCTTTATAGTTATTGGAGTCGTAACAAAGCTCGCCTACATGACATTGCGCTTGAACATTCTCGCCTTTAGCTGCTGCCTTGAAGCTCTGAACACTCTTCTGGTAGTTCCACTCTACCGAACGATGATAATATGCTAGTCTCAGGTGTGCCTTTGCGCTTCCCTTTGAAGCTGCCTTCTTCCACCAAAATTTAGCTTGTTTATAATCTTTTTGCAACGAATATTCATCTCCGAGTTCAACAAGGTCTTGTGCTTCTTCGTCGAGGTATGTATGATCATTGACTACGACATCCTCTAATAAGTCCAAGATTGAATTTGTATCTTCGTGTGGTTTGAAAGTCGCAGTATCATAGGCGTTTGGCTTTTGCATTAGCAGTTTCGATTCAAGTTGTAGCGTTACGGCTGGTATTAATGTACACAAAAATTAGGAAATACAGATATATATTGGAATTCGTGAAGGAGTAGATAACAACAGATTCCAACAGAGTACTTAATTATATCTAAAGTTTTGTACCCGGATGTACAAAAATCGAATTTGTGAACGGCGGCTTGCCTTTAAAGTATCTACTCAGCCCTCTATAGTTACACGCCATATGATAAATGTAATATCAGTCAACATTAGTCTAATGGAGCGCTGTGGTGGTAATAGTGAACTTGATAAACATTGCAAGATAGCTTTTGCTTGGTGCTTAGACCAATAACAAGAAATTGTCACTTTCTACTCAAGAAAATCTTCTGACTGACAATCAAAACACTGAGCGAAGGTATGTATTAAACAGCGTTCTTATCATGCTTTTGACATTGTAGATAATTTCAATTAGTTCTCTCATTAAAATAAAGCCTTTTAAGCAATAAGGAGCCAGGGAACATTAACAAACCGTTTTTGTTAGTGTTTTTTGATTATAATTAGTTTGTGGAATTAAGGCTATTTGTTCTGGCTTTGTGCGTAGGATACAATTTACTGAAGCAGAATTTTTTTCTATTGATATATCTTATTGTGCTATAGAAATAAATATGAAGATATCATACTATTAGTACATTAGTATCTCATCTTACATAGTGATACATTCATCTCGTGAGTCATTTGCAGAGAATGGCCAATCCGTTTATCATTTACAACTCTTTAAAAATGCCTATCTTGCATTTATTAAAACAATGGAACAAAACTCTCTAGCTTGAGAAGCCATTGCTACATCTTAATGAGGCTATTATTACAAGGCACATCTTCACTGATTAATCTAATCTTCCTCCACAGGTACACCAATTGGAAGGTCTTGAAGGTATTCCCCATCTACTGACGCGGCTAACTTATGCTTTCCGTCGCGCTTTTCTTGCCAGACATGGCTTAAGGATATCGGACTGCCCAGTGCCATAGTAATAATGATCGCCGAGAGTACACAGATAGTCTTCATTAAAGTTTGAAGTTTTGAGAGAACTAGCAGAAATAATTTTGAAAACATGTCCATTATTATATAAATTGAACTTTTCGCCCTCCCCATAGTAACAAATGGGAGATGTAGGGTGCATCCAGGTGGCAAGGAGACTTCTCCTATCTTTCTTTTCTTCTTATTTGATTATTTTATAACGTGCTGGAGCACACTTTTTTTAAGTTGTATTCTTACGCTGACATATTGAAATTGAGTCAGTCAGGCTTCTTGGATGAAAACCCGGTTTAAAAGACACTACGAAAGTTGTAATTAAATCTTGAAAAAAAAATTGGAGTTTACTCTTCCGAGTAGGCTATTGTGCACTATTAGAAAGACATATCACTAGTCTCATGTAGATAGGAGAGCGATTATCATTGGTATCGAGCATTTCATTTGTTACACCAAGCCGTCTTGTATATCGTTGTGGAAAAGTTTAAATCACAAGTTTTTGTGGGCTTCTACCACATTATTTCCATAAAAAACTCGTATATAAGAAGCAACTATTGCCGTGGTTACGATCCTTATACTCAATGCAAGTGGGAACACCTTCTCACTTGTACTTTTGACTCATATAAACCTCTTTCGATGATTACACCGGTCGATCAAAAAGGTAGGACCGCATTGTAGCGATGAAGTGGATGACTTAGCCAATATTTGAGAAGTAGGCAATGGGGCTTTGAACGTGAAGATTGTGTCACCCCATGGCATTGCACTACATGATTGCGCCACTTCGTCGCATTGAACTCATCCGCTCGAAAACATATATATATCAGTATTATGTGCAAGCAATGATGAATTGGGGGCCGAGAACCAAAAATAAAATAAAATGGAAGAACATCAACTCAATTTCAAGCCAGAGACGACATTTTTTGCACTGGTATCTCTTGCGATAGCGTCCTCTTTGATTGCCTTAAATGTACAACTCGCGTCAGTAATAGGATGCGCAGGTGACAGCGCTGGTGGATGCGTTTTCAAGTATTTCAGAACCAATTAATGGAACTAATTGGGTTACCTCAAATATTTAACTGGTTGATTATGCGACTTCTCATTGTCTCTCAATCCTTTTTTTTGCCTGGAATTACTACTCTTGTCATCATCGACATTGGGCCATTGGAGCTTCCAGTCTTCTTAAACAATATCAAACCATTTTTTTTACTTGTCATTTCATCTATGTTAATTAGCTATATCGCGTGTTCCTTCAAAAGCTATATACATGCGTGAATGCTTCGTAATACACATTTTTGATTATTATACTATGTGGTTAATGGTTTTAGGGGTGCAAGGGAGGGGAGAGCGAAACTCGCTACTCGCAAAGTAATCGGGTTTAAGTATTATATTACAAAACCGCACAAAGGACGATAGAGCAGTATTAGATTCTCATGCTGTGGTGTATGAAAATTTTTTTTTGCATGTAATTGTTGGCTTGTGTAGCCTCAAAAATGCATATAGTTGTACGCGCCATCTCCTTAACATTTCTTTACTCAGTCTTACTCTACTAAAACAGGAGCACCACTACAGCATGTCGTTGAAATTTCAAGTTCAGTCGTTGCTTAGGCTAATAGATGTCAATACCATAGCGATATACAGCGATAAACAAGACAAATCAATACAGGGAGCTTTATACACTCTATTGCATGGACATGAATTGAAGAAAATCATAGAAACAAGCTTTCAAAAGACAACTACTCACTTGATCGCGAATTGATTTTCTCTCAGAGAGAGTTCACTCTGGGAACTCATTGTAGTCCGGATACAGTTAGTTGAATCATAGTTCGAAACACTGGTGTTGGTTCTATTTATGTTTTCTTTGCTACATATATAACTACAATTTCCTCGTTTCACAAATTGGAGCTATGGCCTAATGGATAAGGCGCCAGACTTCGGATCTGGAGATTGGGGGTTCGAGTCCCCCTAGCTCCTCATTTTTTGTTGGTGGCAAATCGGTCATTCAAAATTTTTTTTTTGGCACCTTTTGTAAAGACATTCACTTATTGCAAGTTATTTGCACTAGTTGATAGAACGGAATCTTTTATTTTATGGTTATCTCACCGACTATTATACAATATTTACAATTAGAGATCTATTAAGCCAAGAGTATGGTATATTATGTTCTTCTGGTCTTAGATCCCGTTTTTCGCTTTCGGCTGTTACGCGTGTCCTTGTCATGATTGTCGCCAGCCATACTGTTGTCCTGCTCATGACTCTCCATGTCAACCTCCTTATTAGCCGCATGCTTTGCCATTTCCTCTACTAAAACACCCATTGCGAACAACGCGCTTTGACGAAAGAGGTCCTGATCTGGTACATTTTCAACTTCAAAGCATCTGTGAGCCGTAAGCATATATATTGATCGAAGTAACTCTTCGGATGGACCCTGAAGTTGATGTTCACGTATTATTTCTGCTCTCATTTTGGCTGCTTTCGAGATCATATGCTCTAAAAAATTCCGTTTGTCAGCATTATGTCAAAAATGGGTCTTACAGAGTTATCTTCATACCTCGGTGTATAAAATATCTTCTGTACGCCCCTCCCTGCGCTGTTTGAGCTGATAGCTTCGTATAAAATGTCACCTCTTTTGGCGCTTTAGATTTCTTGAGCTCTTTTTCAGAGGTTTCTTCGCTCTCGTCTGGATAACCTTGCAAGTGGTTCATAGAACCGTCCGAATCTTCGTCTGACGGTATCTCCAACTGCTCGCCCAACTCTTCTTCTTCTGAACTTTCGTCGAGTTGATATTCAGATTCCTCTTCATCGCTCTCCATTAGGTCTAACAGCTTTCTTTTCAAGGCCGACATGTCCAGGAATGCAGAAGGTTTATTTGCAGGCACGCGAGAAAAGACAGCAAAAACCTTGTTCAAGCCCAAGACAAGACTGCTAAATTTTCATAACCAGCAAGACTTCCCGCCTCCCGCGTCATTGCTCAAACCGGCATACCCTTCTGCTTTGCACTCTCTTGCTATGTCTAATCAAAGTGGCATCAAAGGCAAGCTATGCATTCTTGAGTTGTTACGATCTGTCGCTGTAATATTTGACTTACATCTTTGCAGTCTCGGACGAATTGGCCAAAGCTTATGCTGATGCTGTAGCTTCTGGAGAAACCAGAGTGCTCAGAATATCTATTGAGAAAGGTGAATTGACTACTACAATCCGAATAATCCAGTGATGAGTTTTGCTAAAACGAATGTGCAGAATCACTTATCGAGAATGGACAATCTCCTGTTAGCGGTACCTTTGAAGAAGGCGAGTTTCATGCTTCTTTCACCAGCCAGTTCTACCAATGCTACCCCTTATTTAGCTGTTGCTGACTATGATCTCCACTCTATCTAGATTTCGAACAGGTACAGAAATATCTGGATGAATCACAACCATCATTCATTCTTGTCCGCTTGGACACAAAGACCTCAGCTGGTGAATATGAATGGCTATTCATTGCATTTGTTCCTGACAATGCTAAAGTGCGTGACAAGATGCTTTATGCTTCTTCTAGAGCTTCATTGACAAAGGAACTAGGAGACTATCGATTTGTCGATAGTATGTGGGGAACTGATCCTGAGGAGTTCACTTTGAAGGGATACAAGAAGCACAAGTCTCACCAGAGCGCAGAGGCCCCTTTGACACAACGAGAGCGTGAGCTTGCAGAAATCAAACTAGCCGAATCCAAGCAAGCTTCTAGTCACACCGGTACTACTGTTCGCAATACGTATGCTGGCGGCGTATCTATGCCATTGAGTTCGGAAGCAGAGACTGCCCTGAAGGAGTTGAGTCAAAGTGACCGACCACATAACTATGTGTCGCTGCGTTTGGATAGCCATGAATCCATTGAACTGGATAAAACTGAGACTATAACCGCTGATGAGTTGGCAAAGACAGTTCCAGCTGATTCACCACGCTTCACATTTTATGCTTATGCCGGCCATGGATCTGATGAAGCAGCTTTCGGTACGCATACAGTGCATAAATGCAATTCCACAAACAGCTTTCTAATCGGTTCTTCATACAGTTTTTATTTATACCTGTCCTTCATCTTCCAAACTTCGGGAGAAGATGTTGTATTCCAGCAGTCGTAATGGAGTTGTGGCTACTGCCGAAAAGGAAGCTGATATCAAGGTGGCCAAAAAGGTAGGGATGAAGTAGCTGACACGCGTGAGTCAATATGAATGCGCTTCTGATATATGGAAATTTAGTTGGAGACAAGTGATGTTGGCGATTTGACCGAGGCATATCTTAAGGAGGAACTTGGAAGTCAACAGTCAGTGCCTAGCAACGGAAGCATAGTTGGTGAACGGATCCAGATGCTTGGACAAAAGCCTGGTGGCTTCAAGCGACCGACTGCTCCTGGCAGAAGACGTCCAGCAGCATAGAGTGAGTTCTAGCAGCTCAAAGAAAGTGGGTGTATGTTATGAATCACAATATATAAAAAGCTACTGAGTTCAGTTTGGGGTATTATGCCTGAATAACCATTTTCTTTGGCATATTCGCCAACAGTCAGTCATATGCGAAGCGTGTTTTGTTTTGGAAATATATTTGACCATTTTGAAAAGCTTTCCGGTTAAGAAAGTTTCCATTGCCATGGGATGCTCTCAATTCTTTCACATGAGATACAGTGAAATTGTTTCTAAGAAATTGGTATTGGGAAGGTAACGAGGAAGGATTTTGCCTCCCTCCCCAAGATATGTGTATGTGTAAAAAGTGTAGAAAAGGTTTAAGGGAGAAAAGAAAGGAAAATTCAACTAAAATACATGATATCGCAGCTCGACTGTGATAAAAACCTAGGGCTTGGTTGTAAGCTGAAGCAATCGCTTATCAGTGTAGCCGGAGCTCAACAAATCTTGCTCTCTGGGTACCCGCAACTGCAAGATGAGATTTGCCTTGAGGGTTTGTTTGAGCACCCTTCGCAGCGAGTCATCTCCTAAAAGTGTGTGGGTCAATGGATTAGTATCAGACTGATCAATCATGAGATCAAATGTGTGTTATTAACATACGATTTAGTAAGCATTTCCAAAGTGAGTCTTGACCCTTGTACTGCAAGACCATTCCTGAGATATGTGGATCTTCAAAAGAAAGCCTCAACCAGGTAATCAATGGCTCAATAGTGGCATCGGCTATAATCAAGTGTTAATAAAATTACAAGTTTGAATGAGGAAGGGCCAGACCGAGAAAGTGCCTGACATATCGGGCCCATGGCAAAGCATGGTGGTGAAACTTACGTGTTAATGAGAAGAATAAAGTTCTATTGTACACAAGGTGGTTCACCTCGACTATTATTGCGTTAAGAGGAGTTGTCAACTGGGACATATTGTAAAGAGAATTGGAAGTGTCTGTCAGTGTAGTGGCGGATTGGTTAATGGTCGGCGTGGACTCGTGACTGACTGTTGGAACGGGTTCTTCTGGCTCAGACTTTTGTTGCTGAAGGTGAGACTGGCTGTTTACCAGAGCATTCATTCCCTCAATTAGTTTTCTGACTTGAGCCAAGTCGTGAGCAGCTTTGTTGGGCTCCATGATTGAATCCATGAGTGGAAGCAAGTGTTTGCCAACAAAAAATGTTGGTTGAGGAGATTGAAAATCAGATTTTTTTTTTCTCTGAGCTGCGATTGCACCATTACAAAAGGTGTTTAAAGCTGCCAAAATGCATAGTAGCTAAATTGATCAAACCAGTGTATTAAAGAGCCATGGTGTTTTGAGATAGGATTGAGATCATTCAAGTGATCCCAATGACAAGTCATCATGCTCAAAGTGAGTATATAAACGGCACTTTAGGGGCCCATAGAAGTTTATAGAAGAGCCCAAGGTTAAGCTTTCAAGACAGATGTATAACTGGCAATCAAGTTATAGCTGCTCGTATCTCAATTCCAGCAGTATAAAATCTGTTTGTTAATTTGTATATGTTTGTATCATTGCAGGCCAAATTTCTTGTGAGCTGAGTGCTCTGACACAAAGGAGAGACCGACCTTGACTCAGAACGACCGGACCAATTATTTCCCAGTAAAAAGCACCAAAGGAAGGTTTCCAGGCTTGTTCAAAACTTTTTCCCTTTCACAAACCCTTTCTTTTTCTGAAATCAATTCACAATGAAGAACGGCCGCTCCCGGCTGTTGTCATTACTATTTCTGCTCATATTCGCAGGCGCATGGGCACATTCACCGTCAGACCGATATGATCTTGTGCGGTCAGCCCAGCGTTCTATTCACTATTTGCCTCAAATGGCACATTCAATAGAAAAGCGAACTAAGCCTGAACCCGATTACTACATTCAACCAGCTCAACAGCCCAAAATACTTATAACTTTGCCAGGCGATGGAGAAGCTGGTGGCACTAAAGGCAGTGGCAAAAAAGACCCAACGGCTAGTAGTAACGTCACAACCTCCAGTTCTATCTCAACTGCGCCAAGTTCCAAACCAACTCAACACGATACGGGCAACTCACCTGCCACGATCACCACTGCGCTTTCTTCAAATACAACTGCTAACTTCACACAAGCTGTTGATGCCAATTTGGATGTTGTTTTGTATTGCACAATCGACCCTACGTTTTGTAGAAAAGTAGGCAATGCCCTTGGTGCTGCTGCTTACAAACTAGTGCAAGTCATTGGCCTGAAAAGCAAAGTAGTGTAAGTTGTAGTCTCTCAGCATTTATTTTTAAACATCAACGGCAAACGTGTCCATGTGTTAACAAATCTACATCAGCATCGAAGCATCCTATTATAGCTTTTGTGATAATAATTGTGCGAATTCCACGTTAGGCTGGGGAGCCCCATCTTCCCAGTTTACATTACCCAATGTGGGTGGAGTAGACCCAAATTACTTGTATCCTCAAGCACTGGCCAAACAATTGGCCCCTTATAATAATTCCAACACTTGGTCAGCCGAAGATATTGCCATCGAACTGAATCATGATGCCTACATGTCTATTATTGACATGGATTCTGCTTATTCAAATGGTTGGAATGGCACTGGAATACCTCCTGGTGGACATTTTTGGTTCCAGGTATGTGATAAACTTTATTACTACGCTTTTTGTCTGGGCTCCTCTGAGAAAGATATTATTATTATGTTATCATCGGGAATTGAAACTGCCATGAACATCAATCAAACTGATCGTGTGTACCTTCACTATTAATAGGGAGACCCTGAGATCCAGTCCGACCAAGTTGACATGGAATATGTGATCCTTCATGAACTTTTGCATGGTTTAGGTTTCATCAGCTCA
Organism: Umbelopsis isabellina; assembly: GCA_016758905.1. Taxonomy (NCBI): domain Eukaryota; kingdom Fungi; phylum Mucoromycota; class Umbelopsidomycetes; order Umbelopsidales; family Umbelopsidaceae; genus Umbelopsis; species Umbelopsis isabellina. The sequence goes on from JAEPQZ010000014.1 coordinate 152,291, forward strand.
TGGGGAGCGTTTTTCTACGATAAGTCGTCGCCATATCATCTACTTATCGAAGATATGTTCTCCCCGCAAGAGCTCCAGTTGATGACTCCCACTCCTAATGCCTATACCGATACTTCGACTGGTGCGACTTTCATATCGGGTTTCCAACCTACCATGATCTTTGACAAGTTTTTGATGGCATATGATCCAAACTACGCAGAAATCGACATACCACACTCTCTATCTGAACTTGTTGCTGATGTGCAGCAATTTTGTGTCAAGAATAACGATGCTTTCATCATCAATTTTGTCCGTACTTTTAACCAGGCCAACGAGTCAAGCGTGCCTCGTTATTTGTGGCACATCGCCAACACCAACCAGACACTATTCTTCAAATTTCCCACTTTGAACAAGTTTAATCAGATATACAAAAATCACAGCTATCTGTCATCCAACTATAACAACCTGACCATGTTCACATCTGGAAGTGGAAGTATCGTAAATTCCACCGAAGAGACTAGCACCAACTTCCGACCGGGTGTATCTATCTCTCATGTGGATGACATGTATATAGATACACCTGATTTCCTGCTTCGTACCACGCCCATCACGGGCTACACGTTGCAAGACATGATCGATTCGGCGTACTCCGATGTTCCTGATATCATGTACGACCAACAAATCAACGCGACAACCAAAGTATCTGTTGCATACAAGAGCGCAATAGGTCCGGGTATACTACATGTGCTGGACACGATGGGTTACTCAACGGTGCTCGCCAACTCAAATTACTCTGTCACTTCCACCGACGAAATTAAGCAGCGTGTCATATGTGGGCCACCCCATACCTCTGGAGACCAAACCACTATCAATGCTGCCGCTTCTGGAGCGTCTCACATCCAAAGCAGCGTGCTACTATTGACTGTTTGCATCATTGCATGTTTTATAGACTTCTTGTAATTTTTTTTAACCCTTGTATAATAATCATATATGAAATTGCTCATAAAAACGCGAAAGAAGCGAAATTGAAGCCAGAAAAAAAAAAATTATTGACCACGAAACGCGTCTTTGCACTCCCATTATACTCACATGTCATCACGAGAAGATACCCCAATATCAGTGGATGATCAGGATCTTCCCAACGACATTGTGTCTGATTCTAGCCTCAAAGCTTTGCTTCAGGAAGAGACTAAGCTCAAGGCGCAGCTGGATGCTCTAACCACAGAAATCGCAAAACTCGAAACACAAGTCAATCCTGCATCCAAGGAAGACGACAACAATGAAGGTGAAATGCTCAGGAGCTAGATTGAATTCTTTGTAGCAAAAATACTGATACATTGTCTTACAGATATCGATATGGAGGAATTCGAGGCTCCACAGTGGTGCGTGCCTATCAAGGCGAACGTTATGAACTTTGACTGGGATGTAAGCTCACTTTTCACGATTTTTAACGTATGGTGCTACTTGTACAGCGTCTAATCAGTTTAATAGGCTCTGGCTGCAGAAACACAATTTGATGTCATCTTGGCCGATCCGCCATGGCAGTTGGCTACACATGCCCCTACGCGAGGTGTGGCCATTGCGTATCAGCAGCTCCCGGATGTGTGCATCGAGGAGATCCCCATTCCAAAGCTATCACAGAACGGGTTTATTTTTATTTGGGTAATTAACAACAAGTATGCAAAGGCGTTTGAACTGATGGAAAAGTGGGGTTACAAGTAAGTTTGATTGAGGCTGTGCTAAGCTTTATGGTTTTTGCCCGTGATGACTGACCGTGTCATTAGATATGTGGACGATATAACGTGGGTGAAGCAAACAGTCAATCGAAGAATGGCCAAGGGTCACGGTTATTATTTACAGCACGCCAAGGAAACATGTCTCGTAGGCAAGAAGGTAAATACTTGTATATATATTGTGTTCGCTTAGAGCAGCGGATCAGTGACCAATGAAAACTTCTTTTTTCTCTTCCGCGCAGGGAGAAGACCCACCGGGATGCAGGCATTCGGTTGGATCCGACGTTATATTCTCAGAAAGACGTGGACAGAGTCAGAAACCAGAAGAGTTGTATGAAATGATTGAAGAATTAGTGCCTAACGGTAAGATATTGAGAACTCAAAATTATTGCTATAAATGCCAAAACACTTAGCATGTTTCGTTCCATCTAGGCCGATACCTAGAAATTTTTGGTCGCAAGAACAATTTGCGAGATTATTGGGTTACTGTTGGTAATGAATTGTAGCTGCGGCTTACATGTAACAAAGTGTTTAGAAACAATGGAAATCACCAGCGAGTGGTCGGGAATAAATTTACATAAAAAATCATCTATGCTGATTTGCTTAGATACAATGATATATTTCAATGTTCTCCTCCATTGCTGCTTATTGCCGCTGTCCATACTGCAAAGTCTGATAACTCTCGACTGGCCCCCTCTATCCTATAAACACATTCTCATGGTCGATACATTCTACCGAGTCATCGTTTAAATGCAAATGTGTGTTGTTTGTTACTGCGCTCACGCTTAAAGCGAAAGGATTTTGAATCAGTGACGAATTTTTAAAGCATGTTTGCCGGAATAAGATATCTCCGACACATGGGACACAGACACAGCCAGTGCGAATATTCGGTGCCAGCAGGTGGTTTGACGTCTTTACCATTACTACATGACAGACTTTGCACAGCGCCTGCATGAGCGCGGCCCACAATTTAGAGAACTAAATGCCAAAATCAAAGAACTACAGTGGGTCGACAGTCAATTCCGCCAAGCCGGGATCGAGAAAGATCGTTTGTCCAAAGTAGTTGCTCGGCGGCAAGCGGAGCTGGAACAGCTCAAGAAGATAACGTATGTATAGCGGCTGTTTGCAGGCGAATACAAGCTGCTACTAACATGATCTTGCAGACGGAAGGAGTATGAAGATACTCGAAGGATGAAGCGACTGAGTCTCAAGAGTATGAAAGCGTCTATGACGGGTAAAAAGAAAGAGCTCATCGCCAAGGAGGAGCTCGAATACCACCAAGCGTTTGAAAAAGAACGAGACTGTACTCTACAGCTGGAGAAGGAGATGAATGAATTGAATCAAGCGACCAGCATTGTAGGTGTTAAGAGAAACTCCGTTTTATGTTACGTTTACTGTCACTGACTAATTGCAATTCCATGCAAAGCGAGATCGAACAAAGGAATCCAAAGACGAGATCGAGAGGATGCGAAACGAATTAGATCACTTGTATGAACAGGTATAGTTACGCATGCACTGTAATAGTTCAATGAAAAATGTGATATTGATGATTTTTCAGGTGTTCCGTGGATTCCACTCTCAGTTCAGAACCGAAGAAAAGTTGGCCAAGGATTATAAGGATCAAAATGCTCAATATCAATTGGTGAGTGTCCCGCTACAACCGACCTTAGCCCAATATCATGAACCTTATATTTGTATGTGTTTTAGGCTGCGAGAGATCTACAACGTTTCAAGCGCTGTAAAGGCGATCTAGAGAAAGCACAGAGTTTGCTTGCAAGGTGCATCCAAGACGTCATGCTTGCACTGGATTACAATACGTATGACATGTTCAGCCGCGGACCCATGGCAGACATGATGGAGTATCAAGCTCTCAATCGTAAGTTGTCACAAAATTAAATAAAACTGGCCAACCAGCGGGAGCATTGCTTTGCTGCGTGTTATTGTTAGCATTTTTTATTAACATGTCCTTTCCAATTTACAGAGGCAAAGGCTCGTTCATATGCAGTGCAGAGATTTTTAGATTCTGCACGAACACATGTACCAGAGATCCCTCACCCTGGATCATTGAATGTTGTTCAAGGCAATTTTTTGCTTAACATGATGTTTGATAACCTTATGATGGACATGATCATGCAAGGTTAGTGGTCATTGAGAACGTTTCTGGCCAGTATCATGTAGTCGCTTGTACTAATTGATGGCCTTATTTACAGCTCAAATCCAACAGACATATTCTATGCTCACGGTGACTGCCACCAATCTAGCGCGAGGTATAGAATGGGTGCGTCAATACATTCGGTATATTGAAGGCTGTCATCGGAACCTGGGCCAGGTTGTGACCATCACAAAACGAAATTTGGATGATGAGCGATTTAGGATTTGCAGCGAGGGCTTAGAAGGAACGTTGGAAGATACTGATCGAGGCATGCTGCCTGATGAGCCACCGCCCATCTACGAACCACCAACAGACGTTATGAACCCTCCAGCAGCGCCTCCACCTAATCCTGATATGGATCATTTGGATCTGCCACGTACAGAGTTCGACGCCTCTTCCGTTGGATCTATATCACCTCGACTGAGCCCTCGAGAACCTTCTCCAGCTCTTGACGTTGACCCTACGCCAAGTGACCCTGTCCCATCCTACTCGACTAGTAACCCTAATAATCCCTTCGCCCATCCGAACGATAATCGCTCCTGAGCTCCAAGTCTAACCAAAGAAGTCCTACGGATTTTTGTAGATAATAAGCAAGCAATGAACCGTCAAATATTACAATAGTGAATGAATACAGGATAGACGTGATAATGTTGGCCGTTTCATTGTTTTAATTTGGGTAGTAGTATTATTAGGCAGGCAGTGGCTTAGCTGAGCCAATTGACAGCCATGGGCCTCAGCGGAGGACAAAAGTTGTATAGGTCAGCTCGGCTCTGCTCGTACACTTGCAACAAACGACATATCCTCAATGGCCACAGAGTCACCGCTCGCCTTATTGCGAGAATGCATACGAAACAATCAGCAGGTGGAACTTAAGGATAGCGAAAATAATGTGGTTCGGTCTGTAGCGGATGCCAACACCATTGTACTGGGCAATGTTGCGTTACCACGAAACACGCCAACCAATTTCAAAAAAACCGGTGGATCATCTGAATTTTACACGCTGGACACCTTAATATTCCTGTACCTCAACAGCGAGCTCGATAACTCAACATATATCCGAGAGTGCAGAGACAAATCCATAGACAATGTCGCCGTTGTTGACAGAAGGCGAGCTCTGGATTACCTGACAGGCAAGGTTGAGAGTGTACCCAACGTAGTTGAACCCACTGCAGGTTAGCATTGCGTGAATGAATGCATTCGGCATGTTACTTCTTATAAACTAATGATTTTGCTTGCAGAGAAACGGCCTGCGAGTGAGGTGGTAGATGAAGCAAAGGGAAAAGACGAGGGAGCCAAGCGAGTCAAGATTGCTCCCACCGCAAAGGACAGCGATAATATTGATTTTGTAAAAAAGGTCATCAGTCAAGAACGACAGATCAAAACGAAAATAACTGTTATGAAAGGCACCAAGAATTTTGAGAAGCTACCTTCCATCATTAGCAGTATCCTTAACGGCAAACCCGATGCAAGCAAGGCTGCGGTGGCCACCACCAAACCATCAAGTCAGCCTAGCAAAGCAGCTACTCAAACCGTCCATGGAAAATCAAAACCCATGGGACGCGAATCAAAGATCCCGATCATGATTGTTCCAGCAGCTCCTACCGCCATGTTGACGCTATTCAATATTAAGCAATTTTTGGAAGGACAGGAGTAAGAGGATATTAACACTTGACCTTGTCAACGCTAGCCGTCACTAACACACATAATAAGGTTTGTAGAATCACAGACCATGCGAGATCAGGGCATGAAAAAGCCTGAGCGAGTGACAGTCGAGCGTCGTAAAGCCAATGGACAGGTTGTGCCATACCACGTAGTTGACTCTGCCGCCAACTTTCGCCAAAATGACTGGGACCGCGTGGTGTGTGTGTTTGTTGCAGGTCAACAATGGCAGTTCAAAGGCTGGAAATGGGAAAAACCACTTGAACTGTTCAGCAATGGTAAGGCTATACACCTGTTTCATGATGATTGTATTTGATTGATTGCCACAGAATCCTCCTAAACCTCCTAACATTTCTTTGTACCATAGTGAAAGGTGTGTATCCCAAGTGGCAGACAGATACTGCACAAGGAGCGGTCAAAGACTGGGCTGTAACGCCATTAAATGTAAGTGGTTTTTACCAACCCATTGAGCATAGTATCTGTTTACAAACCAAGGCTAACGTCTGTCTGTCTGCTATAGATTCACCGCCATAAGCGACACATGGATAAAGCAGTCGTGTCTGGGTTTTGGGATATGTTGGACAGCTATAATGCCACGAATCGATCTCATCTCAACTTTTAGAATTCTTTCTTTCCACCTACCCCCACTGTCATTTTTTTTTTGAAATCTTGTCATTCATACAATAAAAAGGAAAAAGGCCAACTAATTCACTCACACTCCGAACGCTTTCATGCCAACTTTGCCGCCTCTGATACCTCCATTTCGGTTCGCCGCGGTGGAGGATAATGTCTTTAGAGGTGCTTACCCCAAGCAACGCAATCTGCGATTTATAAAGCGGTTAGTAAGAGGGGAGGGACATGACCACGAGCGATTGCCGGATGTCAGGCTAATCACCTTGCTATTTGTTAGACTCCATTTGAAGACCATGCTGTCACTAATTCCTGATCCTCTCCCCGACGATATCTTGAGCTACTGCGACGAGCAAGGCATCAACGCTATTCATTTGCGCGTGGACAAAATGAAGGAGGATAATATCCCGTTGACGTACTCGCGCACCATTGCAGCTATCCAGACCATCATCGACCCAGAGAACCAGCCTATATACGTACACTGCTTGGACGGGTCAGATGTGACGGGTCTGGTCATAGCATGCCTGCGAAAGCTACAGATGTGGAGCACTTCTAGCGCCATGGGAGAGTATCTCCGGTAGGTATCTGTTACTTGAAGGAAATTGACTTTTTTGAGCTCAACATACTGCATTCATTCTAAATCATACTCTACAGGTTCCTGCGATCCAACGTCATCTCACCAGAGGTATTCGAATTTGTGGAAAAGTTCTTCAATCTAGATGTTACCATCCCCATGGCTATACCACCATGGCTCTGGGGTGGCACAGTGTCGTTCCGAAAGCATCCATCGCTCAAGCTCAAGTTCCTTAACCCGGAAATGATGACAGAGGAAGAGCGCGAGATCAAGGATCTCAAGGAGAAGAAAGAAAAGGATAAAGAAGAGTATTACCGCAAGCGAAAAAACGGTAAGTTAACCTCACGCTCACAAACTGTATGCTATGAAAAGATAATGAGGAAAATGTTCATCTCGTAATCGATATATCCTTATAGACCTTTTGGACAATTTGCTGGATCAAAGCGGTACGTCAGGGTCAGGCCGCAACCGTCAGCAGTCGCAGCATGGCGGGTCGTCACAAGCCAACGCTGCACAGTCATCGTCCACTGCATGCGATGATAACAATGCTGATGAAAATGGGGACGTTGACCAGGTGGACGATGCCAACAAGAAAGACACAAATGCCGAAGACGAGCTTTTGGTGGATGTTGACGTCGATGCCATGATGATTGGAGACCTAAACGAACTCAACTATTATGACCAACGCCGAGACGAAGATCCCGACAAGGAGGTTATACCCGAAGATGGCACTGGTCTATCTGCTGACGGAAGATATCAAAAAGAACCTTTGAGTCTTTTATTACGAGCATTAGCGTTAGAAGGACTAGAATGGTGAAGAATGGTGAAGGAAAGCTTGATTCGCTAATTACAGACAAGCGAAAAATAGCAAAGTAAATTAGAAGATTATTAGATGGTGATGGTCTACTCCTCGTGTATTATATAATTCTCAACAACCACAATCATGTCTATAAATCACAATATATAAATTTTAAAAAAAACATAACCAGATTATACATTTAATGGCCCTTGTACTTGATGCCGAATCGCTTGGCTTCCTCCATGCGTTGTTCGACGCTTGGATTTTCGAGCGACTTGGTCCATTCCTGCCAGGTCTTCTCATCGAGAACCTGGTCAGTGTGGTTGACGCTCTGGCCTTTGCCATTGATCTTGAATCGCTCAAATGGCTTGTCAAACCGACCTTCCTTATCCTTTTCTGCTCCAGTGACATGCTGAATGAATGCTCCAATGGTGGAAAAGGATTTCTTCGATGCGGTAAGATCGGCGAACATTTGGAATACATGAGGTTGGCCTTCGTAGACGTTGAATGTCACTTTGGTAGCCTGTGTATCTAGAGCCGCCTCGGCAGGGTGGTGTTGAGCTGCTGAATACGCTGCATACACTGCTTCGTCGTGTAACCTTTCGGCGCCGCCAGATTCTATAAGCATTTGTGGAAGTCCTTGAAGTTTGCGAGGGTCGAACACAGGTGACACATAAGGTACCATCAAAGCTTCATTGGGCGCATACAGCTGCACTCGTTTGACTTGACGTTTCTCAACAATGATATCGTCATCCAGTTTCTCTTCTTTAACCTCTATCTCAGGCTCGCATTCGGAAGCCACATCCGTAGGGTTTTCGCTGGCAATATCGATGGCATCTGGAAACACCTCTCTGTGCTGAGGTAGTTTGCTAAAGTCAAGAGCTGGTGAGGGCAAGTAATCGAAACCAGCTTTGGGCAAGTAGTCGGTATCCATGGCGTGGAAGATACTGGGGAATGAATGCGTCAAGTCAATCCACGGTGATACAGCCACCAGAGCCAATGGCGCAGGTAGGTACAAGTCGCGGATAGCCAGCGCTGTGGCAATCACCAGACCACCGCCTGCTGAATCTCCAGCCATGATAAGTTGAGTGGCATCGACGGGCTTAAAATCCGCATCCTTGGGTGGATTAGTCAAATACAGATAAGCGGCCAGTGCGTCGACCACCGCAGCTGGAAATGGATGTTGCGGAGCCAATCTGTAGTTTATGGCAAACACTCTGCACTGGCCGTGCTTTGCCACTCGAGTGGTGACAAAACGATGAGTTTGAATGGAGCATACGTGATACGCTCCTCCGGGATAATACAAGACAACCGGAGCATCAATGTCGGGGGAAGATTGCTCACCCAACATGGACTCTTCAATGATCCACTCGCCTGTAATCGGTTCACACTCATCGCTCTGCCAGTCCCATCCAATTTCGCTTTTCCATCGTTCTAATAGGGGTGCTAGAGTTTCAGCGGCCTGCGTTCTATAGTCGTTGGGTATGGTGAATGGGAACGACTTTGATCCAGCGGGAAGCGGTGTAGGGCGTTGATTGATCTTTTGTATATCTTCAACCGTGTAGTTGCGCATCTTGCCAATTAGGTCTTTGATGATATTAACGGCCAGATGCTGCTTGAGTGTCCATTCATCGGCTGGCGGACCTACAAGCAAACGATTGAGCAACCATGTCCAAAAGTAGCAAACGCACCGACATTGCAGTATTTCTGCACTGCATCTTCATTTTCCTTGCACCAACCTTTTGTATAGTGCTTAACTATAGTTCCTGCAACCAGTGGTACTCTTGGTATAACCTCCTTCACGACAATTCTAGCTTTATCCATTGTTATTGATGGCGTGATGGAGTGATGCAGGAATCAGTGAGCTACGTTCTTAGCAATGGAATTTTAATTACCGCCGATGTCCGATCGGGGCAAATGGCTTGTAAAGGGGAATAGCACGAGCTAAAGCATGGCCAAGTATTATCAAACCGCTTAAGTAAATTGGTCCGTTTCTTTCAAGATATGATTGTCTAAAAACGTTGAGAAAGCCAAGACTGATGCTGTCTTGAGCCTAGGCGTGACTATCGCATCGTTCGATATCGTTCGATATCCGTAAAGCTTATGCATAAATCGCCTGTATCTGTGATTCGTTCGATTCATTTTGGTAGACTACCCAAATTAATCATAGCGAAGGGTAAAATATTGTAAGCTGTCTTACAGTATCCAAGTCAAGCAAAATCATTACCACAATACTGTGATAATCACCTGCAAAAATATCCAACGCATCCCATTGTTTGGTTTGGACCCTTTTCTGAGCGTGATGGAAAATAATATGAAAAAGGCTCAAAAGAGCAGTGGAGGTGTTCAGACGGCGCGAGTCGCTTGCCTTTTTGCCCGGTATCCCGAAATATTCGGAGAACCTTTCAAGCTATACATTTTGATTTTTTGCTCTTACTCACTCAACTGTCCATATCTGCTCATCAGCCGGCCCGTGGACCAAACAAAGCCCCAGCATTATAGCAAGCTGTGTGTTACCTTACTCGCCACCGTTTTGGAAGGAGCCCATGCAAAACGTGGCTTATCCGTTGAAAATCAAAAAATAGAATATTGCATCACTAATTGCAGTGAACTGAACAGAAACCCAGAAAATTCACAGTGGAGTTGCTTCCTCCATATTATTATACCTTTCTCAATATTCTTATTTATGAAAAGACAGTGAACAGTAAACAATATCAAACTGCCCTAGTCATGCCTCTGTCAACTATGTAGCATGGTATGACACTGTGTAGCGCAATGGAAGATCTGTATGACTTTAGCAATAAATTACCCAAATCAAGTCAAATTAGCAAGCCGATGTCAAAACGCTATTTGGTAATGGAAATGCATCCAAACAACATCCCAATTGATGGAAATGCGTCGGGCCAAAAAGCTTATTATGAATTTGTTAAATTAAAAGGTAGATGGCCGCGCTTTATTGCGAATATCTGCTTGGAAAAAGATATTGGAAAATTTTTATATGGGGTTCTGGGCCCATGGCTAACCAAGACAAGGTTCAATCTGGGGCTCAATAAAATTTTCGTCAAGAGCGGATGTCAATTATCGTGCTACCTGACTATCCCATTTACCTTGTCGTTTAAGCTAACGATATAGGAAAATGCTGACGAACGTAGGGTATAATTAGCAATGGATCATATATACTGGATGAGTATTTCATGCAAACTGCATACTTGACAGAAGTGAATACATCGAAAATAGACATAATCTGCACATGCCGCATGGTGATTTACTCAAGGGGGAGTGGAGAGTGGCTGAAAGGCTCAGTCAACGCGGTACAGGGAACCGTTCACATGGTATTAGAACGTAATTGGGCTGGGGGTGGGTGGATGAGCAAAGCTGTGCTTGGCGTGGCCAAGCATCCAATATTAGGCAAAATATAACCGTTTTGGCACTTTACAAACGGTGAGCCATGAGACTACTAGATAGAGCAAACAATAAAAGTCTCGTTTTCGTTTGAATAGTAAACAAAATCGGATAGCTTTGTCTGTTTGTTAATTACGATGGCCCTGACCAACCCAACCAGACAAGCAAGCCAGTCTCGGTCGGCCCTCGAGCATTAATATCGGTCTGGCTTCCAAATCAAGGCAGGCCATGTCCAAGTATGTCAAGCGCTAGTCATAATAAAATGAAATTTTCACTATATATACTCTAACCTCAACGGCTTCTAGTCAATTACTTTTTCACCTGTATATTATCTTTAGAGCAACTCTCAATCTTCGCTGGTCGATTTTTGTTTTCCCCTTCCTTGCTCTTTGAAATAACTCTTTAACTCCTTCCAAGCTCCTTACCTGCTACCTGCAATTTCTATTCACTGTGCTGAGCACTTGATACGCAAACCTACAAACCAACCAAAACCATTCTTTTCTTCCAAAACAAATCTCAAATGAAGTTCTCATTCGCTGTTCTTGCCTTGGCTCTCACATCCGCCACTATGGCTGCTCCCATTGAGAAGCGAAGCTCCTACAAGGGTATCGGTACCTGGTTCATTCCTGCTTCTGAAGGCGGTTCCCAAGGTGCCTGTGGCCCCAATGAAAGCAACCACGAACTCATTGGTGCTTTGAACGCCCCTCAATATGGTGATATGTCCTCCAAGAGCTCATGGTGTGGCAAGAAGGTCAAGGTTTCCTCCGGAGGCAAGCACGTTATTGTCACTATCAACGACGCTTGCCCTGAGTGCAAGCACGGCTCAATCGATCTTACTCAAGCTGCTTTCAAGGAGCTTGCAGACCTTAACACTGGTGTTGTCGACATTACCTGGTCCGAAGTTTAAATGAAAGCTCCCTTTCATGCAAACCTTTACAAGACCTTTCACCAACACTCAACTCCCACCATACTGAAGACACCAATCCCTATTTTGTTTTTTCTCTTGTTATCGTGAGATACACTATGCAAAGAATAATAAACAACTATCCATAAATGTTCTTTTGACAACATTTGTCACAAACATTGTCGTTTGCTCTTAACGTTGATTGTTTTTGATTGTTTTTTAATATTTATTGCCACCCAATGTCTCTTCGATCGATACCGTAAAAATATTATATACCTTTGAGTCTCCGTTGCTTGTTGCTAAGCCGGGAATAGTAAATGATCTTCTCGCCAGCTAAACCGGCTCAGCCAGTGAAAGCCTGAGCCAAGGCGTGGTCTGTCGTACCACCACCCCAACACTCATTACATAGCGGCTAGGTTTCCGTTGCCGACCCGTTTACAAAATTGTGTTGCCCATTGTTGTAAATAGCTAGTTAACTTTTACCTTTACGCCCAAGGTGTTTTTCATGGTGCCTGAATTCACCAAATGGGGCAGCTATTTCCCAAACGAATTTTACCAAGAATTCCTCGGTCTCCAAACCAGTGGTTCCCGCCATGACTGGCAGCAGTCAAAATCCCATTGGTTCTCCGCATAACGCTATCCTTTGAATGTTATCCGTCGGCTTGTAAAACCTTGATTCCTTATTCATGCAAAAATTTTCGCGTCGTTCACTGGTCTGGGCGAGTCTGCTTCTGGTAATCGTTATCATCATTTTTACTTTAAAATCTTCTTATTGTGCTTTGGGCACCGAGGAAATATGTTTTCCCCTCTCATGTGTTGGCCATATGGACTTTCGGATCACCAATAATCAGCTTGCTTATGCATCAGTCAACGGAGGGTAAGACATATTTTACGTATTGCCCACAGCGGATGCGACTTTTGTATTCATATAGCGATTTCTCGCGAACGCTTTTTTTTTCCACCCGCTAGATTGTCCGAGCGGCGATAATAAAAAAGTTCCTTGGTGGTCCAAGCTGCTTCATTGGGTGACCCTGAACCAAAGCTGGTCAGTGTCCCTTTTGAATCACCAGGTATGGCCGAAGACAACGTCATTACTTTTTATATCGTAGCTTAAGTGCGAACATCACGTAAAATATCTTATACCGATTCGTCCATCCGAATGTCATTAAACAATAGCTCACGAAAAGCAGTCGCTACAGCATACGGCTGAACTGAATGCAGACAAACCTTTTCCCGCTAAAACTTGCCTCACAGCGCCAAATCTCCGTTACGATCGTAACGGAGTAGTGTAAGATTCAATGCTATTTCCTAAAGCGCACGAGTGTTATTGGTACATTTATTAAGACACAAAAAACTACAATGATAAGAGTGTTTTTTTCAGCTTGCGCGTGCTATTAGAAGGTCGACATCATAATCTGATCTATTGATCCTGCAGCCGTTGAAGAAACCGTTGAGTAGCGTTGCTTCTCTGTCTTGGGATGTGCTGCACATGTATTAGATGCGAATTGCTTTCTTGTGACAGATCTCAAGATTATCTTGACCGCTTTCTAGATACGCTAACACTAGCTAATATAGAAAATATGGCTTATGCTTCTCGGTTCCATAATATCTTTTGGTGAGGAGCGCCTACAAACCAAGTCATAGCACTATGCTTACCCTTTGTGCTTTATTTCAAATGTTAGTCGTACCGTTAATGTGGGTCATACGAGTACCCAAGCTCCATGCCAGGCATGTTTCAACAGTTTCTATATGCAGGATGTAAATCTCTAAATTGTGGCTAGAATGAATGCAACAATTCAACATTTTTCTCCGTGTTCTTGCTGTATGAAGCCGAGTCAGTCGCTTGTCGCATCGTAATCGATTTTCAATATAATGAACGAAAAAAGAATTTGATAGACAGATAGTATGTCATCAGGCTTTGGAGAATATATCGATATGTCAATGCAGGTTTTGCTTCTCGATGAAAGACAATGCACTCTACTAACGAGGACTAGTAACATTGGTGTTTTTCGGTTTCTCCATGCTTTATGTACTTAAGACATGCATAGAAGAAAAGTGCCTAATCTTCTATATGGGTGAATAAGCAGATTGATTTTAGCACAAACATGACTTGTACAGGTATCGGCTTTAACACAAACTCCAGATATTACTCAAACTTGCCTACACTCCCTTTAGCATGGTGCGCAAAGTATGAGGTAACTGATTAGAAGTATGGATATGAGGTGTATTTGTCTAGTTTTTATGTAATTTTAGGTAACAAGGAGATAGGTAATCAACATCGAAAAATGCACATTATGTTCTTGAATCAATATAATACCTGGAAGCAATGTTCAATGTTAGCTTGGTCTAAACAAAGATATCGCACCAAAGTTGCTGAGCTTTTTTCAAAGGTACATATTTGATATACTACTACATTTATTTCCGTTTCGAGTATTGCAGGCATTTATTTTGAAGGGAGCAGGTCTCCCAAAAATTTATTCAACATCGCAACATCAGACAGATCAATTATTTTGTTATTGTATACTGTGTTGTGTTCGCTTTTGAAAGATATTCCAGTATAAACTTTTCTTGTCTTTCCTCCCAGAGGTTTATTCACTACCATGGTCAACATCAACGCAGCATGTCCAGCATTGGTCAAATTTTTTGGCATAAGAATTTCGGATGCAGTTCGGTTTTTCTGCAAAGCAATGAATGATACAACTTTCATAATACTCGTTGATAGTAGGAGCAGCGTGTGTGACAGCTACTAAAAGACAAATGAGTGCGATTGTTTTCATTTCTCTTCGTCGAGCGGATAAGACAAGAGGGTAAGAAATAGTTTGAGCGAAATAGACCTTGTATGTGATGAGACATGTTACTCCTGATGCTGTTGGGTTTTTATACATCTGGTCAAAAGGGGCCACAATGTTGATGATTTTTCAAATACCATGGTCTTGCCGCTTCCAGGCCCATGCAACTCTAATACCTAAATTGACCCGATATATTGAGAAGTCAGACTTGATACCTTTTTTTATGGTAGCAGTTGTATAACCAATTTTTAGACATTGTGTTGGAAGATTTTAAAGGTACAAAGAAACTCGACATAGCATAGAAGAGTGGATATACCACGCATGATCGGCAGCTGGAAACCTAAGCTAATTAGTCGATCATTGAAAGTAATAGTACTGGTGTATAGAAGTGAGAACGAATAGAGACAGCGGAACTAGCCGGCTTGGTAGCCCCTTTAATAGGCGCCAATGGAATTTCTTTTCCCTGTTTTGAAGTTTAAAAGCAAATTTTCTCGTTCGACGCATTGACTTATGAATAGAATGGTAACAACGCTTTTACTCATGATTTAATAGTAGGTAACTATATTGACGCAATGTTCAATACTCTCATAAAGTTTACCATAGTAACACATTGCTTTCAAGTAGAATTGAAAATCGAACCTCTTGTACATATGTACTGAACATGTATGTATATCGATGTCAATGTATGACATAGGAAGATGCATTATCCGTTATCTTTTCAATAGTAAGCAAGTAACATTTCAAAAACGGTCATTGCTATGACCATCTTCTTTGTTGAATATGGTATGCTCGGCTCATAGCCGTACGCTTATGCAATCTATATAGTACTAATATCAATTTGAGCTGTGCTGGTATTTCGGCTATGTTACTGACTAATGCGCTCTTTGAACAATGGGTTCGTACACATTACTTCGCCAACTTCGTGCCTTTAGTCCTTCTGCAATTCGATATAAAATATATGAGAGCCAGTGCTCACCCACGGTAGCTGGTATAAATACATACTGCCTTTACTTCAGTCACATACATCCTCTCAAGAAATCAAAACCGAGAAAATGAAGACATTCACAGTTATTCTGGTTCTACTAGCTACAGTTTACGCTGCTCCTGCTCCTGCTCCCGCTTCCGAAATATGCTTAAGATTGTGCTATCCTGTTCCTAACAATTGTCCTGAAGGCACCTTGCAAAAGAAGCTTGGTGACTGTTATACTTGCTGTATAACCCGCTAGCTTATTAACCAGAGGCAATTAGACAGCTTTTTATCCTGAACAACATTTCCTCAAGGTCTTTAAATCGTTGCATCTAATAAGAACAGAATTATATCACAATGGCATTTACGAATTTAGTGCGGAAGCAGGGTTTATGTAGGGGAGACTTGTTACGCTCAATGCAATTCATGTTGAAAATTCTACACTTTCTAACATAATAATACTGCAATGAGCAATATCAGATATCTGCACAAACCGGATTCTAATTACTGTATTATATTATTCTAGATGCGATGCAACGATTGGCCATCGTCAAGCAACATGAGTCTATCTACCAGTTTTTCAACACGTCAATTGACCAAAATGGACGTGTTAGCCAAAACAATAGTCGTGCATGCTACATAGCTCAATTTGTGGCTTTACCTCTCCTAACATTTATGCCTTAAACATTACTCCTACAATCCGATACAAAAGATATAAAAGCCATTGCTTATATACAGGAGCTAGTATAAACTGTGCATACTGCTTATACTCGAGTCACATACGTCCCTCTAAAAAATCGAAATCGAAAAAAATGAAGACGTTCATAGTTGTCCTAGTTCTACTAGCTACTGTATACGCTGCTCCACCTCGCGAAATTTGCTTGAAAGTATGCGCTCCTCGTCCTGTTGAATGTGCTGCAACCTACGCTTCAACAAAAAAAGGCGCCTGTTATACATGCTGTAAATACAGATTTTAAATCAAGAGCATTAGCCAGCTATTATCGACAGCATTTCATCATAGTTTTTAGATTGTTGTATCTAAAAAGAACAGAAATAGAACACAGTGCCTTTACATAAATCAGTGTGGAGTCTACGCTACAATAGTGGAAACTTGTTACACCCAAATACATTATATTGAAGATTCTACACTTTCTAACATGTATGATACTGTTTTGAGCTATATTCCGCTAAAAAGATAGTTGGTCATTTATGTCGGCTTTTGTAGCTAAAGACATTTGCAATCAATTTCTTGAACTGTGGGTCTCGCTGCTAGGTACAAGGAGCCATCTAACACAATCCTGATTTTTCAGGGTTTCTTGCATTGCATCGCATTGGCTTTCCTCCATCTCTTACTTTCAGTTATTGACAAGCAGTTTAATATATAGATAGAGAATATATATCAACGATAAAAAAGATTCCATTGATCAGTTTGGGATCTGCATGGTTGTCGTGATACCAAATTTATTTCTCGCACTTCTTTAAGTTGCTTTGCTGCAGGTCCTGAACTTCAAACCATGGTCTTGTACAAGTAACTGTAGTGACTTTAATGTAATCGGCTTTTATAAAAGTCCGCTATAATGGCTAAAGCTTTGACGTATGAATAGCATTTTTGATTGTCGATTCGTTCGAAACGTAGTTTGAGGCACATATAGTAGTAACCTTAACAGCCATTTCGTTCAATCTCTAAAGCGACAAGTTGATTGGGTATAAAGCCAGATGAAGGATATGCTAGTCAATAGAATTGACAAAGTGTCCCATATGATTTGAGACATTGTAGTCTAGATGTTCAGACATGCTGGATTTTACTGACGTAGCTATATTGAAATACTCATGTCGGCAAACGTCAAGGTGTATCGCATAAATTACTCAGCAGTCTTGCCTGTCAATCTGAAGACTAACTGATGTTGAAAGTAAGAAATTATTATCATTAGTCTAAGCATCATGCAAAGCTATTTTGTGGATGTGTATCAAGTTGTCTATCGCCTCCCGCGCCATATCGTTGGACTAATGTTGACTGGTACTGCAGTTGTCATATGGGGTGTAACTACAGAGGGCTGAGTAAGATCCTTTAAAGGCAAGCTGCCGTTCACAAATACGATTTGTGTATCCGGGTACAGAACTTTAGATATAATTAAGTACTCTGATGGATTCTGTTGTAATCTACTACTTCACAATCTCTAATATTATATATATCTACATTTTTTAAATTTTGTGTACATAAATACCAACCGCAACACGACAGCTTAAACTTGAAATTGTTAATGCAAAAGCCAAACGCCTTTGATATTACAACTTTTAAACCACACGAAGATACGAATTCAATCTTGGATTTGTTAGAGGATGTCGTAACCAATGATCATACATATCTCGACAAAGAAGCGCAAGACCTTGTTGAACTCGGAGATGAATACTCGTTGCAAAAAGATTATAAGCAAGCTAAATTTTGGTGGAAGAAGGCAGCAGGAAAGGGCAGCGCAAAAGCACACTTGAGACTAGCATACTATCATCGTTCGGTAGAGTGGAACTATCAGAAAAGTGTTCAGAACTTCAAGGCAGCAGCTAAAGGTGGAAATGTTCAGGCGCAATGTCAGGTAGGCGAGCTCTGCTACGACTCCAACAACTATAAAGGAGCTATCAAATGGTTCACAAGA
Organism: Umbelopsis isabellina; assembly: GCA_016758905.1. Lineage (NCBI taxonomy): Eukaryota > Fungi > Mucoromycota > Umbelopsidomycetes > Umbelopsidales > Umbelopsidaceae > Umbelopsis > Umbelopsis isabellina. Next base: position 170,530 of record JAEPQZ010000014.1, read on the forward strand.
GCTGCAGAAAGAGGGAGCACCACTGCACAGCGAAAACTCGGGAACATGTATTATACCGGAACCGGTGTGAAAAAAAACCTAGAATTTGCAGCAGAATGGTATCATAGAATTGCATCAGAAGAGAGTATTACCAAGCACGAGGTCAGAAACTCTCATGATGCCATTCATAATAAGTCTGAAAGCAAGGAACAAGCGGCTCGAAATTTGACGATAAGAACCAGAAGCATCTTGATCTATATTGTCTACTATTCAGTTTCTGATCATAGTATGTAGTAAAGAGTTTACCAAATGTCATCGTTCTACCGAGTCTTTTATTCACATCTCTTTTACAGTTTACACGATTGCGAAAGAAGTGCAAAAGGGTTTGGAGTCGCAAGGTGCTAAAGTAAAGATATTTCAAATTCCAGATAACTTTGCAAACGTAATTCTGCCCATAGTTGTTCGACCTTGGAAGAACGTACCCAATATTAATGTGGACAATCTGAAGGATGCTGACGGCATTTTATGGGGAATACCAATTCGATTTGGCTCTATGCCTGTGCAGGTCAAGGCCTTCTTGGATGATACCAGCCGATTATTGTCATCCCGTGCGCTAGCTGGGAAATTCACGGGCATCTTCTTCTCTAGCTCGAGTCGACATGATGGGCAAGAAACAACTGCATTTGCTGCTCTAGCCAATTTCTACCGACATGGTATGCTCTATGTACCTCTCGGATTTTCTTTTGCTCGTATTTTTGATCAAACAGAATTCACCAACGGGTTTGTTTATGGCGCAGAAGCGATTAATGATATCAATGCAGCTCGCAAACCTACCAAAGAAGAACTAGATATTGCACAAAAGCAAGGGATCAATTTTGCTAAAGTCGTCAAAGCTTATCGTTACGGTGAACAATGGGAACAACAAAATTTGAACAAGGAGTTTACAGCGGAAACTACCAAGACCAATCGCCATGGTTTCGTCGACACAGGTACTGAGAAGTTTTCGCGATTGGCAGAATTGCAAGCGGTGGATACACTAAGCTCTTCTGTGGGATTGAGTTCCTTTCTGTAAGTTTTTTGCACCTTCATATATGCTAAATTGTACATTGAGAACATATCCTATGTCTTAGGGCTATACCTATAACAAAATGAGCATTTTTATCGGAGTTTAATTTCGCTCACTTTGCTACAAAATGTGCGGTGATGATGACGTTCATGTAGCATCCAAGCGACAAAGTCTCAATTTTTTCTTCATACTCCCATTCCCTATTGTGAACTCATTTGCGTGTATAAATAAACCATTCACGAGTAATCGAGTTGCCATACTTTATTCAGATACCACAAAAAGAACAAAATGAGTCAAGATAGCCCATTGGCACGATTACGCGACTTTGCGGCAGAGTACTTCCCAGAAATCATTGCACCACGCGAACCTACTTTGAAAGAAAAGGTCGAGGCAAAAGCCGAGCAAGTCAAAGACAAAGCTGTAGATGGTTTATTGGATGCAGAACGCACGGGAACTCACGAAATCAAGAACTTCAAGCAGGCTATAAATGAAAAGCTTCACGGACTGGTAGGCGACGGTGCCCAAGCAACCGACGAAGCACGCGCCGCGAGTCATCAAAACCTGAAGGATTTGAAGAAAGATGTGAATGCCGCGAAACAACACGCTAAGCATGCTGTGGCCGACGCCAAAAAGCGAGCAGAATATGCAAAACAACACGCTCAAGAAGTCGAAAGCTCTGCTGATGACTCTGTGTCTGAATCAAAAGCCAAGGTCGCTGAACAAGTTCAAGACGTCAAGGAAAAGATCAACATTTGGTGGTCTAGCGCCAAGAATTCGCTCGACACCGAAAACTTGAGACAAAAGCTTGAAGAAAGACAAGAGGAAGAACGAGAAGAGCTGTTTTTGGCCAAAGGAGCCGAGCAGCAAGATATTGAGGAATTCAATGCCAGAGCTTTGAGACATGAAGCAGGCTTCGTAGATGTTCCTCTTGAGCGACGAAAATCTGTTCCAAGTGGCATATCGCTTTATGAGCGAAGTCAGCACTACTTGGACGGTCACTTGGAACGCCGCACTCTGGGCGAGCACGTCCAATACGCTCCATTGACAGGAGTGTATGGAGGCGTGTTTCTTTTATACTTTTTGATCTTGACCGTGAGACTCTGGTACCAAAGACGTAAAACCGACGTCTATGTTGGCGACGGAACCATAGAAAGGTATAAAGCCGACAAGGAAAGTACCAATGGCACCATTGGACGAAAACTTCGACGTAAGTACAAGGGAGATGGCGTGCTCAGTGCAGTGGCTTTGGTCACCATTCAATGGCGTGGCTGGTTTTCATTAGCCACGCTTATCGTTTCGTTATCTCAAATATGATATTTAACTCACTTGCTCACATGCAGGTACATTTGAAGCTCCTTCCCCATCACAATATGAAAGAGTCAGTCGCCTTAGTGATGCTTACAACACACTCACCACTGCCGTCCCCATCAGTCTTTTGCTTATTGGCATCATGGAATTAAATGGATACCCGCGTCATTTGCTCCACTATGTTCTAGGATCACTTGTATTTGGAGCAGCTCTTGCCACTGAGTTTGGCGTGCTGTCCAGTGATCCAAGCGATTTGGCCGCGTATGGGCGACGCGAGGTGGGGCAATTGGTCATGTGGGGTGTTATGGTGTTTACTGGAGTCAGCATGGTTGTGATTGTATGGGCCAAAGCCTTCAATTTGTAGATTTTTATTACCAGGATCATCCCATTCTTCTTCTCTCACTTTTTTTTCAATTTTTTTTTAATAATATATTTGATTGCCTTGCCTTTGTCTCTAAATTTTTTTTACTTGTCTCGTAATATTTTTTTGCTTTGGGCGGTTGGGGTAATTGAAAAGGAGCGCTCTCCCCATCGCAAATTTCACGTGTGGCCTTATAAGTGACGACCCCGAACACAGACAGCCAGCCAGCCAGCCACTTGTAATTCTTTTTCGTTGGTGTTCAACAGAACTTGTTAACTTGCTGTCCTTCAACTGACTACTCTTAACATTGTTTAAATTTGAATCATGACTGAGCTGCGACAACGACATGTCGGTGCGGAGTCTTGCGAGCCCGTGCCGGTCGATGAAAGAGAAGAGCATGGCGACTGGAAAAAAGACAAGGAAGATACGCTGTCTTATGGAAAGACGCCCGACGGTAAACGTAAGTGTTGCATGAAAAATGGTATCAATATATTTTTATTATATTTACAAGGGCTATGATGGCTAGTGTTCCGAGTTCCAACTACTCATGATATGCTGAAAGCGGTATTGGACCCTAAATCCAACAAAACCTTCTTTGATCTGTTCACTTTGGGAGTCATGGGTTTTGAAATTTTCTTGTTTTTCGTCTTGCCCGATGCTGTCAGGCGATACCTGTTCCTTGTGCTCTTTGCATTCTGGCGATTATCGTATAACTTTGGTCTGGGTGTACTGTTAAAGTATCAAAGTGACTCTCGTGGACTGGTTAACCTTGCTAAAAAATACAAGGTCTTTGATGCTAAACGCAACCCAAAGGTGCACAATTGGTTGAAGTATCAATTTACCAGAAAAATGGGCCAAGACTATAACTTTGATGTAAGTTGGGGATCCTGCATAGGATGGAAGCATTCATTCCCAATACAGATGACAAATTGTTTGTATTTTCCCTCTCCTTGTACTAACTTGCGCAAAATCCGGTAGTCTGTACCTATCGAGTTCAACACGTGGTTACTGTACCGTCAGTTGGTAGACCTCATTTTGATGAATGACTTCACTACTTATTTGTGCTTTGCGTTATCTTGGTTCAATGCCACACCTAAAGTGACGTTCTTTTTGTCGGACCCTCTAAGATGGATTGGCGGACTGTTCTTGATCGTATTCAACATATGGGTCAAGGTCGATGCTCAACGTGTGGTTAAGGACTTTGCTTGGTACTGGGGTGATTTCTTCTTTTTGATCGAACAATCTCTTACTTTTGATGGTGTGTTCGAAATGGCTCCTCATCCAATGTATTCTGTTGGCTATGTCGGTTACTATGGTCTTTCCCTCATGTGCGCTAGTTACACAGTGTTATATGTTAGTTTGTTTGCCCATGCTTGTCAGTTTGCTTTCTTGGCCTTCGTGGAGACTCCTCATATTGAGAAAACCTACAACCCTCCACCTACTCCTACTCGCAGAGAGACCGAGTCTCCATCGCCCATGGACGGAGAGCAGAGTTCTTCGCAAGACGTTATTCATAATTTGGATCAAGCTGCTAGCCGAGATTTCTATGCAAACTACTTCCGTAGAGATTTGATTGTGTTCAAGAACTTTGATCTGTTTAGATCAACAGATTTCGCTTCTCTATTGGTCATGATTTATGCAGCTTATACTCCATTGTTTGCAATGAGTGGCAGCGCAGGCGTCACATATGCTGTAGGACAAGCTTTTGTTTGGCGCGTGTTTCATTCCTATGTCCTGGGTGGTCTACTTCATCGTCAGTCAAAGGACAAGTTTATTACTCGTCACTTTTTGAAGTGGGGAGGTACCGTTCAAGACGCATACAATAACTGGAAGAGTGTTTACAATTTGTCGCTTTGCATGACTTATGTTACCTTCTTTGTGGCTTGCTGGAAAATGTACACCTTGCCCGAAGATTGGACTTATGGCACCACTCTGCTTCGTCACACACTTGGTTTTGCTTTCCTTGGTTTCCATATTTGGACGTCAGTTTCCATCTATGAGGTATTGGGCGACTTTGGCTGGTTCTATGGCGATTTCTTCTTCGATGACCAGCCTCTAGGCTTGGTTTACTCTGGCATTTACCGTTACTTGAACAACCCTGAAAAGATCATGGGTCATGCTGCATTTTGGGGCATGACACTCATGGCTAACAGCTGGATTATCTTCATTTTGGCTCTGTTCTCACAGATTTCTAACTTTTTGTTCTTGAACTATGTTGAGAGGTATGTGTGTTTCACGCCGCTCCATCGATCGATTTTCGTAATAGTAGTATCTAATTCTCTCAATTTAGCCCTCATATGCAAAAGCTCTATGGTGATCAGATACGTAAAGAGGCTGGCTTGACCAAGACTCTTCGATCTGCTGCCGTAGCATTGCCCAAAAGTATTCCCGATGAGTTGCGTCAAGAAGTGTCAAAGATGCTTCGAGAACAATCGGAGATTCAGGCTGCTCTCAGTACTAGCAAGAGTGTCGAACGCATTGTTAAGGAGACCGTTGAAAAGGTTGAGCGTGTGGTCGAAGAGACTGCTGGCGCTGTTGGTGATATGGTCGAAGCTGCTCGTCCAAGGTTGCAGGAAATGGTGGCTGATACCAAGATTCTGTTGGAAAACTCGACCTCCAGATTCCTCTTACCCCAAGTTACAAGCGACTTGGACGCATATGACCTCAGCAAGTACTCTTTGACCATCGATGACAAACCATCCGAACTCATTACTTTTACTTTTGGCCAACCTATCGCTCTCAATTGGACTGCTCCTCCCAATCATGGCAGTAAGGATTGGATTGGCGTATATAAGGTGACAGCCAACAAAAGCAAGCACGTTACTAGCATCAGTTCTAAAGGCTTATGGACTTGGACCAATCCTAATATGAACGAAGCTATTCACGAAGACTCTCCCGCACCTACACCTCGCGCCACTGATGGTCGGGTTGTCTTCCTTGGTGACAAGCTACCATGGGAAATTGGTAGCTACGAATTTAGATATCATCACGACGGAAAGCATAATGTGATGGCACGTAGCCGACCATTTGACATTGTCGGTAAGTGAGACACCTGGCAATGAACCGTATATTTAAGCATCTAGTACTAAAGACCTCTTTTGTAGCTCCTGAGAGCGATCCCGAAGATGTTGAAAGTATTCAACAAACTGTGCTAGAAATTGTACAGCACTCACTTGGTGACAAGGAGGAATTGATTCCCCGAAACATGAATGAAGAATATGTCAGTATGCCCGAGGACAGTGCGAAACGAGTGGTGTATGCTATTCGAATGACGTACGGAGTTGACTTTGCTTGGGAGGTGGTAGCCAGCGATCTGTGTGCTGCTACACTTTGCAAACGAGTAACTCAAGCGCTTCGAGCACTGTCACCTTTTGTAAGAAGATCAAAGCGTATGTCCATAGCGGACAAGGTTAGCAGCTCACTGGGCAGTCCGTCGCCGGATCGATGCTCTCCTGTGGCTCGTATAGATGACAACAACTAGAAAAAAAACCCCCCCACCCCTGCCTCGTATATCTGCTAACACATATGTGTATAAAATATTAACTGAATATATAAAATATGTATGTAACAATGGCTGATATTCAGCCGCCACCCTATGAAATTTGTGAAATTAATTCAGGACTCTAGCCTTCGGTTAGTTCTTGTCTTGTCTTGTCTTGGCTGCGATGTACTGATAGTGATCGAGTGCTTGTCTGACGATCTAAATCTGCATGCGTTATTCCCTTGATACTTCAGGCACACAACATTTCAATTCGTCGATCCATGCGCCTGAATAGCCATATCTCCTGGCCTCCTTTATCAGCCATAGCTGCATGCCCTGGATCTAGTTGGCCAAAGTCATATAAAAAAGGTGCAGGTCCCGAACTTTCGCCTTAACCTCTTGTCAGACTTACAAAACCCAAATATGAAGTCTATCATTATCCTTTGGACAACTGTAATTTCATTTACACTAGGTTTCCCGATGTCATCCCCAAATTTTCGGCAAGCAAAGCGGGGTGATGACCAGGAATTTTATGGAGAGGCAAATCAAGGTAATCCTATGAGTGACAATGAAATATCAACGTTACCGATGTTAACAGACAGCGGTAATTGCTGGTTCTGAAAGTTGATGTTACAGACAATGGTGGAAAAGGTGAACTCTTCAAGGGTTTGCTATGAAACGACCACCAAGAGCACCAGGAAGATTAGAAAAGCCAGCACCCAGTAATTGTACTAGCGTTACCAGCCAGCCGACATACCTAGGACACTAATGATGAGGTTGCTGCTTAATAGCCATAGAGCTTTCACCTTATTCGAATAGCTAGAAAGCATATATGCTCATAAGATAATGTTTTAATGGCTGAGGATCAATTTGAAATGGAGAACCAGCTTCCGCAGTGATTTATTAGTCGAACAATATTATCGCTTTACTTAATATTCAAGCTGCCTAATGATATTAAAAATGCCTTTACTACTTTCACAAAAGCCTGCTAATGTGGAGTAACTTCATCGTTGATTGATTAATTGCATATCTTCTAATTTGGATAATCCATCACTGACTAAATTCATCAACGAAATGGAAAACTGAATCAATATTGAAGGCGTTTTCATGATCCACATTGATCATTGATGTATACTAATCTATCTTACCATTCAACTACAATAAGACAGCTGAGCTACTGATGTAGGTTGAATAATGACCAATTTGCTTGGTGTTATTATTCGTATGCTTATGCTGATGACAATGTACTTGACCTATTTTATATGATGGAGCGTAATTTCACCATAAAAACGGTTGAGCCTAAAAATCAGGCGAGACAGAACAGGCAATGTGAGCAAACGTCCCGTATTGTTACGTGCGTAAGTCGATCAGGAGAGCGTAATGGAAGATCAATCAACGCACTCGGGCTCTACGCCGTCCACTTTACAGGCATACCTCAACGATACCCCCAAATTGTACGAATACACTTTTAATGATGCTACGCGAAGAGCTGTGTTGGACACTTGCTATCAGTTCCTCTGGAATCACGACACTTCTTACAAGCGCGCCTACTTTGCGCCCAACGACAAGGCATTTGACAAGCTGATGGAAACTGGTGGCTCCTCATTGCTGCCCATGGCCCGCTCAAAGAAGGATATGCTCCACACTACCAATTCCTTGCTGGAAAACTCAGAGATCGAAGCCGAATACCAGCCATCGCAGCGGGGGAAGCAATGTGGCCACGTATTCCAAAAAGGCGAAACTGTCTATAGGTGTCGGTAAGTAAACCTGATTTGTGGATTGGAATGGTTTGGAGTCAATACTCAATGTTTTTAATCGTTAGTACCTGTGGCCTGGATGACACATGTGTGTTTTGTTCTCGGTGCTTTCATTCTACTAACCATGAGGGCCATGATGTATCATTCTCAGTGAGTCCAGGGTCTGGCGGCTGTTGCGATTGTGGAGATCCTGAGTCATGGAAGTACGAGATCAATTGCGCATATCATTCGCCTATGCCCAAACTCAGTAGCGCGCAAAGTGCCGAAAAGCCGAGCAAAACTGATTCTATACCAGGCGACCTCCGAAGTGCTTTGCATACGACCATTGGCGCGGCCTTGGACTTCATTCTTGAAACCTTTGCGTGCAGTCCAGAAGACAAAGTTACCGCCACCAACATCAATGGCGATAGCCAGTCCATTCGATCTAATGCGTTCTTTCGAGACTCACAGACCATCAAAATGTCACTTTCTAATGCCATACGACCGTCTGTGTTTACAACAACCCATACAGATGGTGACGAGGATGTTAGTATGATGGATGTCGATGATGCGGATACCGGTGAGAATGAATCGAAAGCGCCATCAGAGGTGTATGCCTGTATCCTTTGGAATGATGAGAGCCATTCTTATCCTCAGGTCATTGACCAGCTCATGTCAGCTGCCGGTTGTACAGAGGCACAGGCTAAGACTACAGCCGAAAATGTCAATTTATATGTAAGTCTGACTGGGAAGGAGCATGCGCGCTCAGCGCTTTGATGATTCTATGCAAAACCTAACTAAAACCCTTTGTTTGGTTTCATTCATCGTTATGTACTACCTCTTTAGGGCCGTGATATCATCAAACTGTCTAGTAATGTGGAGGAGCTTCTCAACATTGCCACGTCTTTGTCTACCATAGGCTTGGCCGTCACCATTCGAACAGCGCACGACACTTTCCGCGAACAAGTTTGTACTTTGTTATTGGATTGGCTGAAAGATCTGGTGAGCGGACGATTAAAGTGCTTTGAAAATATCGAGCAAGGCGATTCCATACTTCGAGAAGTTGTTTGTGATGAACTCTGTGTTGAATATACCCTGCCACCTGATCTGGCTGTATTGTCTCTACAAACCGGGCAAACACGAGGTAGTGATGACGAGAGCGAAGACGATCCGTCAGTCGATATGGATTTTGAGGAAACCGCTGGACACCAGACCACCATTGGAGCAACGGATGCAACTGAGGAAGGATTTGGCGGACTTGATGTTCAGCCACGAGATGTGTGGTCCATGCCTGCCAATGTTCATCGTCGACGTCTGGCTACTGCCATTTCCACAGGCCAAGAAAGCGACTCCGATGCTCAGCATGACACACATTCATCAAATAGTGAGTCAGCTCAGCTCTCACGACGCCATAGACATGCCCGAGCTCATAAGCAAAACGTGCTAAAACGATATGATATCGCTGATCTCAATTGGGATTACAATGCTTTGTTAAATCAATACAACGAGCTGGCTCTGGAAGAAGCCGGTATTCACGACGAGATGTCTGCCAAGATATTCAAATCAACGGCGGTGGGCAAAAAGGTAGCCGATGGCATGTTGACTGGTACCAAATTGAGACAGGAATATGAACGCAAACTACGGTTAGATTATTTAATGCTATTTGATTTGCGACTGTGGAAGGAAGTGCGACTTGCTCTTCGTCAGCTGTTTATATCGTCTTTGGCACCTCGTCCAAACTTCAAAAAACAAATCGCTATTCGTTTAGCTCGAAACTATGTCACGTTAGCCGACGCTTTCTTATTGCGTGACCGTGAACCTGAAAACTCCATTATTTTGTTCTCTGTTCAGCTTTTGACGGTGCCAACCATTGCCTCTTTGGTGGTAAATGAGTGTCACTTTTTGGGTCAGATATGTTCGGTGCTGTCTAGCTTTTTCCTCACTGATTGTGTGTCTTTGCCACTTGTGCTGGATCGCCAACAAGTGTCGATGCGAGTCAATTGTGAGGCTCGCTCGTTCCGAAGTCGGCGTTACTTTAGCGCATTCCACGATTTGCGATATATCATCAACACCGAGCTGGTCAAGGAAAGCATCATTCGCGAACCACTGTATCTTCGTCAGTACATTGGGTTGATCATTATGTTTCAAGACATGAACGCCGTAGTCCGGCAAGCTGATACTCATATTGAATATGAATCAGAAACCTGGGTCAATGCTTTCAACGTCACTCTACAAATTGCCAAATGTTGCCGACAGTTTTCTGAATGCTATGCCATCACCAGCAACGACATGACCAAAATTGAGGAAAGCAAGGCACTTGTTCGGGCTATTCTAAGAATATTGCGCATGTTTAGTGATTGGGTGGCCAGCGACGAGGAGAATGAAATCTCAGAAGCTACTGAACCAGGAAAAGAGAAGCAACCTCAACCTAGAATTGCAGGCATCCAAGAGCAGGAGTACCATATGGTAGAACTCGCGGGAACTGGGTCTTACTGGGTCATCAAGTATAACGTAGCTAATCAGCCCGTGTCTTTCCACCATCCCCTCCATTGGCTCATGGCTGGTCTGTTGGAGAACGTGCGGTTGCTGGAAGATGAGACATTGAAAGAGGCCGGATGGCAAGGCAGCTTCTGCGACCTGATTCGAGGAACTGACCAATGTCGATTCGACTTCATTGATGATCGTCGCTTACTGGCTATTCTTGAATACCCTATTCGTACCATCGTATTGCTGGCTCAAATTCGCGCTGGCGTTTGGGTACGCAATGGCTATGGAGTGCGTAATCAAGCACATCATTATCGCGAAATCTCTCTGCGAGAAAATACTTTTGATGCCGACGTGTTCCTCGTTCAACTCGGATTCTCAGTGGTTGACCCTGATACCCTTCTGGCGACGTTGTTGGATAGATTCCAATTGGACGCATGGTTCGCAGATAAGGCAGAACAACCTGAATGCTATGATGCATCGCAGTTGATCTTCATGGTGGAGGAGTTGCTCAATCTTCTGATTGTATGTGTGGCTGAACGGGCTAATGCTACCGGTATGACGTTGGAACAAAAGGTACAGCGTGAAATTATCCATAGCTTGTGCCTGAGTCCTTTGCCTCACTCTGATCTGGTCAAATCCATCCCTGACCGATTGCACGAAAACTTTGCCTTTGATACCATTCTATCCAGTGTGGCACATTTGAAGCAACCTGAAGGACTACATGATTTGGGTCAGTATGAGCTGTTGAATAAGCATTTTGACGAAGTGGATCCATACTTTTGGCATTATACCCGTAATAATCGCGAAGAGGCTGAGCAAGTGTTGCGCAAAAAGGCTCAACAGAACCAGAATATCGCTCCAGAAGATTATTTCTATCTACCTAAATTGCCCAAAATCATGAGTGGGCCGTTCACTAAGCTGGGCAATTTGTTGCATTCCAAAGTTTTTGTACATATTATTTTCTACGCCTTGTACAACACCAAGCAAGGCAAAACCACTGGAAAAAGCGACACTGTGCTGGACCAGACTCTGCATTTGGTGCTGTTGGCATTGGTCGATGAAAACAATGACTATATAAGCTCCATGACCGATGGCGGTCAGTCTGGTTTTGTTCAGTTTGCATCCACTGTCGAGTTTCACACCACAGAGAGTGGGAATTTGACTCTTCTTCAATTGCTCTTGCAGCTTCTTGATATGGCTGATTTGAAAGATATACATCCCAGGTGTGAATGGATCATCAATCAGATCGAAGCCAGAGGCTCACAGCTCGCTCAGGATATGATACAGCAACGCCGTCAAGACAAAGATAGTCCTAAGACGGATGAGCCAACCGCCGCTATGAACGAACGGGAACGACAGAAGCAGTTGTCAAAGGACCGTCAGGCCAAGATTCTTGCTCAATTTGCCCAGGCTCAGTCTCAATTCCTTGAACAACACGAAGATCTTTATGATGATGAGGATGACGAATTTGGTAGTGTCGATATGGACAGTCAAGCAATGGAAAGTGAGCCTCAACATGCGGACCATAACGAAAAACATTGGCAGACACGGCAGTGGCAGTTTCCAACCGGCACGTGTATTGTTTGTCAAGAAGATGCGCATGACCGATCACAGCAATATGGTATTCTCTGCTTGATTCAAACGTCCAATATCTTGCGTGAATTCCCTCCCGATAATGATGATATTTTGAATGATATCTTGGAATACACAGCTGGGTCGCCACCCGAAGAGCCGGAAGCAAACAACTTGGCTGAAACAAAAATGATTCGTGGATTCCCTCGTCAAAGCCATAAATCTGGCATGTATGCATCGACTTGTGGTCATTTAATGCACATTTCTTGCTTTGATACGTATTGTGCTTCCATTGACGTTCGCCATCAATCTCAGCCGACTAGAAATCAACCCGAGAACACCAGCCGACGAGAATTTGTTTGTCCACTTTGTAAATCTCTGGGAAATGCTCTGTTACCCATCGCGTGGAAATCAAAACGTGAAAGCTACCCAGGTATCTTGTCAGTAGCTGACAATGCGATATATGCCCAGTATCTACAGCAAGAAGTTCACCGTCACGTTGAAGAGTTGGGTGCACTGGTCAAAACCAATGGTCATGGACGGCAACGAAGAAGAGCTGGTACTCCATCTCGATATAGAGAAGGATTTACATCACTCTCGTCGTCCCTTCGTGTGGAGAGCCATGAGATGCCGGCTTCAGATCATGGTATCATACCATACCTCCCACCGTCTACACCACCACCTACCATCTCACAAGATCGTGGGCCCTTGTCAGGGTTAAATTTTGGCTCAGGTGGAAACGCTCCAAATCCATTGGGTCCATTTGGTAACGAAACGCTCAACAATAACAACTTGGAATTGGGACCTATCAGCAAAAGCTATGCTCAACTCTCTGAAGTGATGCGATTGTCATGCCAAGCATTAAGTCTCGTATGCGGCGATAAAACTATGGAAGCGTTGCGGCTATCTAATTTTGTCAAGAACGTTGATCTTTTGTGGTCATTGTATGGGTTCACTATCTCTACGATAGAAATTGCGCTCCGATCTCAAAAGACAGTGACGGTGGAAGCCGGTGGTGAAACGACCAACACGCTAATAGATTATATCGCACCACAGATGCAGACGTTATTGCGCATTTTGCCCGAAACCATTGTTGCGTTTACTAGTGTTCGCAACTCAGGATTGTCTAATGACCCCAAGCTCAACTTGATGGCCATGGGTCGACTGGTTCAACTATACCCATCCATTGCTGTCCCCAGAAACGTGATGGAGACAAGCTTGGCACATGAATTTTCATATCAGAATCAACCTCTTTTATTAGATGACCCATTCCTCGTGCTAGCGGAATTATCACTCTACTATGTCACGGTTCTCGATATACCTGTGTACCATCTCATGCGCACGCTATACCTTGCAGAGGTTGTTAAAGCAACTATAGGTATTATGCAAGCTATGGACGGACGACCCAATCATAGCAAAACACAGGCGCTACTAGCTAAACTCAATTCAGGACCTAGCAGCGTAGCTCCTGGTGCTATTACTGAGTTTGTAGTAGGCGTCATGGAACCTCTTAGCATGAGCCGAGATAGAGTCACTAGCATACTAGCGGATAATGGTGGCATGGGAGAAAGTGCATTCATCAAAACACTGCAAACATTTGTGTTGCCGTTCGTGCGCAAGTGTATGATTTTAATGGTAACACGACATGGTCTGCTGGTTCCTAGCCAACCTACTCAAGCTGATTGGCCAGTCGAACAAGAAATCCAACATTTATGCGGCCAATTACGTTTGCCGCAACTCGCCACGCTATTGGACCGGACTGACATTTTAGCCGAAGAACAATCACTTGTATTGGAATGGAGCCGGGTCTTGGCACTAGAACCCACTGACCAACAGCAATACATCATACCGCTCAACTTGCCGATACCATGCCAACTTGTCAAACTGCCAAGAAGGCTGGATGAATTATTCGAAATCAGTTTAAGGTGTGTGTGCCATCGCTGTGGTACCGTGCCAAATGACCCAGCCCTCTGTCTGTTGTGTGGCACATTTGTGTGCTCCCAAAGCTACTGTTGTTCGGAAGGCGAGTACGGCGAATGCAATCTCCATCAAAGCGTGTGCGGTGGTGAGATTGGCATATATCTCGACGTCAAGCGATGTGTTATTTTATTATTGCGTACAGGCAACGGATGTTTCATCAGTGCTCCGTACCTTGACTGGCACGGTGAGGTGGATCTCGGATTAAAGTAAGGCTATAAAATAACCTTTGTCCAATGAATGAACACTACATATCAATGACCATGACTAACCATATTCTTTCCGACTATCTAGACGCGGCAGACCACAATTTCTGAATCAGAAACGTTATGATGATATAGTGAAACTGTGGTTGCAGCACAGTATTCCAGTGTACGTGGGCCGTAAGCTAGAAGCAACGTATGATTGTGGAGGCTGGGAAACAATGTGATGACGTCGCTGACCTTCTGGCCATACCGCGTGACCCCAGGAAATGTTTTCCAGCCAAGCCACCCAGGATTTTTCTTAATAGAGAACGCTGTATTGATTTTTAAACGTAGTTCATATAAAAGCACTATTCTAGTATATACATACAATAAAGTGCATGATTTTCATAGTTGGATCTAATAGCTGGCCTTTTAACAGGTTTATTTCCCATCGCCCAGCCAAAAAGACGCACTCTTTCGGAGAGCAGAATACGGTCAGCGCTATTCTCATCACTCATCGTAATTTGAGGTTCCGCCCAATTCTTTTTTGGAGATTGCGCTGACCTTTTTTTTTTTTTTTTGTTGGAAAAATTCCCTTTAAATCTCTTTAACAAAGCTCATCACATTACCCTATAACTACTACCACCTTCACACCTAATGGCCTCGTCCCTAACCTTTCAGTTAAGACAACAGCAAAAGGAAGAGTCCAATACGGCCGCCGCCTTAAGCTCAAGTGCCTCAAGTACTTCGCTTCCGTCTCCTCCTAGCAGTTCCTGTGGAGACGACTCATCATCCACATCACCAGACCCATCGACTCATGACACGCAGAAACCTGTGAAAAGGGCCGTTTTGGCTCAAAGCATACCTGCTCAGTCATTTATGAGAAGAGATTCGCTTGGCACGCAGTTGTCTGGCTTGTCGTTGATGGAACAGAAGCAACACCAACCTGCTGCTTCGTTACCAGAAAACTATACGATTGATCACTCTGCGCCTATTCCTATCATTCACCCAGGCACACCCATCAATTCCGCTGCGTCTTCTGTGTCCACCAGCCTTCGACGTCCTTCGTTATCGTCTCCGCGTGATATCTTGGCTACTTCGCCTGCCGGAAGACCTCGTCGACCTTCTGAAGCCAGTCGAAAACTGCGTGTCAGTTCGTTGTCAGAATCAGCTGGTCGCAAGCTGTCTGTTGGCTCATTGTCGGCATTGTCAGAGTCTGTAGGACGAAAGAACGTATATCGATGTGAAGAGTGCGGTAAACCCTACAAGCATGCCAACTGTTTATATAAGCATCGATGGGAACATTCAGAACAATGGGCCATGACTAGTAAACTGAATATTACTAAACATCAGCAAGTTCAGTTGTTGGAAGCTGCTGCCATTCTTGTCAACATGGATTCAACCAGACGAGACAGTCATGGTGCTCTTCTTTTGCCTCCTAATATGAAATCCGAAGAAGACGATATTGATGAAGAGTTGGAAATTGGAGACGGAGACATCCAAGGCAACGGCCAGTCCAAGGAATCAAGAGAATCAACTCTGTCGCTCGATACTGAGGAAGATGAAGAAGCTACTGAAGATGATGAAGATATGATGATGATGGAAGGACTGTAGTAGCTACAGTGTTTTTGGTCCTGATTTTGTGCAACAGACGCTCAACAGAACCTTCACACCCTCCTCCCCCAAACAGAAAAAATCCCTTCGCACCAATCTCGACAACTGGAGGCATTTCTTTTGCCTGCTTTTACCCTTTAACTAGTCTTTTGACGCTACTCTACTCATATATTCTCTTTTTTTCTTTTCTTTTCCAAAGCAATTACAACACCAAGGAAGAAAACATCTCTTACCATTTCTCTTTCTTTTTCTTGTTCTCTTTTGACCTCTTCTTGTAATATTGATTTTCAACAACCTTTTTTTATTTTTTTTTTTTTTTTTTTATTCTTACTCTGCTTCTCCTTTATCTAAACTTTTTGTCCAATGTCTCTTGTTTCCAAGAGTTGGATTCTTCCATATTATCCCCCAACCCTTTACCGTCCCTTTTGGATGCCACCATTGGGGATCTCTCATGGTATATCCATTCGGGCTGAACATCCCCATGGTAAAAAAAGAAAAAAAAATTGATATATATATATAAAAAGGCAAAAGGACACAGGTCTTTTTGGTTGTTTTTTGTTCTATCACACAATTTAGATGGTTGACTTGATCATATTTTCCCTGTGTATGTTTCCTTACATATTTGCATATGTCCGTTATAACCAACTATTATTAATATGCTTTCGTCGTGGAATTGGGGATAATTGCGTCATGTCGCTATTCACTGGTTGTGTCTGCCCCTGCCTGCCTGCCTGCCTGCTGCTCAGCACATCTCAGCGTCAAAGTTTCAACTGGGGTTTGGGCGGCTTATGTTTGCGGATGTTGAAATTTTTCTAAACCGCCAGTTCTATTGGCAAGAAATGGATGAAATATTAGCCCACCATTGCCAGCGTAACGGCCTGCATGGCTACACTCCCCTTTTCATCAAGCTCATATTTTCAATACATCGTATGACAACTGTTGCAGCTCGCAGGGCATCGGGGTGGGGGCCGTCGGCTCTTACTAGAACAATGACAAAAAGCGTAAATATCAACTTAGTTAAAAAGCCCGCTGCTTTATATCCCCTTTGGCCCCTCAGCCAACGGACCAATGCCGTTCGTCGTTGCAAATTGCAGATCGCTCTAAGAAAACCTTACACGCCCCTGCTATCCATTGACCATCATTTAAAAAATTAATAAAACACTATTTTGGGTATGTGACTTTTTATTTGTTGTGTTAAAAAAAAATTCAAGGCTATTACTAGTATCAAGTTCGGCTTTTATACACACGGATATAATAAAGAAACATATCAATATATAACACGTGCAGCGATGAATAAGAAACATTGGGTTCTTTGAGAAAAATAAAAATTGGTAATAACCAGCATCCCATTTATATGTGTATTGGATATATAAAACAAAATGCAATAGGTGTGTGTCTGTTCATAGGTTAATTAACTGTTACCACTGGTGATCAAATGCCTCAAAGGTGTTGAAGGCTGTGGCTTGCGTGATTCTTGTGCTCATTGTGTTCCCCTGCAGATGCCTTTTCACTGCCGTCATACCGGGTATCTTGATCCGCTCCAGCCCCTTTGCTATAATCCTGGTCATCGTCAAGTTCCACATCTTCATAGCCAGGGATCCAGCCCAAGAGCTTTCGACCAATGGCTGGTTTGTGCACGCGGATGAACCACACAGGCACGGAGAACAGAGCAATTACTATACAGATGGCATACTGCGTGATACCAGCCGATCCAGCCTCAACCAGCGGAGCTATAACAAGGTAGACATCCACCAAAAGGAACACAATGGCTACAGGAAGCCAGACCTTGAATGGACGGTGGACATGCTTCATGTCGGGCTTGAACCTCATATACACCAGGCCAGCAATGGTAATACCATACCATAACCAGCCAATAAAGGAGTAAATGTTGGCCAAATACGTGTAGTCGCCAGGGAGACACCATAAGCTGCCAATGATGCCGGTCAAAATTAATGCACGCACAGGGGCCTGGGTCTTTTGGTGATAGTGATTAAAGTATCTAGGAAATATAATGCCGTCCTCAGCCGCTGCCACTAGCACACGTGATGCTGCCCAGATACTGGCATTGACCGCTCCAAATGTTGATAGTACCACCATCAGCGCAAATATGTAGGCGCCAGGTGTACCCCACACAGCAATACCAAGTTGCATAGCCACGGTGGTTGAAGTGGCAACGGTATTGACAGGAAGGACAGCCAAGTAAGCGATGTTGGCGAGAATGTAGGCCACAGTGATGGACACGCAGGATATTATGATGGCCAACGGGAGGTTCTTTTCTGGGTTCTGATTAAAGAGCATTAGCCATCATGGAAACGTTAAAAAAAAAGCCCCTAATCAGTATAATAAATTTTTGCCTACCTTGACTTCGCTAATACCGTAATTTAAATTATTCTAAAACGGAAACAATAATAATTTGTTATTATACTCTGTTTTCTTGATTCATAATACTGTGCTATTTACTACTCACCCAGCCATTATAGGAAAAAAGAGCGAGATACATGGCCGATCCATAGTGAAGAACGTTTGTTGAGCTGCCTTCAAAGGAATTCTCAAAACTAGAGACGTGTCCCTTTCCTAACCACACGAAGCCAATGATAATAATCATGATCAAGGCTAATACTTTTGCGCCAGTAAAAATATTCGACACATAGCTGCCAGCACGTTGAGCCAGACAATTGAAAATGACCACGGCCCAGATACAGCCGATAGCCACTAGTTTGGTCTCATACGCGGGGACATTCTTGGCTGCCGCGCTCGGGTCAGCTGCATTGAAGTAAGCCATATTACAAATATATCCGGCAAACACAATGGCTACCGATGCCGTGCCAATGGCATTGGACAAAACCAGATTACTCCAAGTGAACGACAAAGCTACACATCGCCCGAACGACGCTTTAAGGTATTGATATTCTCCACCGGACCGAACAATCATGCATCCAAGTTCAGCGTAGCACAGCGCTCCCATCATCGACAAGACGCCTCCCAAAGCCCAGATGCAAAGCGCTGCTCCTACTGATACAACTTTAAGCTGTGAGAAAAACAAGTGTCGATTAGTCGCTTTGCCGACATATGCGGTGTTGCATAAATTTGCATGCGCTCAAGGCCAAATTTTCACTTACCAGAACTGGACCAGGTGAAGCAAAAATGCCACTTCCAATGATCAGTCCAACGATCTGTTATACGCGAATCAGTAACCCCATAAATGCTATTGAATGTTTCATCACATCATATCATGCTTGAAAATAACATTTACCATGTTGCAACTGGTCAGCAAACCCATGTGAGGCTCTCGTGCTGGCCCATTGGTAGTACCTTTGCCATGTACTTCATGTACCGAAACTGTTGCTGTGCTAGAAAGCGATTCCCTGTCTGAGTAATCAAACGCGGCTGGAGCCACCTGAACGGACGATTCTCGCCTTGACATTGAGTACTTGGAAAAGACAAACGAGCGTTGATTTATTTTAAAATTCTACAGAAGTCTGGTATTTCAAGAAAACCAGTTTCCAGCTCAGAATAAAAAAAGAGAAAAAAAGAAATATGGTCTTGTTGGTCGAAAACAATGAATTACTTATGTGTGCACTAGGACGCTCTAGATGTATCTTTTGATGTGGAGGGAGTAAAAAAAATATTGCAAAACCAGCATGGGGTTATTGTGTCTGCAGTGAATTCTGATATCATCCATGTAGAAAGCCATTGTTTTCCTACTGTCACAACGTCCTAAAAATGCAAGTTACATGTGTTTCAATCTCAGATATCATAATCAATGCAAGCATTGAGATCGCGATACTTGACAGCTGAACTGAACATGCATTAATAGCAGCTCACTCAATTGAAGAATAACATGTCTGCTTTAATATGAACTTGTTCCCGAATTTCCTGTTGCTATCACCGTCGGTCAGCTTGTATACATTCACCCCTTATTCAATGCATGTTTGTAATTGGTCTGATGTTCTCATAAGCAATGATCCCGAAGACTACAAGCTAGCAACTGGACACTAGACCAGCCAAACCTGCGAGATTACTCAGCAGGCATTCGATAATGCCTATGAGAATGCACAATTCAGATTCTTCCAGATTGGCTCAAGCCATTCATGAATGCCAAGTACTGTTTGTTCCTTTACTTTCTACTCCAATGCCAAGTAACAATTGCTTATGATCTTAGACTGACGTGGGGTGAACACCAATTTTTATTTTGGAATTGTCAATTTATCATAACATAAACAAGAACTTACAACAATGACTTTGGCTGTTCCATTGATGCCGATCTTGCAGTTCCATCAAATGGCCCCCAGCATAGGGCCTCCAGAGCTCTCAGAATACCAACGTACATGTTGATCATATAGCCGACAATAGCTGGAACTAGCAATAACGTTAAGAAACAGCATAATGCCAAGTATTCTCAGGTACCCAGTGACTGCCAAGCTTCTAACGCCAAATCAAAACGAAACATTTTTTCTCTAAGTGGCGAAATGTCATTTGGGGCATTGCGTTTCACCAGAAAGCAAAAAGCAGTCATATTTAGAGTGATTGTTCAAGCAACCCCATAAGTTCTGGTGATGCCAAGGCTATTCTCCTTTCTTTCTTTATATATTCTACTTATATGGCAGCAGCAGCAACAATGTCTCCAGACATTAGCAATCCGTCCAAGATGAATGGTGGACACGAGCTGCTCAAACATGCTTTGCATAACAATATTCATACACACAAGTCGGTCTCCGACGACACTGCTTTTGACGGTGTGGCTGTGAACGCACTCGAGGAGAGACCCCCACTGACCAAGATTAACTCTTCACCGGCCACCACGACGCCAGTGTCAAATCCGGCTGTCCATTCCAAGCGTCGCCGTCGTTTGACTTTTCGACCACGCATGACCCCATTAGATCTGGCTAACCCCGAATCTACTAATGATCAATTTCGCGGGTTTTTCACATTGTTTTGGCTGGCCATGGGTTTTTACGTTATACAAACTGTCATACGGTGCTATGAACAGGAAGGTATTTTGCTATCACTTGTCTTCTTCCGGTTATTCTCTAAAGACGGCGTGGCTCTCATGGTATCGGACTTGACTATGGTGTCAATGACGTTGTTTTCCGTGCCTTTTTCTAAGCTCATGCTAAAGGGCTGGTTACCTTATGACCACATTGGTTTCTACCTTCAACATATTTTCCAAGGCTTTTTCCTATTCATCAACATTTACTGGACCTTCTGGAGGTACGTAAAAAAAAAAAAATTCCTCAGACAGCTTATCAATATCCTGGCTGACTCACAATACCAACTTATTTTTTCCTGTTTAGGGATTGGCCTTGGGTTCAATCTGGATTTTTTACTTTGCATACCATTGTCATGATGATGAAAATGCATTCCTACACCGCACTGAATGGCGAATTGTCTTTGAAGAGACGTCGCCTAAAATATCTCAAGCAGTATTTGCCCAGTTGGATTGCAGAACATCATAATGGCGAAGGTAGCCCGAAACTGTCTATTTCGCCGTCACTTAGTGATGTGCCCGATGACATGTCAATTGCTTCGGAAATCTCAAACAAGTCAGAAAGTGATTATCAGGGCTATTCCCCGGAAGATGCCGCAGAGCTCAAGGCTATGGAGTCTGAGATTGAGCTGATTGAAGAGGATCTTGTGCACGGCAAAACTGTATTCCCGAACAATGTTACCATGAAAAACTATTTGGACTATTTGCTAGTGCCTAGCTTGGTGTATTGGATGGAGTACCCCAGAACTGACCGGTAAGATATTTTATTTGAACAAAAGGGCTTGTAAACTTGAGATACTGGAACTAATTGTTCGCCCCTGAAAATTCCCATTTTAGCATTCGCCCATGGTATGTTTTTGAGAAATCACTGGCTACTCTCGGTAGTTTTTTGCTTCTCTATGTCACCACCGAACGTTACATTTTGCCCAAGCTCTATGATCCCACCATGTCTGAGCCGCGCGTCATTGTGGAGCTGCTATTCCCGTTTATGATCAACTACTTGCTTATTTTCTACATCATCTTTGAATGTATTCTCAACGCCTTTGCTGAGATCAGCAGGTACGTCTTGGCCCCACAATGTGGCACTTCTGATTTAGTGAGGCTTGGCATGTTCCTGACACTTTGTGTTTCTTTTAGATTTGCTGATCGTAATTTTTATGATGATTGGTGGAACAGTGTCACATACGATGAATTTGCCCGAAAATGGAACAAGCCCGTGCACCATTTTCTATTGCGACACGTTTATGCGTCTTCCATGGAGGCTTACAAGCTGACCAAGACAAACGCTACATTCTTGACATTCTTCCTGTCGTCTTGTCTTCATGAACTGGTGCTGGTCATCGTCACGCGCAAAGTACGAATGTATCTTTTCATTTTGCAGATGTTGCAAATACCCCTGATTGTAATTGGCCGCCACCCTATTATTCGCAAACGCAGCTGGCTGGGCAATGTTTTCTTTTGGGCTGGCATGTTTGTTGGTCCTCCACTGCTGGGCATCCTGTATTGCCGGGAAGTTTTCTGGACTTCCATGAAACAAGCCGGCGCCATCTAGGTGAATACCTGGCCAATTCTTATCCTTCCCTTATCACTGCGCAACATTTTCAATTTCACTTAGATAACTAGTACCGTAACCCTCATCCCTAAAATAAATCATATTGTATTTATGTTTATGTATAAAGCTGTGGATAGTCCAGTGTATCCCCATTTTCCTTTCCATTCTGCTCAAAGATTTCGCCCTTTAACAGCATTGAAGTCAACAAATCTGAGCAAGGCGACGTAGGTCACATTTATTCTATGTTAATAACTGTAGTGTGTTTGTTATCCATAGTGCCTGCAACAATCAGATTCTCATAATTGACAATTGGAACTCCCTCAGGAGTAGCCGATTCCTCCACATGTAATATTCTGCCATCTCTTGTCACTTTGTGCGCTATCCTGTGCTTGTCGCCGAAAGAACGGCGAACGTAGTATGCCTTACTTGTACGCATAACGCTGTAACCTACCTTCTTTAACTCGTATACTGTCAGCCCATGTGGCATGACTATATTGCCCTTGAAATCATAATCTACATAGCAGAGGTAATTGCGGGAAACAATATGTTCGTAGTGACTTGCATTGTCAATTACATGTCTAATCAAATCAACTTTGTTGATGGCCCTGGATTGATCACCTAGTTCTTCAAAATCCATCACATACAATTGGCCACGAACCATATCATGCCATGACCAATTCTCAGCGTATAGAGCCACAAATGCTGCCAATAAAAGACCTTCAACAACAATACAGAGTGAGATAAGACTTGTTGGATCTATGTTGTAATTCTGTAAAGTCTGATGGTTGCTTAGTGCCCAACCCGTCACTCCGATCAATGCTGAGATCAATAACATAAATATCATGCCGACAGTGAGCCTGACATCCTTTTTAAAGCCTCTGCTGGTGATCGTCTCCAAATAGGGAACTTGTTTATAAAGATCATAGCAGGCTGAATCGCTCACGTCGAGCCAATCATTGAGTGCTGGACAAAGAGTTTCGAGATCTAATCTAAGTAGCTTAATATCTAATGTCGATAAAAGGTTGTTATATTCATTTTGAAAATCTTGCGAACAGGGCACTAACAAATTGTTGTATGTTGAATTGATGCAAGTGACATACTCTGTGGTTAACGATGACGGGGCGACTGAAGCGAGCCCAACGTTATTCAAATCATGCTTTGCGGCAGAAAGATCTCCGTATATCGCAAGTGTGCTTAAAAAGTGTAGTAGCGTGATGGCCAAGTGATGGTACACTCTCTTTATTTCCTGGTCCTGGCAAAGTATCCTGACGGAATTCACTTTCTTATAATAATCTTTAACTTTCCTCGAAGTCATTTCCACCTCGGTAAAGATAGTTTGCAAACCCGATTTCAGCACCGCTGCAGCTATCTCTAGCTGCACAATATATTTTCCACTATTATGGCTATCCATAACCAACACAATACAATCAGGTTGAATTTGCTGTAAGGTGAACAACGCTGGATGATGATCGATGTCTAATACACGTGTTGAAGCGACTTCAGCTTCGGTTTTTCGTAACTCAAACACTTCTCTCCACTCTATCATTCTGCTCGTTAGCCATGTATCGATACACTTGATAAATGTAGAGTATTGGATACTCTGATTCTCCAGAACAGCAGTGGCAACTTTGTAAACTGAGTTGATATCGAATGCTTCGCAAGTCAAGGCCATACATGTGTCCGATCCCAGCTTTTCATTGAAAGTACTCCCGTATTTGAGGAAGAAAAGCTCGTCATCCAGCGCTGTCTTGCTGTAGGCATTATTTAAAAGATTCTTCATCTTTGATAGACTGCTGTTCATATTGGAGAGCATAATATTAGTTTGCAATTGAAGCTGCAACTTTGAGTGTTCAGTTTCTGAGGCGTTTTTATCATATGCCCACTTCTGTACTACGGCACAGCAGCCCAAACAAAGGCTTCTTATGAGCCGCCAATTGTTGACCTGAATATGCGCGGACCACCCACTGCCACCCACTGACTAAGTCTGCGCAGCTCACTACTCGATCAAACGTTATGAACGTCACGATGTTTATCCTATAGCTGTTCACTTTCAGAGAGCTGCAGTTCTGGTGCAAGCATGCGGCTTAACATTTAAAAAGCATCAAGGTAGCGAATATCTCCACGTTCAAGCTTGATTTTGGTCATGGAAACTCACTCTGCTGACCTCACAACTACGCGTCAAGCTGATGACGCGGAAATCCAAAGCTCGCGAAATGAGACTTGATCAAGCCAAAGTCAGCGAGACTTGCGTCAACCACTTGCTACCTTCACAAATACCATGAATCACTTTCCATCGCAATGGGGTAAGCCCCGTCAAGAGAATGTAGACGAATACAACACTGTCCCTCTTTACAACAACTTACCACAGTCCGCTGCCGGCCCAATGACCAGAACTCAGTAAGTACCTTCAGATCTCGACCTCATTATTTGGTTACAGTTGAAAGTATGTTGTTCGATTGTAGACTTGCAGCAACCGTCGGCAAACTTTAGAGCTTAAAATGCACCACACCTTAAAATACTTACAGCTGCACACGACATACATTTTCCTCTATTGCATGGTCATTTATTTGTACCTGACCGCGAACTTCTCTTACAGACAACCTATTGTTACTGGTTCATCGGTCATTGCTCTTAAATACAAAGACGGTATTATGATGGCTGCTGATAACTTGGGTAAGTTTTCAGACTACTGATGGACTCATGTGATGACCGAAACAGAAACTCATACTTTTTCCTTTACTTAGCTTCCTACGGTTCATTGGCTCGTTTCCGCGACGTCGAGCGATTGAAGGCAGTCGGTGAAAACACTATTGTTGGTGCATCTGGCGATATTTCAGATTTCCAATATTTGCAGCATGTTCTTGATAGAGTCATGTAAGAACAGCGTCCCAATATGATAGGGAGAATCGTGTATCTCATACTAATCACCGTCTTCATCATGTACAGGATTGATCAACATTGCGAAGATGATGGTCATACTCTCGGCACCCCGCATATCTACGAATATCTTTTTAGAGTCATGTACAACCGTCGATCCAAATTCAACCCATTGTGGAATGCCTTGATTGTCGGAGGTGTTCACAAAGGCGAGCGATTCCTCGGCTACGTTGATTTGAAAGGCACCACATACCAGAACCCCACCATCGCAACGGGATTCGGAGCTCATCTTGCACAACCTATTCTGAGAAAGGCTGTTGAAGGCAAAGAAGATACGCTGACTGAAGAAGAAGCCATCAAAATTATCGATGACTGTATGAGAGTTTTGTTTTACAGAGACGCGCGATCAATGAACAAGGTAAGACATGCTTACGATGATAGAAGTGATGAAGTAATATTTAACTAAACATGTGGATGTTCGAACGTTAGATCCAAAGAGCGAAAATCACTGAGGCAGGATGTGAGATTACTGATCCATACAGTGTCTCCACTGAATGGGGATTTGCAGAAAAGATCATGGGCTACGGTGCATAGGAGGTGTTTAAATAAACTTTTATATTTCCATTTGTATATTGAGGTTGGGATGATTTCATAGAATGAGGAATGTTTGATGTCGGGCGAGATAAATGTGCAAATATAAGGGAACAAGCAGCATAAAGAAACACTTTGCCTTGAGGGTACAATTCCAACTATATTTTTATTATGACACTTATATCACACGCAAATCTGCAAAGATTAACAAATCTTAGTTGACTACCGACATGTTCAGAGTCACTACTTCAGGCAATCTCCTTGTCTTGAGGACTCTTCCATGAGTAGTTCTTGTAAGGAGCAAGAATCTCATTGATCTTGGCCAATGTAGCTGTTTCAACCTCTGGAACCTGGGCAGTTCCGGCTTCTCGAGCCTTGACAAGCTTCCAGGCAGCGATAGCTTTCTCGACTTCCTCTGGCTTTTCCAGGCCAATGACAGTGGTATTAAGACCAAACTGGTCACGGCCGCTGAATGAAAAGGTGCTTGCCAGTTCAGCAATGCTCAAGCCTTGTTCTTGCGCATAAACTGCACATTTATGTGCAGCAGCACGAAGCTCGGAGTGGGCAGGGTGCCAATCAGGCGGGCCAGCAGGTCGGAACAATGCCATACCGAGAGGGCTGGCATTAAAGACATATTTGACGCCAGCAGCACGGAAACGAGGAGCAAAATCAGCTAAACTAGTGTTTTGAAGTGTATAATGGCAGTACGACAACACTGCATCAAGAGGTTGACCCTTTTGATGTTGATGTTCAGCAATCTTCAGCAACACAGGAAGAGGGTATCCAGAGCAGCCAACATTTTTAACCACGCCTTGTTGCTTCAACTCAAACAACGCTTCAAGTGCACCGCCGGGACCAACGACATCCTCAAAAGGAACAAATTCAACGTCGTGACAGTAAACAATGTCCAAATACGACGTCTTCATACGTTTACAGCTTTCTTGAACCGATTCACGCGTCCTTGCTGCCGAGTAATCGCAATCCTTGGTTGTGTATCCATATCGGCCACATTTCGTGGCGATATAATAAGAGTTTCGTGGCCATTCTTCTTTCAACTGCTCAAGAGCGTCTCCGAGAATGTACTCACTGCGACCATAGTACGGCGATGTGTCAAACAAATTGATGCCTGTGGGAAAATCCACATATTGGTCAAAGGATTCAATGCCTATGGTTCCGTGTGTAAAAAATGTTACCGTTTTCCAGAGCAGCTTTGCACGCTTGCAGTGGCCACCCTTCTTCGATCTTATCATAGACGCCAGATAAAGCGCCAGCGCCGAAAGAAAGCTCGAAGACTTGAAGTTCAGTTTGAGACACCTCCTGCAATGTTTCGAAATTAGCATTCGCGCGTGACCATGATAGCGGAATGCTCGGCCACGTTGGTATGTAAATGAACGCCAAGTACCTTCACCATGTTAATGAGAATAAACTGTGGTAAAGCTGTCTCACAGTCCAGGAATAAGCTGTTATGTACACCTCAATAAAGTTCCTGAGTGTCCCGGTGCCAGCAAACCAGTCCCGTCGCAGTCACTCCAGCCTTGTCCTGCCAACGGCACTGAACATCATCAATACCAATCAGCCCGTTTGTGCTACTACAGTTTTCTGACGTTTTTAAGGAGGTAGAGGGTCTGAAGGCGTACAATTGATTGTTTGATGGGTCATTGTTGCTGATACTGAAGCCACATGTTGTCATTCTTCTCTGCACTGTCGATGCCTGCCCACGCAAAATTTGAGAAAAAGCAAAACCTCGCCATAGAGATGACACAATATGCTGGTTGCTCGATTGGCAGCTGTAGCTTCCCAAGGGATGGAAAAAGCCCAAAAAATCCTTGGAAGCTGTGGGCCACAACCTTAATTCGACTCATCAAGCCACTTTGCGGAAGATTGCTCAAAGGTACTTTCCCGGTAATTAGCGTTAATCAAATTTCTCATAGATATGAGCACTTCTCACACTAAATCCATTGCATAAATTAAATCTAAAATCCACACACACATGTTGACAATGCTCTAAATCCCTTGGTTTACGTTCAATAAGCTTATCAGATGTCATCGCTCAAGTAATCAGTTATTTGGTTTATTGGGGCGTCACGTGTATAGCACACAGATGAGATGAGCTTGAATATGGCATGGGAATGACACACAGCACGTAGGCAAGCAGGCAGGCTCACAGATACGATACGACACATGGCAGCCAGGTACAACAATCAACATCATGGAATTTTGATGTCTTACCAGATAAGCAATTTGTACCCTCATGATCTGTTATATCATCGATTAACTGACAATGTGACAGGTTCCATCGAGACATTAGGGTCATCCTCCAATTTAGGGCTCAGCGGTCATTGAATTCCCCCCACTCGCCCGTATATGAACTGCAACTGTTAAAATGACATCTGAAATAGCCCATTCTCCTGATAACTTCTCAATGCGGAACATGTCTTACGACTCGATATCCCCTCCAGCTCAGGATCCCTTGGATACAATACCACATTCCTCATCCTCGAAATCTGCGTCTAGATCTCGATCCATGGTCGCTTTAGCCATGTTGTGCATGTGTATTGCATCGTTTGTGGTCCAAACTGAGCTGGCTCAGTTCGTACAGCAGACAAGCGACTTTCGAAAGCCATACTTTATATTGTAGGTGGAGATTAGGGACTTATGGAGACTAAGCAATAGCAAGCAGGGGGCTAACAATTTTTCTTTCTTTCTGGGGTATTTTAGATATATCGGTCACTCATCGTATATGCTCATTTTGCCCATACAATTTGTGACGGAATATTTTAAGCGCTGGCATTCAACAAGGTCGGCATCAAGTTTCCGAGAAAGGTGTAAGCAAGTGTTTCAAGAAGCTTTTGCTGACTTTAAAGGGGATTTGGCTGCATTGGTGCGCCACGTACGACCAGACGATTATCAGACTACTTCATTGGAGGAAGCTTCGGAAGATCAGCTTGTCAAATCATTGCACATGAGCCCTCGCCAGCTTGCATATCTTGTACGTATCACTTTGGCTTTGGCCATCATGATCACTGTACCTGCGTACCTCTGGTATATCACTGTCAATTTGATATCGACTGCTAGCTTGACGGCAGTTTACAATACTGCTTGTTTCTGGGCTTACTTATTCTCCATCCTTCTACTGGGTGAGCATATCGTAACTCGCAAAGTGCTTGCCATCGTGCTCTGTATCCTTGGCGTGCTGTTCATGGCATTTTGGAGCAGCGAAGATACCGAAAACCGGCATAATCCTTTCGGTATTCCGATGGCGGTCATGGGTGCAGTTGCATACGGATATTACGAAGTGTTTTACAAACAATACGCTTCACCTCCTAAAGCTTCCGTGTTGTTTGCTAACGTGGTAACTGGATTGATGGGAATTACTTCTCTGTTCATACTTTGGATTCCCATTCCTATTTTGCACTTTTCTGGCTATGAGGTGTTCGAATTGCCATCCTGGACCACTCTGGGATATATATTTGGTATTGCTGTCACTGGCGTAATGTATAACGCTGGATTTATGTGCGTTATTGCGCTTGTCAACCCTGTGTTTGCTGCCGTCGGCATCATGCTGACTATACCCGCCGTAGCGGTAGCAGATGTCTTGGTCACTGGCGTAATGGTACCCATGTCTACGATTGTAGGAAGTGTATGCATCCTTTTAGGCTTTGCTGCGCTAAGCTATGAATTATCCAAAGACGAAGACGATAGCAGTTTTGAAGCTCAAGGCTGAAGCTCGCTATAACTCATCACACATTTTTGCTTTCAAATGCCGCAGCTGCCAAAGTCCATAGACTTTTGGAAAAAAAAAAAGGCCATATTAGACAATCTCATTATCCATCCATCCATTCATCCATCCTTTCTTCTTCTATTGATCATGTACAATATGCAATGCCTGTCAATATAATATAATGGTACGTTATCTCATTTATTCATCCATCCATCCCGTCGTTCCCCTTTCCCTACACCGTAGTTATAACTGGTTGCGAATCGCTTAATTTCCATCGATTTGAAGACTTTTAATGCTGCGGAAGATCCATATTCAGTGTACTTACACTTTGTACGGAGTCATTCCTGTGCCGTACTCTGTTTATATCATTGAGACATTTCCCTATCTATTTCGTTTTTGCAATAGCTAACACAGCCCATTTTTGTCTTCCAGGTGTATTTAGTGTGAACGTAGTACTACTGTAAATAAATTTATGAAACATATCCATCATGCTGTGTCTGCTGCATTATCCAATATTCAATATTAAGTGAGCTCAGTGTTCGAAAAGAACCAGATTACATCACACGATGCTCCGTGCCAATTCCTAATTGTTCATTCAGGTACACATTGAGTTTTGCAGGATTCAAATGTACAGCTTTCGCGTTTTAGGAAGGCTGACAGTAGGAATATCCTAACGGACATTCTGGTCAACGCTACAAATATCAAGGTAGCTAGTCAACCGAGACGGCAAGTAGGATCATCACTAAACATCCATATTATAGGTATAATCAATCATAGCAGACTGCTATCAGACGTTCAATTCGCGTATTACATATCAAATAAGTCTACGGACATACATATATTATTCTGCTCTCAACATCATATTGTACACACAATATTCTTAGCAATATGGATCAAGAACACTAACTCTATATTTAGCATACTCCCACTGTTCTGGATATTGCCTGTAGTACATCCATTCAATTATGCTTGCTATTATACAATCATCTGGTACTTATCGTGTGCCTGAATGGTGTATCCCAAGATTTATGGCCACGGATTGCATTGTGACTGCGTTATGGGACATTCAATAATTGCTGGAAAGCTGAGGCGTGCTGAGCTTCGCAAGTCGTTAACAATGGATAAATCTTCAGAGTATATACGTGAACTCTTATCACAGCATGATCCGTTAACGGTTATTAGCGAGGTTCAGTCCAAACATGGCCTAGATTTACCCAATGTTGGCGCAGTGTACCCTCTTCTTGACTTTCAGGGCTACACGCGGCACGATGTGCACAAAGCATGTTTAAATGCAATCACTGGCAGCATTCTCGCAAAAGTACACGATCCCGATTTCACAGTAGACCAGTAAGCATATATTACGACGCATGCAACTTACCGTCGCTATCTTTGTCCTCTAACAATACCTTTAGATTCCAGAAACTACTGTCTCAAACGCTTCCCTATATCATGGAGCCTAACTTACAAGCGATACCGATGGCGCTCCTCCAACGTTTTCCTGACAAAGTCGAAGATGACGTTTTACTGATGTTGAAGGACGACCCAGCGCTATTTGAGGTATATCCAATCTTCTAATATAGTACCGTGCCCTAGATTTATGCTGACAGACTATTTCAAAGCAATGTCCAATGAACATCAAACGACGTATATGGAAATCCGATGAAGCATTTTTCCAAACTCATCTACTTCGATATTTCAATACATACCATCACGATGCTGCATTACAAAACTTGCTGAAAACTTCCAAACCGGAGCGAATCGGGGAAGTCTTGAATGAAAGACGACAACATCCAGTTGTGCAGCAATTGATTGAGATCATTGGACGCGAAGCTAAACTATACCGTATGTTTACTGAGATGATCCGAATTGTGTTCCAATCCACGCCACATCCGATTTTGTCTACGCTGAAGTTCGATGTGCTAATGCGACTGCACGAAGACGATATACGAGAAGTAAGTTTGCAGCAGTATATTAGTGTGACTGAACTTGGCGTGCTTCGTGCAGCTGGTCGCAGTGTGTATCAGCGATTAATTTCAGAATTATCCTTTCATTAGATTTATGACAGAGACCCATGCCATAAATTGACTTGGACGCTCAACACCTGTATACGAAATCAGTCCATGGATACTGCTCGAATCAACAAGATTCGAGAATGTTTCGATGATGCTAAGCGAGAGCCCAAGCTTTATGCGTAAGTGTTCAATTTTGCAGGACGGATCGAAGTTTGAGACAGCCAGTGATCTGACACTTTGTTTTTTTTTTTATTGGAAAGTGACTTTGCATTAATCTTGATGGATCCTGCAACAACTGAGCTGCTCTCCAAGTTTATAGTAAAGTGGATTCGCATGAGTGTAGATGAGAATGTAAGCTATCAGTTGCTCCTTACCTAGTCACTATCAGCTTAGCTATATTGAAGACTAATTATCGGTATCATAGGCGCCACAAAATTTGGAAGAGCAATGGCAATGGGCATCTAGAATGTTGAATCTCGGTAATCATGCTCATGATATTGCGGTATCTATGAAATACAAACCACCGAAAATGGATAGAGAGGTGTATTCACAGCTTTGGAACACCATTGGTTCATTAATTCTGGAAGAGCAGTATGACAACGAGCCTGGCATTGATACCGACCGTGATATGGAAGCTAAGGATGCGCAAGTGCTCGAGGCGATGTTACCCAATGATCAAATTTCACGAGACGTGTTCTGTCAATATGTTCTCGACCGCACTGTTGAAGGTGATATTCACTCTCTGTCACGGTGCCTCAAACATATACTGGCATCCCTTCCAACATCCGACGACAACATTTTGCATACATACACATACCAGAGTTTCTACACGACATTCATCAACCTTTTAATTCGTTTGCATCTTGGTAAATGTGTGGCACATCCTCGTTGGCGAACCGTTGTCATGGACGAGTTCCTGCTCAAATCCGTTGCGTGGGATGTTTCTGTGCATTTGCAGCTTGTACAAATGTTCAGCGCCTACTTTGAGCCCAAGCTGGTCGGCTCTTTAGGTGACCAGATTACTATAGTGGAGAGCTGGGCCAACACTACCTGTGGTCAAATTGACACGTCTAACACAAAGGTAAGAAAGGGCTGGACTGAGCTTGTGCCAACGTTCGCTACTTTCAATTGGAGATATTAACCTGTTTATATAGAATACAAAGGAGCTGTACGACGCATATCACGGACTATTGGAGAAGTCGCACAAGAGTTTCGAGGGTCAATATGGAATCACGCCGTCAGTGGTATTGCAATTCCTGCGATCAACATTTGGATCGGATACACCAGCGGCTGGCGATCAAGAAACAGTTCGAGACAAGTCGCATACACCCAAAGATGACCCCATGGAAGAATAAGCAACTTTTTTCACATAGTCTATCTCCTAGATTTTAGATATTGTAGTTGCGGTTGAGTGGTCTTTATTTACGTTCATATCAACTACTTTGTACAGAAAACCATATTATATTATTCCTTTTCTTTGCCCTTGTCTTTGCTCTTCTCTTTACGATTCTCTTCCACTTCTTTACCGATTGTTTTGATATTGCCAAAGAATCCCACAGAAGCAATGGCTTGTTTTTCAGTCTCGGTTGCTGTGGCTGGAGTTACGGCTTCTACTGCTGAATCTTTAACGGTTTGTTTGCTCAAAAGTAACTAAATGACCAATGATGATATTAGCATGAGGCTGTACTGAGTGTTGAGCAATGCGGAACTTACCAATGCCAATTTTTTGCGTGAATCTTCAAAATCAAACAACGTAGAGTACTCTTTCACTTTGACCTGTATCATTTCTACAGCCGCATCATCCTCTTTCAACATATCATCCAAGATTTTGAGTCTCTCACGATCCAAGCGACATGCTTTCAGACGCTCAAATACTTGAGCCTCTCTGTTTGCCGCCGACTCTTCTCTACCATCGTTGGTAGCCGCTTCAGCCGTATGAATTGAAACTGCATCATCGCCTTGAACCGACTGATCTTCATCCATGACACGCCGCCGTCTTAACCGAATCCATTTTCGTCGCCGCGCGAACGACCTCATGTGTGTGTAATTGCCGTGCCATACTGAGCCACGAAACGTAAATGCGTACTCCCAGCCTGCTTCATCAACGTCACCTGTCATATCAGCAAGCCAATCTTTGTTCATCTATATGGAAAAAATAAGTTTAGGCATAGCCCGATATAAATTATGGATAAGTATGAGAAATGACTGTACCCATTGCCATAATGGATTGGGGAGAGAAAAGGTATGGATATCCATGGGGGTATATCTGCGATACTACGATTAGCACTCATCTCCATTAAACGAAGATTCCATGCTCAATGACCTACTTCATATTTCTATCGCACCATGGGCTCGGATCGAATTGAAGCAAACTAGATACACGAGTCAATAATTACATCCCAGCCAAATCAATATGTATGTAGTAATATACCTCTTGGAGCTGTACCCAAAAGTGAAAGACCTGTGAAAAGAGTGATTAGAACCAATTGCATTGATATAGTATCAATTTTTATGACATTCACCCTCGCTGACACTCGTATAGAACGTCGTATTCATATTCATCGTCGTAGTTTCTGCTGCTGCTGCTGCTGCTGGACTCTGTCATAGCTTCATTGAGCCGCAAATTGTCAATGAGAGAAGGCTCAGGGGTATGGGTAGCACGCGACTGCATCGAAGGTGTGGCATTTTGTCGACGAATGCTAAGCGATGGCGCTTTGGAGTCTGATGACTTGTCTGCGGGCGATGCTGGAGGAGGCACCTATAAAAGCGTTTTGCAACAGCGATTGAGTTCAACTACCCCTTCATACACGGCGACACCGTCATTAATAATCACCTGAAGCGTCTCTGCCATAGTAGCTAGCTGATATTTCCACTGTTTGCAAATGCGTTCAGAAGAAGTAACGCTAAAGCGTCTAGTGGTATGTTAAGATATTGGCTCGTAATGTGCCCGTTTCAGAACAACGAACCCGAATGCATTGCCTCTTTTGGATACCAGATCATAGGTGACTGCTTCTCTTTAAGCATAAAAGCACGATCTGTCATTTGGTACAACAACTTTTCAAGAATAGATACTACTTGGCTATTTATTAAATATCAATAACTAAAAATTACATATTAATAACTAAAATTCATTTAGTTGAAGCAATTCCATAGCGACTGAGGAGTCCAGATGGGCCACAGATTGTTATAAGGAATAGGACTTTCATGACCCTGGTAGGTGTGGCAGAATTTCGAGGGATACTGCATAGTAACTGCACGTACAGGTGGATCCGCTTCGCTGAGATCAGCACCAGGCTCAATTTGGCCAGTCTTGCCGGCAACAATAGCTACGAGTCTTTGAACAGCCTTAAGTATGGCATCACCGTCCTCGTCCCATGCGTTGGCGATAACGGCACCGTGGTTTATTGGATCGGATTGCGAAACAAAGTCGGCCATGTAGGTCAGTGCATCCAGGTTAAACGCCGCATAATGGAACGGCAAGGTGCGCGATTCTTCCATCGGTTGGACCCCGTTACCTGTGATTTGCTTGGGAAGTTGTGTGTTGAAAAATGTTTCCACCTTAGACTGGGTAAGACTGTAATCACCTATGAAGTCACTCATAGTAATTAAAGTGTCCACATAGTAGCTGAGATGGTTATTAGTTGACTTGCTTTCATCAATAGCGATCTAATGATGGCAATTAGCAGATATTAATGAGATGTACAGCAACTTAAAAAGGGGTTACAAACCGGATTATCTAGCAGCCACTTTTGAAATTGTGAGAACCTAAAGCGTAGGATAATATTAATAAACGATGATGACTTATATAGATATAGAATTGTGGCAATTACCATTTAACCATGCCATCTGTATCTTTTTGGCCCCATTGGGGAGCTTTTGTCAATTGAAGGAGTCTGATTGCTCTTATGGGGCTGACTAGCGTCCGGGCGCTGATGATACCTTCAGCGCGTCCAACGTGTGTGGCCGATTTGCCATTGCCCCGAATGATTTGGCCATACTCCATATTAGGGTTCATCAAAGTAGCTGTAAAAATATTGTATCAGGTCACCTTTATTTCACATTCTCAACGCTAGGTAGCGTCAATCATCAGCAGTAGTTATTGTCATTGTCTTACCAGGATTCAAAAAGAAGGCACGAAGCATGTTAGCAGCCTGTTGCGCATAAGCACCTTTATTGAATACCGCATAAGCGATAGCGAGCGTCTCGGTATCCATGCTCATGGACTCAAGATTTTTTTGATCCAAGAGATTGTATACATCGGGATTGACCTGACCGTCCTTTTGCACGAAAGGACAATCGTTATCCTTGTCAGCTGCTGTACAATTTGGTGAAGGCCACCAGTACGGAGCATAGGTTAACCTGTCAAGTGGTTGTCAATAATTAGCTCTTTAACACAATTTGTGTTCGCCTTCCAATTTACCAGTCATGCTTGTTCCCAGAGGGAGGCAAAAAAGGCTTGTTCACAATAGTGTAAACAGGCTTTTGTACTGCTTCATCAGCCAGTGTCTGAAGCAGCTCGTAAGCAGGATTAGGGAACCCATCGGCGTGAGGAGAACCAGTATCAGGTGAAGTACCATTCTTGGGAGGGGAACCAGTAGGGGGAGAAGTACTATTATTGGGAGGAGAGCCCGTGTTCGGAGCAGTACCGTTGTTTGGGACGGTACCATTGCTCGAAATAGTACCATGCAGATACATATCATTCAAAGAAATGGTGTCACTCATAGGAGACGTACTATTCATGGGAGAAGTGCTATTCATAGGAGAAGTACTATTCATTGGAGAGGTACCGTTCATGGAAGGGATGCTGTTGCCCTGATACAGCTCCGCATTCTTCATTATGGTGTAGAGACTCTTCCACTCCAATGTGTAATTAGAAAAAAGAATCGGCGTTTGCACAACTGGAGTCAGCCGCTTTACAATTACTCCGGCCCTGGATACATGTACAGCGGCCAGTGACAAGGCTAAGACAGCGGTAGGAACTTTCATTGGGTTATGTCAATAAAGCAATGTAAATAAAGAGGTTAAGTAGTCAAACAAACTAACGAGCCGAATGAAGCATATATAAAGATTCTTTCCACAAGTGAGAAACGGCGTCTTAGATTTTGTTTGCATTTGGAAGCCAAAAATAAAAAATGTGATAGCTCAGGTGCACAGACAATGGCATTGCGTGGTGGCGTCAACTGGAGGATTGGTCTTTATCCACCACGAAAGGCAAAATTTACCATATAATTCTTAACGTACAGAAACATGTATCAGCAGTATCTTAAGGGCAAACGCAAAGCAGTTGCGGAGAGTAGTGCACTTTCAAGGGCCATGCCCCCTTTGCACCTACAATGGATGAGCTAGGTTATGTCGCCGTATCATGACCAAGCTCCATTTCAATGCATATTCATAGCACTGCCTGCTACCATCTGACAAATGCTGACGACGCAATGGTGTAAATACGTTTCATTTCTAAGCCTTTGGTTCGTCGATTGACTGTAGCCATCGCGTCTCCTTAAAGTGGAGAAACCTTGGTTCCTAATAGCCGTAGTCTAAAATTTCTCAGGAATGTTTCACGTTAGCAGGCTGTGTATTCTCATAGGCGTACCGCTACAATTTTTTCTCACCATTTGATGTGGGCTTTACAGTAATCCACGTCATCATTGTCTCTCAATCTTGAAGCCATGATGGATAATGTTAGAAATGAGACAGTATTAAGCTTCCATGTTAATCCCAAACTGCGTTTTTTCCTTTTTGGGAAAAAATTGGATAAATTAATTTTAACATTCGCATTGCATTGTCCAGTTCTGTTGCTTCAAATTTATAGAAGGAAAGAGACTGAGCCATAACTATTGTCATAGTCAGTTTGAAGTTTGAGGATGTAATATACAGTTAGATACTGCTCGTACATAGCCACGAAAATTGGATGGCCATTTCGGGAGTGGTGGAGGCAAAACTTTTAAGGACTGCTGCTTCTCATCACTCAACCACAGACGCTTTATTTTTATGTGCAGGCTCTTTATTTTATAAGTGACATTTCTTTGGTAGTACATTACTAATGATACATACTCTTATGATAAATAGACATGTCAATAACTCTTAGCTAAAGCAATTCCACAGCGAATGAGGAGTCCAAAGTGGCCATAAATTCAGATATGGAACAACATGGCTTTGACTAGCCTTATAAGTGTGACAGAATTGGGACGGGTATTGGATACCAACCGCACGCACAGAGTAATCGGCTTCGGTGATGTCTGCGCCTGGCTCGATTTGACCTGTCTTGCCCGCAACAACAGCCTCGAGTCTTTGAACGGCGGTTATGATGGAATCACCCGTCTGATTCCATGCGTTAGTGATATACGGCCCATGAGTCAGTGGATCCCGCTGTGATACGAAATTGGCCATGTACACTAGTGCTTCCAGATTGAACGCCGAGTAGTGGAACGGCAAGGTGCGTAATTCTTCCATGGGTTGAGTTCCATTAGCTAGAATTTGCTTGGGAAGGTTCGTTGTGAAGAATGTTCGCACTTTGGTTTCGATGGTACTGTAGTTGCCTATGAAGTCGCTGAAAGTAATGAGAGAATCAGTGTAGTAGCTCAAATGGTTGTTGGTAGTGTTGCCTTCATCAATGGCGATCTAAATAATTAGGGTTAGTCAAAAAAGAAAAATCGGGGAACTATAGATCTGGCGCCTTATTTAGGTACAAACCTTGTCATCTAGTAGCCAATCATGAAAACTCTTGAACCTAAAGCAAATGAAAGTCATTAGGAACATAGCTAACATACGTCACGACTAAGGATCATTGCTTTTACCAGCCAACCATGCCAGCCGTATCATTCTTTCCCCAGTGTCTAGTGCCGGACAGCTCGAGAATTTTCACTGCTCTGACGGGACTGATGAGCGCCCGGCCACTGATGATACCTTCTGCACGGCCAATGTGTGTAGCAGATTTGCCGTTGCCACGAATGATTTGACCATACTCCATGTTAGGATTCATCATAGTGTCTGTTAGCGGGAAAATGTTCAGTATACTGATTGTGATATGTTGAAGCCTAGAGCAGCGTCGCTTCTTCATATGCTGATGGCCAATGCTTACCGTTATTAAGGAAGAAAGCACGCAGCATATTGGCAGCCTGTTGAGCATACGCATCCTTCTTAAATACTAAATAGGCCATAGCGAGCGTTTCAGTGTCCATACTCATGTACTCAAGGTTTTTCTGATCGTTAAGCTTGTACACATCGGGATTGACCTGCCCATCCAAATTCACAAAAGGGCAATCATTGTTCTTATCGGTTGCGGTGCAGTTTGATGATGGCCACCAGTACGGTGCGTACGATAACCTGGTGAAGTAATTGTCAGCCTCTTGTCCATCCACAGTAGGCGAGCACGTGCACGATGTCGACTTACCAGTCATGCTTATCACCAGAGGGAGGCAAGAAAGGCTTATTCACAATGGTGTAGACAGGCTTTTTCACGGCCTCATCAGCCAGTGATTGAAGCAGCTTGTACGCAGGATGAGGATATTTACTGCTACCGTGCTGCCGCGCCGCATTGTCCTTCAGCGTGGTAAGACTTTTCCATTCCAAAGTGTAGTTAGAAAAGCTGATAGGCGTTTGAACCACTGGAGTCAACCTTTTACGGATCACTCCGGCTTGGGATACGTTTACAATGGCCACCGTCAAAAGTAAGACAGTAGAGAAAATTTTCATTGGAGTCGCGTCAAGTGGAATAAGAAAACAGCCAGTAAAAAAAGTATATGGACAATTTAAATGAGTAAACAAACATATTTATAGTAGGTTCGCTTATCCGGTAAAGCGGCGTCTTAGGTGTTTTTTGATTTGCAAGCCGAAAAGCCAAATGCGACTCGGACTGCAGTCGCACAGTTAATGAGGGAACGGCGCCAACCCTAAAATCTTGACTACGTACCAACCAGGTAAGGCACTTTTACCAAATCGACAGTATTCCAATAGCATGGTCCAAAACGGTAACAATGGAACTAAGACGCCAAGTTTAACGAAAAATTGCCCTTGATTTTTGCCAGGAACCCACAACTCCTGGGTATTCATACTGCGACCAACGCCTCCACATTTACATCGCGCTCGACATTTATGTGTACTGATACAGGGTCTGTCTGCTCTTGTATGGCAAAATTTGACGACTTCTAATGATGAAACGGGTGATAGCCTAATTTCATATCCACGCTTTTGGTTCTTTTACTGTACTACCTTGTTTCCTGGGTAAATGCAGGTCAAGTGTGGGGAAACTCGTGATAGCCTAATTTCCGGCACTCTCTAGTTTCACATCTCAGGGAGGTCTTGCTTCGTTCAACTTTAATATTCTCATCGGATCAATTGCAAGGTCATTTTTACATTACATCTCTTGCCAATATAAGCATCAACCAGGTACTTGATGCTACATGTAAATACACACACTCATTATTGTTTCCCACGAGTAATAATGATGAGCATTATAGCGTAAATGAAGGTAAATCAAGCTTTCACATTGTTCCCAAATATGTTATTTGTCCCTTTTTGGGTAACTATGTATGAAAAAAATCTTGTGTTCATTAGCATTTGAATGGAATTGCGTAGTCGCTGTTGTTAAAGGGCTGATGGAATGATGTACATGTGTAGTAGAACGGAAAAACTGTGAAAAATTTGAGTAACTATAGCGATATTCCTATTATGTCGTTTGTTCCTAAATCATAGCAATATTCCGTATATGAATTTTGTCCTGTTTGAAGTAATTCTGATCTGGTTTGGTTTTTGTTTTCTTGTTTTTGTTAGATTCGTTTGATTTCGTGAGTAAAATAGAAAAAGCAATTATGAATTTGTGCTAATTGCAGCAATGGTTCCACTGCTATCGTCTGACGTGTTGAACGATTCCAATGGCTGAAGTGACCGCTTGACTCGTCGTCGTTCTCGCTCAAAGTCGGCCCAGCGCTTCATCACGATCTGGCTACTATCGAACTCGCCAAATTTGTCGCCATGATGAGTGTCCTTGCCCGCTCCGGCCACTCGTCTTGTTTCTCCCCACGTAAAGTCATCGAAATGCCAATACGCCCACACCGGGAGCAAGAAGTTCCAAATAGGT
Organism: Umbelopsis isabellina; assembly: GCA_016758905.1. Taxonomy (NCBI): domain Eukaryota; kingdom Fungi; phylum Mucoromycota; class Umbelopsidomycetes; order Umbelopsidales; family Umbelopsidaceae; genus Umbelopsis; species Umbelopsis isabellina. Next base: position 211,112 of record JAEPQZ010000014.1, read on the forward strand.
AGGGAGAACAAGTAGACTACAGCAACGATGTATTAGTGATCTATAATAATGGAAAATTCCATTTGTCGTTCATTCATATAGTAACTTACTGAACATCCACATGACGTAAATGACTTTTCTGCTGGTCATCACAATTAACACTGCAGGCAGACCGAGAATCATAGCCAAAAGAATCAGAGATATGACGGATGGATAACCCATGATGGCTCTGATGATGAGGTATAGCGTAAAGCTAATGGCGGCTGGTAGGGCCACAGTACCAACTAGATCCATAAATACGATGAATTGCATGGAGAAGCAGAACGTGCCACATAGGTCACGGACCATGACCAATTCAATAAGATTATGCACGGTGGAATTAATCCATCGTCGACGTTGCGAGAGCAAGATTCTAAACGTGTCAGGAACCACTGTTTTGCACACGGCTTGTGGACAGAACATCATCTTGCGGTTGGGGAAGGTGCTGAGCATGAGCGTGGATAAATATCGGTCCTCACCGAGCAGCAAAAGATTCTTTTTGTGTAGCGTATCAACCACATTCTCCTGATACCGCTCAATGACATCTGGATTAGCCAAGATGGGCACCCAGTATCCACTTGGACCCTTGGGCGCTTTAATGCGGTACATGCAGAAACATCCTGGCAGACATGTGACACCGCCAAACACCGACTCGAAGGCTTTGGACTGATGATGAGCAATGTAGTATTCAAACACTTGAATCATGGTGACCCAGCTGTCTGTTTTGTTGCCAATTTTAGTCTCACCGCACAGACCAGCGATAGTTGGGTCTTTGGCCATGCATGACACCATGCGCGATAAGGAGTCCGGGTAGACCTTGGTATCGGCATCCACCATGAGGCAGATCTCGTACTTGTCGGCACTGATGTTAGTCAATCGCCAAAACGAATTAAACAGTTCGTATTCCATGGTAGTCATGCGTTCATCGAACATGGCCTTTTGCAAAAAGCTCATGAGCAACACTTGTGAATCTCGCTTTCCACGATTACCAGGTTTTCTATCTTTCGATTCGGCTGGGCTGCCACATTTGACAATGGTGATCATGGGTACCCGTTGCTGCTTGCGTTTATCGACTGTGGTATCCTCGTACTTGTAGAAACCGGCAAAGACCTTGGCCATGTTGTGTTTGTGGATACCGTCAGCCACGGCAACGTATGAGAATGGCTCGACTTGGTCTTTGTGTATGAGGAAATCTCGCATCATGCTCACACAGATATCAGGCGTGGACTGACTATTACCATGGCCAGTGATGACACCATCGCAAATAACCACAATGATTTTGTGTGAGTTGGGATAATCAGTGGTGGCTATTGAATCTAAAGTGGTTCGCAATCCATCTTCCCCTTCGGAATAGCAAGTGACAAGGCAAATAGTGGGTATCAAGGGGAAACCAAATGGCTGATAATCAGGTGATGGCAGAGAAACGGCATGTTTGGATAATGGAAATGGGCATTGAGATGAACTGTGGCTCGATGAGTCTGATGTACTGGAATCCTGGCTGGATCCTATGGGCATCAAAGCAAACATACTGCCTACACTGTCTCGTGTTTTGCCTGGAAAAGGCGATAAACGTGGCGATGGTGAGAAAGGTGGGGTGATAGATGGAGCGGTATGCGACATGGACATTCGATGAGGTGATATTTGTGGCGAACTGGTCCGAACTGGAGCAGGACTACTATAAGAAAACAATAGGCAGAAGCCACAAAATCAGCAAAAGTTTGTCACAGCCTCAGTTACATAAAGTGTTTATCTGCAAGTTATTGAAAAAAGGTTCTCACCTGGGCGTCAGAAATGGAGATGATGGTCGGTCGGAATAATGAATTGGCGAAGCTTGAGTGAATCTAGAGGTTTGCGGTAGAAAAGACTTGCGTTTTTCTTGCATACTACTAATGCTAGTAATGGTACGAGGGCGAATGCCTTTTGCTGGCTCATGAATGCCTTCTGTCCAATTCTCAATCTCGGCGTTTCGTTTCATCCGGTCCCTATAAGATTTTTCTTCACCAAAATTGCCCAGTTTCCATGATAGGAACCATCCAAACAACACAGCCAAAGCAAACTTGATAAAAATCACCGCCAGAATCACCACCAGGGAGCAGTACAGCACAATATCGGATGCAATACAGCCGATGGTGTCGGTATCTACAGCTCCGACTTTGATGATATCTGTCAAGCATTCTGCCTCACGCTGCCAGTCTCCCGGCCCACGCCGACTATTAATCATCTTGGTGATATCTTGCCCAGAGTATGTCTTGGCCGGAATCGATGCCAGCAGCGTTTGAATAAGGCCATTGGCAGGTGTATCAAAGTACTGTGAAGGCAATGATTGCAGCAAATTTAGATTCAACGCATAGCTAAGAAAGAAGTGTTGTATGACTTTTTTTAGTTATAGTGACTCGAATGTTTCTGTTTGTTGTTTGTATGCTTACCCATTAAAAGCAACAAAATTTGGTTTGGCTGCCAAATCCTCCCAAGTATAGTAAACTTGGCCGCCTTTGTCCCGCCCACCTTTATTGTTTGGAACGCCCAAGCTCTCGAACTGGAAATATTGATTTCGTGCAGTAGATGTTAGATGGCAGCCCGAATAATTAGTGTAAGTGGTGGGGCTGGGGGCTATAGTATCATTGGGATTAAATAGCCGGCATGGAAAATAGGTTGGTACAAGATTGCCACTTTGTCCTATATTGACACCCGCTTTGGGAGTGATGACGTTGAGACACTTTTGGTTGACGTTTTGAAAAAGGAACGAAGCATCCATGCCACCTGCGTTTACAGGAGGATACAAAGGATTCGTGGAAGTGTTGGTTTGTCCAGGAATAGCTGGATGCTCCCAGGTAGCAAGTTGATAACCCCATCCATTAATGATTAAATATCCGTTATTGACAAAGCCAACTTCGAAACGTAGTGGTGGTGCAGGACATACGGCTTGTGTGAAGCCAAACGTCAAGAAACCGACGGCGGCACAAATTAGTAAGATAATGGACAGCAAGCCTATTTTTTCTCGAAACGCTTTTTGCTGGGGCGCCTCTTTCTTACCTAATGACAACAGAAAATTGTGTTAGCAGATAAGACATTGATGTGTTGCATATTGGGTGTTCCCAAAATGAAAGCATCTAGAGCGCGTGTGCCGGAACGTTTGTTGTGCAAATGTTGATATACATGATTTACATGGAAAATATCCAGCATGTTCATCGTTAGTAATTTTTCTGGTATTATTTTTCGAGTTAAGGCAATGAGCGGCTCCAGGTCGGATTGGTGGCTGGCTGTTCAACGTTACGTTGGGTGTTCTGAAGATCTGACCATATCCATTCACACAGTACCAAAAAAAAAAATCTTTAAAATCCAGCTTACCAAAGGCTCTCAGCAAAATGTTGGGGATCCAGCAGCTGATGAAAAGACTATAGGCATACCAACAACTGGGCCAGTTTCTAGGCTCCTTTCCGTCATAGTCATTGGGCAGTGGCTTCTTCTTGAACGTATTAGGAACAGGTTCAGGCGGAGAAGGAACTGCAGTTTGAAGTTGTATTGGAGTGGGCGGCAAATGATGAGTTGCGCGGTCTTTGGAGACATCGGGCTCTTCCCGGCCAAGAATACTTTTTCCTCGTCGCACAGGAACCACACGATCACGCAGTGAACGATGTCGTTGCGGAGGTGGTGGAGGTGGTGGACCGTGTGGCGGGACCTGGATTGCTGTTGATGAACCCACTGCTTGCGAACCAGCGGCATAAACAGGGGCGTTGCCCGTAGTGCTTGATGAAACTGGTCCATCCCTCGAAGCATGCTCAGCAGCTCGTTGTCGGTAGTGGTATTGTCTATGATTCGGGTCTATGCGTTCTCTCTCTGGACGAACCAATGATTTCTTTCGTTGAACTCCCTGTGATGACGATCCATTTCGCTGCAAGGTCCGAACAGGAGCAGGCTCATTTGTGATAGGGATGATGGTTTGTTCGTCTCCTCGATACGATGTCGCTCTAGGTGCATGTGATGGAGGCACAGGTGGGGAGTCCGACGGCGCCATCCAGTTACTTCGCGACTAATACTTTTTAGAAGAGAAAAAAAGATTTAGGTTTCGAGAAGAACAGAAAGAAGGGTGGGTGCCGGTGCAAAGGTTTCTTTTAAGTAAAGAAGAAGCAGAGGAAAACTTTGGTAGTGATATAAAAGCAGTTAATAGCTTTGTGGCACGTAATTCTTTTGGTGTCCCAAGTTTGGCTTTGCTCCTTTACGGTCAAGTGAGACGTTTGCCTTTCTTATTTGCCTTGCGCCTTTTTTTTTTTATAAAATTTCGCAGAATAGAATGGTATGGTTTTTTGCAAGATGAACGACACTTGTAGTTTTTTTGAAATTAATGGGGATCTCGATGAAAATCAGAAACCAAGGCTACGGTTATGCGAAATACAAGTCGCAACAGGTTTTCATGCAACGTATTGAGCCGTGTTATGCAAGTACGTCAATGGTTATTTCATATAAATTATCCTGAATGAACCAAGGTTTGGTTATTTTTTTCTTGTACTTGTATCCATTTATAGAACTTTCATATTTGGGCTTGATGGCTGCCATCAGTGAAGCTGTTCTTTTTATAAATCTCTGTGTTTGGGAGCCACGCCTTGACCAATATAAACAAAGAGAACAGGGCACTCCAAGCTGGTATCTATCGATCTGCCAAGCCCAAGTTCAAGTAGATATTACACGTCACATCTTATCGACGTAAAGATTCCTTTCGCTTGCTGGAAACGGACGTTTGAGGCAATCCGGTCATATACCTAAAACGATAAAAGTAGTTGAGTATCCGCTTCAACTTGTTTATCTCCATTTCTACCCAATATTATCAGTACCTCATCATTCTGATTCGGGTAATCGCTGCCGGCTAGCGTAGAGGTTGTTATTATTATTATTCCTGTTTTCTTTTTCGGGCTATGAACAACAAGCCGATACGGTGTTGCCTAACCACTGCACTGCCTTGACTGTAAATAGCCTTTCCGAGTTGCTAAGAAAGTGGCTTACCTCATTGTCGGCTAAAGAATGCAACGTTAGTACACTATAGCTCTGCAATGCATCAGCTGCTGATTGACGAAGCTGTCTGTTTTCTGCGTCATTCCGTTCAGTTAGGCGAACGCTTGCAGAAATGCTTGACATGGCTGGAGAGTGAATGAAGTACGTGGACAAGTCACTGCCAAATTAAGGACATAGTTTGCCACCCAAAATTTCGGAGGCTTTATTGGCGCTGATGCCCGCCAAATATTATAGCAATTTATGTTTTTGGCTTGAACTCGTTGGAATGAATTAGCATGCAAAAGGAGAATCATGCTAGTCCATTATTTCATCATGTTGTTCATCATGTTATTTTTATTTAAAGTTTCCAAGCACTCATGTACATCCTTAGCACAACTCTTCTAGCCAAAAATTGACACGCAAAATCAGCTGAGCTTCGTATGCATAAATATACAAATTTTGAGTCGATGCCCTGACTTTGCTAGAAAGTGTTCAAGTAACACTTGAACAGATCACGGATATTCAACATGAGAGGTACTGGAGTGCAAAGGTTGAGGAGGATGATGGTGTGCTCAAGATAAATTGTTCATAGTAAGCCGGTACGCGTTCCGGGCATTAGTATAAGCTATTGAAAGCACGTGACAGTTGTGATTTTGAATAGCAGGGTTTGGTTGGGGGTTACAATCCCATCGGCCAGTTGGTGCTCCGTTATTCCCTCCGCTTTTTGCTTGCTGCTAGAGAATGTGATAGTCTTTGCTGGACATATATATCAGAATATCATGGGTTTAAAGTATCGCACATATCTTGAAGGTCGCAAAGTATATGGTTGTCAGAATTGCCGTTCACATTTGGCCAACAGCGATGGTCTCATTTCCAAAGTAAATGCTGGCGGCGATCTAAAGCGTTTAGGCGCTATCTTAAATACAGTACTAACCAAGCTGCTTTGTTTGTAGCAATTCCAAGGTCAACACGGCCAAGCTTACTTGTTTAGATACGTGGTGAATGTATCCGAAGGTCCAGAGAAAGAGAAACAGATGACCACGGGCAAGCATACTATTACCACGGTGTTCTGCTGTCAATGTGACACTGAGGTGGGATGGCGTTATGTAAGTAGAACGGTTAAAACGCGCTTACTGAATGAGCAAATGCATCCAATCAGAGGCTAATTGATAATGATATGGTCATGGCAGATAAAAGCTTATGAAGAAAGTCAAAAGTACAAAGAAGGCGCTTGTATACTTGAAAAGGCTCTTCTCACCACCGTCAAATGAAATTGGCTGTATTCACCTATACAATCTAAACCTTTTCCTCCTTTCGATCCATATTGTCCCTTTAAAAAATACCTAGGACGAATATGCTTCTGGTTTTTTATTTCCAACCAGCTCTTCATACAATTTCCATCCATCATACAAACCTGATCTCAGAGCCAATGTTGCTGCTCTAGGACAATTTCATCCATTCAATCAATTTGCTTCTTTTGATTCATGTTCCCTTTCTCAAAATATCCGTCTAGCAAGTAAAATTGGGAGCCATCAAATCGTAGACAAAGGCAATACTCAATGATAATTAAAATGAACATTTACAAAAAAGCGATCTTTGACAATGGCAAGGCACACAACTAACCAAAAAGTCATTTTGTTGTGCAGTAGGCTGTGAGCAGTGGTTTAACATGTTGGGGCGTATTTTGCAATCAGGTGAGCTCCCAATTGAACGGAAGGGAAATGATCCACGAGCTAAAATGATCTTTCAGGTTTGGAAGGTGAGCTGGGTTTGTGCGACGTATAGGTTTTTTGAACCTCCCTATCAAGAAATTAAAAAATGTGGTGTGGTGTGTGAGTGAAACGCCTTCTTGATACCTAAAAACCTCTTCGTCCTTTAATCGTCATAATTACAAAAAAACTTGCAACCTCCCACATGTCATTCTTTTAAACTACTTGACTCAACTGCTTTGATTCCCCTATCACGCTCGCCTGCTCTTCACCATGTCATCCTCCGCTGCCTGGTTTCCCGGGCGCCTCATTGTCCTGACTGTGGTGGCTTTAACATTTTGGATTGGCATCTCAAGTCAATATGCCAGCTACCAGCAGCTATTCCAATATACCAATTACAGCTTGGCTGTCTATATACCGCTCAATTGCATTATCATCATGCTACTCATTAATTATGCTCTGGTTTGCAATACCGACCCTGGAGCTGTGCCGATAAACTGGGTATGCAAAATATTCGAAGCAAACAAAATTTGGCCCAACCATTATATTATATAAGCACTAACCTGACAAACTTCATTTAACTTGCCAGGTCCCTCCTATCCAACAACCTAGCTTTGAAGTAAAACGATCAAATTATGAACCACGATTCTGTCGAACGTGCGACAACTACAAACCAGCTAGGTCCCACCACTGCAGCAGCTGCAAACGATGTGTCTTGAAAATGGATCATCATTGCCCTTGGATAAATAACTGTGTTGGCCATGCCAATTACGGGCATTTTATACGATTTTTATTTTATGTCAATTTGGCAAACGCTTATATTATTGTGCTACTTTGCTTGTCACTCGCAGATATGATAAAGAATGTGCACGAGGTGAGCCCAAACATGCAGGTTATTACGTACTTTGCTGCATGTTTAAACAGCTAATCCCCTGAAAAATGTTTCAGAACCCTGTTAATATGGGACGAGTAGTGGTCATGGGAATCGACTTATTCCTTGACGTGCCTGTCACCGTCGCAGTGGGCATTCTAAGTGGCTATCACATTTATTGCCTTACCACTAATACCACCACCATCGAAGGATGGGAAAGAGATGAAACTGTGACGGTCAAGTACAAAGATAAGATTAAAAAGGTAAGAATCTGACTGATCGGTTGTATTAACTTACGACTGATCGGCTGTGTGAAGCCACATATTGTATAAAAAAAAATTTCCCATCTAAGCCCATGTATTTCAAATAGATCAAACACCCTTACAATACTGGAAAGTTGAACAACATCAAAGCTATCTTAGGACCATTCCCACTACTATGGTTTTGTCCACAGCAAATGATCGGGGACGGCTTGACGTTTCCAATTAATCCTAAATTCTCGCTGGTTGAGGAGGAAAAAGCTATACCAACATCGTGCTCACAATTATCTACTAGCACATTACATGTGCCTGATGAGATGCATACTGCTCACGAGAAACACCATAACCAGTCGGCCAGTCCAGCTGAGCCACTTACCCCGGCTTCCATTCGAACTTTTGCATCATCTTCCACCTTGGTAGATCATCGAGCGCACGATCCAACCAGCGAAATCGTCGAACTTACAAGTGTAAAAGTATATTAAGGGTTTGTAATTAGTCAATTCCAGCCCAGGAAAAGAACGTGTAAAACCAAAAGAATATTATAATCAAAACATCCATTCTCCATTTTTTTTTTTATAAGTTCATTTTAATTGTATGGTATTGTAAAACTTTTTTTATAATCAATGAATGAACCTTCCAGGCAAAGGCTCGGCACCTCTCTGTTATTGGTCACAAGGCCGTTGAGTTGTATTGTGTTTCGTGTGATACTGTGGTTGTTTTGTTTATGTCGCTCTCATGTCCCGATTGCGTTTGTTGCATCAATATTTATACATGTCATTAGCGAGGCCCTCTTCATATCAAATGAGGAAATGTGGGCGGAGGGTGCAAGGGACGAGAGCGAGCGAGCTCGCTCGCTCATGAGTGAAAAATCAAAAGGGTAAAAAAAAAAAAAAAAAAACCAGCAAGATGATATGCACAGCAAAAATGTGGGAGGGGAAGGTATGGTAGTTTGTTCACACCGAGTACGTCAAGCGCGGCAGGAGGATGTGACTCAATTTGTAGCGGGTGCCTAGATAGCTCACATAGTTGGAAGCCGGGAATACTCGCAGTCGTTCTACTCCAGGGAAATGAGAGTCCTTAATATCTACAAACGTACCGTTCATGAGCAGCGTTTCAAAGAGTTTTGCCTGATTATGTGCATCGAATGGTGTCCAGTGTGAATTTCGAAAAAAAAGCCATTGATGGCTTTCATCAATGTCTTTAGGTTTCCTCGGACCGTCCAATGGTCCAAGCATATCGTCTGTTGCCGGGTGTGGCGAATAATTAGATATAAAGGTGTACTCCATGAAAAAGAAAGGAATAGAGGTAAGATGAGAAGAGAGCCTGATGAACAGCATTGGAATGAGGCCCATTTATTTGGGATTGCATTGCTTATTTGGGATTATTTTGTCCACAGGTTACCTTGCAACAAACAACAATTATTCATGTTGCCTAAAGCATGGAGGCAAATGTCCTAAGGGCAAGGCCAGCCCAAAGGTGGGAAATGGTACTAATCTAAGCCACTGTGACTGTGTTTCGAAAGCAATACCATTTTCTCGAGGAGAGCAGCAATTTTTTTTTCTTCCTCTTTTTTTCCACTTAAAAGATTTAATCTATGTATGTTGAGCATGATGACCACCATTAAAATCTCACATGTGCTCAATTCACTTTACTGACAACTTGATGATTGCATTTTCATAGCAAATGGCTGATCAAGCACCGGCCGATAGTCGTGGTTAGTAACACGCAGCATTTTCTTACATCTTTCCCCCCTTCAACACTTATACTAAAACGTGGGTTATTCCGTTACATAGGACGTGGTGGTTTTGGACGTGGTCGCGGACGTGGTGGCCGTGGTGGTCGCGGTCGTGGTCGTGGCCGTCAAGAAGAGAAGAACGAATGGGTTCCCGTTACCAAGCTTGGTCGTCTTGTCAAGGATGGCAAGATCAAGACTATTGAGGAAATCTATCTGTTCTCTCTTCCCATCAAGGAATACCAGGTTGTCGATTACTTCCTGCCCAAGCTCAAGGACGAAGTGATGAAGATTACTCCTGTTCAAAAGCAAACTCGTGCTGGTCAACGTACCCGTTTCAAGGCTTTTGTTGTCATTGGTGACAGCAACGGCCACGTTGGTCTTGGTGTCAAGTGCTCCAAGGAAGTTGCCACTGCTATCCGCGGTGCCATCATCCTTGCCAAGCTCTCTGTCATCCCCGTTCGTCGTGGTTACTGGGGATCTTCCCTCGGTGAGCCCCACACCGTGCCCTGCAAGGTCACCGGCAAGTGCGGTTCTTCCATCTCTCGTCTTGTCCCTGCTCCCCGCGGTACTGGTATCGTCGCTGCTCCTACCCCCAAGAAGGTTCTTACCCTTGCTGGTATCACTGACTGCTACACCACTTCCCGTGGTGCCACCCGTACCCTTGGTAACTTCGTCAAAGCAACCTTCGCTGCCATTGGTAACACCTACGGTTTCTTGTCTCCTGAGCTCTGGACCGAGACTACCTTCACCAAGGCTCCTTACCACGAGTTCACTGATTTCTTGGCTCAAAAGCAAAGAAAGTAGATGTAGAATTTTTAAGCACATGAATATGTTTGTTTTAAATTTGAATCTGCCTCTGTTGTCGATTCTGAAATAAAAGAAAAAAAAGCCGAACCCGCTTTTTGAGAAAAGAATATCTATGTTGATAGTGAGTGTTGACCGCATTAGCCAATACTCAGGCCCTTTCCTTGTCAGACAGGAAGCCGACTCCCTTCCGCTTATACAGCTGTACTGTAGATAATTAATGATAGCTTGGCTGTACTGTAGTAATAAATGATAGCTTGGCTATACGTCAATATCTATTGTATTACATTTTCTTTTCAGACACTATCATCGTATACACTTGCTTTAAGATATTAGTATTATATCGTAATCTAAGGTAACAAGGGGGGATATATTACAGCCACAAGTGGGAATAGCTTATTTCACTACTATGGCGTCTAGTACAGAATGATGTCTAGAGGGTCAGCACGATTCACATGTAAAGTCAGGTTGGTCAGTGCCTGTCAGTCATCTTCGCCTTCACCCATATATTCGACATAATTGCTATCCGTCTCGCAAATCTTGACACGGTATAAGCGAGCATGGCTCAGAGTGCCAATGGGATGGGCTATATAAGCCTTTTGAAATTCAGTCCATATGTACACGGCAAGATTCTCCGTCGTGCTCGGCTTGGTGAAAAAATATTCAACATCCTTATCAAGGTTTCGATGGTCCAATTGCTCCAACACCACCTGCATGCATTCCTTCAGGTCCTTGATATTAATCACCATACCTGTGGTTGGATCAATTCTTCCTCTCATGGTTATCTCAACTAGAGACAGGCCAAGCATTAGTCATGACCTGAGGAATCTGTCATATGAAAAATCCCAAAACTAAACCGTACCTTTATAGTTGTGCCCGTGTGAATTGCGGTGATTGCATTTTCCATAGATTGCCACATTCTCTTGGTCATTCATCATAGGAGAGTGCAGACGATGCGCAGCCGAGAATGACTCGCACCTTGTAATATAAGAATAGTGAGGCATGATTTCTGTTGAAGAAAATCGCTTGTTTGGTTGAAAGGAGGCCAAATTTTTCTCACAGTCGAATTTACACACAGGAAAAGACAGCACAGGGCATTAACAGCCTGGGGAATAGCCAATTTCAGCTGACATCAGCCAAATTTTTAGCGAATACCTTTACTTCGCTCACTCATACTCTCTGTACCAAATTGGCTGACATCAATAAAAACTTCTTCAATTCCTTTACTTCTCTCATCAATACGCTCAGGTGAAAATTTTGCTAAATGACACATTTTTTTTTTTTTTGGGTATAACAAAGGGGCCTAAGGCGGCAAGAGCTTGAATCTTCCTCTCTCTTGTACATCTCTAATTGCGTAGGGCATTCACTTTCCCTTCCATTTAAAAACTTCAAAAAAACCTTTTTCTATTAAGCCAGAAAAAAACCAACAAAAAAACCAACAAAACCTTTTTAAAAAAAAACTACAACCTTTTTTTATAATGTCTTCTCCCACTTCCAACCCTACTCCTGCTGAAGCCGTCCAGCAACAACAAGGCAATGCTAACAATGAGCAACAACAAGCCAACTTCCCTCCTACCGCAGCTGGTAACACCACCTCCGCCTCCTTGTACGTCGGTGAGCTTGATCCCACTGTCACCGAGGCTATGTTGTTCGAAATGTTCAACATGATTGGCCCTGTTGCTTCCATTCGAGTTTGCCGTGATGCCGTCACCCGTCGCAGCTTGGGTTATGCTTATGTCAACTTCCACAACATGGTCGATGGTAAGTGTCAATTGAGATATTTTTCGAGGAATTGCTCGGTGGAAGGCTGCTGGTGCCTGGTTATTGGCATGTTCCAATGTCCGTCTTTAATTTACAATTGACCCACTCATACTTGTCCCTTTTTCCCCGCAGGCGAGCGTGCTTTGGAATCTCTCAACTACACCTTGATCAAGGGTAAGCCTTGCCGTATCATGTGGTCCCAACGTGATCCTGCTCTTCGCAAGACTGGCTCTGGCAACATCTTCATCAAGAACTTGGATGCTTCCATTGACAACAAGGCTCTTCACGATACCTTCTCTGCTTTCGGTAACATCTTGTCCTGCAAGGTCGCCACTGATGAGGAAGGTCAATCCAAGGGATACGGTTTCGTCCACTACGAGACCCACGAAGCTGCCGAGGCTGCTATCAAGCACGTCAACGGTATGTTGTTGAACGACAAGAAGGTCTACGTCGGTCACCACATCCCCCGCAAGGAGCGTCAATCCAAGATTGATGAGATCCGTGCCAACTTCACCAACATCTACGTCAAGAACCTTGACGCCGAGGTGTCTGATGAGGAGTTCCAAGAGATGTTTGGTAAGTTCGGTGCCATCACGTCTGCTGTCATTCAAAGAGATGAGGATGGCAAGTCCAAGGGCTTCGGTTTCGTCAACTTTGAGGAGCATGAGGCTGCTAAGGTTGCTGTTGAGGAACTTAACGATAAGGAAATCAAGGGCAAGGTCTTGTTCGTTTCCCGTGCTCAGAAGAAGTCTGAGCGTGAGGATGAGCTCAAGAAGCAATACGAACAAGCCAAGCTTGAGAAGATGAGCAAGTACCAAGGTGTCAACTTGTACGTCAAGAACATTGATGATGATATTGATGATGAGAAGCTCCGTCAAGAGTTCTCCGTCTATGGTGTCATCACCAGCGCCAAGGTTATGCGTGATGAGAAGACTGGCGCCAGCAAGGGCTTCGGTTTCGTTTGCTTCTCTGCTCCTGATGAAGCCACCAAGGCTGTCACTGAGATGAACGGCCGTATGATTGGCTCCAAGCCCATCTACGTTGCTCTTGCTCAACGCAAGGACGTTCGTCGCAGCCAACTTGAGGCTCAAATGGCTCAACGCAACCAAATGCGCATGCAACAAGCCATGCCCATGCCCGGTGCTCCCGGTTACATGCCCGGTGCTCCCATGTTCTACGCTCCTCCCGGTGGCTTCATGCCCCAAGGTCAACGTCCCGTTTTCCCTCAAAACGGTATGGTTGCCCGTCCCCGCTGGGGTCCTCAAGGACCTCAACAAGGTCAACAAATGCCTATGCCCGGTTACCCTCAAGTTCCCCAAGGCTTTGCTCCTAACATGCAAGGTCGTCCTCAACGTGGACCTCGTCCTCCCCGTGGTGGCGGCGCTCCTCAATCTGGCCGTCCTCAACCTGCTGGTCAGAATGCTCCCGGTCGCAAGTTTGGTAACCAACAGCGTCCCAACGGCACCAGTGGTGCTCAAGATGCTGCCCCTCAAGCTTTGACCGCTGCTGCTCTTGCTTCCGCTCCCCCGGAAATGCAAAAGCAAATGCTCGGTGAGCGTTTGTACCCCTTGATCCAACAGCAACAACCTGAGGCTGCTGGTAAGATCACTGGTATGCTTCTCGAGATGCAGACCAGCGAGCTCTTGCATCTTTTGGAAGACAACGAGGCTCTCGATGCCAAGATCACCGAAGCCGTGTCTGTCCTCAAGGAGCACACTGACGAACCTGCTGCTGAGTCCGCCGAGACTGACGCTGCTGAGGAGACCAAGGCTTAAATCAACACACACACACCTCCTGGAAGGGAATTGCTTTGAAAAGAAAAAAAAAAACACGTCCATCATGTTTTCTATTTAGCTCATCACAACTTCTTTGTAAATGTTTAGATAGGATATTTTGGATTTTGGATTTTTATTTTTTTTTAAACTTTATGCAATAGAGAGATTTAAAAACAAATTCAAGTTATAAGTAGATAATTTACGCTGGTATGCTAATGTGTGTGAGAAAGACCAAGGTGGCTTGAAATTGCTTGCTGATTGTATGAATGTGTTCCTGAATAATATATAGCAGCAAGTCGTCCCGCCTTTGTCATGTTTGATAATTTACGAAACGGGGGGTCCAACCAAATAATGCAACCAAGTTTGTGCAGAGTGAAAGGTGAAAAACGGCGGCCAGCGCGGGTGACAGTATTGTATGTAACCAAATGCTCACATCGATTCTATCATTAAAAAGTATCTGGCTTTGCGCTTTTTACCATCCATACCATAATTGTCACCGTATGAAGGCGGTGACATCTGCCCATACGGTGCTGGTGGGTTATAACCAGGTTGGGAGGTATGCATTCGCTGTTGCATTTGCAATTGCTGTTGCTGTTGTTGTATTTGCAGTTGCATTTGCTGCAATTGTTGCTGTTGCTGTTGTTGTAGCTGTTGTTGTTGCTGCTGATGGTAAGCTGGCAGGTTGTACAGTTGAGAACTTTGCTCACTGCCCATATTGTTGTACTGATTTTGACCGACTGGTGAGCTTGGGGACTTGCTGTCATACATGGGTTGCTGCTGCTGGCCACCCCAAGTTGGAGCCGACGGCGAGGATGGACTTGTTGATGAAGTGACCGACGCGTTACTGGGATGAAATGAGTTTTGATCGCTAGAGCTTGATTGAGGAGTAGGGTCATACTGGTTGTCACTGAGCTGTATTGCCTGAGGAACAGGACTTTGATGTTGCGGCGTTAGCTGAATACTTTTATTACGTCCAAGCCCCTCGCCAGAAGTGATTTGTGGCCCAACTTGTGTCGGCGGGCCATTTAGCCTATCTTTGCCGTTCATCAAAGCGACGTTAACGCCTCGAATGTTGAAATATATACCGTTCCATATGTCCACCATCACCGCCACTTTGTTATGTTTGCCCTTTTTCATATTATTTTCTACTGCTTTGGTGATGCCATGGCCGATGAACAGCGCGTGTGAAGTAATAGGGAATGCCTTGGTCAACATCTTTTGGCCACCTGAGAACCGACCAATGGTGGTAATGTCATCCAAAAATCGACTCCAGTCTTCTGGCAACACGTCGTGTGGAGCTAGTTGCATGGCCGGGAAGATATCGGGGAACCCATCGTCAATATATTTGCCAAAAGTTGGGATATAGATGGGAGCAAACTGTGGAGGGTATTGGTGAAACACGGGTTTTCGTTGGAAACAATCTGGAAGGGGATTGAACGGGTCTCTATCAGGCTGCTTCTTCGACGATGACGAAGGCTTCTTTGTTATCGTGGTACCGAAAAAACTTTTTTCCTCCTCTTCACTTTTCAGATTACCAGCACCGGTACCCACTTCAGGGCTTCCAGCAGTCCCTATGGCTCTAGTTGTGGTAGAATTTTTGGCTTGCAGTGACCTACGCAGTGAACCCACGAATCCCATTTTGGTAGGTTGTTCTTCCACGGCGTTTGGCTTCATGGCCGCGTACACTGGTAGATTTTGTTCAGGCTGCTGCTGGCCAAGTACTCCCTTCGTCGTCTCATCGTCTTCATACGAGTGAGGTTTGGCGGGAGTATCTGTCACCGTCAAGTGTTGTTTTGTTACAGTTGGGTCTGACTGAGGTTCAGGCTGGAACATGGATGTGAAAAAATTAAAAAAGATTAGTTTATTTTGTTTGCACCGGAGAAATTGCACTGCCTCCTCCTTTTTATATTGTGATTGGCAAACTATATCTGCGGTACTAGGGTGAAATTGGTTGCCTCAGCCACGCTGGCTGATGCCCTTTGCCAAGTGTGGAAGCTAATGATGTTATGCCAAAAGGGTACTTTTTCCTCCGCTATCAAACCGCCCTTTATCATGACTGTGTAACTTTCTTCTTCCATACCGTTGATTTGTTCAGCATTCTAGCAGTTAGTTTTATCGAAACCAGCTGTTTGTGATTCATATTCATATCCAGAAACCCTATTAATCTGTTTGGGAACGACTGTCGGTCGACTAAACACGGCCAGTATTATCCTTAAAAGGAAGTTATCACGGCATTCCCAATTGCGGAGTTCGTGCTTGTTGCAATTGCCCGCTCGATCCGAGTTTTTTTACTTTGGATCAACCAAGAAGACATGGAAAGTAGATAATTTAAAGATTCTATAGTTTTATTACATATTTTGTTCATCACATATATATCGGTGAATGGGTCTAGATAAGGGTTATATTACATGGGAGGTGGTGGGGCCATGGAATGTGGCATGTACTCAATGACTAGGAAATAAGGATCGTTGCTGTTCTTGTTTCTCTTCTGTTGCCTACGCTCGTCTCGCTGCTGACGCTTTTGGTCTCTACGATCGCGCTTTTCAGCTCGCTTTTGATCCCTGCGGTACCGCTTTGCATCTCGTCTTGACATACCAGGGGGAGCCTCGAAATCCGAGCTATTACAAGATGAGCTGCTAGAATCAGAGTCGTACTCCAATGGTGCTTGTTGGCCACTCAAGGGTGTTATGCCCCGAATCAAAGTAATGTTGATGGCACGGGGGTTGAAATAATAGCCGTTCCAGATGTCAACCAGGCCGCCGACTTGCTGATCTTTGCCACCTTTCATTTTCTTCTTTATGGCATTGGTCCCCAGAATGCTTAATGGCAATCCTACATTGCTCACCATGGGAATTACATTAGCTTTGATGTGGTCTCGGCGGTCAAGTCGACAGATGATGGCAAGGTCTTCAATGAATCGAACCCAGTCGGCTGGCTCAACATCGTGGCCATCGAAAGCATGTCCGGGATACATAGCCGGGAAACCATCTTCCAGGAACCTGCCATTGCATGGGATTTGCATGCGATGGAAGGGAGGCGGTTGCTGGTAGAGCCTTGGGGGACGAGAAAGACAATGTGGAGGAGGGTTAAGTGGATCACGCTGTTGTCTACCTCCTCCTAGCAGACCTCCAAGTATTCCACCGCTTCTAGAGCTACTTGCACCGCTACTGCTACCTAGTCCCTGCGAATGGCGGTCAAAGCCATTTGGCTGTTGGTAGTTGTACTGGCCAGCACGTTGTGGTTGCTCACCGGGATATGGAGGCTGTGGGTATGAAGAAAAATCACCAGGCATGCTGCGACTCTTGCTATCAGGAGCAGTAGGTGGTGCAGTATATGGCTCTTGTGGTGGATAGGGAGCTTGCGGTGGATAGGGAACTTGTGAAGACGGCGGCCCATGTGAAGCTCCGGGCGATTGTACTGGATATGGGCCTTGAGCCGGCGTGTGCATATGTTCCGAGTAAGGGGGAGGAGGAGGAGGGTCGTACCTTGCATTTGGAGGAGGGTTGCTTTTTTCAGACATATTGAGGTTAGCGGAAAGACGAGGACAATGGAAAATTCGCAAGAACATTTGGATCACAGCTTTATATAAGGTGTTTCGGAGGCTCAAATCCAGGCGCGCAGAGGGTGTGCCAAGCGAAAGTCTGAGCAACCAAGCCACACAGATAACCGTCACTAACATTGATTGGGCAATAATAATTTCTGTTGTGGGCAGAAGCCCATTTTCTTTATGAAATATGTACAGAGCTTGTATGATTCAATATACGCTCAAAGGGATAGGAAATGATGCACAAAAAAATTTACAAAAAAAAAAGGACACAAATTGATGATTTCTATTTATATGTTTAATTTTCAAAGTGCTTGAACTTGAAGATAGTAATGGGCACATCGACTGTGATGGCGTCGTCGTCTTCGGTTGTAGATAGACTTGCTAATCACTGTATCACCTTTCAAAAGTGTGATATGAACACCTTGCAAATTGAAGTATGCTTGATTCCAGCGTTGAACAATAATTTCAACCTCATTGTGCTTGGATATTTCCAGGTAATGGCGGATTGAGCGGGTAACAATGAGTCCGGCCGCTGCCAGCAACATGGTTGTAGCAGTTGTTTTGCTATCAGCAACAAATTTGGCATGGGTATTGATTTCTTGTAGAAAAGCGTACCACTTTTCTTCAGTGATTTCGCGGTAGTGAAGGTCACCAGGATATACGGGATGAAAACCAGATTCAAGATATTGGCCTTGAGTAGGGACAAAGAAGGTAGAGAATTTCTTCTGAGGATTGAAATCTTGGTCCATAAAATGCATGGCATTTTCATCTACGAATTCATTGATGTGCTCTGTGGAATAGGAAGGAGGATCACTTGCAATTGAACCATGTGAAAGTGGACGATAAAAGATTTTAGTTGGTTCAACTAAGGCAATCATTTTGAAGTCAAATAGAGCAATTATGCAATTTTAAGATATGAGAGTGTTGGATTTAAGAAAGTGATAGCGTAAATAATGCGCTTGTTATATACTCGATCAAATACTCGATCAAACTTTGCCTCCACAAGTTTCGCCCAGCATTTCTAAATTAAGGCAGAACAGACCGGCTAACTGACACCATTTCTTAAAATGTGCACGAGCTCTTTTCTGCCATTTGCTCTTGCTTTGAATACTCGAAAATAATTCAATGCACGGTAATTGTACTGATCCGATCCGAAATAATATGATATGATTGAGTCAAATGCCATCACTACACCCTCTATGCTTTGATAATGTACCCTGCACGATTCGAAATTGCAATTTCTAATGATTAAATTTTGCAATGTCTATGATTTGATACCCTGTTTGCAATTATTTTCCAATAATTTGAGTGACTTGGGGAGATACACCATCTTGGAAGCCATATTACATAACACCGAGGAAGGCTAATAAGCACAATTGATGTTGTTTCATTAGGGACCTCATAAGAATGTACAGGGTGGAGAATCATAAAATGCCACCTTGTCTCTTGACCTTAAAGAAGTAACCGTATTCCCAATTCGGAAATACTCGCCTATTGGCAAAGTCTCAGGTAGCCAGCATAATAAATCTCTTTTTAGAGCGTTCTGCCAATGGGCGTACATGCCTAGATCAATCTACACACAGAGATGGAGCCTTTGGCTGCAAAAAAACGACTAGATTAATTTACATCAGAATTTAATATATCAGACCACTTTGACGGCAAATTGACTATAATAAGAACATTTCGACCATATGTATGCCCGCACAACCTCTCCGATTTGACCTCCAGCTTCATGTAAATTGGGTCACCGATCAAGAAGTACTATCCTGACAGGCACCGGAAGGGAAACATATAGGGTAAGAGGTTGTAATTGACAAACGAACATTTGGCTATTTTGGGAAACAAGCACATCTAGACTTTCATTCCGTCCCTTTGGACCCTCTTGAAGGAAGGCCAATGATTGGAATTGTTTGTGGCCATGTTTGTTCTATAAGGGCGCCAAAAGCCAGATTACTTGTAATGGCAACAGTGCGACCAAGTACATTCTCAATTGTAACACTTTCTGACTGCGAACCCTGAGTCCCTTAATTGCCATTGTAGAAGTTTGACCACAGCTTGCAGTCTTGTTGTGTAGTACTGGTTGAAAGAAATCTTAGTCAATTTCCGATGACACGTGTAGCAGAGCATGATAGCAAGAATGAAACAACCTCATTTTCGTAACCGTCAACTTATAGGTAACATTTGAAGCGTGATTTATTTGTTTGCAAATGAATGCATTCATTGATCCTAAAAGCTAGTATCCACCCACTGCTTAGATTATCATGCATGGACAAGTGTCGGGATCCCAGTCCTTGATCTGTGAGTTTATGAGGCCACGTTTAGCATTATCCCAATATTGGATATTGGAAACATTATGTACTCGTGGCTTGTTTCAGGGTGCCATGAGGGATTTTTACTTTTTCGAAGCCTATCATATTTAGATCAAAGGACCCTTGCCGGCTGTTGCTTCTGTGGCTTGCCTCCCAATATGTGAATTGAAATCCTCCATATGGAAAACGTACGAGGACGCTTATTGGCAATATGATTCCGCAGTGCATAACACTCTACGCAGTCCTATCCTACACCAACCACTCTGTATCTGCTAGAGCAGAGAAGTTTGACCTATATCGTTATTTCATGAAGTTTTATAGAACTACCAACCCTCATCTGCTAGGAAACGAGTTTTTTACTCTGTGTTTAAACGTAGCAATCCTCTCTTTCAAAACGTTTCTATGAACTTTGGGTAATTTTACTATTTTAAGAATAAATTCAAAGGGAAATTGTACCAGATCGAAAAGAAGTTGCTTTCTGAAACCGATTGTGCATACACATTTTCCCCGCTTACTGTGAGAAAGAAGGGCGAGAGGAATTTAGGCATGAGAAACTGTGCCTACACCACCTATGTACCTCTTGCATAGTTTATTTGAGAGCTAGAGCGTTGTACAAGCTCAAAATGGCCCAATTGATGTTGGCATCAGCAAGTGGCTGCTTTCCCACCTAATAAACATGCATGTGCTGCAAAAGCATAGTCACTGCAACCGACCAAGCTGAGTAAAAACCGTGCGGGCATGTTCATCTGCTTTATGCCCCAGGACATACTCAACAAGAGAAGAGATATTTCCGGTGCATTGAGTAAAAGCATCACCTCGTAAATAATATTTTTCTGGTTGATAGCATTTGAATTAAATGTGTTACTTAGGGAGAGCCTAGCTTGATCCCCACCAATGGTTTAATTTTATGACATTACTCAAAAATTCATGTGAGCATTAACAAGAAAGGTGACGCCATCATAAGACCACTTGTACTTGGTGCGACTGGACCCAATTTTCGCCACAAGGATTCTGCTCCGCTGGGACAAGCTTTTTTATATCAAGTTTTTTCCACTTGGCACAGTTGCGGTAATCGGTCCTCATGACGGAATCATTACCAGCCAATGTCACTTCTCTGCAAGACCTTGTTCGCTCTCAGCAGCAAGAGATAGAACGCCTGAAGAAGCGCGCAGACGGCTTCTCGGTACGTGGCAATTTCGACAAGGTACTAGCTTCTATGAATACTGAAACACAGCTCCGCTAACACTAACTCCCGCATCACATGCTCAAAAAGAACACTCAAGTTTTGAACGACATGGAACAGAGTGAAGCAGCATTGACGGAATCGTTGAGGGATCAGTTGGATAAGGTTGGCATATCATCCTACGCTATTAATTGTGTTTGCCTAGCGTGTTTACACAGTATTTATCGCATATCACAGATTCGACGAGAGAAGGCCAAGCTAGAGGCTGAATTGGCTGACCGAGCCAAATTATTCGAGGCTTCATTGAGTAGGCTACAGGCTAGAGCTAGGTTAGTAATTAGTTCACATATCATGATGATAGATCTAAAGCTTAAATCTCTTTTGGTACTTCATTTCTAATCAATCTCATCAAAAAGCTCGATAAATCCCGCAGTCAATACACCAGATATACCACCGACTGAGCAGATTATCGACAGCGATAATGTTGAATTATTACGAAAAAAAATCAAAGAAGCTGCTGAAACTATAAGACATCAAGAAGCTATCATCAAAAAGAAAAGTTTCGAGTTGGAAATGGAACAAGGTCATGTTAACATACTTCGCCATGACAACCAGATGCTTCGACAAATGACCGTTGATATGGTAAGTGTGGGCAATGGCACATCAATCTCATGGCCCGACCATTTAATAATTCATTCTATTCAAAAACAGAGCGCACTTGCTGAGCAAGAAGAAGAGTATATCAGTAACAAGTTGTTAAAACGTATATCGGGTTTGAAAAAGGTAAGAAGATTGCACGTGATGACTTGGTGGTTATCAGTTGCTGACCACTGGACAACTTAGGAAAAAGGAGAGCTTCTAATCCAAGTAGAGCAAGAGGAAGAGTATTTGACGAATACATTGCAAAAGAAACTTAGCCAGGTGAGTGCAATGAGCAAGCGGAAACGCACAAGTTGTTATAGTTGCTGCCAAAAAAATTGGGCATGTATTTATTTACCTGTGGCATCGGTCTCCTAGTTGCAAAAAGAAAAGATTGATATGGAAAACGCTTTGGAGCAGGAGCAAGAGTACATTGTCAACAAGTTGCAGAAACAGTTGGATACACTCAAACTCCAGGGACCAGGTGTTCGAAGTCCATCTTTGGCTTCCGACCATAGTGTGGATGCCTCTGGCAACCCCACCTCACCATCGTTAAGGTACGTCATGTGGATTGGTATATTCTTATGATATAGGAGATATGGGCAACTAAATGCTATTTTTGCTATGACATGTTTAGCGCAAAGTGGAAACCATCCCACTCACCTACTATTTCGGCTGATTATGGAATGCATAATGCGGGCTTCATTGATGTATTGAGAGCTGAAGTGGCTAGTCTTCGAGCAAAAATAGCCGAGATCGAAAGAGAATGTAAGTATGAAATGCTCACTGAAGGGGTTGGAAGACCATGCGGTTAATGAGAATGGTCGTTAAACAATGTTTTTTGCAGATACTATCAAATTTACACAATGTAACAAGTATAAAACCGAGCTCATAGATTTACGAACTCGACTGGGCCAACCAATCGATGATCTTAGTGGAGAGGAAGTGTGAGTGTTGTGCAAGTGCGCAAAATTCAATATGGTCTCGAAGTACTAACTCTCATTGACTAAATAGTTTCCCTGCCGTGTTCAAAACCATTCCAGGGTCCCCTAATCGCTCAGCACGAAGATCAACTTCTATATCTTCTCAGCGATCAGCTACATCTGAAAACAGTTCAAATAAGCAAGTACCTCCTCTACACTTGGATGGCGGGTTAATGCATCCTGCCGCTGCCATGCCTCCATCTCCCAACAGCGGCAGCTTCCAGTACGATGAACCGTCGGGCAACTCCAGATCTCGATCTGGGTCGTCAGCTAGCTCCACGTACCGAAAGGAAGTCCCGTCCAGGAGAGTGTCCGGCGGACCCTTTGGTTTAAATACTCTTCCTCCACAGCACCCACCTCGACCGTAAATGGCCCCTTTCGTTAGCTTGTAAATGGCATTGTTCTAGCCGTCTACACTACTGCCATTTCTATTTTTTTGTTTTTGTTTTTGGAGCGGCGTGGCTTTTTGTTTTGTATTTTGTTTGAAGGCAAATTCTAGTAAAATCTCTTCTTTTTTTTCCATATTTTAAGACATTGTGGTGAAATCCTTTGTGGTGATATCCCTTGTGGCAAAGACCAAAGTGAACGTAAAATGTGATGGACTAAATTTCTGGGTTAGGGCGACCTTGACCATTGAAATCAATTGCCGCTGTTCGCGTTTCATGCTAAAGTGTTGCTTTCACCAGTCATGGAAGAGGACAATGTTTTGACGTTCAAAAATGTGAGTGCCAGCGACCCGAATACCAATGTAAAGGAATGGAGGCAAAGCTAATTCAACCGTGATTGCGCCATTTCCAACAGGAAACCATAAATAGCGTCTTCAAGACTCAATGGAAGGAAAACGGCACCAAAGGTTAGGGCTTGAATGACTTGATAGCCAGTAAACATGTCTACAACTCTCACTAATTTATAATAACCAGCTAACAAGGACGCTCTTGTGCTCGCTACGGAATTGATGCGTATATTCACGGTGGAGGCCGTGCATCGCGCCGTGGACGAGGCTAACAAAGATGCTGGCGGCGGCTCACAAACGTTGCAAGTCGAGCATCTGGAGAAGATCCTACCACAGCTTATGCTTGATTTTTAACAACAACAAAAAGACATGTTTATCCTCCTTGTATTTCTTTTTATTTTCAATAAATGTATATTATTTTCGTGAAAATCTCGAGTATTGTAACATTTCCGTCGCGCCTAGGGCTTTTCTCGCGCGGAGTACAGCAGTCACTGGTGCTGCCCATGACGTTATAAGCCAAGGTTACTTGCTAAAGCAAGATGACCTTTATATTCTCTTTCATCGAGTAGACTGAACAGAGTCCTCAATGTCCTCTCCCGACGTACACGAACTTACTCTCAAACCCATCACTGCCCATTCCTTCAATGGTGACAGAACAAGTAAGTCCTCCATCCTTCCTCTAATCCGCTTATTCTCTGTCTCCGCTAGAGCAGCCCCACTCATCCGTTATGCATAGAATTGGCTGTTTGCCCTAATGATACCAACGTTGATATCTACAACACCAGCTCCTCTAACTGGACTGTCGAAGCTACCTTGAAGGACGTAAGTAATCGAACGAGTCGTCTGCCAAAACGCAGAGTGAGCGTTAGCTAACCCTTTTGTTTCCTTGGGGTAGCACGATAAAATCGTTACCGGTATCGATATTGCTCCCAACTCCAACCGTATTGTGACTTGCTCGCAAGATCGTAACGCTTACGTGTGGACGCAAGAGAACGGTGTGTGGAAGCCTGCCTTGGTACTGTTGCGTATCAACCGTGCTGCCACATTTGTTCGTTGGTCGCCTAACGAAGACAAGTTCGCTGTGGCTAGTGGTGCTCGCGCCATCTCCGTTTGTTACTTTGACGAGGACAACGATTGGTGGGGCAGTAAGCATATCAAGAAACCCATTCGTAGCACTGTTCTCTCCATCGACTGGCATCCCAATAA
Organism: Umbelopsis isabellina; assembly: GCA_016758905.1. Lineage (NCBI taxonomy): Eukaryota > Fungi > Mucoromycota > Umbelopsidomycetes > Umbelopsidales > Umbelopsidaceae > Umbelopsis > Umbelopsis isabellina. The sequence continues at coordinate 235,631 of JAEPQZ010000014.1, forward strand.
CGTCTTGTTGGCATCTGGTTCAGCTGACATGAAGGCTCGTGTGTTCTCTGCCTTCATCAAGGGTGTTGATAAGAAGCCTACCCCTACTGTGTGGGGTGACAAGCTTCCGTTCAACACCGTGTGCGGCGAGTTCCAAAGCGGTCGTGGTGGTTGGGTGCATACCGTTGCTTTCTCTCCGTCTGGTGATGTGTTGGCTTTTGCCGGTCACGATTCTTGCATCAACGTCGCTTATCCCAATGCCGATGGCAACCCTACTGTGATTACTGTTGCTACCCCCAGCTTGCCCTATCTCTCATTGTTCTGGGCCAACGAGCATCAAATTGTGGCTGCTGGTCACGACTGCGCTCCTGTGTTGTTTGAAACCTCCAACAATCAAGACTGGCATTACACTGGATCTTTGGATGAGAACAAGAAGAAGGTGTCCACCGCCACTTCTGTTTTGAGCCGTTTCAAAACCATGGATTCCAGAGGCTCGTCTGATAACGACACTGATCTCAACACTATTCACCAGAACACCATCCTCGAGATGCGCCCTTACGCTGGTACGCGCGACAACGTCACTCAATTTTCAACTGCTGGCGTCGACGGCAAGATTGTCGTTTGGGACTTTGATCCTAGCCGCGTTGTTAAGGATATGTCCGCTTTGCGATTGTAATATATTTGATAATATAATAAAAACCGCTTGAGATTTTTTTTTAATTTACATTGATTTGCATGGTGGCATTGCGAGGGAGGTTTTATTTTCATTTGGGCAAGGTAAAGCAGACGCACCAAGTGTTGTTGTGAACTAGGTAAACATACTGCAAAGGAGAGTCTCAATATGGGCCACCTATATATGAGATAGAAGGTTGAGCAAAGCACATACCAGAAAGATTAAGACTAGCAGTAAAAAATAGGTAATTTACAAAAATCAAATGAAATACGTACAATGGCGGGAAACAATGGATCATGAAGTATTCGATGGATTCTGGTTCGATCAATCACTGGTAATTGCACGGGCAATTCGCGGCTGAGCATTTCGTTCTCAGACAGAGGTACTTGCTTCTCCTGCTGTTGATGTGATCTTGCGGTAGTTAACGGCTGTGTCGACACTGATGGTTCGGTTGACATCAATGGATGCATCGACGGAAACGCTCCATTTTCATTATTTGCTAAAGCTTGATGTAATTGTTGATGGTGTTGGATTTGCCCTTGAGTGTACAGAGGTAGCATACCACCAGAGGATAGAGGGTGTGACGGTTGTCGCTGCTCTGGCTCATGTTTCTGCTGTTCATACTCCCGTTTTGGCTGCTGCATCTGGGAGGCATGGGCATTTGTTGCTAGTGCGGGCTGCATTTGCTGTTGCTCAGACGACGGCTGTACAATAGAAGATGTACTGCGTTTATCAGCAGCTTTGGTCTACAACGCTCTTAGCCTTTATGAAATCTTTTTCCCTGTCTCTCATTTTCAACCCACCTTACAAATACCAGCTTTCGATGGCACCTCTGGAAAGATCTGACACGGCGCCAGGCTCTTGACTACATCGAAAACTTCCAGGCAGGCAGCACTAGACTGAAATAGTAGTTGAAACTTTTCCATCTAGATCTTTCACGCATGAATGCACTACTTTTTCTCAACAGCACAGTGTATGCGCTTTAATCAAACGAAACCAAATGTGATACTCACCGCAGACCGTGGGCTCGGCTTGTACTCAAACGCCATACACAATCCTTTTACCTTACAAAGGTCGCCTTCCATTGACAGTGTATGCGTCATAAGTTGCCTCATGGTCTCTAGGTCCGTCACACCTAACGCGGTACCGTTAACGTCCAGTAAAATGGCTCGGCTTTCTTCAAAGTGCCAGCTCTGATACGCAGAGTCCCATACGGCAAAACGATCAAGCATCCACGATGGCATGAGCAGGTCAGACAATGGAAAAAAAAAGGGGGAGAGAAAAATAAAAATTCTATTGATCAGTCTATTTGAAAAGTAGGAGATTATGTATGGCAACAGGGTTGTTTTAAAAACGACAACAAAAACACAGCAAAAAGCAAAATTTACACAAGTATTATCGAACATGCAACACCTCCTTGCACCACTCATATGTGACAAAACTAATACTGATGGCCGGAGCAACTTTGAGATAGTTTGGTATCATGCCTTTGTACAGCCCTCGCACACCTTCCTTTTTAACCATGGTTCTGGCAGCATCCCAAGTACCTCGATATTTATACTGCATACTGGACATACCGGTAACCTGCATTCGTCTCCGAAGAACATCTTTTTTAAAAAGATAAGAGAAGTCAGCAAAAAAGCACTTGCAATGAATTTTGAACAAAGTCAGGTTGACCGCCCCACTACCACTTACCCAAGGGGTATGTAACGGTCTGAGCAATGGATCCGGCCAATGCTCCGCATAACAGTTTGCGAGAAATCGATGGTGTATCTCGATCTACAGGCAACAAATGCTTCTTCAGCACTTCATAGCATTGGAAATTGAGCGCAACATAAGGCGCAACTCCCTAACCACGCAATCATATGATAGTTAGTAATCTGTCCTACACCCACGTACTTCGTATAATGCAATTTCCTACCAATAACGTCGGCCATAAACCACGATACAGTCCAAAAACTCCACCTTCGGTACGATAAATGGCAGACATGGTACGCATAATGCCTGGCTGCTTGACCTTTTCGGTACTTGTAGGTGAAGCATTGCCAGGGAGTGTAGCCGACTGTACGGCCAAACGAGTTCGTACAATGTCCAACGGATACGTACAGGCTACCGAGACCAAGCCGGCCAAAGCACCAGCAGTCAACCGACGAGCTGTGTCGAGTTCCGTCTTTCCTGGCTCCATCAACATCTTGCGACGTAAATTGCATCAGCACCTTTGTGTGTGAGACGATTCAATATCTCACTCTACATATCCAGTTTTTAGCTTACCGTTTTAAATTGTTCATAAGCAGCAAACTGCGTGGCACTGTATGGCACAATACGAACAACATTGGTACCATTGCCGCGCAAAAATCCCATTAACCCTTCTTCCTTCCACATCTTGGTCAACGTGGGTATGACACCTTGGTACGCGGCGGGCTCTGGACCCTGTACTTGGAACAAGATTTTCATGCGTTCCATGGGACTGACGGCGGTTCGAGATACGGCACCTGCCACACCTCCCGCCGCCAAGTGCTTGATGGTATCTGCATTGAACTTTTCCGCCCAGACCTCCAATTGCGTACGCTCCTTGACCACTTCCTCTTCCACGACCGGTTCAGGCGTTGGTGGTGGCGGCGGTTCGATTTGAACCAGCGAATCAATGATATCCTGCAGGGTCTGCGGTGAAAACTCCAACACCTTATCTGTGTCGACCACGCGAATAAATTCTTGAAACGTCAACCCCAATGAAGTGTCTGATTTAACCAACTGTTTTAAAAGGGTGATGCTGGCCTAAAGTTTTGCATGGTCAGCATTACGACCAAAAACAGTGCGGGGAAGAAACCTGCAATCAAAGGCTAATACTTGCCTCATCCAACCACGCATGACCGTCAAACGTAGCAGTGTACACCATTAGCAAATCTTCAGCGTCTATAACACCGTCATCGTTTTGATCTAGAGCCGAAAATGCCGGCCAGAGGACGTGCTCTTCTGACATATTCGGTCAACAGAAAAAAGTGAGGGGTTGAATAAATAAATCGCAGCAAGAAAAATATAGCGTTTAAAGTGTAGCAGCCAAAACTAGCCAGTCAGCCAATAAAATATTAAAAAGCAGGCATTGGGGGGCGTGTACCCACCGACCATTATCAACCAGTCTTTTCTCCCAAATCCCGTTTTTTCTCACATAAATCTCAATCTCATTCCCCCATAAAATGGACAGATGGAATAAAGCCATCGATGATATCTGCTGGCAGCAACGTCCGTCGGCTGTGCTGGGTGAAAGGGACATGAAAGCCAATCCCTATTTGTGGTTCCCCGACGGCAAACTCAACACTTGTTATAACGCCGTTGACAGGCATGCTCTGACCAGCCCCAATATCATTGCCTTGTACTGGCACTCGGCTGTTACCAAAACCAAAAAGGCTGTTACGTACCAGCAGCTCCTCACTGAGGTGAAGGATGTCGCTGGTGTGCTGGCCGACCATGGCGTGCGAAAAGGGGATACTGTAGTGATTTATATGCCCATGATCTTGGAGGCAGTCTATACCATGCTTGCTTGTGCTAGGATAGGAGCTGTACATTCTGTAGTGTTTGGTACGTTGTTCAATTCCATAGTTTCTATTCTATCATGGCGTGCGACAATTTCAATATGTATGATTTCTGCTTACTTAACATTTGGAACTCCTTCCAAATAGGTGGTTTCGCTCCAAAGGAGTTGGCTAAACGCATTGACGATTGCAAGCCCAAGGTGGTAGTGATAGCCAGTTGCGGAGTGGAGCCTAAAAGAGTTATACCTTACAAACCTTTGATGGATGAAGCTCTGTCATTGTGTCAGCACAAAGTGCCTATACGAATTGTATTTCAACGCCCTGGCTTTCCTCTCGCTCAATTGCATGAACAGAGCGGTGACCGAAATTTTGAAACTGAAATTGAAAGGATACAAAATGCTGGTAAAGCCCTTCAGCAATGTGCTACTGTGGACAGTGCAGATACGTTGTATCTATTGTATACGAGTGGAACCACCGGCATGCCAAAGGTCAGTATTTTTGTGTGAGTGAGCAAGCATGTTGCTTTACAGAGGCAGCAAGATTAAACTTTTGTATGTGGGAACAGGGCGTGGTGCGTTCAAATGGTGGCCATGCTGTAGCTCTTCGCTGGTCTATGGACTACATTTTTGGCCTCAAGAAAGGCGATACTATCTTTACGGCAAGTGATATTGGATGGGTAGTAGGTCATACTTATATTGTATATGGCCCCTTGCTTGCGGGTTTGAGCAGCGTACTATACGAAGGCAAGCCGATCGGCACTCCCGATGCTTCCGCCTTCTGGCGCGTTTGTGCAGACTATAATGTAAAAGCCATATTTACTGCACCTACAGCCATTCGCGCCATCCGCCGTGAAGACCCAGAAGGAAAGATGGCTCAAAAGCAAGATTTGAACAAACTACGTGCATTGTTTTTGGCTGGCGAGCGCAGCGACCCTGCCACTATCAACTGGTGCCAAAAACTGCTAGGTAAAAACAAGCAGGTCATTGATTGTTGGTGGTTAACGGAAACCGGCCAGCCCGTCACTTCGACGTGCTTGGGCGACAATGCTGAATTATATCCTATCAAGCCGGGTTCGGCCGGTCATCCAGTACCTGGGGCCAATGTATGCGTGCTAAAAGACGATGGAACCCTTGTTACTACACCTAATACATTTGGCAACTTGGCCATCAAACTTCCTCTGGTGCCGGCGGCGTTCACGACACTTTGGAACAATGACAAAGGCTATCAAGATAGTTATTTTAAGCGATTTCCCGGCTACTTTGATACTGGCGATGCCGGTACGATTGATGAAGAAGGCTATGTCCATGTGATGTCTCGTACAGATGACTTGATTAATGTTGCTGGCCATCGTCTATCAACCGGGTCTATCGAAGAAATATTACTGTCGAATCAATCGGTCGTGGAAACCTGTTGCGTGCCCATACCGGATAACTTGAAAGGACATGTGTAAGTAAGGGCTTCGGGAGGTGACGCGACGCTTGGTCATTGTAATATTGAATGTGCATGCATGCTAATACAAACTTTTTAAATTTCAGTCCATTGGCCCTTGTCGTTACCTCTGGCAACGTTCCTGCTACACTCACAAAGGATTTGGTGGCAGCGGTTCGAAAAGATCTTGGAGCTATAGCGTGTTTGGAAAAGGTATTGGTGGTGGCACGACTGCCCAAGACCCGCAGTGGAAAAGTTTTGCGTCGCTGTATCCGAGATATGTGCGCTGGAAACCCCGTTAATGTCCCAGCTACAGTTGAAGACGCAAGCGTCTTGACTGAAATTGAAACTGCCCTTCGTAAGGAAGGCTTGATACCTGAACAGCCCAAGGCTAAATTGTAGACTAGTCATCAACCATCAAGTGTTATACCACATGCGTGTGTCTGGCTCTGTACTAGCCTTTTTGTAACGAAGGGGGGCGGGGGAAGAATAATAACGCTATTGAATATCGTCATTGATTTTGGTATACCATTGCTCTCATGGTTCCTCATTTTTTGCCCTCAGCAGATGTGAAAAAAGTGTTAATTTAATGTGTCTGTCTGACAAACGCTAAAATAACGCGAACAATGCTCCTTTTCACTTAAATATTGGCTATGTTTTTGTTTCTATCTACAATTCTTGATGGCCAAGTACGTCGAGTTCCAAATATTCTGCTGTGAAGCATCTAAATAGCATAGCCAGGTTTTGCACGGCGGTGTTATCAATGGCATCGGCATTGTCCTATTAGAGCATGCACATAGATCAATATATAAGCAAATGATGATAAGAAGCAGACGACATATTTCGCAACCGGTCAAAAACTTACGTGGATGCTATGCCATACACTCGGGAATGGGATGGGTATAATATGGAACACGTTGACTCCTCGACGAATAAAAGGAATATGATCATCTTCAATTCCTCCAGTGAAATAATTCGTACCAGCTGTATCAAATGTCATGTCCGGCGCGTCCAATTCATCGCCGCCTAGCAACCAGTTATTGGATGACACCAAGCGCTCCTCCAGGTTGCTCATGTGATTGAACAACCAGCTGGTAGACCGAAAGTAATTATACACTTTCATGTTAGACGTTCCTAACAGGTCCAAAAGCACCATGACTTCAATGGTATCGAGCATGGTTGAATGCTTCATGGTATGATGCCGACTATTGGGCACGGCCTCGCTTTCCCACTTGGCCGCCAAATGCTTTGCGCCATAGATGGAATCTTTCGAGTTCCAATCAACAAACGCCTCTTCACCATCAAAAAATACAATCTGCAGAGCCGTGTCGCTGCCGTTGTCCAAGTACGGATTCAAGGTGGCGGCCACGTCCAACAGGATGGCACACGGCACCGACGAATCAGTGGCACCAATGAATTCAAAATTCTCATAATACTTTGAGTCATAGTGCGCTGCCAGCACCAGACGTGACGGGTGATGAGGATTCTTGGTGACAATGACATTGCTAAACTCTTTCACACCCAATGGCGTTTCCGCTTCAAACTTGTCCTCTTCCACCTGCCAGTTGAGCGATTTGAAATGGTCCATAATGAAAGTTCGAACCTTGATGTTGTTTTCTGTACCAGACACTCTAGGCACCAACAAAGGTTTGAGATAGCTACCGTTGACCTGCAATCGGTCTGGGACTGACAGATTGCGAATTTTATTCAGGGCAGATTGAGACAGTGGTTTGTAAGCACCGGCTTGAGTGGTCCATACCAACACCAACGCCAAGGTTGTGACCCACCACTGTACTAAAGTCATGACGGTGGGGGATTAGCAGTAATAAAAAGAGGAGACGGAAAGGTGCTAGGGCCAAGCAAGGGGGCCGGCAATCCAAAAAGAAGTTGAATTTAAAGACGGGACTGCTTGTTCTGAGTTTGGCATGAACCTGGCGCGGTCACAGCTCAAGCTTTTGGCTGGCTGCTATTTATTTGAATAAAGTCCAAAATACTAGATTTATACAGCGTACGGTCAGCTATATACATGTCCATATGCATTGACCGTGGCATAGAGACAAGACGTGTCGACGGGTGTGACGAGTGATTTTTACATATACGATAGAGTGTTTGCATGTGGTCGGGAGGCACAATTTCGTCTTTGGCTGACGATAGGAATAAGATTGGACATGATATGTGAGTAATGCACTGTTTGGTTGGCCATCTATTCCATAAAAAATGTCGTGCAATGTAAGGATAAGGAGTCCATTTGGTGTACAGGGCCTTAACCATATCCAAGATACTTAAGTATGTGTTCTCCAGTATCACGCCTTGGACATGTCGATGCTTGTCCGTAGATGCCAGGTAACTAGCCACACTGCCACCTAAACTATGGCCATACAAAAAAATGGGCCGTCCAGCGTAGTGATTTACCGTCCAGCCCAAAATGGCTTGAGCATCACGCTGCAAGCCTTTCTCCGACGGTCGTCCTAAGCTGGATCCAAACCCTCTATAACAGACGCCAACGATGGTCATGTCCGGCACGCTGGATATGAGCTGTTGGAACAGCGGCAGTCTGTGATTCATATTTCCAGCGTTTCTATTAGATCAGTGGGAGGGAGTTTTATGTGTTATGATCAAGCACGCCTCTTCCACTGAGTTGAGCAAAGATCACTCACCCTTGAAAATAAATCATGACGGGCCCTTTGACCACACTCGGGTTAACCACCATACCACGTAGGCGTTTTTTGTCACTGGCTACAACCTCGACATCCTTGATATCCATACCATTAGACATATCGGGTGTGCGCTCTTCATGGCGAGATCCCAGCGGGATGTACGGCATGTAAATGAGTTTACTCTGGAACAAGACCAACATAAGGCACTACCTAGGAGTTTTAGCAATAGTCATGTAGTTGTTTGTATGAGAATGTAGGCACGTACTTTGTATAGATAGACGCCAGTGGGTACGCCTATAAGCACCAAGGCAGTTGTTGCTTGGGTTGACAGGAGCCTTGTTTGGCGTCTGACGACATGATGGTGCATGGTGGCACACACAAAGCAACTAAAAAATTGTTGCTATGGCTTACAACCTCGTGTTTTTTAACCTTTTTATCCTTCTTTCCATTCTATTCATTCCACCATGTCTGACGTAAACCACAATGCCATGGGCCCTGTCAAGCCCGCCGACGACGATGCTCGCGAGGTAGGTTTGGTTATTTGTGGATAGAGTGCAAAGGCTGTGACTTCAACCGATCATGTCTCATCCAAATATGGTTTTTTTCTTTGGTGTATTTTTCTAGGTGTTCCATAAAGTCAAGGAGCAAGTTGTCGACAAGGTGAGTCTTGATGTTGTTTGGGAGGATTGATGTCGATAGAAACCTGATCCATTTCAATTCGACTTGTCGCCTATGACTCGGTGTTCAAACGCGCTCAGTTGCATGAGGTAGGTTTTTGCTATATTTTTTGATGGGCGGACCGCCCGGCAGTACGTCGGGCGGGAAAAGCCAGCTCAACCAGTCATTTCGCTAACAACTTACCCCTTGGTCTGTTTGCAGATCCATCACGCTGACCATGTTCACGGACTTCACGAAACCGACAAGCTCAAGCACATCTCGGCCTACAAGGTAACGCAATATGCTGTTGAGGAAGTTGCTTACGGCTGGAACTACTTTGCCAAGATCGACTTGGGTGAAGGCAAGTTCGTGCATGCCCGTGCCCACAAGTATCACGACGGCCGTGTCGACTTTTACTCTCTTAATACCACTCCCGAAACCGCCATCTGGACTCAAGACACTCCCTTGGTTTATTTCAATGATTAAGAAAATAAGATAGTACAGGCTAACCACTGAGGTTGATCAACTTTATATGTAATAAACTCCGCCCTAATGGCAGGCGCCAGGCCAGCCATCATTGGAAATATGAAAACGGGGTTTGGTTCTTTATAGCTCTTTGGGATGGGGGAAAATGAAAAGGAATTTGGTGTGTTTGGTGCGGCGGTGGTTGAGGGTCGATCAACATGTATAGAAGGAGTTGAGCTAATGCGAATTGCCCCAAAAAACCCAAAAAAAAATAAAAAAAAATGAACTGAATTGAACTGAAATAATGAAAGAGAGAGACACTGAAAAATTGGAGGATTGATTTTAATCTTCTTGTTCGTCATAATCTTTACCACGCACATCCCGTTTACACAGCGGGCATCGTCTATTGAGACCCAACCATTCATGCACACATCCTTTATGAAAGTGATGGCCGCACCTATTGGCAGAACATTTGCAAGAACACAAAATTCAATAACGGGGTTTCATGAAAAAAGGACTCGTAAGCTTGGTAGTGACTTACCATAAATGGCAAACCAGTTCATCATCCTCGTAGGCCGACAGGCAAATAGCACACATTGCGTCTTCGCTGTTTGGAATTTCAAACGGTTCGTAGAAGCGCACATCTTGTGGTTCTGCATTTTTGCCCGCTGGGCGAGTTTTCATCATGAATTTGGTGAAAATGCCCACTTTGGTGGCAAGTTGTGCAGCGGTTTCAGGTTGCTGAGGTTGTTGGACACTGGTACTTGGTGCTATCGTAATGCTGTTATCATCTTGGTCAAGTGGCCGGCTCGTTCGTGACCGGAATCGTTTGACAGGGATGTTTTTAATATCTTCAGCAGAAGCCCCGCCCATTCCCACCACTTCGCCTACACGTAACACACGCATACCCACTTTTGTAGCGGCAGTTTAGAATCCATGTTTCACAGGAGCAGAGCAAAATGAAACAACCCAAATATAAACTCACCTAATACGCAGGGAAGGCAAAAGATGACTGCAGCGCACAACAGAATAGGGATGGTGATGATAATGTAGCCAAAAATAATAAACATCAATGTCAAATAGTATAGTGATGGGGCAGTGGAACTGCATGTGGAACTGCTAAATAATAGCCAATTCATAATGATGAACCAAAGGATGGCAAAAAGATCTAGAGCGGATTTGGCTCGATCAATCCAGCCAGCTAAAGCGTCACGGTGGGCTTGTGCAGATGGAGTAGAAGTATCGGTTGTTTGAGGTGGCAGTGCTGAAGGATAGCTGTTAGTGCTATGAGTGGACCCTATATTTGCTCCCATTTCCAAGTTGGTAGTATTGTTATTGTTTCGTCGTGGTGGTGGTCGGCGTCGATAATGTGGGTTCAAGTGTTGATAAATGCTTAATGGCGTCGATAATATCAGGCGGAGGATGTAAACGATGAGGATGACCTCTAATGGTTTATCACAATATTGCGATCTTGATATGATGAGTACCACAACGGTGGCAACGAACTACATATAACAATTAGTATGAGCAACATGCACAAAAACACACACACGATCACCAATTGTCATTGAAATTAACATACTTGAACTACCACCGAAGTAATAGAAAATATGAGCATAAGTTTACTCGTTCGTGAGATATGTCTCCAATTATCACTAGTGTAACGAACCCAGTGGGATCGTACAGTACGAGAGGTCTGGTTGGTTGACCGAGCGGCCACATTGGCAGCATTGGTGGCTATCAGGTGCGGGATGTTGGAGTTGGACGAGCTGTTTGAGTTTCGTTGTGGATTGTGGTGAGCATTGAGAGATGCCGATGACGAGGATGTGGAATTATGAGTGGGTATATAGTCCAAGCTCAGATCTTCTATTGAAGTCGAGTGCTGCATGGACGGTTATTGTTGCTGAACGGGTGGAATGGGGTATATATAGCTTTACGTATTTGTTTAAAAACACTTGTATATCAGTTCCAACGGGCGAGAACTATTCAACTCGCTCAAACACGGTTTGGTTTTTGGTCAAACACAAAGCAGAAAAAGAAAAATGTGGATATTTTCAAAAAATTAAAGAAATGCCATGTTTTATTTCTCCCAAAAATTACTTCCTGTTTACAAACTGTCTTTTCCTAACAAGAGCCTTCTTCTTTTGTGGTGTAAGGTCTTTAGTAGTGTCAGGTTTCTTTGAGTCGGCGGTGTTCTTGCTGTTGGTTCTTACTCGTTTAAAGTCTTTACGGTCATCAAAAGCAGGTTTTCGTTTGCCAAACTGACCGCCTTTATCAGGATATTCCCGTTTGTTGGGGCGGCCATTGGAATCACCGTCACGCTTGCCGAAGCGACTAGTGCTACGGTCTCTTGGTCCACTCTCTGAACGTGGGGGGCCACGACCTCTTGGTCCGTTATCCGAACGTGGGGCTCCACGACCTCTTGGTCCGTTATCCGAACGTTGAGGGCCACGACCTCTTGGTCCATTGTCTGTGCGCTGAGGACCATGCTCTCTGGATGCAGCAACTCGTTGAGCTCGTCGCTCCACAACATCCTTGTTATCCACAGAAAATTCTACAATTAGCGTTCGTGTATCGCCAGGAAATAATTTACTATTGTTGTTAAGGTATCTTAGAGCAGCAAGAGCGTGAGCATGGGTTCTGAATTCCAAGAATCCATAACCTTTGCTACGAAGTTTCTTGGTGGCAGCATCCATACGATCCTTGCTACGAATAATTTTGGCTTGCTTGACAAACGGCTTGAAGGACCAGCCCTCGGCCTTCTCGTCCGCACTGAGGTCCGTGCGCTGACCTGACTTGGTCTCCTTTTTGAAATTCGTGATACTGTCCATACCAAGTAGTTTCAAGTCCTTATCTTCTACTTTAAGTGGCAGATTACGAATACTGAGACGGGTTTTGGAGATACATAACGCTGGGTCGGCTGCCAATAATTTTTTGCGAGCAGCGTAAGACATCTGTCGCTTACGTAGTTCTGCCTCGGGAATGGTGGCAGCTGCAGGTGTGTCCGGGAAGATGACTAAGAGCAGGAAGTTAGATCCGCGGATAGGTCCAATGGCAGTACAATCCATCATCGAGACAACTTACCTCCTTCCTTCATCAAATAAATGTTACGTTTATCTTCCTTTTGCTTCTTAAGAGCATTGGCTTCCATCAACTTGTTGGCTTCTGTTCGTTCCACCGCTCGGTTAACATCCAATACTCGGCCTTGAAGCGTGAATTTTTGCGCTAAGCCGGTATTGATATCGGGTGTAAGTAAACTTTTGTGCATGAGTCCACTCTTCTTTTTTTGCTTGTTGGACATCATGTCTGTGGGGAATGCTTCACTCTCTTCCGTTAAGTTGGAATTTTTCAATTGCTCAGCTTCCTCTAAGCACTGATCTGCACTGCTTTTTTCTTTAAAGCACACGAAGCCTGTGCCTCGTGATCGTCCACTTTCTCTATCCATGGTGATTTTAGCATATCGAAGTTGGCCCCATTTTGAGAAACTGCAAATGGTGGTTTTTTTCAGAACGCAGTGAAAAGTGAAGAGTGGAAAACTGAAATCATTTGCTGTTACTTACAGTTCACGCAAGTCGCTTTCTTGACTTTCAAACAACAAATTACGAACAAATAGAGTAGTGCCTTCGGCAGGTTTTGGTAAAGCTGGTTTGACTGAGAGATGCGTTAAATTTAATGATGGTCATGGAGATTAGTTAGGTGGAATATAAGGGTTGTATGCATACCTTTTTCTGCTTCGTCTTCTTCTTCTTCCTCCTCCTCCTCTTCTTCGATGTCCTCTCCTTCTTCAACATCTTCGTCATCTTCTTCGCTGCCATCTTCTATATCAATATCTTCCTCGTCTTCATCATCTTCCTCAACGTCTGCAGATGCATCTTCATCCTCATCTTCATCCTCATCCTCTTCTCCTACTATTTCTTCATCGTCCATATTTTCATCCTCTGGAGACTCATCACCTTCCTTGTCTACATCCATTGCTTCGGCTTCCACCTCGGCTTCTTCTTTGACAGTATCATCAGCGGCTTCAATATCTTCTTCAGCTTCATCAGCGCCTTCCTCAGTCTGGCCAGCGTTCTCCTCTGCGGCAAGATATTTGTTCTTGGCCAACGCCCAATCGACGGCGATTGTTCGTCCATGATGTTCTGTGGCATTCAAAGCATTAACAGCCTAAATAATAAGGCCCGTGATTAGCTTTTTGTCAGGCACCTATTTCACCATTGCTTTAAACCTTCTAACTTACCTTTTCGGCATCATCAATGTTTCCGTATTGGATAAAAGCAAATCCTTTCATGGGACCGCCAGCAAATTTTCGGGGAAGCTTGACTTCATGTACTTTACCGTGTGCTCCAAATAATTTGAAAAGCTCAGGCTCATGGTATTTCCAGGGCAAATTGCGAACAATGAGACGTGCAGCCTTGTCAATGTAATAATCGGGAGTTTTGCGTTGAACAGGTGGTGCACCGGTGGCCATCACATTAGCTTTCAGAGTTGCACCTTTGAAAATGTGACCGTCGAGCTGCTTTGCACCCAGCTTGGCATCATCGTGACTACCGAATTTGATTTGAGCTAAAATGTGTAGGCCATTAGTTCACTGTCGTTTTGCTATTGACCACATATTCAACATCAACCTACCAGTTCCCTGCTTTCCTTCAATGGGATAATCAATGTTCTCGACAGTGGCGATTTTTCGAGCTCTCTTGTAAATGTGCTTTTTGGTGATCTCGTCGCCGAGTCCAGTCACTTCAATAGTAAGGTAATTGTCTGGCGCAGCAGTTTGGTGCTCTACCTTGGGAGCAATGGGCTTGGCAGCAGCAACTGGCTTGGGTGCGGTGGCAGGCTTGGGAGCCGGACGATCTGCAGCTTTCTCACCCTTCTTGAGAGCAAACTCAATTTTCAATTTGCGAGCACCTCTAAACTTGGTATCTTTCAATTCCGTGACAGCACGTTGCGCATCCTCGGCTAAAGCATAGTGAACATATCCAAATCCCTTGTTCTGGGGCTTGGCGGCGTCTTCTTGAGACTTGTCCATAACGACAAAGCATGACCTGATAGGGCCGAGGTCGCTGAAGAACTCTTCCAACTCGTGATTAGTAGCGTCATAAGGAATGTTGCGCACAAACAGAGTAGCCTTGGAATGCTGTGAATCCTTTTCCGTAGCGTCAATGACTTTAACGTCAACGTTGGTCGCTTCAGTCGTCGAAGTGGCCATGCTGAATGAAAAAGGCTGTTAAGAAAAAAAAAAAAGTTGAGAACGGCTGTCAAGCTGAAATTTTCACTTCAGAGTTGGAGGACAGAAGCAGTCACAGTTCCTCAGCCACCCAATTTCGTATACCTGAGCATGAAGGATGGCCCCCGAACGCACGAACCCTGTGTTTCGGTCTCAATGGAAATTCGCGGTCGTGGAAGAGGTGGAAATTCTTCCATTACCTCTCGTCTATCCGGGTACAACGATAGCAGTAATAACTCTTATGGAGACAACAATAACCAAAACTACAATTACAACAACACGCAAGGTGGAGGCGGTGGCTATCGTGGCCGTGGTGGTCGCGGCGGCAATCGAGGCCGAGGTGGTCGTGGTGGTGGACGAGGAGGCGGCTATAATTACGATGGCGACGTGCAAATGAATCCCAATGCGAAGTAAGTGCCCAGTGCAACAAGATAACAGCGCGACTGTGCTGTGTGGCTGATGCGTAACTTTCATTACAGCAGCGGAGGTGGCAATGTTGAAATCATTGTATCCAACTACCCGCCTGGTTCAGAGCACGCTCTAGTAGAATTTTTGAAGCGCAAGTCTAAGCGACAATGGGAACCACTACAGGTTTGTACGAGCGTCTTTAGGACCACAGCTTTCACGCTTTGATTCGACTAAACGAATTTGCTGTAATAGACGCAACCTCTGGATGACGGGCTTCACTTGCTGGTCCAGGACATGAATACAGCAACTGCAGTCACGCGATTAAACGGCTTCCAGTTCATGCAAAATAATGTATGCTTTCTTCAGGCTATTGTGTTCCAAGTGATCTACGAAGTATGCTGACCCAAAGTTCAATTACAGCTTAGCGTGATAGTGTTGGGAGACACCCCTACCAGCGCACCTACACAACATGGCCACCAATCGAACAGACAACAATCAGCTCCGGTCAGTAGTCTTGATACCCTCAGTCAATTCCTACAACAAAGATGGAGTGCAGATCAGCGATTTTTGAACCTTGAGAAAATGGGTTTGGACCCTCTCTATAAGCGACTCATGCATAGCTCATCCAATGACTTCCGACCTGCCTTGTTCAAGCTAGCTGCAGAAACCTTTGGAGATGTAAGATTCAAATACCGTGTTATGTCAGGTTATCATTTGTGATCATTTGGAAAATCTGGTGCTAATCTGTATATCAATAGGTGACCACTGTGTCTTTAACGTCAAACCGTTTACGTAACCTTCAACCTATAGCCGCTCTCGCGGAGTATCTTCCCAATATCCTGAACTTGTCTTTGCAAGACAATAATATCACCAACTTTACTGATCTGGAGCCATTGGCTGGTAAATTCAATCATTTAAATGAACTGGTGTTAGATGGAAATCCAATTAAAGCTCGTGAAGTGGAGCGCCATGGCAGCGATATAACATATCGAAGGTGGGGTTTGATCGTCAAAGCTGCATTCATGTCTCGAAGATGCTGAACTTTCTTTTCTTTCTAGTGAGGTAACACGACGATTTCCAACATTAAAGCTATTGGACGGTGTGCCAGTTGCCCAAGCTATCCAGTTCGACATCCAAGCTGCTGATTTGGAAGCCACTACAAAACAAGTACAGTTACCAGCAAGAGTCAAGGGAAGCTTCTTTGATCAGGATTCATCACGCATGGCCGCCAATGATTTCCTTGGCACATTTTTTCAAACGTTTGATGGCAATCGATCAGCGCTCTTCAACTTGTACGATGATACAGCACTATTTTCTGTCAGCGTGTCAACGACGTTCAATGCGAGCAAATCAAGGAATAAAGGCGGCGCATTCAACCAAGGACATCATAATCAAGGCCCGCCCAGTGACTGGCGTGACATTAGTCGCAACTTGACCAGGAACAAGTCACTAAGTATGTATAGTGAACTGGCTATCGTGGTTATAAAGCCATTTCTAACAACTCATTCCCTTCAGAGCGCAGAGTTGAATGCTTGTACTATGGATCATCGGCGATCGTTCAATTAATTTCCACCATGCCTCCGACTGTGCACGACTTATCACGGGCAGACAACTTTGTTACGGATGCATGGCAAATGAGTGGGTTCAGTGGCTATCCAGCTGTACTATTCATCAAAGTACACGGTGAATTCCGTGAAGGGACTGCGCCAAACAGTGCGAAATATTCTTTTGATAGAGTTTTCATTGTGGGACCGGCAGGACCAGGTTCAAGGGCACAAAATGCCGGATGGCAATATGTGATTCTGTCTGATCAATGGCATATTCGAAACCATAGTGGAAACAGGGCTTTCCAGCCTGAGCCAGAGCAACCAGCAGCACCGGCATTTGGAGCTGTGCAGCAAGCTCCACCATCGTTTTCGCAGCCACCACAACAGCAACATATTCCCCAGCAACCGTTTGGACATCCTCAGCAATTAAGCCCGGCGCAACCTCAAGCTCAAACTTTTGGGCACCAACCGTCTTTTGCTCAGCCAACACCACAACATCAGGCACCATTTGCTGCGCCGCCCATACAGCAACAGTCACAGTCGTTTAGTCCAGCACCGTCATCCTACACACCTCCAATCCAACCAGTTTCACAGCCGTTTACCCCTCCATCAGCTCAACCGACTCCTCCTCCCCCGGTTGCTCCACCACCGACTCCCCAGTCTTCGACGCCTGTACCACCGAGTGCTGAAAGACCTCCTGGTCTAACAGATCAGCAACACATGCAAGTGATGGAACTCAAACAACGCAGTGGGCTTAATTACAATTTCGCTCTGCAGTGCCTGGCTGAAAATGACTGGAACTCGGCCAATGCGATGGATTCATATGAGCGGTTGAAGGTGGGTCCTTAAGTTTAGAGTAAAGATAATGCATGCATGCGTTCAAGGGACTTGATTTTGACCGTTGCTTATACATACTAGAATATCAATGCCATACCGCCCGAAGCTTATGGCGCCTAATGTAACATATCCATAGGACTTCTCAGTGCAGCCCGCATACATGGTGCGTGCTCCTAAAAAATATTAGTTCAAGATTATTTTCCACTGCTCATCAGAGAGCATTATAATAAAATTATAGAGAAAACTGCTGTGTCGCAAATTTCTTGCCTGACTGACAAACGTGCACTGCAATATTCATACACGCAACGCATGTATTGCGTTGAAACGTGTTTAACAACACTAGACGGACATGGGTTCAACTAATTATGTTTGATTAAATTGATACGCAAAACTATGAAAAGCAGATTTAATTAATAAACATATTTGGTTGCTACTAATTCTCTTCTCTGGGTTGTATTTTTTAACCTTCTTGTTGATATACTCGCACAATGTATAGAAACGGCTCGTAATGACTAGAAGGGAGCAAAGCCAGTGGGAGGGTTGCGGATCAAAGCCCACTGCGAGTGGTACTCTTGCCACAAGGTCCAGTCAAGGTCGGCCAAGACCTCTTGATGAACCTTGAACGCTTTATTGAGCGATGCAGGATCCGATGATTCGGCAGTGAGCTTGTTGAGAGCCTTAACGGCCGAGCCATAACGCTTAGCCCGTCTTTCTTGGGCTACAAACAGTAACACAGTTACCACATCAGAGGACGTGGAGGCGGGCGA
The DNA here is from genome assembly GCA_016758905.1 of Umbelopsis isabellina. Taxonomy (NCBI): domain Eukaryota; kingdom Fungi; phylum Mucoromycota; class Umbelopsidomycetes; order Umbelopsidales; family Umbelopsidaceae; genus Umbelopsis; species Umbelopsis isabellina. The sequence continues at coordinate 253,803 of JAEPQZ010000014.1, forward strand.
GTCGCTCCACTGCTGCAACTCTCTAAATGCCGTCTCAAACTCTTGCTGCTTGGCGGAATCCTTGGCATCTTGATCAAGCAGAACGGATAGAGCAATGCACTTTCCCTTCAACGCATTCACCGCTGTCTGCTTCTTCTTCTCGTTGTCTTTTCGCAATTGCTTGCGTTTACCGTTCTTGTTTTCATCACGAACGCCAAAGTACTCAGCAAGGCTCTTGAGATCAATCTTTTCCAAAATATTGCAGGCCACCTTGTTCGCTTCTTCAGCATTGCTGGTGCTGCTGGATGGTTGCAATAAGGTATCAACATTGACCAAGGTGTCGAGTTTGTATTCTAAAAATGGTATGTAATCGGCTTGCTCCTTTTCAAGCTGCTCCAAAAGCTTGTTGCGCGGCTCCGAGCCGGCAGACAACTTCTTCAGGTATGAGATCTGCAGATCTTTGATAGCATCTTGCATTTTCTGTTGCAGCTCACTATCTTCCTCCTTGTCGTTTGATGGCTGGGCTGCTTCATTAGGTGGGGCTGGAATGTAATACACAGCCTTGTATTGTCCGCCGTCAACTTTTTCGGATGTGAAGCTGACCTTACCAATGAGTGCGTCACCAGTTTTGGCCTCCTTTGGATAGTTGCTGTGATCGTGCGGCGCAGCGACGTAGCATACCTTGAAGTCGCCCTTTTCAAGAATCATCTTTGAGCAAGTAGATTTGTCGCTATTGTATACATCGCCCACCGTCTTGTGAGTTAAGAACGAGATGTTCTTACCCATACTTATGTCCAGATGGAGCAAAGTAGTCTTCAGCTTGTCCAACACATCTTCCTGCTCCGATGAAAGTTGCATACGAAGGGTATAATCACCTTTCTTGTCAAATTTGATTTTACTGGGGAAGACATCCACGCAATTAAGCACCTTTTGATTGGCATCAAATACTGTAGACCGAGGTATAAGTAAAGGCTCTCAACGCTAGATATCCAAAAATAAACTTACTGATTCCAAACACGCCAGATAAATAATGTTCGTACAGTTGATCTGTGACAGCAGGGATGTCGGGGACGAGTGAAGTGTTATTGTTATCAATCTTGAAGTTATAAGTGAGCGTGAGCCCATAGACTTGTTTTCCATTGGGCAATCTGTCTCTCTCCTTATCAAGAGGTGCAATGGTTGCGGAAGTGGGACGAACATGCTTGCGCAAGGTATCTGTAACGAACGGATGTTAAGTAAGGATAAGCACACAAAGTTTATGCTCAACCTAACACTCACCAAATGTAACATTAAGTTCGGCTTCTTCCTCTCGACGAACAGGGGCTTGCAATTCCAACCTGGTGATTTGAGGGGAAAGAGTTATGGCACCGTTTCCATCACTCAAGTTTCCAGCGATCTGGACACCATGGAAGTCCATGCTGATATCGACGTTATGACTACCCAAGCCGGACCAAAATTGGGCGAGTGCTATCTCAAGATTGAGACCACCAACCACAGCAAAACGTTTCTTAATCATTTGAGCATCAGCTTCTGGGTCGCTATAACTGCCACGACCAAGGAACATGCCATAAGCAATTTTTGTCTTTTGGCTCTTCTTTGGTACCAACTGTAAAGCATGGAGCATGAACCTAGCAGCTGAGGTCACTTGGGAAGGAGCGCTCTGGATGGTAAGCTCTATATTTGATAGTCATAAATGAGCTTTCTGTCTACATTTTGTGGATTAATGACGAGCAATAAAACTTACCACAGTAAGTTGTACCAGCTGGGACAGCTACAAACCAACGTTGGGTAACACCTGGCTCAAAAGTGACATTCTTGGCTCTGAAAGAGGCGTTCGTTGGAACGATGGGCTTGGCAACCGATACGGGAAGAACGAAAAGCGGACCGCGATCAGGGCAAGTAGTATCGTAGCCCAGAATTTCACCAAAGTGGAATTCGCCAGCCTTCAATTGCGTAGGGTCGACCCTGACATCAAAATTGGCACCTAAGATATACAACAACAAAGAAGTTTTAGTTAACTGAGTACAAAAGAGATATTAATGTGGTTTTTTCGCAGTATCACCCACTGCTTATCGCGCTGCTTACCATTGGCGTGAAGATATAAGAAGTTGGGAGCTCGAATCCATGGTTGAGTCGTCACCATGGCGACTCTTGCCTCAAACGATACTCTATCTTCTGAATAGACTGGGTTGGTAGGGTCCGCTTCACCCAAGAACGTGGGCACAATGGAAGAAGCAACCTGCTGCACACGAAAGGTATCCTCTGGCTCACGAAGGTAGATACCACGATCACCACCATTTCGAGCTACACGAGTTTGGAACAGCATATCCAAATCTTTGCGTTCTTCAAACTTTTGTAAATACTCCCACGCTTGATCAACTTGAATGAATCCAACATGCAAAGGATCATCAACCTGCTTGCCGGTATTTACAATAGCCGTTTTCAATCTGAATGGTGTAGATGGCTGTTTCTTGGCTTTCAAACCTGACAACAAAAGCGCTATACAACCACAGGCATTTGGACTACAACACGTCTCAATTAACTGGATCGGAGGTCAATTACTTCTTGGTAACACTGCTTACCTTGACATGCTTGTACCATTTTTCAGCTCTAATTTTGTTAGTCCGTACTTTGGAACGCTGGTGATGGCACTTCCAGGAGCATAGATATCAACACCTTTGAAGCCATCGGTGCATGGACCGCGAGAGGACCAAGTGAATGGTTGCTCTTCGACGGTCTCAAGCATGGCATATTCGGCTTGCATTTGTGAATGCTTCACGTAGGCTCCGACAGTAATAAAACTATGCCACATGCCTGCAGGAGCACCAATGGAGCTGAAGCAAGGACCGGTATTACCGGCACTGGTGACAAACGTACACTTGGCCTTGGAGATGACTTCTTCAGCCATGAGTTTAATGAAATGACCATCGGTAGGAAGTCCGGATGATTCGCCGTACGACATATTGGCCAGATCACACTTGTTAACGGCCAAATGAGTTGCTGCACGAGTCAGGCCAGGTCCGGTCTCCATTGAACCCAGACGTGCATCGCCAATTCGAAGCGAGACAATTTGAGCGCCAGGTGCAACGCCGTTCAGAGCTGGGTCGTCGGGGAAATTGGCAGCTGTAATACCTGCAACATGAGTTCCGTGGCTACCGGCCAAAGTGACAATGCTTTATTGTACCAAAAAGGAAAAAAATGGTTAATTGAATCAAACTTGCATGTAACACAACCTAAAAAAAAATTATTAACGTACCTTAATAAATTGCCGTCCTCATAGATATTCACAGAGAAGTTCAGTAAATCAGATTTTCCAAACGTATGATATTTCAATTCCTTTCTATAATCAGTCAGGCATGGTTGCTGTGTAAGGTCTCCTGAGCCTTCTACGTCCACGACGGCTCGCCAATCGTTTCCATCATGATACACCACGCAATCTAAAATGACACCGTGGTCCTCATAAGATTTCATGGCAGCTTTGAGCGCTTCTACTCGGGCCTCTAAATCGGATCTAGCAAGCTGATCAGCTTCGCTGGTGGGGTTAGGATTTTCCCGGTCGAACTTGACGAGATTGTTTTGGCATCCGACAAGAAGCTCAATGTGTCGCTTCTCAAACACCTTTTTACGTTCTTGCTTAAGGCGGTTCACCAGTTCTTTTGGAAACAATTCATAAGCCGGTTTAAGTCCAAGCCTGTATTCGCCAGAGGGATTGGCCCATTCAGGCCCAATCTCCAAAGTCCGACCACTCAGGCCCTGCAGAGTCTTGCGCGACTTTCCATTAATCACTTGTTCAGTCATTTTGGCCACACTTGTCGTGACGACGTCGCCTAAGAATAAGAAATGTTGGCATTTATCTCTTACAATTCACTCTTACATCGCTTGAAATTTACCTCCTCCTGTGCAGTCGACCATATCTATGATCTTGGGCTTTCCGTCACTTGTAACCTAACAATAAAATACCTGATCAGTGGGGTTGTCCCAGCCATGTCAATATTACTTTACTTGTAACTAACCTGCATACCAGCAGCACCAGGATCCACACCTAGGAGTTTACACATGTCAACTTGACTGAAAGTTACCATTCTTAGAATTAGCGGGGAAAGGCTACTTACCGGTGTCTAGGATAGCAACCACGGTCCCACGACCGTCATATTCGGGGTATTTCTTAACGTAGGCAGCAGCTTGAGTCTCTTCCTTTGGCAACAAGCCATGAACAGGATATTGCTCAATGGGGTGTGGCAAATGTTGCGGCATGGCGAGAAAGTCAGAGATAGAAGGGGGTTACGTTGGCCCAATATATATACGTGATTTGTGACTGGGAAACCCAAAATCATTGATTGACTGGGGAATGAATGTGGGAAGTGTGAGGAAAGCTGTACCGCTTATATAATATGACTGCCATACATTAGTATTACCACAGATGTCAATGGTATATATCAACTCAGGCTTTGATTACATAGATATACAATGGTACTTCTTATATTTATAATTTCGCGCATTCTAGATAAATCTATTGCAATTATGATAATACAGCATAATAATGCCTATACCGCTAAGAATTAGGCGGACAGCAAATATCGCTGCAAGAAGTTTGTATCACGTTAGTAACGTTCCAACAGCGACAAATCCACCGCCACAGCACTTACCACAAGGTCATCCATTCGTTCTCTCGCGTATTGGTAGCTAGCCATTCTCTAGCTTCTATGTAGAACCAGACCTTCAACCATGGTGTCGCTCCCTTGATGTCTTCTACACTCTTCATTCGATCAAGCGCTCCCTTAGCACCATCCTTGATGCTAAAGTCTCGCAACACGGGTATGGCGCTTTTTAAGAGATCCAAGCTGGGATCCAGTTGGCGCCCAATTCCCTCAAGAAGTAATATGCTGACCACCACATTAACAAAATCACCTTCGAGCTTGACGTGGTGGTCCCGTACCATGTTCATGACCATGTGCAGAAGGTTCGCAACCTTCACTTGGCCCAACTGGAATGTTCGTGTCTTGATATCGAGAACTATATGTTGCATTTTTAGCGCAAATACTTCAGGTTCAATCACCAATTCCGGAGTGCGACACCGTTCCACCATCAGCTTTCCGGTTTTATAACCATCAAATTCGGCAATGGCCCTGAATAGATCTAAGAAGTTTCGCCTGTTGACTTCATTCAATTCAGTCACTAGACCTGTGTCAAGGAACACCAGTTTCGGCGAATAGCCTTCTTCCTTCAACTTGACTAATTCTTCTCGCATCAGGTCATAGTCATGTCGAACAGCTGAGATACGCTCGACTGCAATATCTCCATCATCCTTCAAGTCACGACCTAGCAACTTCGACCAGGCCTGTTGAAATTTGTGATATGCTGAAGGCTTATAGAATTTGATAACGATATTACCCGGATGAAGATCAGCATGAATGAAATTGAAGAAAATCAACATATGTAAGAATGCGTCCAGACCTAGATTAGCGTGGTTAGTAAAGAGAATACCTACTAGTGAACACCACTGCATATTATGTTACCAATATCGGCGATCTTGTGGTCAAATACTCCACTCTCTTGATGCTTTGCCTTTGACTCTTGGGCTTGCTCCAAGAACACGGACATAGGTATACCGTTTGCGAACTCCTCAATTAACATGCTCTTAGTGGTGAATCTCAACATAGGCCGAGGGAAGCTGACCGCCATATTGTCCTTAAAGAGATCGTTAAATTTGTGCAGGTTTTGGCCCTCATTACGCAAATCCAATTGCTCTTGCATCATCTCTCCAAACTTTTCAACTTCGTCAGGTAATGAAATCCATTCTAAAGTGGGTATCAGGGAAATGGTGGATGCTGCAATATGCATGATTCTCAGATCCCGAGTCACAGTTTTTCGAGCTCGTGGATGGAGGACTTTGACAGCAACAGATGTATGAATATTCAAAGATTCTCCAGTCTTGTCGTCCATAATGCGTACACTATTAGGTGAAAGCTCCTGATCCTGTAGCGCAAACAGATCTTCTTTGTGTCCTTCAGCAAACTCCGGGCGAATCTTGGCACGATACACCTGGGCGATCGCTCCAACACCTATGGGTGTCTCCTCAAATTCAGAAAACACATAATGCAGAGGTAGACCGCCGAATGCATCTTCAATCACACGTCGGGTATAAGAGAATTTGTGCGGGGTAACGCTGGAATGCAATTTGCCAAGCCTGGAACAAAGCGCCAATGGAAACAGGTCTGTTCTTGAGGCGGCCCATTGACCAAGCTACAAAGAAGTTACATTAGACTCTCAATTCAATTGCATCCACCGACCCATCTCAGTGTCTTTACCTTGATGAAGGTGGGTCCGGCAAGCTCCATTTGATTCATAATCAAATTATACCACCAAATGGTACCTGAGCGCTCATCATGTTCATCAGGATTTTTGGCTCCAAAAAACGCAATAGGAATGGCGATTACAATGGGGGAGAATAATAGAATGACATGGACAAATCGTTTGCAAACGAGAATAGGCTCTAAAAACCAGGTATCTAACCAGTCCAAAATACGGTCTATTATTCGAATTACTTTCCGTTGGGATGGTTCTGCTCGCATTTCTTCAATGTCTTCTGGTGTTGATATATCATGGTTGTTCTTCTGGTATTTACGTTCCAAATGAGCCAAGGGTAAACTGGCCAGGGCAAACCGGCTGTAGGCGGTGTAGCTAACAGCGGTGGATATAGAGATTGGTTTAGAAAGTGGTTTTGGCTGCCATGGGCGTGTGTACTGTGTCAATGGTTGAAGTCTTAGCCGCATTGGTTGTATTCTCCAAGGCATAGGCCTTCGAACACAACATGAGGCCACATTCCTATACATTGAACATGAACCAGGGTTAAGCAATAATGCAGTCATCATCAGCGTATCGGTAAAACCAAAAAGGGAACATACTTAATGGCAGTCACACTGACCGAGCACTTCTTATTTCCCGCCTAAGCAAGCCATTATTTGGAACCAAAAGTAGGCTCTAACGGGTCACTAACGAACTTTAACACGCCAAACAACCTGTATAAATACCACACCCCTTTGTAACAGACTCTCTCAAAACAAAAATGTCACCAACTGCTTTGGATCTTATTCGTGAACGCTGCGAGCTTTATCAAGATACCTTGGATTGGAGATGTAAGTCGGCCAACTTTTCCCTTGGACACTTTTCTGTCGCCTAGAATATTCTTTAACATGGTGTATGGCAGCCGTCGCTCACTTCAAACCAATCGATGCTACATCAAATCCATTCATCGTCTCCGCCAACTTAGAGGTTGCTCACAACCAACAGTTTGTCGATGATGCCGCAAAGTATGCAAAAGCCCAAGGCGGGTCCTTAGAGGAGCAAGTCAACTTGGCCGTATTGAAGACCATGGTTAACTTGGGAACTGCTGCCAAACCTTATCTTTCCGGCCGAGTACACACTCAACTCGATGCTCGTATAGCATACAATACTGAGGCCATGGTGAAGCAAGCGCTTAAGCTCGTTGACCTGTACCAAGAAGCTGGTCTGGATAAAAGCCAGATCGCTTTCAAGATTCCCACCACGTTCCAAGGCATACAGGCTTGCCGTGTGTTAGAAAAGGAACACGGTGTATGCTGCAATATGACTGTTCTGTTCTGTTTGCAACAGGCTGCTGCTAGTGCTGAGGCTGGTGCAAGCTATGTTTCACCTTATTTGAATTTGTTGGGCCGTGCTGACGGTGATCCAGCCACCGGACTGGCGAACGCCCACCAAATACGCGTGTACTATGATGCACACGGTATTAAAACAAAAGTCCTCGGTGCTAGTTTCCGAACCGTTGAACATGCGGAACAAATGAGTGTGGTGGCAGATGCAGTCACAATAAATGCGGTCATGTTGGAGGAGTTGAACAAGAAAGCACCCACGAAGCTCGAGCCTCTCCCGAAGATTGACAGTAAGTTGGAGACCACTCATTTATACACAGTAATACCCTTTGATTCATGTGCTAATCATGAATTTATTGCCGAATTTTTAGCTCCCACCAGTGGACCTTGGTTGAATAATGAGGGCGGATACCAGTGGGCAATGACTATGGATGAGCGTAGTTGCGCCGGATTAGTTGAGGGGCTTCGTTTCTTCGCCGCCTACAACGAGCAGTTAGATGCCAAGCTCCTTGCTAAACTAAAGGAAAACTAAATGCATGTGGCGTTGAGAAATACCTCTAATAAACATTTTGGTATATTTTGACACAGCTCTCGGGCTAGCAAGGACAGTCATCAATGGGTGGGATTGAGAAAGGTTATTTAGCGTTTCAGTAGCTTATTGGATTGAGTTCATCCAACATAGTATAGGATTAGCCGATTAGGTTACACGCAATGTGCATGGTGCTACCATGTTGTCAGCACAGTAATAAACATGCAGCCTCACTCCAATTGAAAACACGTTCTTATGTTCAAAAAGCGAAGTAAATCACCAGGCCCTTCGAAATCTCGAGTACCTGAATCTGGTGCTGAACCACCAGTGCCTACTCCCAGCAAGTCGTTCACTTTCCGAAGAACAAAAGACGCGTCTCAGAAAGACAAAAATTTTGTGTTAGCGGCTGCAGACCTTTTGCCAGAACCTAGAAAAAGAAGCGACTCTGGATCGAGAGATAAACCACTGCCTGAGCCGTCCAACTATCAAATACTTCAAGACTCAGTAGAGGATGCTCAGGTTCTCCCCAATGTGCCTCAAGGTACAGGCAGCAAATTGTACCGTATGGGAACCGACTTGCTCTTGAAAGCCAATGACACTTATACCGCCGAGACAAGCTATATGAAAACAGCGCAAACCTTTGGCAAGAACATGGTGGATGCTGTTAGCAAAGCTGACAACGGCTTGATAACTACAGTCAAGGCGGCTGCATCTAACCTTGTCAGTAACTCTTCAGTGATTGAGCATGCTATGCATATCGCTGATAATTTAGCCGATCTGGGAAAGACTCTTCCATTCGTAGCCCCGGCTTTTGTCTTGCTTCGTGTAAGTATTCAACAGAGTAAATCATTTTGATTTGTCTAAACTGAATTGCAATGTTACAGATTATCATTGACATCGAGAAGAAAGCGCGAGACGCCGAAACCAAGTGCACAGATCTATTGGAACGTATCAATTTTATGATGGGAAACCTGACTGTCCTAGAAAAAGTGTCTGTGACTGAAGCTGTGAAAGGTGTAGTCAGTCGCATTGAGAAATCATTGAAGAGCGCGGTGGATTTAATCACTGCGTACCGTAAGCAAGGTGTGATTGCACGTCGCTTGAACTTGGGCAACAAGGATAAATTCGAAGCGAACGCAACAAAAATAAAGGATATCACAGGCGATCTCATGATAAGCCTCCAAATACAGCAATCTGGTCAACTTGACATTCTTTCGCGTCACGTACCCACTGATCCTGAAGACCAAGTAGCACAAGAGTTTTTAATCGCACATCCAGACGGACAGGTAAAAGATAGGATTTGTTGGCCTGGCTGGACCAAACTCTAATCACTTGCATATAGAAAAATCCAAAATTGGTGGAAGAATTTGCTGCCAAGATCAATTGTCATTTGGATGATGACACTATGCAGCAAATTAATACTGACATCAGTGAAATCATCAAAAACAGCCAAGCAGATATTCAGGTGATGATCCAAACTCAAGTGGCCGATGCCGTGGCGAAAGGTTTCCAGGACATGACAGCGCATATGCTCGAGCTGGAAAAGGAAGATAAGTTGATGTGTGTTCAATGCGATCAGGTAAATTTCAGCAGTAACTCACAATGTGCGCTGCCCATCGTAATAAAGCCTGTTCTCCCCAGGAATACCGAGATTCACTGAATGGCAAGTCTTCATGCACGTTTCATCGAGGTGCTTATGATTCTTGGAACAAGAGCTGGCCTTGCTGTGGAGAGGCTCATCCTTGCCAGCGAGGTTATCATCGACCGCATCACCATTCAGAGTATCCATATTCACAATTCTTCGATTATGCACGCAATATCATCAACTATGTCGACACAGTGGATGAATGGGCAGAGGTTAAGGATACCGATCTTGAGACCGGATCAAAACAGTCGGCTAGGGTTTGCCGGCTTTGGAAATGGAAAACCGGTGGTAGTCGCATAGACAAGTTGATGATACTGATCCATATTGGCACAGTATGGTGGAATGAGCCGTACTACTTCCATGCCTTCAGTCACCAAGACATTCAAAAGCTAAATCTTGAACCAGGAACCACTATGGACAAGGCGCTCATCTACCACTCAAGCGATAACGAAAATCAATTCTCAAAGGCCGAATGGACATTCAGTACTGATGGTCTCATCGACGGTATCCGCATCACAAGCAAAGCAGCTAGTTCCAGTGAGTGTGCTGTAAAGTTTATTCCTCTGGACCCAGCGACAAGCGATAAGATTGGGGAAGTTCAGACAATCTCCAGTGGGGGTTTTAAAATCTACAAACCGAGAACGCTATATACATTGCCCAAGATGCAGCGATCTGGTCCAACCTTACCGTCAAAACCAAGTCGCTCCACCAGAGATGATTTCGTGTCGACTGGATCCAAAAGCGTTGCTTTACTTCAGAACAAGCCATTGATTCCTAATGAGCAGTTTGCTCGTGAAGATATTGACTATTTCCATGGATCGCTTTCTGTTTTCAACAAGGATAAAGATTCTCCTATAGTGGTGAAGAGTATCACAGCATATTATCGGCTGGTTGGTGATGCTGAGTATACCAAGATCGAAAAGTTGGAAATGCCTGAGTCAGTGTTTCCCATCAGGGTGGATCCGTATGATCATCAACCTATCAGCTTTGTAGCAATGGTTCCGCGATCTGAAGAAGATACAAACTTACGCATCAAATGGTGGAATCGAGCATTGGTGGCTCGAGATCGTCCCATACGGCTCAAATTTGTGGCTCAGGAGATCAACGGTGACAAAGCAGTGCTGGTGACCGAGTATGTCTTCAATCCATTTCCGCCTTCACAACCAAGCGCAGAGGATACCGGGTTCTTCTATGTTGACGATATAGCTCGCTGTACACGATACTCCATACGTGTAAAAGCAGGCGATTACAATAATGTGGTAGATATTGGAAGCAAAAGCTACAGCGAATTAGATCTTCACCGATTGGTTCACGGCGCGGTAACTACAAACCAATCCGAGGTGGACTTGGCTATTAATCGAGAAGAGGATGGTGGTGTTTGGAAGTGGAATGCTTGGGCACTTATAGACACCCAATGTAGAAGAGTTTATGGTTTTAAGGTTTTAGTCACTTTTGCATCCTGCGCATGCTTGGGATATGCACCTTGCCCAGATTATGGCGAAGCTGTAGAAGAAAAAGACATCAAGTATGCTACCGAAACTGTGCAGATGCCAGATGTTCACATAGAAACAGCACAAAGTTATCCTCAAGTGGATGATCTTGATGATATTGTTGAACCCTTTGAGATCCCAAGTAGCAATGGCACATTAAACGGAGAGGCAATAGACGGCAAAGCTACGAACGGTGGTACAACCAACACCAACGGCAAAATCAACAATACATCAGATGGTGGCATAGAGATGCGTCTTGAGTCCATTGACCGAAATCTAGATAGATTAGCTACTGCTATGGAGACACTGGTATTACTGATGTCTCAAAAGCAAGCAGTGCAATAGTAAAAATCAAAGAATATGTATAGACGGAGCGATATGCTGTTGTCCACTGCTTTGCGCCTTTAATCATTATATTTTCAAACGCATATGTTCCATCTTTCAAAAATCAGTACTCTATCAATAATAAATATTTGCCTATTATATCAATGCTTTATTCGAATTAACACATTGAAATAATCAATTCGATAAGAGATTTCTTTATTCAAAACAATACAAGTGTAGGTACACAGCCGTTCTTCATGACCTCCATGACAATACCCTCGTTATAACCCGTAAGGTGACTGGAGCCAAAAGGATTCTGTTCGCTGGAACCTCTAGTAAGTATGACGGGTTTTTGCTTTGTGGAATCGTCTGGGCTGCTGATCCCATTATTTGCTACCCATGGTATTCGTTTCTTGAGAGCTTCAATTTTGAGTATACCGGGAATATCATTGTTCATGCCTGTATCCACATCTACTAAGATTTCTTGTTGATCTGTCTTGCTAGCCATCTGTGCGCTGGAAAATCTCAAAACCAATGGACATCGCTTGTATCGTTGGAAGTCGAAATGGCCTGGTATATTGCCATGTATCACAATCTTCTTGCAAACATGTGCGCTACCATCAAATAAAACATCTATACCCAAGTAAAAGTAGTTGAAGAAATAATCAGCCGGTTGTGCTGCCTCTATACCTTTACGAAGAATGTTTAGCTTTTCCAACGTTGCTTCTAAATCCTCTTCATGAAGCAGCATACCTTTGTCAACAGCATTTTCACCAGATACAACGTTTTCACTTTCACTCGTTGTATCGTCTTCGTCACCATTGTCCGACTTTCCTTTATCAGAACTAGGTTCATCAAGTACTGAATGTATTCGCATCTTATCCTCCTCCTTATAAAATATACATGACGGCTTGCCCAGATCAGAAAGCAAGTCCTGTGGAGTGGTTGAGCGCACAAGCACTTTAACAGTGCTGCCACTTGCCGCTGAAGTGGTGGTAGAATCTTCGCTGTGAGAATCGGATGTTCCTGCTGACGTATTGCCCAAAGGAAAAATCAATGTAATACCAACATTTGGCTATTAAGAAAAAACCCCCCCAAAGTTAGAATCGACAATAGTAGATCTATATCTACAACTAGGCAATTTCGCTCTGACTTCTTACCTCTGCAATGACACGCTCAACCTCACGGCGACCCTTTTTGCCATAGCGACCCTGCGTTGAATTGTTGTTTTCGCTGATGATCTTTTGCAAATTGGGTAGGGTGCACTGATGCCAGTTTTGAGATCCATTATATACATAAACATGATTGGCGATGGGAGTGGTACCATCAGGGAACTCAAGCGGCAACTCTATTGGACGATATTGTTATTTCGTTTCGTTTGCATAATGACTGAAATGGGACCAGATTACATACCTGTAGATGATGAATACAGTTCCTGATGTCGGGAGGGTATAGGAAAGGTAAAAGAAAGGCCCTATGATCAATGATAGGTTAGTATCAGCGCAACTATCAGATCAACACTACCCTGCACCTTTGGATGTACTTACTGGATAATTTAAAGAATATGCACTCTCGGATGTATCGAATTCGCCTGGATATGTTGGCCTAATATAGAGAAAAAATGGATCAAATTCAGCATACTTGCCGCTATAGTAAATTCAATATTCTTCCTATCTTCCAACCTACCCAAATGATTTATAAATGAGTAAAAAAGTGGGTATAGTCCTGTTTGAGCTGTAACAAAAAAAGATGAGCAGCTTATCATAATCATCTACGTTATAACCGCTACCCTTACCTAACGTCATTGTTCTGATAAATTAGCTTAACTTTTGATATGTCATAGCATTCAATGCATCTTAACCGCTGTAAAGAGCCATCACATCTGAGGTTTAGACCGTTTTGGGGCAGGCTGATGATAAAGTCCATACCGAGCGGATCCTAAAAGATGATATCAGTACCTGAGTCTGCGTTGCAAGCCAGCAGGCTATAAAATGGGTACCTCTTGAGAGTACTTTAACTCTACTTGAGGAAAAAACGATGATCGCTCACGGAGGAAAGTGATGATCTCCCAAATCGACGTTCCTAGACAGAAGAAGGGTCATGGACTCAGCTTCAATATCCGCACGTATAATGCCAACATAAGTGAACAGGTTCTTACCAAGTCGAAATGGCCCAAGACTAGTACCTGGAGAAATGGATAGTTCTATGCGTTTCGCATGCCCACCTTCTTCTTGCTTTGGGGATTCCTGCATTGACTGTGAAAGACTGAGAAGCAGTAAAAGCGTTATAAGCGGAGTGAGGAGCGACTTAAAGGCAACCTGACCAGGCAGTCACTCACGCACTGGCAGGTCACTCAGCTGATCGATTTGACAGCCAATGAAATGATACAACTTTACAGTCATATTGAATATCCATTATATTAATAAGGAATGTTAATGGCCATGAGCTTGTGACATAGTGTACAGTGAAATGGAAAATATCATAAAGAGGATGGTGATGGAGACTAGTGGTATGGTATAAGTGGTGTAGATAAGCTTGAGTCTAAAGTTCTAGTAACAGCACCAATAAAATGATGTACGTGCATAAGGTTACAACTGTGGTCAGTACAACCCAATTGCCGCTTGTTTGAAATGGGATGCTAAGGTCAAATACGTCGCCAGCCGTTCTTCGACGTAGCACGGCTATACCTAACATGACCAGGCCAAATACAAAAAAGGTTATGCCAATCTTGTAAAACGCTTTGGTGAACACCTTCACAATAAGGAGTCCCATCGACACTGCGGCTATGGATGTTCGCCAATATGCTCCTTCGAAAGTCCTTTGTCTAGCTATGGTCCCACGCTTTTAGTTCAATATACACCTCAGTGGAGCAAATGAGCTCGTCCGTCGTGAAAGATGCACGATTACATACCTCTTATCTCAAGCAATTCTTCATCAGAAAGTAGCAGAGACTGTTTTCGATGCCCTCGAATGAGGTCCGTTTGGTCGGCCATGTTGGCTGATTAGAGATTAGTTGGACGGTCTCGTCAAGTACAAGTGATTTCGGGTTAGGGTGTCCGCACTGCTTGCTCAAAAATGACAGGGATATTTGAAGTCCGTTTCTCGGTTTGATATGTCACATTATTGTTTACAAGCAGACTTTGATGATAATTTTGGACGAAACGAACGAAATTAGACAGAAGTAGTAGTTTTGGATGGTAGGGAACGGAACTAAGGCCAGTCATCTTTGAAGCTTCCAACGAAAGGGTTGCATTGAAAGATACTCCTTGGCTTTTGTTGCAGTTTTAAGACGTCAGCTAAACAAGAACCTACGGAATGAGAGGGTTGGAATTAGCCATGTCTTATTTTCTCCATTAAAGATAAATGGGCACAGTACACAAATTCAGAAGTAACGATCATTTGAGAACATAAAAATCAACTCGCAGGATCCGTGGTCAAGGAACGAAGCCCAGGTTAGAAAGAAGCGGAGAGCGCAAATTAGCCTCTTGATTAGCATTGAGGCTCATTGGCCCAAAGATACATGCTGTGAGCATTTGTAAAACATGTAGCAGGGTGTGGAACCGTAACAATATGGCTTCGAAAACTGCATTGTATCCCTTCCAAAACATGTTTCTCAATAACAACGAAAGGCCGTGCATTTCTACAAGAAAAAAAGTTTAAATCGGCCATATATCACTGGTTACTTTTTCACATATTGTGCTCCATATAATTTGAATTAAGTGATGAGAAGCTGAGCCAGTCATATAAATAACGGTTCTAAATTAATCAAAGTAGACGAGTAGGGCCTCTTTCAAGTAACCTCCCAACGCCTTCAATTATAATTAGCGTTTTCCGTTGCTTCGAACGAACGGATTTTAACGGTCATAAAGGATTTTACTTACTAATCTCACAAATTTTGCTCTACGTAAGCCCTATATTCAACACAAATTTTTGCTTTGCGTAAGCCATGTTTCAAATAGACATATATAAAGAGGTGGGTAAACCCATGCTATAACCTTTAGTTTGCCAACTAAATGACAGCCAAAACAATCGCAATCGCTGGAGCCGGAGATGTCGCCAAATACCTAGTAGAAGAACTTGCGCGAACCAGCCATAAAACAGTAGTTCTTTCAAGGGCGAACAGAGACTGGTTTGTGAACAAGCAAGTCGAAATACGAATTACTGATTATACTGAAGCCTCACTCATACCACTGCTCAAGGATGTTGATGTTCTAATCTCACTTCTCCACGACAACGGCGATTTTTATAATGAAGCTCATCTAGCAATGATAGCAGCGTGCAACAAGTCCCCGCGGTGTAAACGCTTTATACCGAGTGAGTGTGGAGGCAATATTGAAGATTACCCGCAACACCCATTATTTTATGTCCCAACTCATGGAACCATAAGAAAGGTACTTGCCAGCCAATTGGACCTCGAGTATACGCTCTTTAATTTGGGCTGGTTCATGGATTACTTTATCCCTAGTGATAAAAGCTATATGAAGCCTCTGCCTGGTATTTGGCCACTGGATTTGAAACAAAAGACCCTGCGCATATTGGGATCAGGGGATGAGCCAGTCACGTTCACTGCAGCTAGAGATGTTGCGCGTGCCCTTGCCCACTTGGTAGATGTTCCTGATTGGCCTGAATATACATATGTTGCCGGCGAGACCACCACGTGGAATCAGGTCTTGCGCAGGATGGAAAACCGCTTCCAAACCAAATTTGAAATCTCCAAGCGTTCGCAAAGTGAAATAGAGAAGAGTATTGACAGCTTCGATGATGGAGATATCTCATCACTTTGGCTGGATCATATGGATCTATGGAACGCTACTGGAGCGGCAGGACTTCCAGTTGATAAGACAGAGCAGCTGAGATCAACGATATTCAACAATATGAAATTCATGAGCATAGAGGATTTCATGGATA
The DNA here is from genome assembly GCA_016758905.1 of Umbelopsis isabellina. Classification (NCBI taxonomy): domain Eukaryota; kingdom Fungi; phylum Mucoromycota; class Umbelopsidomycetes; order Umbelopsidales; family Umbelopsidaceae; genus Umbelopsis; species Umbelopsis isabellina. The sequence continues at coordinate 270,306 of JAEPQZ010000014.1, forward strand.
AAGCTAAAGCCAGTAATAGGGTTGTCTAATACACTTAAAGCTGATGATTATCAACTAAATAAAAAATAGAATGATTTTTGTTTAACGTGAGTGTCGTACCTCAACGCAGGTACCGGTTGTGATTTTACCCTTACTGTGTTAGTATAAAAATGTGGTGTGATCAACTGTGGTGGTCCTTGGTATCACGTGGTAATTTTTCCATTGTGAAGTTCTTGTACAAGCAACGGCGAAAAATAAAAAAGCTTTCAAAGCTTAAATTTCCACATTTGGCTTCTGTCTTCATCTTGCTTCTTAAATGGTAGCTACAAGACGATCTACACGAGTGGCAAATGCCACCGAAGCTGTAAGCGAAAAGATAACTGAGGCTGTCGATGCCACCACCTCCAAAGTACAAAGATCCCCATATAGCGTGTTCTTTTTTGTCCCTAATCTGATTGGTAAGATTGCGCGGCTGCACCGGTCCTCGCTTGACTCGCGCTAACGTGTCAAATAACAGGGTATTCGCGAATTATATTGGCCGCTATCTCATTATACTATATGCCTATCCATCCCAAGGTCTGTGTCACCTTGTATTGCATTTCATGCCTGCTGGACGCTGTGGATGGCACCGCCGCTAGATATTTCAATCAATGTAAGCATGGGTTTTGAATGCATGTGGTTTTGAGGTATATATGCTCACTAGGTGGTGAATCCTACAGGTAGCAAATTCGGTGCTGTGCTGGATATGGTCACCGACAGGTAAATTTAAAGTTTGCATAATAAACGTACATGAAGCAATGAATACTGATGAAGTGGATGATAGATGCACTACAACATGCTTGCTGTGTTTCCTCTCCAATGTGTATCCAAGCTACACTTTGATTTTCCAAGCTCTCATTTCATTGGACTTCAGCTCTCACTATATTCACATGTATAGGTAAGTCGCGGACGGCCATTAGTGCGCTGTTTTGAAAAGTGGTACTAACATGCGATTCGCATCAGCTCATTGGTAAATGGCGCCAGCAGTCATAAGAACATCTCACAGAGCTCCAATCCTCTTCTTCGAGCATACTACACTAACAATGTAAGTGATGATAGGTCATATGCAAACAACAAGTTAAGGATACTCATGTTAGGTTTACCAGGTTGTTTTGTTCATCATGTGCGCCGGAAATGAGTTGTTCTTTGTTGCTCTCTATCTCTTTGCCGCAGACGGTACCTGGTCATGTAAGTCACGAAATCTACACGTAAGCTATGGATAGAGCAGTGACTAATTCGACAATTTTCAGTCTTTGGTATGGATTTCCGCATGGTTGTCGCTTTACTCACATTCCCCATCTGTGCTGGAAAGCAAATCATCAGCGTGATTCAGTTTATCGGTGCTAGCAAAGTACTTGCCAGGATAGATGTGGCAGAAATGAGCAGCAATGGGGCTGTTTCCAAATAAGTTTATTTGACATGTAAAAATACAATATTTTTTTTTCAACATCGTTAGCATTGTTCAAGGCGTGGATGACACTGTTGGTATTGTTCTGGCATGGAAGTTTCATCTTTTGCGACATCGTCATAAGGTTAAAGGAGAGGCGATCCGGAGAGGTAGTGAGTGTTAATTTTACAACCATGATGGTCCATCAAATAGTGTTGCGCTTGCTTTATAGCTAAGAAAGGAAATGAAGAACCTGTCAAGAGTTTATTAATTGTATCATGGTATCTCACTGGTGCATTTGACGCGGCGAGAAGTGTGGCTCTGAAATTCTATTATTACTCATATTAAAAAAACTGTTATAATACAGTATGGTGCGGTGGCTGAAGCATGAATGGCTTCATGAAACTGATATTGCAATGTTGTTGTGTCGGTAACACAATGTTGCTTGCGATGCCTTAAAGGGCCAAACTCCGTCCATCAGTAATATTTTTCCTCTTCATTCTCCCAACATGCCTTTGGTAACTTATTCATTGCACCGAAATGTATAGATCTGGTCATGTTCTTTCACTTACTGCTAAACTTTGTTTCATTTCAAATTAGGAATATGCTTTGCAAAGGAGGTAATAGAGTATCTCTTGATCGTCCCGATATCCAATTTTTGTGTTAAATTTGCACGTCACTAGGGGAACTGTACCGGATCCCGGACCGTGGCGGATATCACCTCCCAAGCAAGCTGCATTGAACTCAAAGTTGGGGATAGAACAGTTACCTTGTCAAATTGTTCAAAAAGTCAAGCGGAAGCCTTTCAAATTGAACGTCATGGTGGTTGGTACGTAGAGTTGTACAATAAGGTGCATTGAAACCTCGCTCAATTTGGAAAATCATGTTTTAGGCGAAAGTGGACTGGGCAAAACAACCTTTATGAATACATTGTTCAATACCGACTTTACAACTGATATCACCCCTGAAAAACCTATAAAAACCGTAGCAATAACTCCAGTTACCTACGAACTAACAGAAGAAGACACAAATTTGCATCTATGTATTATTGACACACCCGGATTTGGGGATCGGGTCAACCGAGCAGACGAGTACGAGTCAACAAGTGTTTTACATACTGGACACAGTACATCACATTCTAACGCTTTTCCCTGCCTCTTGAAGCATAAATCCTTTGATAAAATATATCGAAAAACAGTTCAATGACTATTGGGACGCCGAAAAGATTACTACTTTCCGATCACCTATTGAAGACACTCGAGTCCATGTGTGCCTGTATTTCATTTCGCCAACTGGCCACGCGTAAGCAACTGTCTTAGAATGTCAAACCAAATGACTTACTGAAGATACTAACCTGTCTACAGTCTCAAGACCATGGATGCCATGGCAATGCAGCAATTATCTTCTGCCGTAAACTTGATACCAATCATCGCAAAAGCTGATACAATGACACAACAAGAGAAAAAGCTTTTTAAGCTAACGGTATGTAGAAGCTACTATGCTACTCTACTTGCTCAGCATAACACAATAACCTCGTTCATTAGCTTTTAGAAAGCTTGGAGCGTCACAATATACCAATCTATCCCACGAGCTATAATGAATATCAAGAGACTTTAGCGCACTTGGAAGTAAGTAGTTTGGTAAGCAGATAAAGTTATGTATGTGACATTAAATTTTTTCCAGGAACGTATCCCCTTTGCAATCATAGGAAGTGACACCATGGTCAAAATAGGTGATAGAAATGTTCGAGGCCGACAATATGACTGGGGCATCGCAGAAGGTAAAATTAATTGACAAGTGGTATGATTGAGCGACGGCTAAATGCTGATTTTTATGTAGTTGAAAATGAAAAATACAGTGATCTCAAACACCTACGAGAACTACTATTTGTTCACTGTTTGGCAGACTTGGTAGACATAACTCATAATAAGCACTATCATGATTACCGAGCTTCCATACTAAGAAAAGACGGTCGGCCAATATCTATCTTGGAATGCGATGATGAATACGACCTTCAAATTAACAACGCACGAAAATCCATTGCAGAGCAATTACGGCGCCGAGACGAAGACATCCGACAAAACTTTGTGCAACTGGCAAGACAAAAGGAACAAGCGTTACGACAGCAGGAAGAAAAGGTATGAGTATATGACTGTATCGCTATTGTTTGGTACATTTTTAATTTATAATGACAACGACAATATAGCTTCAACAGAAATATAGAGAACTGATGCAAGATATTGAAGAACAGAAAAGCAAATTGGCATCAGAGGAACAAGCAGTGCAGGAGCTGTCAAAGGCGAAGCAGCTGGCTAAATCTGTAAAACGCTAACCGCCATTCGACAGAAAATATATAATATGATGTTTTCATCGACCAAAGTTGAACAAAATACTATACTTAATTCACAGCCTGTTTTCAACATTTGCTGCCATCCTTAATACGAAATCGCCCAATAGTCACCCCCTCCCAGTCAATATGACGCTGTATGATAGTGGCTATATAATTACTCGTAGACCCACAAGCAATTCTTTATTATTTGCTCTACTCACATTAAACATTATCCAATGGTCTGTTGAAACCACCTCGTCGATTCATGTACTGGCGGTATTTTGGTTGCTTTTTTACATTGGCACCTGATGCATCAGCCCCAGGGACGTGTTTACCCTTGGTTGAATCGAAACCCCCGAATCCCATTAGCTTCATCATTTGTGCTTCAGGATCATCTGGGTCGGCATCATCATCTTGAGCAGTTTCTTTCTTGTCTTGTTCTATGATTTCTGGCGTCCTATCTCGTCGTCTACGTTCATAGTGGTCATCGTCATCGTCGTCACGTCTTTTGCGTGATCTGCCTTCATCTCTGCTACTTCTAATAAGGAAACATTGATACTCTGCTCTGTCATATTATTGAATATAGTATCTTCAATCTTTACCTTCTCCTAACTGGTGACCTTGAACGTGACGGAGAACCTCTTCTCGGCCGGTCGCGGTCGCGATCTATGTATAAGTCAATAAAGAGTAGCGGAGACGTACAAGAAGTACGTAAAAGCTCACCTCTATGATCTGGGGATCTTCTATCTCGACCACGGTCTCGACTAATTGGAGACCTGCTCCGATGTGTCGATCGGCTTCGGTACCGGCTGCCGCGTTCCGGCGATAGAGATCTGCGTCGGCGGCGTGCAGATGGAGGTGGCGATCTTGAATGAGGGTTGTCCAAGTCACGATACGACCTGTCTCTGTCTCGTCGTGAGTACGGTGAAGGTGATCGTGGCATGCAGAAGGATAGGCGGAATGGCGACTTGGTGGCTTGGCCCTTAGCTGGCAATTTCAATGCCCCAGCTGCTCACTACCAAAACCGACTCCCTTTCTATAATATCTGGACATTATCCCAAAATGTCTATCAATCCAGACAGCAAAACCACCGTCTTTGTCGGTTAGTACACCCAACCTCACGACGTATTGTAATCAGCTTTTCCTAAACAGGTGTATCACTTTTGATTCTTTAGGTGGCCTGGACCAAGAAGTGACGGAGAAGTTGCTATACTCGGCTTTCATTCCTTTTGGCGACATCATATCTGTACAGATTCCACCTGATCCGTCTTCTAGTATGTACTTGGGAAAACTCACACTATATGCCATGATGTGAAAGCTGACATCATATTCCTCCTAACAGGTAATCAGCACCGAGGATTCGGATTCGTCGAATTTGAGGCAAAAGAAGATTGCTTGGAAGCTATAGACAACATGCACATGTCAGAACTGAACGGCCGTGTCATTAAAGTCAACATTGCCAAACCACAAAGAATCGCCGGTGGTAATAACAAAGCTATATGGGATGACGACGCTTGGTTACGAAAATACGCGCTCAACACAGCTGAAGATCAACTCGATGGCAAGTCCGAGGCAGACGATAATACTAATAAAATTAGCGAAGAAGTAGTAGCAGAAGAGGAAACGACAACAGTCTCTCCTTCTGCTTCGTCTGGGAAGCTTCCTCAAGTATTTATGGATGTTCGTATTGGAGGTGCGATGGCCGGCAAAATTATCATCGAACTTCGCTCTGATGTCGTGCCAAAGACTGCAGGTAAGGATTGGGCAATATCGCGCTGCTTATTCTACAGAATTGAGAATCATGTTATCGAGTCGATCTAACTCTTAACGCCTGTAAACAGAAAACTTTCGCGCACTGTGTACCGGTGAAAAGGGCATCGGCTATAAAGGTGTGAAGTTCCACAGAATAATACCGCAGTTTATGATTCAGGGTGGTGGTGAGTTACCCGAAATTTGTAACAGTGGTATTAGAGACATACTGACCGTCAATATAGATTTCGAACGGGGCAATGGCACAGGAGGAAAGTCCATCTATGGCGGCAAATTCAGAGACGAAAATTTCACACTCAAACATACTGGACCAGGAATACTCTCCATGGCCAACGCAGGACCCAACACGAATGGATCACAGTTTTTCATCTGCACGGAAAAAACTGACTGGTTAGACGGGAAACACGTTGTTTTTGGACAAGTGGTCGCTGGCATGGACGTCGTTCGCAAAATAGAACAGTTAGGAACAGCGTCTGGAAAACCATCCCAAACCGTTGCGATTGCCGATTGTGGGCAAATTGTGTAAATAGACATGTTGAGTGTTAATAAATAACAGAAGTAATTAACAGATAATTGGCTCGCAGTAAGCTACAAGTTGATAGAAATATGTAGTCGATTTTTTATATAGAACATAAGCAATGAGATACTATTCATTCGAATCATACATACATCAGGGCCGGTAACCCGAATTGATGAAATGGTCCTTTTACTCAACTACCGAAATTCATTGAGCTATTTCGTAGCATGGACAGTTTTTTTTTTTTTTTGACATACGAGTGTATATATTGAAACGTGGCATATTTGTGGTATATATAAAAAAAAGTGGAAGAGTACTCTAAGCAGTAAGGCTATCAGAAACAACAGAACATAGGCATGCAAGATTAAGTACAGGATTGCATTAAAAACGTGGAATATAAAATTAAGAAAGCAATGGACAGAAGGGTATAACACAAAGTTCGTGTTGAAAACATAGCTTGAAAACAGACTTCATCTGTTGATATGCTTGATTTGTGGAGTTTTTTTTTCTCAGCAAGTCAATTGACTAGCTTATTACTGATGCATTTTTTTAATACAGCGAGCGTATTTGGTATAGATAGCAAACAAGGGGTATCTAGCAGTCGACAGTGGTGGAGTTCTCCCAGACATTATTGTTGACAGCGGCGACTTGTGCTGCAGCGTTTCGTTCTCTGTATTGGTGCCTTTGATGAGTCTTCACATGTTGAGAAAGATTGTCACTTCGAGAAAAGGCTTTGCCGCAGCCAGGCACTGGGCAAGAGAATGGCCGCTCCAACGTGTGAGTTCGCATATGACGCTTGAGGTGCTCCAATCGCTTAAAGCGCTTGCGGCATTCTTGACAAGCGTGAACTTTTTGCTGATGAGGAGTAGACATGACATTCATGGGTATATAGACATCCGAAATAGGGTTTTGGAGAGAAGAAGAGAGGGCCGATGGTGCGGTTGGCGAGCTCGGTGAGCTAGGTTGGTGCATGTGCATGTAGTCCATTTTGGCCAGAGGAGTGGTTTGGAAAGTGTTTTGATTGGTATCAATGGCCTGAAGAGTCTCAAATGAGCGTAGATACTGCTGATGCTGTATCATTTCAGGGGTAGTCTGCATTTGCTATATGTCTTAATTAGTGAAAGGTGCCTGTAGTAATTTTCATTTACGTGATACTAACCTCGCTTGGAAAACCTTGGCGATCATTGTACAATTCGTAAGGTCTGGCAAAATCAAAGTTGGGAGGCATCTTGTTTTGACGGAAGAAAGCGTTGCTTTGATGCATAGTCTCAATATTAGGAACCGAATTTCGATGTTGCAATAACGTCTTCTTGGTGTGCGTACGATAATGAGCAGCAAAATTATCGCTACGTGAAAAGCTTTTTCCACATCCAGGGAAGTCACAGAGATGCGGGCGCTCTCCGGTATGCACTAGCATGTGGCGCTTCAAGTGTTCATAGCGCTTGAAACTCCATCCACAATATGGGTACTTGCATACATGCTTGTGAGCAGAACTTTGTATAGGCTTTGAATTAGCACGGCCGCTGGTACTTTCGCGACGACCCCTGGATGATTCTCCCATAGGCTGAGGTGAAGGAGCAGGCATAGCAAAGCTATGGGCATTGTGATGAGTATAATCATCTAGAGACATTTCAGAGCACATGGAGTGGCGGCGATAGGCTTCTTGATACATATCCGTATTGAAGGCTGAAGCAGCCACGGACGCATGATTGACCATACTGCTACTGAACGCAAAAGGGCCAACATCCACAGAGTATTTACGCTTCATTTGCATTGCATCATATAGCATAGATGAAGGTGACACTGCTGGAGTCAATGGAGGCGATACTACATTGGAATATGAGCAATTAATGTTTTGATTCTGGTCTTTTGGGATGTAAGGTGGAGGTAGAAAGGATGAAGGTGTAGGAATTGCATGACCCTGGCTAGATTCGCTGTTATTACTGCTAGTGCTCATTGAGGGTTTTAGGCACTCCTGGGGAGAAGTATGAGACAGGGTAGCTGCTTTAGATTCATTCTTGGAGGCATAGTCATCTTGATTGTCTAGCTGTGGCAGCAGTGAAATACTAGGAAGCTTGTGATCCATCAATTCGTTGTTTTGGTCATCATACATTGACATGGACTCCATCGCACAGATTTAATAAATGTGATATAATAGTTAAAATAAGAGGCAATAGATTGAAAACAAGGTGGAAGGGGTCTTGTATTTAAAGTAAAGCGATGAGGTTGGTTGACAGATCGACATCTACAAAACAAGCATCGTGCTACTTCACCTCCTTTGCGGAATCAATTCAAGCCTAAATATTGGTAAAGAACACGAGCTGACTTGCCTCAACGCGTCAACGTTCGGTGTTTTTACCTACGATACTCTGCAACCCCTCCTTGAATCTCCAACCCTTGCTTGATGACTCCTAAAATACTTCTGGGCTAAACGTTTAGATTTTTTCTTTTTGGTTGCAAATATAGCCATATTGTCATGAATGACCTTACCATATTATGGATCTACCAGTCACTGGCAATCCAGATATTAGATACTAAAATAAAAAAGATGGTCCAATTTTCTCCTTAAATTTTGGTCTTTTCGAGGCTCTTGCACACGAGTCAGTGCTCATTATTGTTAGAGCTTTCTACGATATCCAGATCCCTCTGTTGCCCATTCATAGTGTCACAAGCTTTGCGTGATAAAAGTGGTCGTGCAAGAAAATGAAGGACAGCCCTTTGAAGTGAAGGGCAATGCATATTCAACATGCGGAGTATAAGTAGCATTGAGTCTTCCTCATTCATCGTAATATTACTGCACAATTTATTGCTATATCCCTTCTCAATGCTAGGCTCTCCCAGTTTGACAGAACTCCTCGTGAACACCGTAATAACTCTTGTGTTATCTCTCAACACGGTGAACGAGGGTCCTTGTGGATAGTATACATAAACAAACTATGAGACCTCCTTGTTGTTACTTGTTGCATCTCTACATCGTTTTCTCCCTCACACACCCCCTAACGCCATCTCCCCAATGGCTCTATATACGTTACTCCTGTGCAAGCGGTCTACACGCTTATCTTGCATCAATCGCACTCCTCCCCTTGAACAAACTACTGTTTCAAATCGTGTTGCTAGTCTTGAATAAAATCAATGTCGAAGCTTCTGAGTTGAGCCACTTTGATGATAAGTGTTGAGCCACTGTCAAGACAGTAGTGAAATTCAGAGAAATAAATGTAAAATATATGCGTCATTGAGATCTTCAGCAGACCTTAAAATAGCACAACCGGGTAGCTGGTACCTTAAAATTCTGTTTCTTTGTCTCGTGGTGCCCAAAGCTCTTAGGAAGGTTTTTTCAGATATCCACATCGTATAGCATTACCAATCTCGGAATAGTGCAGTTTTTGAAAAATACCATCGTCTACCATCGACAAACAAACTGCTTTCAATAAAATCCATCAACTGATATGAATATAATGCTCAAACTGCAACCTCTATCCTTCACTCTAATGATCTGTCTTTGGTATCAATCTTCTATACAGGTCCTTATACTGCAGGTTGCTTAAAATGGACATTAGCTTGTCCTCCACCTCCTTGATTGCGTTTGTCATGGAAATTGATGCTATTGTTCTCGTATTCCGTTGAAATATTGTGATATATATATCAATCTAGATTATATTTGCTATCTACTTGGTCGCGATTGTTTATCCCAAGTGCTTTCTATATCGATTAGAGCTACTATTCTCAAGGTGTTGTCGAAAACATGTTACCCCTTACACTGACATTAGACATGAAAGGTTGAGCTTCTCCGTGATTTGAAATACCAGGATCTTGCAGACCATGATATATCTGTCTATAATTATAGATAAGTCCGTTTGAATGAGTTAGGATGATCTTTCTTGAAAGGATCGCTGCTTTAAGAAATTAAAGGGATTTGGCGCATTAGTAGGTTTACAGAAGAATGGCGGAGAGTGAACTCTCTTGACGATGCAACACTGTTCGCTGGCTTACATGTATTTTTCGTCTATAGGTTGAAATACAACATGCTGTAAAGTATAGAGGTTTTGCTTATTACCATGAATCAAAATGGTTTGCATATCATTACACAGCGTAAGCTGCCCACAGATTAGGCGTGAGTGAATATATATCTCCTACTGTCCGAACATATTTTCCTCCACAATATTCGATTGCCGAAAGGTGTACAGCATATTTAATTTCATTAAATCGCTTAGCGTATATATATCACGGCATTTATGTGTAAAAGTGCATTTGTTAAACAAGTATGCGATCTGTCATTTTCTCAAGTGGGTTGTTGGGCTTTTGGAGCTTGGTAGCAGCAACTACAGTTCAAAGTAGCTCCAATACAGCCAATGTGTGCTCAACCTGCAGCTACACCACAATATCCGGGGCATTGACATCACTTCCTAGCGACAATACTACTTGGACTATCGCTATCGATGATGGAACTTACAACGAGAGAATTACCATCTCTAGATCAAATACTATTCTTCGGCCCCTGCAGCATGTCGCGATTGGTGCCCCTAACACCGTTTTCATAGAGCACAGTGCAGGTCATGATACTCAATCCACCACAGGATCTGATGTTGATTCAGCTGTTGTTGTTGTCACAGGAACCAACGTTCAATTATATCAAATCACTGTAGCCAACATTTATCCTCAAACAAGAAACTTTGCAAACTTGGCTATGGCGATTCAGGCTCCGGAAGCATCTCTATACTGGGTTAAATTGTACGGCTATCAAGATACATTATTGATCGATCGGGGGACTACCGCATACTTGAAACATTGCTATGTCGAAGGATCTGTTGATTTTATTTGGGGCTATGGAACAGCTTATTTTGATTCTTGTACTATAGCTTCGAATGCAGCCGGAGGAAGCATAACAGCTCATAATAGAGCGTCAGCCTCTGCCCCAGGCGGTTTTTACTTTGACTACTGTTCTGTTACCGCTACCATACCTTCAGGTCCTATTGCATCCACTGCTAACAAAGCGCTATCTTTCTCCTCGCCTTCGCAATTTGCAAACAGTTGTTACCTCGGCCGGCCATGGAACCAATATGCCAAAGTCGTATATATGAACTCCGTTCTTAACTCACAGATCAAGCCAGCTGGCTGGAGTATATGGTCAGCTACAAATCCCAACACTGACGGGGTCACTTTCGACGAATATGCAAACACAGGCGCGGGTAATTGGAATAGCAACAGAGCCTCTTTTGCCACAAATCTCACATCTACTCAAGCTGCCACCTATAATATTTATTCAGTATACCCTGGAGCTACTTGGTTCAACACTTCGGCATGATAATCCAGAGCACATTGAAAATTGTCAGTTTCAGGCGACATCTTTTCTTTCTAATTTTTAGTTTATTGAAAAATATTAGTACATTGTTGAAACAATTGTAACAGTTGTAATAAAGATAGCTTTCTAATATATTGTACATTGCTATTGACTATGCTAAGTGGAAAAATCCATTTAAGCAATGACTGTGCTGGCAGTACTCGAACAATCATTGCAAGCTGGCTTGGCCACAACGATTTCAGGAGCTGCATTGTCATTTTCAAATGTGCCTTTTTCCAACTCATCCAGTGTTTCTTTTGGCTGGAGTCCTTCTTCCACTGCTTTGGGCTTCTCCTTGACAAATATAGCGCTCAATACTGCTACACCCACTAGTATTCCAGCGATTACATACAAGGCTGCCCGCAATCCTGGTAACAGATCGTCTCCAGTGGCTTCAGGTTTATTGACACCATTAATAACGGCGGTCATGATGGCAAGACCTACGCCAGATCCCAGTTGACCAGCAGTGTTATAAACAGCACCTAATGTTCCTGTCTCGTGTGGCGGTGCTGATACAATCATGGCATTTTGTCCAGCAACGTACAATACAGGTAGTCCCAAGCACAGCAATACGTGCATGGGGAAAATCAACTTCCAAAAGCCCAATTCAACCGAAAAGAAAGAAGCTCCGATGTTTGCTGCAGCTCCAAAAAGAGCAGCAATCACAATGAGGTTGCGCAATCCAGTGTATGGTGTAAGATACTCCACAGAGTATACTACAAACCAGGCCACAATTCCTGCAGGCAAGAAGTACAAAGCTGTTTGGATAGCATTATATCCAAAAGCATCTTGGAACATGAGCGTTGCAACGTAAATATACCCCACGAAGGAGGTATACTGAAAGAAACTGATGGCGAAAGCAATAGCAAAGTTGGGTCGGCGCCACCAAGAAGGCTTGAGCAATGGGTGATCGGTCCTTGTCTCCCAAAACAAGAGGATACCAATAAGGGCAACTCCGATGACCAAAGTTACTGGGTCGCGAGCAAGATGCCATTGGCCGTCCGAAAGAGCATAGATGATAAGAACAAATCCGCTAGTAACCAGGAAGAAACCAAGTACATCCACTCTGTCTGCTTCTCCTTCACGGGGGAAGTTTGGTACGTACAAAAAGCCGATGATAAACATTGCTAACGAGCAAATAGCGGAAATGTAAAAAATCCATCTCCATCCGACGGTATACGATAAAATGCCGCCTAAGATTAGCCCAACAATGAAGCCAATAGGAGCTGCACCAGCGAAGGTAGATAGTGCGAGCCCGCGTGATTTTTCGTCTTTGTAGCTGTTGGCGATCAAGGCGATAGCGTTTGGCACAGTGCATGCTGCTCCCAAACCTTGGATAGCTCGAAAGACAAACAAGACGTATTGATTTGGTGACACGGCATTGATCAAAGATGTAACAGCGAATAAGCCCATGCCGAACAGATATACCTGGCGGTATCCGTAGAGATCTCCTAGCTTTCCAGCGGGTAACAGAAACGAGGCGAACGCAATAGAGTAGGATGCAATGAGCCACGGAAGGGTCGAGGTGTCAAGTCCAATATCACTAGCAATGGATGGTACTGCAATATTGACAGCTGATAGATTCATAATATCCAAGCATGTCGCGAAACATGCCGTTATCAGAGTGATCATATTTGTGATTTTGGGAGTGCTTGATTTAAGCACAGGATTGGCAAAGAAGTGCATCATTCTTTCAGAAAAGTAGTGAAAAAGCTGATTTTATTTGTCTAATGAAGCTTTTTGATCTGAAGATATGTTATTGGAAGCCTTACACCATGTCCTTATTTATATTGTTGAGGCACAGGCGTGTTTCAGTTGCCATTAATAATGAGCGCTTCAAAATTTTTGCTCATTTTTTAAATCCGCATTTGCTCATTTTTAAATCCGCGTTACACGACGTTTAGTCTTTATGGTGATCTAGTATTTTCCTGCTGATTCTTATCATTTGCATTGCTATCAATTTTTATGATGGCCCTGAGTGAGACGCTTTTCTCGTTGACTCCTTAGTCAATGGAGTAAGTACGATGAATTCATGCAATATAGACTTGTAGTCCAAAGGATATGCAGAAAGATGACAAAGTCTGGTCTATCATTTTTAATCAAATGGATCCAAAAATTTTGTTTTTTTCACTACCAATAGATACCATTGTTAGCCATCCATGCACGACTACGCAATCCAAAATTTTGATCATTTGTCAGCTAAACTTGGATGTGGCAAATATTTCCAATGGCATGTTTTGCTGCTTGCGGTTTTTCTATAGCCTCAAATCAAATGAATCAGTCTAAAATATGTACTTTGATCCATCGTTGTTCTTCTACTTTTTAGTATGCATTAGATATTAGAAGTGGATCATTCGTAAAATTCGGCAGCAACATAAATTATTAATGTGTTGATCTGCAACTCTAAAATAATGTCTGATTGGCACGGATTTGAACTTCCGTTATTCATTTGAGACTGCGGTCTCACCGGATATGAGTTTCCGGTGTATCTCCTGTAAAAGCCGGCAAAGCTAAAAGACAATAGATAATATGCAAGTAACGCCAAAGAGTTGGAACTCGCTTGAGCTAAGACAATGATATGGCTGATAAACTTTTCGCTTACAGTAACCTACTGCGGCCTGGTATTTCGTTAGTGGTGGACTAGAATGATACGAGCAACATGCTGAAGGCAGCGCGCATTGTTGCGCGATCAAGAAATACCGAAGATGGGTATACCACTGTTATGCGTTGGCTCTAATAAGCAAATACCGCCGTGAAGATAACGCTTTGAAATCTTCTTGCTATTATATCTTACATAATCAGTAAGAATATGAATTGACCTGAGCAATCATCGCAGAGAGTATCGTTAAGTTTGTATTAGAGTGGTAATTTTACCAACGGATCAGATTCCATATCTCCCCCAAAAGATTAATAAGGTTATCGGTCATAGATTTAATAGCATCGAAAGGCGCATCTATCACTGAGTTAACATAGTCCTATTTGAGCAACCTTTCCGTGCTAGTATTTCGTTGATCAAGCTTTTAGCCACACTGAAGCTGCAGGGCCTCCGGGTGGTCATCAGAATCGCATGTACTGAGAGCAGATCAATCAAATTTTGATGTCGCCTCCCGATTTGCAATTATCGGCTGCTACGGTTTAGTTACATTGTATGGAACTGCCTCGTCGAGGACTGTGTGACAAATGAAGAGACGGCCCATGCTAAATAGTAGCTTTCTCAACAATGAGAACTCGAAGAATGCTAACAATTTTTTGAAATATGACTTTGTGGCACGATACTTTGGGATTGTGACAAACGACATGTGAGGTGAATGTAATATCCTATATATTCAGACCAGCCTTATGCATCATAGAAACGGATTGGCGCAATACATCGTAGGCCAGAACCTATTAAGCTGCCAGCCCAACTCATAATACGAAATTACCTCATCAGTTACATATCGTACGTTCAATTCACTTAACCAATTGATCTTATAGTGGCCCGGGTGGTGACCAGTATATTGGCATGGTAAGGAAGTATTCTGAGCAAATATACCCAATGTGTAACCCATTTTCTTGCAATCTTTTGAAGTGTGTGTTGGCAAATTTGGCCATATCAATACCGGTGATGTCGGCGCGCCAAGCTTAGCGATCGCTACTTGCGCAATATCCACAACTCTAACAATGCAACAACACTGCATTGTAATATCATCAATTAAAATCGAACACATACTCAACAAAGCAAAATCCAAGCGCAGCCTATATATGCTAGAAAGTAGGGTAACGTTATATTAAAGTTATACGAAGCTAAGTGATGGACAATGGGCCAAGGGGCTTGCCAAGGAGATCACCAAGATCATTGAAGATTAATTCACCGAATACTTGAAGCGCACCGGGATCCAAAGCAGAGGTAGCTACAGTTCTGTTAGAGCAGCCTGGGGTAACCGGAGTACCATTAAAGCGAGCCTCTAGCCATAGCAATGCAGATGCAGAACCAGTGATCAATAGGATAGCATGCTCAGATAGCTCATCTGTTGTAAAGTCAATGCTAACTCCTTGAGAACAATACTGCTGATACAAGGCTTGTGCCGGTGGATAAGGTACAATCTCATCATGGATAGCATGATACATGTGGAGAGGAATTTTTGGAACATATTTTCCCATGTGGTTTTCATTGAGAACTTTGACAGCAACGGGATCATTCAAGAAGTCAGTCTTGTTTACGTACGTGTTTATATCTTGAAACACGAATTCCAGTATATCGCCAGCAAGACATTGAGATTTGGCTTTGTAAAATGCGTCTCTCTTTGATGGTATAAGAATGGAATCAATGTACGTTTGGAGGTCCGGGTTTTGGGAAGCTAAACCGAGGATACCTGCGGGTACAAGTCCCACAAATGGACCTTTGTTCACAGCTTGGAGTGTTGCGTTGAGATCCACAGGAGTACCTCCAAGTGCTGCACCAAGAATTTTGAGTTCTGGGGCATATGTAGGTTGAAGCTCGGCAGCCCAACCTGAAGCTAGAGCACCACCTGAGTAACCCCAAAGGGCAACACTGGCATTGGCTTGAACGTTGGTGACATTACTAGATGCAAGAACTGCACGTAGGGAGTCAAGAGTAGCATGTCCAGCCTGCATTCCAACAGTGAAAGAGCTATCAGGACCTTCATAATCTGGGGTAACCACGTACCAGCCGCGGTCGAGCGCTGCATCCATCAGTAAAAGCTCTGCTTGAGTTACGATACCGTCCAACCCAACACCTTGTTGAAGGGTGTATGACGGAGCACATGCTGCATAAGAGCTATCTTCTGCAACCTGGTATGACAGTACCTTGGTAGGATCTGCGTTATGAGGCTCCATCACAGTTGTTACAGTTGCTTGAGCGTTACCATTTGAATCAGTTGTGCGATAGAGAATTTGCCAGGCATTAGCTAAATTTTGGGGAAGCAGTGAGAATGCAGCCAACTTGTTAGGCACTGGACGGGTACGCAGAATTGTTCCGGGAGCAGTACTTTCATATCCTGCCGGAGGACTATAGAAAGGATCATTCTGCGGGAGTACCGTAGCTCTACGCACTGGGACAGCTGACACTTGTTGTATGGATGAAAGCCACAAACTAGCGCATACCAATGCAGCTGGAATTATGCGCCAGATATCGATAGCAAGCTAGTTTGAATATTAGAATATTTCATATAGGCTTTAACATGTTCAGCTGCAATAATCTCACCATTTGATCAAAGGAACGGAACGGTTTATTTGAAAGAAGCACGATTTTTCTGGATTGTTTCTCAGATGGTGAAAAGATGTGCATTCGATCACTTTATATTACTCCGCAGATGTGCCTGAACCGTTGAGGTGAGCTAACATGTGGTTTTCTGGAAATTTGGGAGAGTGACCAGTTACTGGCGAGAAATTACGCGTTCAATTGGTGTACAGAGCTAACTGCTGAACCTCTGTCTGTGTTTGAATCAAAAACATACTTGAGTAGTAACGAAAAATGCCCAAAAACAGTAGTTGTTTAAATGATCTCGGCATCTAAGCAGCAACATCGTCGTCCGTATGCAACTTGTACAACATAGCGTGTTCAAATCCTGAAACCAGTACATGTGAGCGTAAATATAGGCTGATACTTATTTTCACACCGTCAAACTGGGAATATCTCTAATTAGCCAGTCCATAATAAGTTAACCCAATATAATTCCGCCTGCATTGAGCCAATTGTTCTTGTTCAAAACTAAAGACAGCTCACACTAGCTTTTGCATTATATCTCTTGTAGGTAAACATTGTCTAAATATGACATTGAGACAAAATAATAAACAGATCAGCATGAAATTTGAATAAAATTATGAATCTCGCCGTCGATCTCTGTTTGTTTTAGGCATGATATCGGCGCACTGCAATAAATTAGAGTTTAATATAAAATATATTTTCGTGTTCTATGTCAGGCTGAGTCCACATTATCTCCACACTACTATTGTCGCATCTGAATATCATCCATCAAAGGCGTTACTTGCTTTCGTGCAATATGGATCAATCAAATAGTCGTATACAATGTGCATGTGTTATTAATTTTGAGATTCAATTTTGCTCAAAAGGAAGTATGCAAAATGCTAAATAGAAAACGATGCCCCACTTCCCCAGATGCACTCAGTCAGGGCCGGCGGTATTACTGTGGCTTGTAATTTAATCCCCCATGGAAGGCCGTTTTAGCTAAAGAAAGCCACAAAATCATATCCTTTGTAAAACGCAGCACAAAGCTAAGGGATACCTATGCCCCATAAAAATCGCAATATGAGAACTACACATGCTTCTTGTCCATGACACATCTCATATGAAACTCTCAAAATCATTATCCTAAAATGCCGTTGAATTAAATGTTATGGGCCTTGTTGAACATTCCGCCATGTTATATTAATGCGACTTGTCCATCGGCTAACATGCCACGCGCTTTATGTAAAGAGACATTGTCAGTCATATACGTAACTAGCGGTAGACCACTACATATGCTTTACAGTAAAGCAAGCACAAAAGCAAATTCATATATATTGAGCACTAGGTGTACAATATCTGATCAGTGGATACTTGATTGAAGTCAGAAGACATACAGAAGGTGATACAAATTCCATCCTTGTGAATAATCCTGATTTAACCAACTTTTACTATAGCTTGTCTGTTCTTCAACATTGAACTCAAAAGGCATATGCGGGTTGTATATGCCATTTATAAATGACACCATTCAATGTCAAATCTGCCTATATCTTAGCTGACCTTATCTAGCAGTTGTTTTCATCATGCTTCCAATGAAACACACTGAAACTCGGACGCCGGATATGAGGACCGAAATTCAGAACGTGGTTGCTGCATGCATGCTTTATACCATTTAAGGGCAATGCACCTGGCATATGATAAATCAACCTGGTCTCCCAACTATAGGATAAACGCACGAACCATGTAGCTATGTGACCCCGGTGTAGGTATTGTAGGTTTACCTTGTCGAAAACAAATGTTAGACGAATGTGTGGAGATTTCTTCTTTGCAAATCCTTGATCATTAACTGAGTGATCTTACAACTCTGTTGGCTTTGATAGGTGATCAAATCAACGGTCGAATGATTAAATCTAAAGGCTGAATGATTTGTCTGTCGAACGGGTAAAAGGCTGTTTTGCTTGCCTGTAAGTAAACGAAAATAATTTGCATGACCCAGCAATATTCCACTAGACCAACACCTTTTATACTTCTTCGCTATTCATTGTTTACCTATGTTTATATTTTCTCAATGTTATGAACTAAATTTCAGGTCTCGTTGGTACTAAGTGTCTTGACAAACGGTAAAGAACGTAATTCGATATCACTGTGTTGCGAAAATTTAACCATAAGGTATAATACGTTTCTTTATTATCGAGATCATCTATTCATCATATAGGACGTTTAATAGATATGAAGCCGGTATATGTGAACGAATGTCACTTTATAATTAGTCTTAATAAAGCATTAGGCTAGGGAACCAGGACCAATTGGTTGTCCCAAAAGATCAGCCAATAGTTCAAAGATAACCTTTCCAAAAACTGGAAGAGCGCCAGGATCCAAGGCTGAACTCAAAGTTGTTCTCGAACTGCAGCCCGTCTTTGCTGGAGTACCATTGAAGCGGGCTTGTAGCCATAAAAGGGCATCGCCAGCGCCAGTGACCGCTAGGATGCCATGTTCCGAAGCTATATCTTTAACAAATTCAATACTGGCTCCTTCAGAGCAGTACTTGGTGACAAGGGCCTGCGTAGGATTGAAGGGCACTATTTCGTCATTAAGCGAGTGATACATATATAGAGGGATTTTTGGAACATATTTTCCCATCTTGTTAATTTCCAAAACATTTACAGCAACTTCGCCTTGTAAGATATTTGGGTTTGTAAAGTAAGAGAAGATGTCTTGGAAAGCATAAGTAAGGGCATCGGCAGCCAAGCATTGACTTCCGGCCTTGAAGAACTGATCCTTCTTCGAGGGTATAATGTTTTGAAGGATATAATTCATGAGATCGGGGTACACGTTACAAAGTCCAACAATACCAGCGGGTGCAATTCCAGCAAAAACACCTTTGTTTATAGCGTTCAAAGTTGCATTAAGTTCAGATGGAGTTCCACCCATAGCAGCGCCTAATAATTTCAAATCAGGCGCGTAGGTTGGCTGAAGTTCAGCAGCCCAACCTGAGGCTAAAGCGCCACCAGAGTAGCCCCAAAGAGCAACACTGGCATTAGCATGTACATTTGTAACATTGGTAGTTGCTAGAACAGCGCGAATGGAGTCAAGAGTAGCTTGTCCAGCCTGAATACCAGCTGTGAACGCGCTCTTAGGACCTTCGTAATCGGGCGTGCTTACATACCAGCCTTGTCCTAGCGCAGCATCCATGAGTAGTAATTCTGCTTGAGTTACTAGCCCTCCCAAGCCGGAACCTGTTTGAAGTACATAGGAAGGAGCACATGCTGAGTATGCACTGTCCTCGGCTGTTTGGTACGAGAGAAGTTTGCTTGGGTCCCCATTATGAGGCTGCATTACAGTTGTCACAGTAGCTTCCGGATTACCAAGCGCATCAGTAGAGCGATACAAGATTTGCCATGCATTTGCCATATTTTGAGGGAATGTTGCAAACGCAGCCAATTTGTTAGGAACAGGACGAGTACGCAATACAGTTCCAGGTGGAGAGTTTTCATAGCCAGAGGGGGGTGCATAGAATGGATCATTCGCAGGAGTGAGCATAGCTCTGCGCATTGGCGCAGCAGTTACAACTGAAAATAATAGACCAAGGCAAATGAAAGCCTGGATGGCATGTCCTAAAACAATCGATGGCTACCATGGTCGCAAGATTAACACTACAGAATCGAATAATTATGTACAGTCAAGGAATTTACCATAAGATATTGCTGAATGGTAGTCTCCTTTATTGAGGATTTCAATACTCCAGGATTGATGCAAATTCGTCCCCGAAGGCTTCGTATTTATGTCTTTTTAGCCTTTGACATTGTTAACGTCGTTTTTGCATGTGGAATTCTGGAATACATTAATTTGCAATGGAGGCATGATTTACTGTTTCTGTATCTTTGCGTCCATATAGAGCGGTTGTGATATCCACATTTGGCCTAAAATGGAGTGATGGGAAAGGATCTCGAAAAGCTAACGCATAGAGACCTAACACTGTCACGAAATTCCGAGAAATTGGTGAAAAATCCGGCAATTAGTTATTTACAAAAATAGTATGTCCTGAGTTTGTCCTACCATGCTGTGTAACATTCTTCATTAAATCGCATTGCTAAGCATTGTGAGAGGATAAGTTGCCCCAAACAATCATCTGAGCAAATTGTTAACATGACCTGGTCAAAAATCTTGGACTGCGATTTCTAATTCCTCTAACATGGTGTTGTTGTGCGAGATGGTACACACTGGCTCATGATTTCGCTGTTTTTTTCGTCAGACTTTGTAACCTATTTGGGATTACTCATATCGTGCGAACCGCTCTCAAGTTGCGACTTGTAATGTGAATGTTCGTAACTACTAATTGCTTTTATGAAGCCATATGGTATGAGGATTTAATGATGGTATTACAAACTATATTACAATTGACTTGTGCTGCTATGTGTTTTCCAAAAGCATCCTTGATTTCGCACATTAAGCGATAGTAGTGGCAGAGCTTTCGTTATCGTTCTCCTGGTGCTCGGTACCCTCGCGCTTTTCCAGAGTACCTTTTTCTAGATCATTGGAAACCCTTTCAGGATTTGTTTCTTTGTTTACTTTTTTGCGATCATCCTTAATGAAGATAGCGGAAACGATCGCCAAAATGGCTAGCAATGCCACATTTACATACAATGCGGCATGATAGCCAGGTAGTGCATCAGTGCCTGTGGCTCCAGGTGCGTTCACGCCGTCTATAGCTGCTGTCATAATCGCCAAACCGACACCAGAACCTAGTTGTCCAGCGGTGTTGTATACCGCTCCTAATGTCCCGGTTTCATTCGGTGGAGCAGCCACAATCATAGCATTCTGTCCTCCTACATACAGCACTGGCAGGCCTAGACACATCAAAACATGCATTGGGAATATAAGCTTCCAAAATCCCAATTCGACTGAGAAAAATATTGCTCCAACATTCGATGCGGCGGCCAATATTGAGCCGATTACAATGAGGATACGTGTTCCGGTATAAGGGGAAAGATAGCCGACGCTATTTGCTACAAAAAATGCAACAACACCCATAGGAAGGAAATATAAGGCTGTCTGGAGCGCATTGTATCCAAATGTCTCTTGAAACATGAGGGTGGCAACGTAGATATACCCCATAAAGGTAGCGTAATGGATAAAGCTGATTGCGAATGCCACCGCAAAGTTTGTTCTACTCCACCAGGATGGGTGCAATAGCGGAGAGGAGGCTTTGGTCTCCCAGAACAGAAATATTGCAATAAGAAGCACCCCTATGACCAAAGTAACGGGATCACGAGCAAGATGCCACTGTCCATCGGATAGCGCGTAAATGATGAGTATAAACCCGCTAGTAACCAGAAGGAATCCGACTATATCCACTTTTTCAGCGCCTTCGTCATGCGTAAAGTTGGGTACGTATAGAAATGCCATAAGGAACATGACTAGAGAACAAATAGCAGAAATGTAAAATATCCATCTCCAACCAATAGTAAAGGTCAAAACGCCGCCCAAAACAAGGCCAATACAGAACCCAATTGGTCCAGATCCTGCGAAAGTTGATAGGGCTATTCTTCTTGCATGTTCATCTTCAAAGCTATTAGCTACTAGAGCAATAGCATTTGGCACCGTGCAAGCAGCAGCAAGACCTTGCAATGCCCGGAATACAAACAACATATACTGATTGGGTGATACAGCATTTATAACTGAAGTTATCGCAAACAGTGCCAATCCTCCCAAATAAAGTAAGCGGTATCCGTAAAGATCTCCTAGTTTCCCAGCTGGCAAAAGAAAAGCAGCGAATGCGATCGCATATGATGCTATCAACCAAGGAAGTGTTGAGCTAGTAAGACCGATATCACTTGCAATAGACGGCACTGCAATGTTGACGGCCGACAGGTTCATAATGTCCAAACATGTGGCAAAACAAGCGGTTATCAGCGTGATTGAATTAGTGATTTTGACATTTTTGGATCTTAACGGTGGATTGACGATATATCTTGGCAGCTTCATTGATATCAGAAAGATCGGTGCTGTGAATCAGGAAAACCTGATCTGAGAGAAACAGTGAAAAGGATGATCCGCAGTTATAATCTTTCTGTAGCGCTTTTATATAGTTTTCAGATCACCGATGCTTATTAATGATGCTCATCGTTATCTCCTTTTACTTCTTATAACTCGAACAATTTGGCAAATCTAATATATCAACATCATCAATGAATACAATCGCATCAAAATTGGTTCTAGTATGCGTCGTCTATTTTTTCTTTTATATGGTCTTGAATGAATAGTGTAGTCAGTCTTCCAAATTTTTTCCGCAGAGCTTAAAAAAAATTTTTTTATAGCTAATCTCCGAACCATGCTGGCATTATAGTTCATGGCTGCTACGTATCAACGGCTTATTTACATTAGTAAACGATGTGTGGCGAAGAATTGTTTCCTATGTACTTTGAGCAGATATATTGGCAAGATTTAATTTAGAATTTGTGTCCTATTGATTCATACAAATGCTTACCAACATCACACTAAAGTTATACGCTGATGAAATAAGCTTTCCTTGCACAGGTCAAATCTAGACTCTTCAATTCAATAACGTTCAGCATATGCTATACGTGTCTCGGCTAGCAGCGATAGCTTGTAGACTGTATCAGTATCCAGAGAAATGGGAGGCAGCTCGTTGTGATCACGGTATATCCGCTATAATCCGCCCAGGTTGATAACTCCGGTTAACACCGACCAAACCCCGGGCGAGTTCAAATGCCCGGAAATAAAGCGATTATATGCATAGACATACCTAGTGCTTAAAATGATTTGTTTAAAACGTTGAAATGTTCCTAAACCGTTGAACAAATAACCAAAAATCAGGGTACTGGTACAAGCAAATATCTAAATTCACAATCTCTTGATTTGGATCAAATATATGGTCGTTCAGTTGTATATTCATACAAATATATTGCGCTTTTAGTATTGCCAGGGATTAGAAAGTAGTTGGAGGAAACTGCAGATTGTAAATGTACAACATATTATGTTATGTAACCCAAAAATTGTTTAGATAAAGCGACAATATCATGAAGGAACTGATATATAATTCATTGTGCTACTGATTGACTGCTCATGCTAACAATTGGCCCGTTCATAATCAAAGGCATACAGCCTTTAGATCATGAACTCAATGCAGGAGATAGGAAAGCCGTTGAATCAGCAGGATAAACATCTCAGTTCGACAACAACCCTATCAAAAATGCTTATTGAAGCGGATCAAGTTGTTGCAAAATAGATATCTTTTTACGCTCCAAATATTGTTCAATGTATTCACTTTGACGGATAGATTTATAAGTCAGCACTTTTCTCTCGTGACTGTAATACATTGATAGCTTCCCATGCGAGCACCCACGTGGTAAAGAGCTTTTCTTTATGACCCCGTCTTCAGAAACACACTCATATTTGTTGTTATTTTTTCTCCTTAAGATGACCCGAAAATGGCAGCAGTATTGATGAATACATCATATGATCCTTCTGCTCCTTGACGTAAGATTGCCAACACTTTTGAAATCTCCTGAGCAATGCTCTACTCCCCTGCTTTTCAAATTTCTAGCAAGTATCATAATCAATTGACCTGAGTAGAGCGTGAATTTTGTACTTTTGTTTTAAGAGAACAAGAACAGGTAGTTTATCCACTGTACCATTGGAAACAGTAATAAAGAAAGTGTTGTCGGTCGTCTGGCTAACCAAATTACTGGTTCAGCCAGTCTTTTGCTCCAGTGAGAAAGCATTTTCTTCTATAGTTATATCATGGCGTTAGCCCTAACTCCGGTATATATCTATGGCATACATGTGTGACAAAACTTTAATGCTTTAATAGCCACAAATGCGTTGGGATTATGCCTGTCTGAAGATCTCGAAGTATACCTTATCATTAGCTGCATTGAGATACAATGTTCCTTGGGTTTGAAGCATATTTGCGTTAATACCAAGTTTATTGTAGCATATTATGACCATTCTTAGTTGAAAACATCACCATCTTCCGGTTCACTAAGTTCTAATGATTCTTTTGATCAGCATTCTATAGCAGGACTCTCGCCCACCAGGAGTGTCTTGATTACGACCTTTGTGCTATATCGGCATAACGTGAGGCTTCTACAAATGCTTGATGTAATGAGTTTCCATTGCTTTAATCCTTCCACAGCCATTATATAACAAATGTCTTTCTGATCGCTCAATAGGTAAATGTATCGCTTGCATTCTATAATCTCAAATCCTGATGAAAACCAAACTATAGAAACAACGACAAGTATGAACTATAAAAGACATCGTGCTTGTGAGTTGTCATTGGTATATCGAACCATCCTAAAAAACTACAGACATAAGGCACTGCACACTAAAAACACCTTTGAACAGATGGTTTGGCTTACAAGACAAGTGGTAGCCGATCTCATGAGATTGAACAGGCAGAAGTTTGCGTAAACTCTATTTCTTTGTTGTAATAGCTTGTATAAAATCGTCAAACAATAAAGATCCGTAAGAATGAACAAATCTATTATAGCAAACGCTACCATCTTCCCGGTTGGCGGGCTTGCTTGGAGGGTGCACAAAGTACTTCTGATGAAGCACTGGAAAGGTTTGGTTATTCTATATTAGTCCGATTGGTTGAAATTGGATGCCAGCTGCTTTCGATTGCCGCCAAAGAATCAGATAAGTTTATGTCACATTTTTATCAGATTTTTCTTTCGTATCTCTCTTCTAATACAAAAGTCCAACGATGAGTACTGTCCTTGATAAGGAAGTGGAAAGAACCGATTCTAGCCTACCGCAAACGTCAGAAATTGATGACAAAGTCTCTACTATTGCCAATGAAGAAAAATCACACGGCTTGAACCGGAATATTGAATATGCAGGCGTGTCTCGTATTGAGGCTCTTTGTAAGGTCTCCAACTTATCTTTGCCTTAAAGCGATATAACTCTTATCCAATTTCTAGATGTGGTTTTTGGGACCGGATGGAAAATTTGGCTCCTTTATATTTCTGTGTACGTAGTATTAGTATTTTGAAAGTTTGAGATGATTCCTGTATAATAACATTTGGCGAATCTATTTAGTGCTTTGATTGCCTATGCTTACTCTCTCCAAAGTAACACGACTTATAACTGTAAGTATCTCAATTCTCTTGTATGTGTAGCAGTACATGTGTTTGGAATATTTTGCTAATGGGTAACTCGTTAGATACGGCTTATGCGACCTCTTCTGTAAGGTTCATTTTAATAAGGTTTCCGCGTCTTCATTATTTGATATACTTAAATTTCCTTTAGTTCGGTGAGCATTCACTTCTCGGTGCCATTTCTACTGCTACAACCATAATTTCCTCCGTTGGCAGACCTTTTATTGCCAAGGTAATTCACGTTCTGTAAAATATTACAAGGCTCGTATAATTTTGACAATTTTTGATTTCGATTAGATTGCTGACCTTACTTCCCGTCCGACTGCATACCTATGCTCCCTTGCTTTGTACTGCCTTGGTCTAATTCTCATGGCTGCTTGTCAAGACGTTAATACATATGCAGCTGGTTCGGTCATCTTTACCGTAGGCTCAACCGGGCTTGATCTAGTTACGACAATCATCATTGGAGATGCTACTTCTCTTCAGTGGCGTGGATTCGCTCAAGCTGTCTATGCTGCTCCTTACATCATCAACGCTTTCATTTCTGCTTATATAGCTGCTGCTTTTGGTGTTGACAATTGGAGATGGGGTTATGGCATGTTTTGCATAATTGTTCCTGTAACCATGGCCCCAGCCCTTGTCGTACTGTTTTGGGCTGACATTAAAGCCAAAAAGATAGGCACGATTTCTCTTGCTGCTGCGTCCTATACTCGTAGTGAAGATCTCCATAAAGATGGGAAAAGAAGCATTGCTGAGACAGTCCTTTATTATTTCCATGCCATTGATGGCTTTGGCTTGATCCTTCTTGGCTTCGCTTGGTCACTTATACTGCTTCCTTTCACTCTATCGGCTGAAGCAACAAATGGATGGCAAAATCCATCTTTGATTGCTATGGAGACTATAGGATGGATTCTTCTCATTTCATTTGGTGCTTGGGAGCTTTGGGGTGCTCGTTATCCGCTCATGCCCTCCCGTGTTCTCAACAGGACTTTCATCTGCTGTGTGGCAATTGACTTCTTCTATCAGTGTGGTGGCTATATTCAGCTTCTTTACTATTCTTCTTGGGTCTATGTCATTAAAGATTGGTCTCTCAGAGACTATACTTTTTGGACTAACGAGCTTGGTGTTGGACTTTGTGCCTTTTCTTTTGTCGCCGCTTTGCTCAACCGATATACACATCAATACAAGTATACACAATTAGCGGGAATTGTTATTCGTGCCATGTATGTATTATGTCTTTGTAGTGAATATTGTTTAGCGACTATATTCTAATTTTTAACCTGTGACAGTGGTATGGGTCTGATCTTCTGGGGTGTTGGACCCAATGCAACCGATGCGACATTAGTTATGGCCACTCTCGTTGTCTCCTTAGGTGGAGCTTTTTCCGTTATTGGTTCTCAAGTCGCTTCCCAAGCTTCTGTCCCTCATCACGACATGGCCACAGCTATATCTCTCTTATCGCTTTGGAGTTCACTCGGAGCTGCTATTGGACAAGCTATTGCTTCAGCTATCTGGACCAACATGATGCCTGCTAATCTTGAATACTATCTTGCTGGCTATGCAAACTCTACTGAGATTTCTGAGATCTATGGAAGTATTACTATTGCACGAACTCAAACGCCTGAGATCCGTGCTCAAGTCGTCAAGGCTTACAATCAGACCGTTCAATATCCTATGTACCTTCCTGCTTTGATCATTGCTGTCATTGCGCTCATTCCTGCTCTGTTGACCAAAAATTACTATCTTGGAAGCAATCAAAATGCGGTCGAAACCAAAAAAGTCATTGTCCGCGATGATATAGATGAAAACCAACTTGCCAGTGAAATGGATGAGAAAGACAAAACTAATGTTGCCGCTTAAGAAGAATATCTCCAATTGCAATAACAATTCTATTACTGATCTATAGACTATCTTTCCAGTACTTAAGCTTTAGCGTGTTCCCACTCTTATATATTTGTTTTATCATTAAAAGTAACGTATTTAAAGAATGGTACAATCAAGAAAGCACCAGAAAGTGAGCCTCTGCCTGAAAGTGGCAACTTCAGAAATCACCATTGCAACAGCCGCCATCAGTTTAGATTGAGAGCTTCAGCTGGTGTATGGGGCTGTACCGGAAGCAGCTTTGGTGTAGCATATGGGTCTGTAAACGGGCTTACCAGAAAGGGAAGGAAGATGTTTATGACGCTTTAAAATTTCTACTTGTAAATAAAAAAATTAAATGCTATATGATATATTTATATAATTTTGTAAATTTATTGATATAAACGATATTTTATTATGAATATTTTTACTTATAAATATGTCTTAATAAATTCAAATATAAATATTTATTATATATATTTGTATAAATGTTTTATTGTTTTAATTTTCTCTTTAATTTATTGTTTTTCATTTTTATATAAATATAAAAGCTTATGTTCAAAATCAGCCGATTTCCGGTTACCAATGACTGTGCCGCTATTGAATCTATCTGGATGCGCTCTAAAGTTGGCCATAACTACATATAGCCTCGTATTATGTGTGTTGAAGAGCCTGTCACCTATTCTTTTGTACCTACAATTTGTTTCAGAATTAAGCTATAAAATTTGGTTTATTGATAAGATGCATAGATGGGTCACTTGATTGAAAGCCGCTCTGTACTGAGATCCTACTGCAACGTCTGACGATCGCTAAAAAGCAAGAAGATTCGGATGGTATTGACTAGTACAGGCGCAAATAGATCTAAAGCTCCTTTGCAGAGCGCAACAGAAATTTGAGGTTTTAAGATTCTCTCAGTGATGGTAGTTTCCAATACATGTGAACAGTTAGTGCATTTATTTGTTATATATACTAAAGCCTGATACTAAAGCCTGATTCTTTAATCAAGATGCTTCATAGCACCATAAGTATGGAGCTGACAAGTACAAAAACGGACCATGTAGGTGTTAATTCAAACATGTTCTAACGATATGTGCAAAAACAGTGACAATCTTGGCACATTTCTATATTTACAACTTGGCTTTGGGACTCTTCAGCTTCTTGTTGGCGGCTTCGCTCATCTTTACACGGGATACTTTGCCAGTTGCAGTCTTTTGCATTTCGGTGACGACATAAACACGTTTGGGAACCTTGAACTTGGCCAACTTTTTAGCTGCAAACTCCTGTACTTCTTTCTCAATCTGCTTGTGGTCCTCATTCTGGTATTCTTTCTTGAGGACAACTGCAGCATGCACTTCTTGGCCGTACATTTCATCCTCAACGCCAAAACAGACAGCCTCCCCAACTTTAGGATGGGCAAGAAGAATGCCATCAATCTCAAGTGGAGAGATCTTTTCTCCTCCACGATTGATCAACTCTTTGATACGCCCAGTCAAGATCAAATAGCCGTCCTTGTCTTTCTTTCCCTGATCTCCAGTACGGAACCATCCGTCAGCAGTGAAAGAGCTCTTATTGGCCGAAGGATTGTTGAGATAGCCCTTGGTGACGTTGGCGCCTTTGATGCACACCTCTCCTTCCTCAACATGCTTACCATCCTTATCGAGGATAGCAATTTCAACGCCTTGTCCGAGTCCTACCGAACCAGGCTTTCTTGCTGCGGGTGGAAGTGGGTTTGATGTCATTTGATGAGCTGCTTCAGTCATAGCATATGCTTCTAAAACAGGGGCCTTGAAAGTTTCCTCAAGGGCATGGAATGTGGGTGGTGCAAGACTGGAAGAGCATGATCTGATGAATCTGATCTTGGGAATATGTTGTGGAGGATGAAGCAAAAGGATTTGATGCATGGTGGGTACAGCGGTATACCAGTTACACTGCGTTTCAACAAAGTCCTTCCAGAAAACTTGGGCTGAGAATTTTTGGGGAATGACAGCACTGCCTCCAGACAATAGAGTGGCCAACAAGCCACATACTAGTCCGTGAACATGGAACAATGGCATGACCAAGTAAGTACGATCAGAAGGAGAAAGGTCATAGGTGTTAATGATGTTTTGCATAGTTGTTGCAATGTTGAGGTGACTCAGTGGTACACCTAAAGTTAAAAAATATTATTTATCAAGTAATAACGGCTTGTATAGTTCTAACCATCAGAAGATACGTACCCTTTGGTCTTCCGGTTGTACCACTTGTATGAAGCAATAAGGCTACGTCGTCAGGCTGAGGACGAATGTTTCTAGTATTGAAACCACCTTTACTTTTATCTTTGCCAGGGACAGTGAGCTGGACTTCCAATTGTTTGTTGCTCCATTGAATTTCGACAACTGCGACACCGAAGGACTTGGCAGCTCGAACAACTGGGCTGTTTTGCTCGGTAGCTCCTTGTGGGACGATAATGGCTTGACTCTTTGAATCGTCAAGGTAAAATTTAAATTCGTCTTCGGTATACGCAGCATTAAGAGGAGCTGAAGTCAATCTCAAAAACCCGGTGGCCAAAAATGCAATAGTAAACTCGAGAGAGTTAGGGTAGGCTAAGGATAAAACGTTGCCAGGCTGGAAAGTGGAGGCGGGAAGGACGGAGGCTAATTTAACAGAAAAATCATCGATGGCTCTAAGCAACTGAGAGAAGGAAAGCTCAGTAGGGTCGGGAGTCGAAGAAGGAATAACTACAGCAGTTCTATCGTTGTTATTGCGTTCGAATATGGAGAAGAGAGTCGACATGTCGAGATGGGAAGCGAATGCAGGAATGAAGTGCAAGCTGATATTTCCCATTTTTGGCGGGAAATTACGATATTATTTGACATCAACAGTCACGATCTCGGATTTGCTCTCACACAGCCGCCCGCCCACACAGAGCTCTTGGGTTATTTGTATACCCGCACGAAAATATTGAAATCGCAACACGCAAAGCATGCCCGAACTCATTGTCTTTGGCCGCTTTAAAAAGTGCATGTCTTCGTATATTCACAAACATTCAGAACTAATGCCATATTGATCTTATATGCTTTTGAGCAGTTTTTTCAATCAAAAGCTGAGCCATTGCTGACATCAGAATTGTATTGTAACAAAAATGACTGATATGGCGCCATATGTTGATATATTCAAGATACGCAATCTTTGTAGGTTGAACAAGTGTAATCGATGTACAAGGTGTGGTGGTACATGTTGTCTAAGCGGAGAGCGGCATATTTGGCTGTGTCCTCTAAGCCAATAATAAGCAATACATTATATGGCTGGTTTGGGATCTTCCTTGTGACATTCCTTAAATAGAGAAAGAAAACGGAATCTTATATAGGAGGCTTTTCGTACCTGCCGTTCTCCTAGAACAAGGAGATAATAACATTACCTAAATATTACTAGATTCATCATTTGGACCCTTTCTTCATCAATCGCCATGTCCAATAAGATAAAGTAAGACGGTACTATATCACAAAGTTAAATCATATAATCTGCTCGAGAACGTATATAGCATGATTTACTCCATCCTAGCCAATACATATGAAAAAAACAAGTTCATGCGAGGGTAATTCTGAGATACATTCAGGAGAGCACAAAGGTCTCCAAAAAACATATGCATTTGTAAACATTTATCGAGCTTAATGCTATAGCTTGTAAAGATCAGGCACAAGCCAAGAGCAGCATCAGAATATGAATGACTGTCAATTCATTTTCTATATTTGTATTACATATCTAATATGGTTGTAATAGGGGAAGGAGGGGGAGGATGACAGATCGTATAATCGAGTATATTATTAAAAAGGTCATAGGTTAACAAGTGAGAGAATAAGATATGAGAAACGAACCAATGTGCATTTTTCGCTTCAGTATTTTTTTTCCAAGCCTGGGACTAAGTCAGCGAGTGTTTGCAAGATATGATGGGATATATCTTTTTCCTTTAATTAAATCATATCTGATCGGGCGTAGGCAATACGTTTAGGACCTGGTCCTTGATTCGGAAGTGAGGGAACGTCGCTCAGTGTTGTGGACAGATGGCGTATCATCGGCATCGACTCACTTCCAAGTTTATTCAAAGGTTGACTTAATCTTCTTGATGGCGTTCTAGGTGATGTGGATTCGACGGTGCTTAATTCATCGGCTGTTTCTAATGGTACCGATTTTGTATCAGGTACCGCTTCAGCCTGTGAACCATCTGCTTTCTTCACTGGTAAATCGTATATTGAATCGTCTGGCTTATTGACGGCTTGTTTGCTAGTGCTGTCACCGTGATGATCTGATGTGCCTCGTCTTTTGTCCATAAGTTCTCTTGATGCGGATTTTGGACGTAGATTGGGCAAACTTTTAAACCCCTTCAGATTTGCATTCTGTCTTTCTCTTTCTTGGCGCATGATGGTTCTACCACGCATCGAGATACTGGTCATTCCACTCGCTATACTCTGGCTTTCATCGTCATCTGGTAAACTCGATAGATCAGGGACCATCATCTCCATTTCGACGTCAGTGAGGGACTGTCGCCAGGTATTGATCCAACTTGATTTTTCTTCAGTCAGCATAGCAAGAGCTGCTTGTTCGTGCTCTGCGCGACGTTCTGCTCTTGCTCTTGCTTTCTGCGATCGAGATCTTTGTCGTTGTGGGGAAACGTTATTCAAAGGAGCTGGTTTACTTGCTGGTGCGGTCACCTCTTTTGTCGTCTTTTGTCTTCTTGCCATCATGGTCTTGTATTCTTTGACCATCTTTGACAAGGAACATATCTTTTGCAGGACGAAAGCCCATCGTTCAATCTCCTCAGAACTCTTTCCTCTGAGCATTATGGTCTCATCATGAATGGTTCGAATACAAAGACACTGGGAGGAGGTTTGGTTTCTACATTTAAGCGTTGATATTACCAGTATGTCGGCGATTGGAAGTGTCCATAGCTGGCAAGTGATCTGCGTTCCATCAAACGTGATTTCATACTTTTTCCACTGTCCCGTGGCTGTTCTCAGGTGCAAACGACCTCGAAATTGTTGACATTCTTCAAAAGATTCTTTAGATTTAGCGGGCAAGTGATCACTTCTATTAACTGAAAAAGTCGATCCCATGGTGAATTATAAATGAAGGCGATGGGGGTGAGGAAAGCTATACACCGAATGAAACGGTCCTTCTGACACTCTGCTAGACGCAATAACTGGTTTTATCACTTGGTGTATATTTCAAAAGGTTTATATATCGCCAATTACAGTACTATCATTATGGCCCTTATTCCCCTTACTAAGGTTCACCTTTCACTCCTTGAGAAATACCCAATTTATATTCATCATTGTTATGTACAGCTAGGGGAATGAGTCAATTACGCAGGCTCTAATCAAATTACATTGAGGGTGATCCTTTTGGCTGCTCCCAAATGTTATATTTAAGTCGCAATGAGGAGATACCACATCTTCTCTTATATATAACAGTAGAAACCCCTTCTCAGCACGAGCATTTCACTTGTCTCACATCTCCTCTGGAAGAATCCCTCTTTGGCTACACGCATTTAGAAGGGTTTGCAGCAAAGATGTTGTCCTTACAAGCTGTTGTTGTAGGTTGTCGATCTGAATTTGTTGTTTCTGTTGCTTTTCTTCAGATTTGGTAAATGAACTCTTGAAATCTTCCAATGTTTCCATAATTAGGGTATGTTTTTCCTTCACCCGCCGTTCGTGCGTGTTAACTTGCGCTTTCAAAGTCAATTCTAGCACTGGATTTGTATTGCTTGGTTTTTCCTTTGGCATTGCATGAGCCACCTCCTTCAAAGCAGTGTAAATGTGATCAATGTCACTTTCATGTCGTCTAGAGTGTAAAGTCATGGGTCAGTACAAAGTGAACCAACAAACTGATTTAGATGTATATAATCCAATTACCTAGCAACACCGATTAGTTGGTTCATCGAGGTTTGAAGGTTTTCTGCAAATGTATTGCCCAGGACTGTGCTCCTTAATGGTTCCAAAAAAGCCATCAATTCCTTTATCTGTACGGCTTGCTTGTCCATCTGTAATTTTATTTCAGAAGATGCTGTTTCCAAATCATGAGTTCGTGGTCGTTTTCCGTTGTCATTTTTATCTCCATCCTTGCGTTCCTGACTTAGATCTTTGATAGTATCTTCCAGTTCCTTCAATTTGAATTTGTACGTCTGTTCTAATATTATTATTCTGGATTCCAAAATTTGCAGCGCTTTAAAGTCCATCGTGCCGTTGCTATAAGATAGCCCGGATTCGATATCACTACGGGTGTCATTATCCGTAACTTTTCGACTCATTTCAGCTTTTAATTCTGCTAGTTGTGTCCGAATATCCGTTATGTCATGCTGAGTATCATTAGTATTACTAGCTCGAGCTTGTTTATTTTCTGATTCCTTCTTAAGCGTTTCCATTTGTGCCTTGATTTTGTCATAAACAATATCGATCTCTGAACTACGCCGGTTATAATCGCGTGTGATGTTTTCTAGCTGGAGTGATTTTCTCTGTAAGTCTTCGTTCCTCTTATGTAATAAATCAATCTGCTTAGCCGTTTCTTCCTGCCATTTTTTGGACCTGGTATGGACGATGTCAAGGCTGTTGTTGTTGGCTATTCCTTTTCCTTCGGTATCTATCCGCTTCAAATATTTATGAAATTCTTTCACATCCTTCATCAGCCGCCGGTCAATTGGGTAGTCTTCCGAGGAGGACGATGTCGATCTACTTGATTTTCGCATGTCGGATGATATGGTATCAAAGGTTTTTGTGCAATCTTCAATATGCTGTTTTAACCTCGTTTCAAGATTGGTCGAAGTAGTTTTTATGTTGTCAAGTTCTCGTAATGAATGTTGAGTATATGCATCCAAGGTTTGTTGCGTCTCCTTCGAAGTAGATTTGGACAAGGTGTTGAACCCATCTTGGATTTTTTGATTAAATGCACGTTCAAGATCCTGCTGCAACCTGCCACCTCTTTCGCTGTCTGATAGTGCAACGACGACTTTCTTATATTGCTTCAAAAAGGACTTGTTTGCTTGTACTAATCTAATGATAGCAAGTATCAGAATACTGGGATATATGCACATTTGACTTATCTCCGTTAGACTATGATTACTTACTGCTCTACCAGCCTCCTTTCCTCTTCCCTTAACGACTTTATATCTTGGTCTGTTCGATCTGTCGTGTTAGATTTGTGGTTCCGTGGTTAGATCAGCCAAACCGTCACCTACCAATCAAAGATAAAACTTGGGGGTTGTGCTTTGAATCATGCTTGACCTCTTTTCGAAGAAACGATCTGGTTGTGAGTTTTTCTTTAACGACTTGCAGACGTTGGTTCAAGTTGGTTGTTTCGTATAACCGACTGGACAAAAAACCAGAGTAGAGTTAGTTGAAGTGACAGCTGGGCAGCGAAGAAGCTGACAACGAGAATACAGATGTTGATACCTCGTAACAGTTTCTATACTAGATTGTAAGTTGTCATGCGTGGCTGAGTCAAGTCTAGTTTCCATCGTGTCCGTCATGTTCAGTCACGAACTATCTCCAACGGTTTGCTTTAGTTCAAACAATTTTTTTTTAATTTTCCATTCTTAGCAAGTGAGTTCCACGCCAGTCCAACTTTTAGTCGACACAAACTTCAACACAACATGTCATTTCAGACAAAGAATCTGCGGTACCTACGGATAACAAACGACACGGTATATACTGAATATACGGCACAAAGGGTCTCAGAAAGTGTCTTGTACTAACTCGGATTCAGGTTCTGCGGGTGGTCATATATTTAAAAGAGCCTCACATACCATGGTACACTGAGAGCAAAATACACAAAGTCAGTAAGCTAATTATGGCGAGTTTGGAAACTTCATTAATTAAACACTCAGCAATTGAATGCTTTAGGACGTTATAGAAGCCCTACAAATCATAATTGTGAAGCAGATAGCCGGTGATCCTAATAAGCAGGTATCGAAGCGAAAGAAAATGGAAGAGAATGTCGCTGAAGTGCATAGAGGACGTGAGTTTACTATATCAGGTGTCAATCATTGCTGTATCCGCTGAATTCTTTACTTATGCGTTGCCTAAGCCAATTTTCAATTTGCTTATTATTTCAAAACCGAAAGTACGCACCAAACCATTGTACATCGCGTAAGTTGTGAAATATTTCAACACGTCCGGTTCACATCAACTGACCAAGTTAATCCATCTTCTAGAACCCGACTTATACATTTCCAGAAGTTGAAGACGATCAGTCAGACGAAGACGTGAAGCCAGATCTACATGTAATATATAAGGAACTCATAATGTACCCTGAGCAACTAGTGCTCGTAGTAGAGCCGTATGACCCTGAAACAGAACCAGAATTTTTCGGCTTCCAGTATAAACATACAATCACTCAATATTTATCTAACTCTCCATCAGCAGCAGCGGCTTCCTCGTCGAAATAACTAGAATAATTAATAAATCAAAAGGGAATGTATAATTGCGGACATCACTTTCAAACCTTTAAATAAGCTTTGTACTGAAATTTAAAAGGTCAGAGCTTGTGGTCTTTTCCAAACCCTTGATATCAACCACCCACCAATATCCGCACGTGCCCAAAGGTTTGAGCCATATCGCTGGAGGCGAATGCAAAGTTGTCTTCGACACAGATTAATCATGCCTAAAGACATTCCACTGCTACCAAGAGGTAGCAGTGACCGGCCACCATCCTACTTTAGTCAGAATGACTCTGACGAGCATAGACTAACTGATTCAGAAGAACATGACCAGCTCTTGAGTTCTACCCCCGAGCATGAATATGGATATACACAGGCTTCAGAGCAGGAGAATTTGTTGGGTGATAATAGTACACCGGCATTTTTGGGGAACGTAAGTGGTTGCTCCAGTGCTTTGGTTTATATAAACTTTCACAAACCAAATATTGATTCTTTCGTTTGCTTTCTTCTCCAATATACATAGCAATCAAGGACTCGCCGCATTGTTATATTTCGTCTTGTTATCGCCATGCTCCTTGTTGCTGTGTTTATATCATTTGTGTCCATCTTTGCACCCGGACACAGCGCCGGATACAACCCATCGGCGACATTTTTCAATGGTTCACATACATTTGACGCAACAGTTATCATGGTATCCTTGGACGGATTCAGAGCCGATTATCTAGACAGAAACATTACACCCGCGTTACATAGATTGGGTAAATGTTTGATACTCTGCTTACATATCTACTTTTTTATCTTGTGTGTCGCTTACTGTTGAACGTTTTTGCCATAGCCAACGAAGGTATCCAAGCTCCATATATGAACCCCTGCTTTCCGGTATGTCGCCCTCACTAAGTTTACTCCTCATTTTCACCCTTATCCTAAACAATGTATGATTGCGCATTACAGTCAGTGACGTTCTCAAACCATTGGTCTCTCGTCACCGGCCTTTACCCCGAATCGCATGGTATAGTTGGGAATGAATTTTCTGACCCGGACCTTAACGACACATTCTATTACAAAGATCCAGCTCGCAGTTGGGACTCGAAGTGGTGGTTTGGCGAGCCAATATGGGCAACCACCGTCCTTCAGAACAAGAAGTCGGCGGTTATGATGTGGCCTGGTTCAGACACAAAAATCGAAAATACATTTGCAACCTATCATATCCCATATAGCACCAATTATACCACATTTCAGAAGGCCGAAACTATCTTGAATTGGATTGATCTCCCCCGAGACCAGCGACCACAAATGATGAACATGTATATTCCTCAAGTAGATTCTGCTGGACATGCTCAAGGTCCCAATGGGAAGAGGGTAAGCGGAGAGAAATAAAACATAACTTGACTTATAGTTGCTACGATATCTGATTAGGATCGATCTATGTTTATCATTAGGTTAACGAGACCTTGGTGGACATGGATAAAACAATCGAACACTTAATCGCCGGATTAGAGGAACGTAATTTGTATGACCACGTTCACCTGGTGATTGTGAGTGATCACGGTATGGCGGAATCCAACAGGAATCGCTTGATATACTGGGACGATATTGTACCCAAAGATCTCATGGCTGAACTCGAAGAACGTGAAGTATGGCCACTACTTGCTTTGCGACCTCGCGCCACAGCTCCAAGCGATACCATAAGCAAGATTTACAGCCATTTGTTAAATTTTACTCAGCAACCAGATAATACCCCTGATAAATCTGGTCCTCAATCACATTTCCAAGTTTATCTGCGAGAGAATATTCCAGAACATCTGCATTATAGAAACAGCCATCGAATAGCACCTATTCTGGGCATACCGGATGTAGGATGGTCATTCGTCACGCATAAGGAATATGATGGAAGTAAGGATTATCATCCGAAAGGCATTCACGGATACGATAATATGGCAGAGGAGATGCGAGCCATTTTTATTGCCAAGGGCCCACTATTCGATGGCAATTATAAAGTTGGTGAACCTGTAGCGCCTTTTGTAAATATTGAAGTCTACGGGCTTGTTACTAAAGCTCTTGGTCTTTCTCCTGCACCAAATAATGGAACATTGGATGGTGTCTTTGTTCAGCAAAACTAGACAGGCAGCGCATATGCTCATTTAGATCATGTATAATCTCATCTTGCATTTTTATTCCATCTTCATTATCCATGTGTTACATAAAACAGATATCTTTTGATACTTATACAAAAGTTACACTCTCAAGTTTGAATGTGTTGAAAATGGTGATACGTCCTTGTATTATACATTTTATTCTAATGGTCCAAAATGCCAATGCGGTCTTCGAATCAAACACCTGTCAATAATGCACTCATTACAACTATAGCATCATAGAAAATGAGCAGGCTACCTCATGGTTCAGGGATATAATGAGGAGCCAATGTGACAACTCTGTATCGAGTATTGTATGTATTTACACTCATTGGTGCATTCTAGTTGTTCATATCTTTAACTTGCTTTTGCTTCGATGTACCTGAGAGAACACATTGTAACTGGGTGAGAGTCCGTAATTAGGCTATTGAAACTATGAATGATGGCGAACTAACTTGAGAGCATCATTGGATCTTGCCGCGACTGCGAGGGTGATGAACCATCATCTGTATCCGAGCCACTACCGTGATCGTTGATGGTGGGCCTCATCTGTCGCCTTCGCTTAGCAGGCCCTGGTTCACTGTCATGTGGAGATCCAAATGCAAACATTGTCTGTTCTCCGTTGCGTCTGGAACTGCTCCCATCACTATTACTGCTAGTCTCTCCTTGCAATGGCAGCATAGATAAGCCGGAAGTGCTATCATTCCTGTCTCGTCTTAGAGTGCCCGGTAAAAACAATGGCTCTTCTTGCGGCTGCATTGATGATGGCTGCTGTGGGGGTGGGAGTGCGGTGCGGTCCTGCGCACGAGGTCGAACACTGGACGGGTAAATAGCTGAACGGCCTGATGTCTGTGAGATATTGATGGAGGATCTTGTCACAGATGCTTCATCTTGTACGCTTCTACTGGACTGCACTTCAGGAACACATCTTGTCAACAGTACCATATCGAAAATAGTGTTGCCTGTATACTGAACGCTGAAAACGATGGGGCTCCCCGCATCATTGAAGTATGCCGACACATTTTCACCGAGTGTTTCAGCATATGCTACAATGGTCTGCAAATAGCACGATTAGGGTTGCTTTGAAATCGTATGTGAAAGAAACGGGAATCAAGAATACCTTCAGATCTTTCATACTGAGCGTCATCATGGAATCTGAACATATTTCATATGAATTAAATTGATCCATATTCAGCGATACTTCAATTTGGAATGGTCGAGAGTCAGTGGCTATAATAAATGCATGATTAGTAAATACAAGATAATATCAAGGTAAGTTCCAAACTAGCATTGTACATACATGCTCCCATTGAAGTCACTGACAGACCCGCATTTCGTAATTTCATGTTGTATCGTGAGCAGACAAGTGTGATCTCTTCCACCTTGGAATTGAAGTAATTGAGATATTCGCGCAAATGTTTGGCTTGTATGACAAAGCGACTAGCTGTATCTTTCGAATAGTCTATGTGTGGAGGATGAGATTGAGCAAATGGCATGCTTTTTGTACGACTAAAGCCTAAGAGATTTTGGTGTTAACTTTTTACCGAACGGTAGAGATTTGATAAACGATTATGTACCTGAGTGACCTAGTGGACCATTTCGCTTGACACTGATCCGGCAAGGTTGAAAAACGTCCAGCGCTGAGTGTGCGATACTCGAAGCTCCTTCCAGTTTAATCTCGATACTATCCAATATTTTTGTCTGCTTTTTAAACAAGGCTGCAAAACCCTATTAAGTGGTGTAATGTCAGGACGAGTATTGAGTCTACAGCTGATAGGTGAAAGACTATTTTACTTTGATGGCTACTTGACAGAACAGTACTGTATCTAATGGCCGATTTCGCTCATCTTGCGCTCTATACTTCTCAAAGAATCGATGTGATATATGTACTTTGGCCAAAGTAGTTATGGAAGAATTCACTAATACGAGCACCAGCTGTTATTAACTAAGAGTTAGCTTGTTGGCATATGCTTACAAAGGTACTTATTTCCCTTCTTTATTAGCCGAAAGGTGGCAGCGAGTACATACCTGCCCGCGCTGAGCCTCGAAATGAAGTTCGTCGCCAATGGCACCCAAGGTACTCAGAATGGTGGCAAAAGCTAATGCAAAGTAGGGAAATTTATTGTGTTGATTGGTTTGTTCATGTGTGAGGCAAATCGACAAAAAGTCAAACCTTTTATGGATTCCCCAGGAATAGCAGCATGGAGACTCATGATAAACTGACCTTAGCGGTTGGGTTAACGCGCCGCGTGGCAATATCTTTCAGCAGCAACCACGCTTCTACGCGCGTCGGACTTTTGGGGGTACCGATTATTCGATTTGATCTCGTTTTGCTGGCAAATGTGGGTAAAATCACTCTAATACGAATTATGGGAGTAAATTTCTTAACCAACAGACCGCACGCAGGGCTTATTTTAGTTTGAGACCTTTTCATAAACCAAATGCTTCAATTTCATTATTGGTGTTACAATGGCTCATAATTCATTGTGATGATTGCATGGACTTGCATGCCGTTGATGATTTAGAGGAATTCGATGTCAGATGGATTTTTTAAAAATGATAAGGAGTAAAGTTTTAACATAATTGCGAGGGCAGACGATTATCCATAGCCAGGGCGGCTGATCCGAATTTCATTTTCAGTAGTCACAATTTTTTTTGGCGGTGGAACGTTTTACCTCGGTCCGCCCTTCATCAATATAAAGATCAACTCTGTTTGTGTGTCCATGTTTTTTTCACCAAATAGAATTATTAATAATATGCCGCAGCAGCCTTCCTCACTTTTGGAAGAAGGAAAGCTTGCTCATGAAGATACTCAAGATTTAGAGGCGCAAAACGAAGTCAATCAGGGCGCTGTTGCTTCTGAAGTGGATGAGAAATCAGCGGTTCCTGCTCAAGCAGCTAATGCCAGTGATGACAAAACATATTCAGCGTTCAGTCAATTTCAAAAGGGATTGATCCTACTTATAGTTGCTTTGGCTGGTATTGCTTCTACGCTCTCATCCAGTATATATTTTCCAGCGCTCACCGCTATTCAAGAGGTAAGCATGCGCTTCAATTATTTGTCATAGCAGAACATTTCAGCTAGTAGGATGGCATTGGGCTCACAAGACATGTTGTAGGATTTTTCGGTGACACCTGAGCTGATCAATATCACAATTTCTCTGTACATGGTAAGTGTTTAAGGTTTATCAGTTCCCTGGGTTGAAAGTCGGATCAATAAGCTGATCTGTCACGTGTTACCAGGTTTTCCAAGCTTTATCACCGTCTTTATGGGGATCATTGGCGGATTTATGGGGTAGACGACCAGTGTACCTGTTTACCATGACTATATATGCTGGTGCAAACATTGGATTAGCTCTGGCGCCAAATTATACTACTCTTATCGTTTTGCGAATGTTGCAAGCCTTTGGCGCCACTTCAGTCATTGCTATAGGTGCCGGTTGTATTGGTGACATCGCTAGTCCTTCCCAACGTGGTCTTTACTTTGGCATTTATTCTGCGGGACCCATGCTCGGCCCAATCTTGGGCCCTATCATTGGTGGTGTGGTGGTACGTATCATGAATGGTAATTATGATTTGTGTGTATGTAAGCTGATTGATGTTGAAACCTATTGTATTCAGGCACAAAAATTGGGATGGAGATGGATCTTCTGGCTGTTACTGATACTTGCTGGTGCTATTTTCATCTTGGTCCTTTTCTTCTTGCCCGAATCTTTGCGTTCACTAGTCGGTGACGGATCTGGATATGCCAACCCAACTCCTCAACAATGGTGGAAGAGACGGGTGCTCAAGAAAGGCACTACTGAGAATTTGAAGTCACACACAGGGGAAAGAAGCAGATGGCTTCAGAAGCCCAAAGTATTACAACCATTCATTTATCTGTTTCAACCTGATGTTGCTCTGTGTCTATTGATCATGGGTATCCCATACGCAGTCTTCTATTGCGTCATGTCATCCATTACCAACCTGTTCTCTGGCCTCTATAATTTAAACGAACTGCAGGTTGGTTTATGCTATATTGCTATTGCTGTTGGTGCGTGTATTGGAAGTCTTACCCAAGGCAAAATCCTTGATCGCGATTTCAAAATCGTTGCCGCCCAGCACGGGTTTGATTCAACAACGCTCTCCCGAGGCGCTTTGCCCATCGACTTTCCAGTCTTCAAAGCTCGTTTCCGTAGCGCCGTCATACCTATTCTCTTTTTTGATGCATTGATTATGGTCTACGGATTTCTGTTGTGGAAAGAGGTTCCCTTGGCCGGTCCACTCGTTATTCATTTTTTCAGTAAGTCATATGGAAATAGCCTTAGCGAAGATCAGCGTTACCGATCAATTAACCATTTTGCTTTCAATAGTCGGATTGAGTCAAAGCTCTCTTTTTACCAGCATTCAAACGCTGATTGTCGACTTGTATCCCAGAAACAGCGCTTCCATTTCTGCTTCAAACAACTTGGTACGATGCTTGCTAGGAGCAGCTTCCACGGCTGCTATCCAACCCGGTATCAACGCCATTGGAGTCCAGTACATGTTTTTAGTTTTGGGGCTGGTCTGTTTTTGCTGCAACCCCCTGCTCTTAGCACTTGTCAAGTTCGGTCCCAAATGGCGTGCAAATAGAATGGAGCGCGAAAAGGCGGAATCAAAGCTCCATGATGAACAGGAGAAGAATGCCACTGCAGCAAAGTAGACCCATAGTCAACCTAAAAATTGATCTTTTGATTGAATTTTTCATCCTTTATATGCCTATCATTCATTTCATTACATTGTAATTCACCATCATATAAAAATCGTTCAATCGACAAATGTTTAAAAATAAAATGAAATTTAATAACACAATGACCTCAAAAGTCAACAAGTTCTGATATCTCTGAAAGGGCTACCGATGTTTCCGTACAAGTCTATGACAACTGAGCTCCTTTATGACTTGCTCAAAATTGCACTGTACAGGGCTTACCGGACCATTATAAGGGGAAGTGTTCTGTTCGTCGTTAGAGTAAGTCAGTTTACATTGAATCAATACTTCAGAGCAAAGCGCGGAACAGAGCATCGCCTATTCTTTACCTGCTTGCATTGCCGTATCTGGCTCCTTACAATGCGCTCATCTGCTTCCTTGACTTCACGGTGTGCTTTCTGGATTGGGTGAGATAACTTAACATCCGTCCATGTCCTGATATTTCATAGTAAGTATCTTACGGTAAAGGCATTAGCAAATGATTGCAGCATGCCGAAGAATTCTTCAGACTTGATAATCGATGGGTCTTCTCCATAGTATATATACAAACTCCTCAGCCCGTCATCCAGCTCCCTCATCATCACCGATGCCTTTGATAGGATTGGCTTGGCATCAACCAGAAAACTCTCCATAGCGTCATGGAAGCGATCAATTTCAGTGGCAGATTTCTTTTGTGTGGCACATACTTGGATCTCCTGCTCCATATGTACAAGCCCAGCATTGAGCGTGTTGATCGACGCTTGTAATGATACCGCTGAAAGTTTGGAAGCTGCTTGAAGATGAGGAAGTTCTTGTTTGAAATCTATTAATATAGGCGCTGTTTTTATCAAAACTCTGACCAAGTAGTGTAACAATGTTGGTACTGCAGCGTCAGCGCTGCTATCAGCCTTGGTATCAGCCATCTAAAGGAACAAAGTTGTGAGAAGCGTATGTCATAACTTTTCGACAATGTCATCATCTTTACCTTCAGCAATGCTTCTAGCTTGAAGCCGTAAGCGTTGCCACGCATTGTTGAACTGTTGAGATAGTTTCCAATCATGAGAATAATCTATGGTGCAGAACGCATAAATGCCTGTTCTAAAATGACATAATATTATAGCGCTTTTGTCATACTTGCAATACTTTCTTGAACTTGGATGCCATCTTCAGCTCCATGGTAGCCTGACGAATTGTTCGGATGTCCTAATGAAAATAATTTAGCATCTGACTGGCAATTCGTTTAGTGTAGCATGAACATACTGGTAGTATCTCTGTCATTTCCTGTCGGAATCGTCGGCGTAGTATCATACAAGAGATACGATCCGATAATCTTGGGATGAACATGATCTATAGG
Source organism: Umbelopsis isabellina (assembly GCA_016758905.1). Lineage (NCBI taxonomy): Eukaryota > Fungi > Mucoromycota > Umbelopsidomycetes > Umbelopsidales > Umbelopsidaceae > Umbelopsis > Umbelopsis isabellina. The sequence goes on from JAEPQZ010000014.1 coordinate 314,433, forward strand.
ATCTGGTTAGTATGCTACGAGGAAGTTAAAGTACAATGTCATTTCTCGCAAGCCTTACCAAGCGGAAGTATCGTTCAGCATCACCTAAAAGTGCCGGGTCACCATCAAAATCTTTCACAACTTCAATCTGGTTTCCATACATTGAGAACAGATAAACTTTACAATGAGTTTAATATTGGAGAACACAACTTACCTCTTCTTTGGTTGGTATGTACTGCTTGATCGCTTTCAAATTATCAATATGCAGCTTTTCATCGTCGATATTCCAAATAGCGTCTCGAATATCTGCATATGACATCTTCAGACGGGCAAGCATGATAGCTACAGGGCAGCAAGTTAATACGTATAATAATACCTTCACTAACTTGATCTTTCACTTACCAATATTGTTCGCTCGATTAAACTCTAGAAGTGTGATGACGGGTGACTTTCTAATCATCTGTGCTTTGGTGTACTCTGAACCCTGGTCTAAAAAATCTCTTTAGGTCAGATTGATGTGCCAAGGCAAATCATCTACATCGCCCTGTCAAGACCTTACCTTTCTTTTGAGCAGCACCAAAAATCTTTTCTATCTCTCCAATGTCAAGATTAATTTTTGCTGCCATCAACATATGGTCGCTAGCCTTCGATCCCGACTGTCGCTTATTTTCGATGTTTGTTCCACGGTTAACCAACAAGATATCGCTCCATACAGTATCATGAATACGCTCTCTCGTAAGTTTGGACCAAAAAAATTGCTAGGGGAAGTATCATGTTATACAAGCCTGATATGCTAGAAGAAAACTGCAATATCAACAATGATCCACTAATACCTTGGTTGTGCTTCTAGGAATAGCACATGCTTCATCTTTTGGCTTATCTATGGTGCTTAGGCTCCCTCGCTTCTGATACGAGCCTCTGTTGGCTTGTTTGCTGGATGATGACAGCATAGACTGAGATGTCTCGACCAGTGATTGTAGAGTAGAGAAGTATAGATTGACATCAACCGGGTGATGGTATTTGCTATGCCGCTTATTGGCCGATGTAAGTGAAACTGAATTTCGTGCTGGTGCAAGTGTGGGTGATCGCAACTGAGGAGGTGGAGGCGGCGGCGGTGGTGGAGGTGGTGGGGGAGGTACTGCGACTGGGCCATTGCCTTGAGAAATACCAGGTCTCGGCGTTATACTGCAGTTACAAGTGATGGTACCTTCTACTTTGCTTTTCAAGTCTGCAATTGTCTGCTCCTTCTCTGATAGTTCCCCTTGTGTTTTTGATAGCTTCATTAACAGCTCATTCTTCTCTTTACGGATCTTGACCAGTGCATCATGATTTTGTAATAGATGTTCTCGATTATCGTTGACCATATCTCTCAATGATTGAAGCTCTTCAAGCTCGCTTATAGTTGCAATTTCTTCTTCCTCATGCACTGGCTGATTAGTGGTAACCTTGCCAATAATTGGCTGTGCCATCAATATAAACGATTTGAAGGCACTTTGATAATCTATTTTGAATAAAGTTAGATTGCGGTAATTTGAAACAGCTCTACGGTTCCTCTTACCTTGGTCAGCAGCTTTGCCCATTGCTGATGTAAACATATTGATGATAGTCCAAATATCAGCCTCCTTATTTTGCGCCTGTTTACCAATGCTGAGAATGTTACTGATACAGTCTATTACTAGAAACTCTAACTCAGGATTAATGGAGAAGCGTTTTAGTTCCTGCATGACCATCTCACTTGGATGCCTGGGAAAACGAACTTTAGAACTCTGATCTCAGTGCTCAAACACTATCATATTACATAGTCTTACATGTGCCAAACGCTTTGTCTCTTCACCTTGACAGAGCGTTGAAATGCCTCTATATCGGCATTACGTTTGTCCATATATCTTTTGATTTTCTCTTTAATGGAATCTGGAGGCGATGATTGAAGTAAATTCTATGAAGATCAAAAGAAAACGAGCATGGGTCATGTCAGTTCGAATTGCTAAGCCTCTATCAATAAATCAACCCGAACCACCTCTTACCTCAATTCTCTCATCAAGGCCGCGCCGTTTCATTTCACTTTGCATCATCATTCGATCCTCTATTTGCTCCAATGGCTCTACTATTGCATTGACGAAAGCAAAAGCGGCATCTTTATACTCCCACTCAGTGGATGTTCCAGGTAGTAAGTCGTCTGGATCTTGGCATGCTGGCGACCGCAGCGCCATCATCAAATGCTCAAATCTATAGTTCTCGTCTGGAATAGTAGACATTGTTTCCATAATAACCGTATATCCAGTTCGATTTTTCTGACATAGTGAGGTAAATAGTTCTAAGGTTTGCGTATACAATTTGGTAGCTGCAGTACTGACTTCGGTATCACTGCCATACGATGACATCGAATTTCCTGAGCGCGATTTTGGAATATCAGTTTTGGAATGTGGTCGTGGGTGATAAAGCGATGATTGGGCAATGCGAGCAATGATGCTTCGATGTTGAATCAATTCTTGAAACCCTGAATCGGTGTTTAATAGAGCTCGCAGGCACCGTACACACTCTAACTGGACCTTGTTCTCTTTTTCACAGCATTTAGCTCCGCTCATTCGTCTAGAAGGAATGAAAGAACAGATCAACAACGGCTGGCAAGTCACTGCAGTTGTAAACATGTATTATACCTCCTCTTTCGTTCTTCCATTCTATCTAATACGGCTCCAATAGCAGATAATCCGTCGTTCCCTTTAATGACAAATTCATCAATCCAGTACACTTGCATGGTCGACAATAGAACACGAAGTGAAACCAGAGTTTCTAGAAGCATGTCTAATGATAAATGCCTGTGGATCATATAGCATTTAGTAGAGTTGCAGTTTGCAGCAGCGTAACATTAGCTCTATGCCTATTCTTACTTGTTTCTTATTCTTTCCACATAGTAGTAAGGAGTGTCTCGTTCCCTAGCCCTATATCCTCTTTCATCTAGTGATCCCTGCCAGGCAGATTTGTTCAACAGATTGGCGTATCCTTGTTCTCTATCAGTCCCTAGCTGATAATTCTGCTGCCAAGTCATGAAATCATATTCAATGGCCATGGATCCAACCTTGGACATGCGATTCAAATTAGGTTGCTTGTCGGTTGATATCCTGGACATAGACGACGATAGACGTATGGGTATAGGGGTGGTTAGTGTTGACACGGAATCGGTTGACGGTGTCCGGACCATCAATTCATCCACTTCCGAAACATTCGGTTCTGTCGCAGTCAATTGCTCATTTTGAATATTAGGCGGCTTGGGCTCGTTTACGAGGATAGGGTTCTTGGCAGAATTCTTAAGTTGTTCATTTTGCTTGATAAGAAATAGTTTTCGAGTTGGGGATAACTGCTGAAGCTTAGTACGTTGGCCAGCATTCATATTAAGTTCAGTCTAACATATTTTTTCCCAAAAGGATCAGGTGTGTCAAAAAAATTTTCAGCTTGCATTAATTTTGCTAGAAATGGAACCAGAGGCATTATGCTTACCAGAAGCGCGTCAAATTGCGCATTTATATTGTTCGCAACAACCGCTTCTTCCTCCATAAAAATGTGTTCAGCGATGGAGCTGCTGCTTTTGGATTTGGGTACTACTTTACAATGGCCGATCGCGTTGGGTTGCGGCTTTCCCAGCCAGCTGGGGAGAAAGTTGTGGCCATGATCGAAAAATGACCCAATTCGAGATTGAGATGAGGAGCGATTGGTTTTTATGTGAGTACCGTTCATAGATTGTGGTGTCAAGAAACGATTGACCTTGTTGTTGAGTGAGCGAGGTTTGTTAACGGTCGGAGGTTGTAATGAATTGAAGGACTGAATCAGCTCGGAAGAGGATAAAGATTTCCGTGGAAGCATATACGGTTCTGCTGGCTGATTTTTCTCCATTGGCTTAAAGTAGTATGTATAATGAACGGAAAGGTTTGTAATGAAGGAAAGGCAAAAAAGAAAATTTGAGGAAAAGACAACGTTTCAAAAGGCAAACTCGTTTGAAGGAGGTAAAGGTAATGATCGACATCATCGCTTGTCCCCTTAGGTTCTGAGGCTATTAGCATGCGGAGACCATGGCTCCTTACTCTCAGTTTCCCAACTATTCACCAACAATTTAGAATCTCTATACGCATATTTTTTTGGCGGTCTTTCTACTGAAAAACCTTGCAAACGCCATCATGCACCAGGTCCAGTTGTAACCTATCATTGTCATTTACAGGCTGGCACACCATGGGGTCCATTTTCATCACACCCTTTCTTACGGGGTTTATCTCTGTTAATCATCTTTTAATTCATGGGCCAAACGCAATATGCTTGTAGCCCTTGATATAAAAAATTTATGTAATGTTTCAATGGGAGCGATTACTAAAACAAAGCCGCCTCAAAGTGTGCTGAGGATGATCTATTCCACATTTGCCTATCGATTGCCCCGCCAAAAAGTAATGGACCCGCTTCATTATCTAGTGGCCCCTGTGCTTGTGTAATGCTGAGGCAATAGTAGGCTGGGACCATAGGTACTTTAATATTCTTATCTAAAATTGACAATGAAAAATACAGCAACAGCAGTTGCCGAATTATCAAACCCGCCACTGGTGTTGTGGCGGGGCGTGAGTAGAGGAAGATAAAAAGATGGGCCAATGATATCTTATTTGCAAGTTCTAGTCGTTTAACTTTTGCAGGATTACATTTGATATCTCTCACAGCCACACATCACCACTGTAGAGTTGCCGAATTCATGGTGAAAATTGCATGAACCAACTAAACAATACGTATGTCGTACAAATGGCGCCAATACGTTTGCCTGGTAAGAAGGTCAAAGTTAGCTCATCACGGGCGTATTTACTGTGCGTATAGCCAAAAATCTAGAAATATTCAACAGCCTGAGCAGATATGAGTAATTCATTGGCCAAAGTAACCATTGTATGAGATCAGTCTCAAAAATTTCTGTCTTAGGCTGATTGACGCCTAGAATCGACCAAATGAAGTCAAGGCAAATGTCAGCAGTTGGACAATGTCCGGCCACAAATTTTGAGGATTCGTTCCACGTGCAGTAACTATTCATGCTAATTTATTCTTCCAACTATAGATAAAAAGAACATTATTATATGATGTTGTAACGATTATTCTCTATAATTCTTCTTTTTAAACCCGTATCTTTTCATATTCTATGGTCTCATCCGAGTATATTGATTCAGTTGATCATCAACGAGGGGAAAACACTGCCGAGCATATTGACCATCATCAGGCGGACTACCAGCATCGGGAGCATGAACATAGTGAACTTGAAGCGCTCGATGATCGAGGCACTAAGTTACACTGGCGCCAAATCCGCTTATTGATGATTGCCAGTATCGGATTCTTCATGGATGCGTTAGTAGCAACACCTTTTGGTATTATATTATGTTAAATATTTTTTTGCTAACACGAAAACGTGACAGATACGATATTTTTATTATCAATCTGATTACTCCAATGCTCGGTTATGTCTACTATGCCAATTCTACTCCTCCCAATCAGGCAATTACCATGCCCTTTCTTCAATTCGGATTTGCAGCCGATATTAACTTTGATGTTTGCAATGATAGATACCAAGTGCCGTACAGGGGCCATTGAAAGGCATGACTAGTTTTGGCCAGGTAGATTATAAATTTAAAATACTGAAACTCATAATTTGCCTCACTAACAAGATTATTAAGCTGATTGGCCAACTTGCTTTTGGTTACATAGGCGATAGATTCGGTCGTAAAAAAATTTACGGCGTGGAACTGATCATCATTACTATTGCTACTATCTTTTGTGCCACTTCAGCATCTGCTGAAGCTGGTTTGAGCGCTATAGCTTTTCTTGGGTTCTGGCGTTTGATTCTAGGCATTGGCATTGGTGGCGACTACCCTTTATCTGCCACAATTACTTCTGAATGGGCAGCATCTGGCCGCAGAGGCCAATTGATTGCTACTATCTTCTCCATGCAAGGCTTTGGCAATGTAGCTGCTTCATTGGTGACCATTATTGTCCTAGCATGTTTCAAAGTTCCCGTACAGGCTAATGTCGTAAACTTGGACTATGTATGGAGAATTTGTATTGGATTAGGTGCTATTCCCTGCGCAGCCACCATCTATGCTCGACTTAGCTTACCCGAAACTCCACGATATTCAGTGGATGTCTTGGGAGATAAGGAGGGTGCACGAAAGTCTTTAGAAAAAAACAAGTGGGTGCAAGAAAATGACAAGGAGAACTCGCCTTACCAGCGCAATTCTGTTGCTCCCGAGAACAACGAAAAAGTGGAAGAAAGAAATGAAATTGTTAGTGACTCCACCGAACATAATGTTGCAAATGAACCTGTCGTGAAGCTACACAACCGAGATTTCCGTGCCGTAAGTCCGCAACTAATATCACAGTGAATTTTTGCTAGACTTTACTAACTTTTCTGAAACAGTATTTTTCCAAGTGGGCCAATCTGAAGGTCCTTTTAGGTGTATCTCTCTCATGGTAATTTTTATTCAACCTTAAGTGACAATATTTTGGTGGCCGCCAAAGCTGACTTTTTTCCTCCACAGGTTCCTGATGGATATTGCTTTCTACGGAACAAATTTGAATCAAACCATCATTCTAAGTCAAATTGGCTTCGCTCCTAAAGGATTGGATCCCTGGGATACCTTGTTTAGGGAAGCTCTCGGCAATCTAATCTTGTCGGTTTTGGGAGCTTTGCCTGGTTATATCGGTAATTGTTTTCCTTTAACATGCATTTCTTTGCGTTCATGAATATTCGAGTTGACTCGAATGTCTTTCAGTCACGGTCTTCACAGTAGAAATACTAGGTCGAAAGCCCATCCAGTATATGGGATTCTTCATTGTTGGAGTTCTATTCATTATTTTAGGAGCTGCCTGGAACCCTATCCATAGCGTAAACGTAGCCCTTTTCATTGTGCTTTTCGCCATTATTCAGGTAAGATGAAGCAAGCTCAACAGAATTATAACCTGTTTCAGCGGTTGCATCTAACGCCTCCCTGTAAATCTACTAGTTTTTCTTCAATTTTGGTCCCAACGCGACCACATTCATATTACCTGTCGAGGTGTTCCCTACTCGCCACCGTTCAAAGGCTCACGGCATCGCAGCTGCAAGCGGCAAAGCTGGGGCTATTATTGCTACATTTGGCTTCAACGCCCTTGCTGATGTTGGTGGCCCTCCTGGTGCACAAACCTTTTTACCAAATGTCTTGATTATCTTTGGAGTCATTATGCTTTTGGGAATGATCCCTACTATGTGGGTCCCTGAAAGTAAAGGCAAGAGCCTGGACTACTTTGAGAAAGATAGGCTCAAGTCTGAAAGTGATATCATAGCTCTTTTCAAGAAAAAGAGCCATAACTAAATTAGTTCCAATATCAATGTATGAAACTAATCATGTTATATGTACTTGTGAGTTTGTAGGTAAATAAAAAACTCAACAACTTTGTACCAAACATGCAAGTTTTATTTAGTGCAAACATGCAAGTTTTATATAGTGCGTAGATGCCCCCAAGTCGCAACCACCAAGAGTACCTGCAATTGAAGTGCCGCTATTTAATACATTAAATTACATTTTGAATTTAATTAGTGACGCAAGCGACTGGTCAACGATTGCTCTCCCTTGTTTTTTCAAAACAACATTTTGCTGAATATCTCTTTATCAATATAATGCTCGCCCTTCGCCGTGCTGCTGTTCGCGCCATCGCCACTCCCCGTCCTGCCATCGTCAGACCTTTCTCTGTCTTGGGTGCTCGTCTTTGTAAGAAACACTTTTACGTTGTGGTTTGGTCCATATATATTGGAGCTGCATGCCATGTTTACATTTATGCATCTTATTGAATCGTACTGACTATTGCCCATCTTTGTAATGCACAGCCGGAAGCGTCTCCAAGCACGACGCTGATGCTTTGATTGGACCTGGTGCCGCTCCCGGTACCGTCCCCTCTGACATCGACCAAGCTACTGGTCTTGAGCGTCTTGAATTGCTCGCCAAGCTTGAGGGCAAGGAGCTTTTCGACATGGAGCCTCTCAACATGACCCACCTTGGCACCAAGCAAAACCCCATTGTTGTCAAGTCTCAAGACCCCACCCGTTTCGTTGGCTGCACTGGTAAGAACAATTCAATTTTTTTTCTCTATGATGCTCATACAATTTCTCAACCGGAGGTATATTAACTCATGTTTCTTTTAATTCGCCAGGCTACCCTGCTGAGTCTCACGATACCATCTGGTTGACCGTTGACAAGAGCCACGACTTTGACAGATGCCCAGAGTGCGGCAGTGTCTTCAAGTTGGACTTCCAAGGTTCTGAGGACGCCCATGGCCACCATTAGAGGATTACAATATAAACAGTAAAGAGGGTGGTGTATATTGCGTCGCGTTGTATTTAGATCAATTTTAAAAGAAAGACAAAAAAAAAAACATTTTGTTTAATCAAAAACGTACTCGATTGAAATTTATGCATCATAAATGTGGGTATTTTGTGAATGAGAGAGAGAGATCAAATAGAGTATAACGGAAAATGTAAAATAAGTAACCTCATTTATTCTAGTAATTTTGTTATGATGTGATATGACCAGTACATGGTTGGGGCGCGTGTAAATCACAAAAGCTTTATATTTTGAGTATCAACATAAAGCCAGACTAGCAAATTATAAATTTACATAGGCGTTTATAAGGTGGATTTTGCCTTGATTTCATAGGATCCCGCGAAATGACGGCCCTGAGTGTTCGTTCTTTTGTGTCTAATGCAGCTTTTCTGTTACAGATGCACAGGCTATAATATTCATAGGTTTGGAGAGATTGTGGTGTTACCTTTGGAAAAACTAGGCACAGTGAACAGCGTCGGTGTTTTTACTGCTACGCGCTAAATTTGGACTTGTTGCACGAAAGAAATTGCAACCACCCTGGGCCTCCAAGGTCACTCAAAAATTATTAAGTGCTTTTGCCGCCGCTCGCTCGACTTCTCTTTTACCTTCTTCCTCTTCTTTTTCCTTTATCCGCCCCCCTTACACTCCTTTGACAGCGGCTGCAACAAACGGATGAAGCTCACGTTGCTGCCATGGCTGCTCTTGGCCATTGGGACTGCTTCAGCGACGTACTCTGGTAGGTGGATAATATTATTTACTACCTTTAGAAAGTAGAAAAAATACACGAGAAAAGATCGCCCCCCTATCGCGTGGGAGGGGGTAAATGTTTTTTCTTCGTCGTTCTTATTAAGCGTTGCTAACATGTTATGCTACTCTATCAATAGGGCACAACACATCATCCAAGGCTTGTAAGTAGTTTTATCCTCTCAAATCCATCCCCTGATAATCCCCCAATTTTTTAATCTAAGAAAATTTCTTTTAATAGCCCAGCACAAGTCGGTTGCGACACACACAAAACACATTCGAAGTGAACCGACCTTGTACCACCGCCACTGTAAAACAGATGATGATTGCCCAGGTGTATCCTGTTGCAACCTTTGGACCAAAAGATGTACTTCCGACCCTAAAGGCACTATATGCGATATAAAGCCCAGTACTCTTCACCAATCCAAAAAGAAATCGACCACTCATAAAAAGTCAAAGACTACGACCAAGTCTTCTTCAGTGAAGAAATCGACTTCCACCACTACTACCAAGCACAAAACAACTGCCACCACGTCCTCGAAAAAACCTCAACCCACCGAGACCACGGATCAGAACCCAGGACCTTCCGATTCCAACACGACCTCCTCCCATCAACCGAATTCGCTTTCGGCTGGCAACGATGGTTCCTCCTCGACGACTAACAGTCAACCCACCGTTAATGATCCTAACAACCCTGTTACCAACCAACCAGCTTCAGGAACTAATCCACTTGCGACAGCCCCCACCGGAGCTTCATCTGTCTCAGGATCAGGAACTCCAGCAGCCGCGCCTTCATCGTCAGCATCCACCAACAACGGCGGCGATGGTAACGGAAACTCCAACAGTATCGCCAATTCCAATAGCGTAGCTGGCAATGTCACCAACACCAAGATCGGCATTGGCATCGGTGTCAGTGTTGGTTGTGTAGCAGCTATTGGCCTTGCTGGTTTAGTTCTTTATAAACGCCGTGAAGGCCGTCAGCAAGATAATTATGATAGTGGCTCGGGAGAGCCCGTTAGTACCCGCTGGAGACCACAATCCTTCATGGCCGTTCTAGGCGGTGTGGTTGCTAAATTGCCCAGAAGTAACTCGACCTCATCTAGGTCAAGTCGCCTTCGATCGGTATTCAGCAATCTCTCCAGGAACAGCAGTAACAGAAGTAATCGCTCCGATGGCAGTGGTCCAAGTGTAGGTTCAGCACCTAGTCTTGCCCGTATCGATGAGCACGTCAGCGACGGCCACAATATGCGACAATATTAGGTTGCTATCTCTCTCTGTCTCTCTCAAACTGGCCTGTTTTATTTTTCAACCTTATGTCTCTTTTTTGCTTTTTTGCAATTACCCCCACCTTGTCATTGTCTTTCTAATTGCATTACAGTCAGTTTAGATTATTATCTAAGCATGCTGTAATATTTTACCACAATAAAAAGAGATTTGGCAATACCAGAATACCAAGTGTTGACTAATATTCAATCATGCTGTGATATTATCACAAGAAATGAGGGTTTGCAATTTCAGAATATCTATAAGTTGTATGCTGTAAGAAAAGGGGCTTCCGGCCGTGTTGTCAGGGGTAAACATGGTGGTTCGGTGCGATGACAATATATCGGTAAAGTCGTGGGTCTTTGTAATATTGTTGGAAGCTGCCAATTCAGGAGCATGCATTATGTTTAGCGGAGCCTTCTTAGGCGGCTGCAATACTGCATCAATGACATGGATAATGCTTGAGAAGAAAAGTAAGCATTTCTGAATTTTCTAATTGTTTTGCTAAGGGGTCCGCTGAAAGTACCTCGTACCGTTCCTGCATTGCATATCCTCAAGAGCTATATACCGGTGATCGCTCCATTTAATTTCTCTCCTTCTGAGACTTCAGCCACCTGAGAGCCACCACCGAGTTGACGTGTGTTTCGTTCTTGTAGAATGTGATTGAACTGTGGGACTGAAGGAAACTGCATTGTGGTCACTCGGTAGTGTGGATACCGGTAGTAAATGATATCACAATGTGTTGATAATATTTTGGACGCAGCAATATTTAGCACACCGTCAGAAATAGCTTGTGTTATGGCTTCTTCCGATGGTAAAAATAGAGTGACATGGATCATGACAATTTGCTCACTGCAACCCTCGGTAGATATTGAGTAAAGGCTAATTTGCTGAGTAGCCGCTACGTACATACATGGCTTGATTGACAATTGACCATGATATACTTCAAGAAAGTTAATAAAATCAATTGCGGGTATCCTTGTTTCAGTCCTCCCTCGGCTTCGTCAACTCATCCTGAAAAATTTGATTACATTGTTACAAGCAAAAAGCATCATTAGTAACAACGTTGAAAAGGGCAAAGGTCGGCCTGATGTAGCCTGGCTCGTACTATTACATGATTTCGTTATCTGAAAATGTAGGACTAAATCCATACTCTATCATTGATAGAAAATGTGCAGCATATAGAGTTATAGTACACAGTGCGTAGTTATAGCCATAGCTGTCGGTGAGATATGATAAATTGTACCTGTATCTTTTGTCGGCCTGCTTTGCTGCTCACAATCAGGCGGGGGCTGGTTATTTCCCAAAGTGTTAAGTCGGACTATCAAAGTTATTCCTGGCAATTTGAAAAAAACCATAGACTATTGGAGGACCTGATAGTGATACAGTTTTTTCCTTTACAAGTTTTACCATAGCAATGAAGTCGGTTGGACTGCTACTGGCAGCAGCTATTGCCACTGTATCGCCAGCATTGGCGGATCCTGTTCCATTTTATTGGCAAAATCCCGGTCAAGAATACTCAGCTGCTGTCAAGAAAGGTGGTAAAATGGAGCAGATTGGTCGAACTGGAGTTGCAGCCATGCACGCTGTTCTTATAAGGTAGGGCAGACAATGCACAGGTTGACGGATGCAGAAAACAGTATTATAACAACTAACTAATTGGACTTTTAGCGACCGAAAGATTTTGATCATTGACAAAGGTACATCTCATAATTCATTAATCTTTCTCCCAACTGAACGAGGTACTCAACAGTGTTTATAACTAGCTGAATGGAATGAAGCTCAATTCGATTCCGGCCAAAGTGCCTTCTCGGTTGAATATGATATTATAACCAATGACTATCGATTGCTTCATATTGACACCAACACCTTCTGCTCTGCTGGCGGATTTTTGAAAAATGGTACATTTATCAGTACCGGCGGAGGTGAGCGAAAAGGTAGAACGTGGAAAGCCGAGGAAGGTTTCCAGTCCATTCGACACTTTACACCATGCGAAGACGGCGAATGCCAATGGAGCGAGTTCAAGACTACTAGCCACATGATTGGAAACAGATGGTATCCTACAGTCGAGCAGATGCCTGAGGTTGGTGCTTTGTAGCTAACGGTTGATAAACGATGAATGCTTGTATTCTTATTGCGGCTTCTAGGGTGATATCATGATCATGGGTGGAAGCATTAGAGGTGCTAGAGTAAACAGAGACGAAATCAATGTTCCAAGCATCGAGTAAGTCCAGGAATGCATGCTGCAGTTTACATATGAAAAGCATCTAACTAACCAACCATCATAACTGATAGATACTGGCCACCCCGCCCAGAAGGATTGATTGATTTCCCTTTCTTGAATGAAACCATGCCCTACAATCTTTATCCCATAGTTTACACCTTGCCTGATGGCAATCTGTTCGTTTTCGCCAACCGCCATGCAATTATCTACAACTACAAGACCAATGAAGTGGTCAAGCGCCTTCCTGAAATGAAAGGAAATCCTCGCTCCTATCCTTTGACAGGCGCATCTGTTATGCTCCCTCTTGACCCGGCAAACGACTACAATGTCGAGATCATCGTCTGTGGAGGTTCACAAACCGTTAATGGCAATTTATCACCTAAAGCAGATGCTGACGCTACTTGTGGCCGCATCAACCTCGGTGATGAAAACCCGCAATGGGAGATGGATACTTTTGTACATCCGAGACTGATGCCAGACGCTGTATTCTTGGCCGATGGAACTGTCATGTTCCTCAATGGCTGCCAAAAAGGATTTGCTGGTTACCAATCTAAGAACTGGATATATGTTAATACAGATCCCACGTTTGATCTTCTTATCTACGATCCCAAAAAATCAAAAGGCAAGAGATGGAAGCAAGACCTTGCTTCCACTGACATAGCGCGAATGTATCACTCAGTAGCCTTGAGTCTTCCTGATGGCCGCGTGTGGGTTGCTGGTTCAAACAACAATGAGCCATCCAACATAACCGCCATTTATCCCACCGAGTTTCGAGTTGAATACTATTCTCCTCCCTATCTCTTCAAATCTAGCACTCGTCCTTTGATCTCCAACGTGCCAAAGATTCTGACTTACGATCAAGAGTATACCATCAACCTCAACCTTAACTACCCACTGACATCAAGTCATACAGCAGAACCTGTCATTCAAGTTGCTTTACTTCGTCCTGGATTTAGCACACATTCTATGCATATGAGTCAGCGTTATGTTATTCTCAAGTACCAGATTGCCAGTGACAAGCAAACGCTCCATATTCAGGCTCCTCCTCATGCGAATATCTTCCCACCTGGTCCAGCCACTTTGCATGTTTTGCGTGATGGTGTGCCAGCGGAAGGTATCTTTCTTCACATTGCCGAAAATGAGGATGATGTAGCTGTGTAAAAACAAAAATTCCTTTAGAGGAGGAAAGGACAAATCATTGCATTCACACTTTTTGTTTCTTTTAATATCTTATTCACTTTGTAATTATACCCGTGAGTCTACTGGCTGATGGGTTGACGTCTTCCAGTCAATAAAAGTTGTGTATGACCACGCAAACTACAGTGTCTTGTGAGTGTTGCAATTGTGCTGGATGGCTTTGAAGTGGGCTTATGAAAGCGCACTATTATTTGATCTAGTTTAGTGGCCATAATACATCGAAAAGGGACCAGGCTCAGCAATGATAATGACCCTTACCACTATTGCCTCTAAGGTGGGTATGACTGTTTTCTTCATTTTAAGGTGTCAGCGAATTGGATTTTGACCAAATTTGATGAGATGGCGAGTTTCAAAGCCTGCTAGTTAACAAATTTGTGGCTGGTGCTTGGTTATAGGGACTGCCCTGGCCATGTCAAAAGTCTTTTTTGGTCAAAAGTCGCCGGCCGCAAGCCGTTAAAGTTGGTTAGTCACCAAACCCAGTTACTGTTTTGGGGTTCAACAGCCCGTCAAAACTATCATATATAAGTCATCAGGTACGGCACATAGCTTATCAAACTTAAGCTTCATATATTGCACATTGAACAAAATGTTAGCTTACACAGCTTACAAGGCTATCAAAGACAAGAAAAAGAAGAGAGACCAAAACAAGAACCGACAACCACAGTACCAGCAGCAGCAAGGAAATGGTGACTATGGTCATACTCCTTCCAAAAACTCTCAAACCTCAGCATCAGCGCATTCTTCCTACTCGGCAGGATACTCTCAAAGCTCATCAAATGATTCGCAGCATTATATGCAATCACCTCCGGCTTTCAACGGACGATCAGCGCTTGCACAATCTCCACACGGCCCAAATAATGGGCATTCACATTATACCACAGCAGAACAACAGCGCATGCAGCAGGAACTAAGCTATGCTCAACATAATCAGCACACTAGACAACCTCAATATAATGGCCCACAATCCGCTAATGCACTAACAAATAGTCAAGTTCAGCAGTACCACCAGGGTGGTGACCCCAGATATAGATGAGAGATCATTTTAGGAATTCTACTATTTTTAGGGCTGGAGCATAGCAGGTGAAACGTAACAGAAATTTTTTATGGGCAGATTTTCTGTTCAGTGCAACAATCAGGCCACCAACCGCTTTATCACTGGTAGTAAATTTAGATTCTGTACTCCAAGTAAAACCATGGTCGTAGTAACTATATATTCAGCCCAATTAGTTTTACAACTCTTGCTGCTCAATTGCCCATATTCTTCGTCCTTTGCCCTTATATTTTAATTCTGTTATTCGATTTGAACTAAGACCGCTGTCTATCCGCTCAAATAAATCAATGTTACCAAAAACAAAATGGATCCCTTTAGCAGTACTGGCTTCCAGCGTTGCAGCACAAAAATCGCCTTTCTACTGGCAGGATGAACAGCTTGACTATAGCCGAGAATCATACCAAGAAACGGGTAAAATGGAACAGATTGGACGCACTGGAGTCGCTGCTATGCATGCTGTGTTACTAAGGTAGAGTCAACTCTTGTCTGATCTTCTGTACGACGAGTATGATTCAAATATAGAGGTAATCGTTATTTACCCTTTCCCTGAATCCGACAGCGAACGAAAAATTCTTGTTATCGACAAGGGTAAGCTCTTTAAGCCATACAGCTAACCCTTACATCATTTAGCTGACATGTTATCTGGTATATAGCTGAGTGGAATGAAGCAAAGTTCGATTCCGGCCAGAGTGCATATTCTACGGAATATGATATTGTCACCAACCAGTATAGATTGCTACACCTAGATACCAATACATTTTGTTCAGGTGGAGGATTCTTAAAAAACGGCACTTTTATTGGTACTGGAGGTGGAGAAGGAAAACACAAGTGGGGCGCCAAACAGGGATTGGCATCCATTCGGTTCTTTCAGCCCTGCGAAGATAGTTTATGCCATTGGCAAGAATTTAAATTGACCAAAATGACTGGTAACAGATGGTATCCGAGTGTCGAGCAGTTGCCAGAGGTATGTGCTCTTGTTATGAGCGCCATCTACTGACGTTAGAAACTCACGCATGTTCGTAGGGTAATCTGTTAATTATGGGCGGTAGCACCACCGGTGCCCAATATAACAGAGATGAAATTAACATGGCCAATATTGAGTAAGTGTTGATAATATGTTTATGGTGGAGCCAGCTGCCAAACTAAAGTGTCAATTAGGTACTTTCCTCCCCGGCCAGAGGGTGCTATCGATTTCCCTTTTTTGAATGAAACCATGCCTTACAATCTATATCCCTTCATTCACACTTTACCAGATGGAAACTTGTGGGTGTTTGCGAACCGAAAATCAATCATCTACGACTACAGAAACAATCGAGTCGTTAAACGTCTGCCAGATATCCCAGGGAATTCACGTTCGTATCCACTGACAGGGGCATCTGTCATGCTGCCGCTCGACCCCAAAAACAACTACAATGTGGAAATCATTGTCTGTGGAGGCTCGGAAACCGTCAAAGGCAAATTGTCACCTAAAGCAGATGCCGACAACACTTGTGGTCGCATCAACCTAGGCGATGAAAATCCTCAATGGGAAATGGACACTTTTGTGCATCCCCGCTTGATGCCTGACGGTGTAATTCTGGCAGATGGTAAGGTGTTGTTCCTAAATGGATGCAAAAAGGGATTTGCTGGATACAACAAAAGAAATTTCGATCCCACATTTGATCCCATCATATATGATCCAAGCAAACCAAAGGGACAGAGATGGACATCCGGATTGGCTAGTACCGACATTGCTAGAATGTATCATTCTGTAGCACTCAGTCTTCCAGACGGCCGAGTATGGATCGCTGGATCCAACAACATCGATCCACCAAATGCAACGGCTGTATATCCTGAATATCCTACGGAATTCAGAGTCGAATATTTTTCTCCTCCATACCTGTTCCAATCCCCAACTCGACCCATTGTTTCCAAAGTACCGAAAGTATTGGTATATGACGAAGAATACTACTTGAACATAAATCTCAACTATCCCCACACAATCCATCAGCCAAAACTGAACAAAATCCAGGTCGGTTTGCTCAGACCCG
Source organism: Umbelopsis isabellina (assembly GCA_016758905.1). NCBI lineage: Eukaryota > Fungi > Mucoromycota > Umbelopsidomycetes > Umbelopsidales > Umbelopsidaceae > Umbelopsis > Umbelopsis isabellina. The sequence continues at coordinate 331,287 of JAEPQZ010000014.1, forward strand.
GGTTTAGTACACATTCCATGCATATGAGCCAGCGATATGTGATTCTCGAGCACTCGCTGTCGGAAGATTCACAAAGGTTGACCATAAAGTCACCTCCCAATGCAAATATCTTTCCTCCTGGTCCTGCCATACTCCATGTGCTTCGGGATGGCGTTCCAGCTGAAGGTACTTATTTGCACATTGCAGCTAGTGAATATGACTTGGCAGTATGACACGCATCGTTGTGTATTCGTTTCAGTTGCCGTGAAATGGTTTAAATAAAACTTATATCCTTTATTTTTTTACACTATACTATTACACATTGCCAACTACAAACTGTCTCATACTACTGCTTATTTATGAAAGGTAATCAGATTGACCGATGTAGCAAGAGTATTTATCTGTCCATTCTTCACATTCTGGGTAACTACCTTTCCTGAAGGCAGTCCCGAATCAGTTGCGAAGTTTTGGCCACCCCAAGTCAGACCCTGAGCAATGTCAGCATAGGGAACATATAAGGTCTTGACTGTAGCCTTCTTGCTCGTCAGACCTTGCAGCTGAATGGTGGTGACTGGCCGAGTTCCAGTGCTAGAGTAAGTCCATGGTTGTTGGTTGATCACAACCATACGCACAAGCTCGTCTTTCTCCCAGATACCGTATGCTGAGACTTGAGAAGATCCCACTGAGATTTCTGCAACACGACTCTTACCGGTTTTGCCAATGGCCTCTGCAACAACAAGGAAGGCATGGTATTGAGGTTGAATCTGAGGCTTGGTGGTGGTGATGTTGCCAATCACTACGTTGCCTACCGGTTCCCAGATGTTGTAGACTGCAGGATAATAATGTTGATAACCGCTAGCGATGTTGTTGTGGTAGTAGGTTCTAGTGATGTTCAGGGTTGCTGCCTGCAAAGAATAGTCGGTAGCCCAAATAGCCGTGGCTCCAGTATTGGATGCATTAGTTGCACCGCCATTATAGAATGAGTTTGTCTCTCCCTGAAGCATTTAGTCAGTCAAAAGAATCATGAAAATTGCTTGTGTTAATGCTAGCTTACTTACCAAGATATATGTATATCCCTTAGAGTTGGCATAGGCAATATCCGACTTGAAGTTTGCAAGGCTGCCACGAACGAGGCTCTTATCCAACAGAGTGGAGATAGTGCCGGTCGCACCATTTCCCATATAATTGTGTTGAGCAACAGTGTTGATTCTTGCACCAGTGTCACCGGAAACAATGTCAGTTTGTAAAAGTCGAGTTATGCTAAAGTTGTTAGCAGAGTGGCCAGCAAAATCTCCTGCTTGGAAATATGGACCCTGGCCAGGTACCAAGTTCACGGCTTGTGAGATGTTCTGTGCAAACTCCGTCCACCTAGAAAACTATATGTAAGCACCATATCAATCTCCTGCACACCACTCTCGCTATAAATCTTACCTATCCGCATATGAATCCACACCATCAAAGTAGAAATCTGGTTCATTTCCGATCTCGATCCTCTCTAGTACCACCCTTCCTGCTTTTCCTTTGGGGAACGCAGCGAAAATAGCCTTGGCCTCGTCAACGGCGTCCGTGAGATTGTTGAACTTCAAGTTGACACCAAAAGTGACCATTGTATCGGCTGGCAAATTTTTGGCTAGTTTGAAGAAGTCAGGGCCCACATAGATTTGCATTTGAGTAGGGTTAGGTACACTGGCGTTGCCTGCAGGTAGCCGAACGGCGAGTACGGACGGGTCGTAATAGGTTCTGTCCTGAGTGTTGCCTCCGACTCTATATGTATACTCAAATTTAGAGCCAATCCAAACACATCCTTCTAGCTAGCATACATACCTCATGGCTGGGGGTTGACCGACGCGATCAACAATGTTCTTTACGACGTTGTGAGTGAACTGGTTGGGATGTCCGAGCTCGCCGGCATAATATTCTAAACTTTGGAACTCTAAACTCATGGAGCACAGCCGAGGATCCAGGACAGTGGCATTGGCTGGTATGGCAGATGGTAGCGAGATAGTTACATTTTGAGCTGCTACAAAGCTCAGGTACGAAAGAGCAACAAGTCCAAGTGCGGAAGACAAGTGCTTCATGATTGAAGGTTGCCAAGGAGCGTCTGTGTGGTTACTGAAACTCGTCAGGACGCGTCCTTTTTATACTTTTGAGACACGGCATCTTGGTGAGTACAACACCCTGCCCGGTCATTACACAAGTAGTTTTATTAGCTTGTATGATGCTAGAAACGGATTGGTGCCTATAGTCGGCCGGCTCCCCACATTCATTTGAATTTCTTGTGCTACGTTCATTTAATTTCTCACTGGGCCATATAAGCCGTAGGTTTCCCAATACCGTCCGCCACCCCGCTTATTTGGCGACAATAGTTTATTCTGTGCTGCCGGGCATTATTTCCTTATACAGGGTTAGTTCTATAATGAGTATATAACCGAGATATGATATACGATTGATAAATGATGCTGCAAATCGATCGTTGCGGGGATCGCTGGGAAAACTTGCCAGTAATACTTGTGCACTGTGCAGGCATTCATCCTAAGGAGCGAAAACCGTATCAACATCAATCAGCAACTTGATGTGTAGTTTGGCAGCATAGCTGATCAGCTGCAAGGCTTCAAGTTGCTGTTTAAAGACGTAAGCTGAGACTTGGCAAGTCATTCTTACAGGGCTCGATCCGAAAAAGGAAAAAAGTTACTATGATGGGTGCAACTAAGCCAATGATTAGAACATAAGCTAGAGCCGAACTTGAAGAGCTTGAAGAGCGAACAAAGAAACTCTTCACAATTTATATACGGCGTCCACTTTGCATAATAAGTCAGTCACTCGTCAAGTGACAGGTGAATGATTCCGGGAACATGTAGACTAAAACACTGGGCCGCTCTGCTCACTTGCGTTATACAGACGGTACCCACAGATACGTGAATGGAAATTATCAATTGGGTGTCGTCTGCATCTATATCAAAATACAATCTATGCAGGTCTTTTTGTGGTCCCTCTAGTTTAACTAGTGAAAGCCGACAATGCTCTGGCACTACTGGCAAATTATGCAAGTGGCTTCACCAACTTTCGAGAAAAAGGTAACAGGACTCAATGACTATTTTGCAAAGTGGAATCTTGCTGGTCAACAGCGACAGCAAGACTGGCATGATTTCCCACAGCAGTCCAAACCCTGGCTCACGTCCGATGACCATTTTGTAGCAGACAACAACAATGAATCTAATGCTTGCCGATTTTTTGTCGATCTGTATTTGGTACTCCTGGGGGGGGGGGGGAGCCGGGTTTCGGTAAAAAGTAAAGGATGATGATCAGGCACCTGTTGCTGCAGCGCAAGGCAAGGGACAATCATATGGAGGAGCTAGGGAATGATCAAATAAATTACTACTAGAAATATCCGCCACTGGCAATGAAGCAGCCCTTGGTAAACCAAAACAAGGCGCGACATGAAATCAAATGAGATGGCCATGCTAAAAAAAAAGAAAGGACTCCGAGAGGGAGCCAATGCGTACCTATTGCGAGCCCCTACATGTCCATGTCAGATATAAACCTTGATATCGGTGCTGACAAGGAGATGTGGAAGAGCGCAAGCTTAGCAGTCTCCTACAAGTGGGTGAGCCTAAGAGACAAAAAGTAGCTGAAGACAGCTTTAATACAATTACTCTCAGTTGCTAATCTGTCGACGCTAACAAATAGTATTATGAACAATGAATGATCAATAGAGCTTTAAGTGGATTAGTTGAAATTTGGTACTCCAATCATGATATGCAGTTGGGGATAAAGTGTCTTCTGCACAAGCTCCTTCAGGGGTGTCCAAATGACATCGCACTTTGTACTCTAGACTAATAGGCCATGATCTATTAAAGGACTTTGAATCCTTTGATGATATGTCCAGTTAGTGATATAGGTTCACGGTTGTTGACAGGTAGGGCATGTACACTACAGCTCTAAAAGTAGATATAGTATGATAGATGATACACTATTTGTTTTAGTAGTGGAGTGCACGTTCCCGATAGCAACTGTAATCTCGATAATGATCAGTTGATTCTCGAATAGACATATAGATCGTACACATATCAGTAACCATTATTTCTTTTTTTTATCTGATTTATTCTGGTATGCGTATGAACTATTTCAGTATAGTGTATAGAATTCTAGGATGTATCCATATGTTTTAGGTTCCATAAGAAATACAAATTAAAGACGAGGCGAATGAGTTGGAGAATAAAGAAGGTAACAAAGCATTGACTATTGGAAACTGACTACGGGGCCAAAATGTATTAAGCCGTCTCAATATGAAGGAGAGAAAAAATAACAGAAGCCGATGTTTGACGATTTGCAAATTTGATTTTATGGTCGGCAGGTCTAAACACTCGTTTGCGCAAGAAGTCAAATAGTTGCTTAGAAGAAGAGGTAGGATGCAACGCCGAAAGCGACGACCATACCACTGGCAGCCAGCTTAGAGGCATCGGACTTGGTAGAAGTGCTGGTGGACGCTTGGCTAGAGCCGGAAGCAGCATTGCTGCTTCCGCTGCTGCCACTACCACCACTGCTACCGGCGGGCTTGCTGGCAGTTGCTGGTGCACCAGAGGCAGCTGGAGTAGCGGCAGCTCCAGGTAAAGCAGAGGCAGAGCTGTTGGTGCCAGTTTCGCCATTAGGTCCCTTGATTTCGAAAAGACCAGTGAAGGCAATATTGGGAGAATTACCGAGCTCGAAAGCATCTAGATATATACAATCCGGTCAGACAATGCAAATCATCAATGTTATTTACACAAAATCTATCTTTGCTTACAGTTGGTGGCTGGGGGAAGGTTAGCAGGGATATCCCAGGTGTAGCCTCCTGATGCGGTGCTGACGTTGGTGGCAATGGTGGTGACGGGTTGAAGAGCAGTGCTGGCACCTTGTGCGAGGACAATTTGAGGAATACTGTCGGTATTTGGTGAAACCCAAGAGATGATGGCTTGCTTTCCGGCAGTATAAACAGTTCCTGTCAAAGGTGACGTGATGGAGACAGGAGCAACTGGGGCAGCGGCTTGAGCGTTCACGATGGAAGCGGCGGCGGCGAGGATGGCAAATGAGAGGATCTGCATTATGGTGTAGTGTTGATAAAAATAAAGGATGAAAAAGGTATCAACAGCATGAATGTTTCATTTATATACAGCTTTTTGAGAAATCCTTTCAACAGGTTCCTAACAAGATCTCCTGAACCTGATTTCAATCGTACTAAAAAAAATAATAATAGCAGGCGTACATTCAGGATTCAGTGGGGTACTGGGGGTTTCTCAGGTAGAATGGGTAAACTAGAACGTTTCGCGGAGGTCTGATGTTGGCCTGCTTTAAGCTCCCTAAGAAGCCCCTTTTGTGAGCTGTTGTTGCACATAGCATCCCCAAATAGGCGTGGTTTCTCTCCTGTGCTTGCTGAACCTCCATTAGGGATACTGATGCCTATTATCTCTTGGACTAGATTTTCCTTGATTATAATTGTCTAGGGGCCATTATATGCAATTGCTTCTAAACATAGTTGCAGCGACCACCCCCTTCGAATAAGAGGAGCCATTACAGCTCCATTACGGCTATTTTTTGCTGCCATTCCAACTTTTTTTAATGCCAATTTCTTGCAGCACGTGTAATTGAATGATCTGTACAATGACTAGCCAAGTATATATAGATGATTGTATGTATCTAAAAGGTTTTTTTGCACAAGAGATGCTACAAAGCAGGTATCTTTACTGCTGATATTTGTGATACTAAACAACGTATTAGTAAACGCCATCAGAGTCTATTTCCTGATGTGCTAATGAAAATGAAATGCTATTGTCACTATGCAGGACAGTGAAACCAAAGTTGGAAATTGCATAGGCTATTCTATCCCAAACCAGCATATTTGCCATGTACTTGACACTTTTTATATTGAGTTGCATTGTGAGCCAGGCTTCAGGTTACATATAATTATAGATGCGTCTGAAGTCCCTGCCACGCCAGAAGCTTTGTGAGGTCCGATTATGTGTGACTGTCACTCCTGGCGCAGCGGTAAAAAAAATGTCAATTGAGCAGTATGTCTATGGCCAAGATCATTGCAACGGAACAAATGCTAAAGTTCAGTACTGTAATACCGAAGCGAGGCTATTCAACGCATGCGCTGAAGTCATTTGCAGTTCCCAATTTGCCACCTCGGCAAAAGAATCTCATTGGCCTGACATTGAACGAACTTCAACAAGAGCTTTCGGCTGTGCCCGGAGCCAAACCATATACTGCCAAGCAAATCTGGTCTTTCTTATACAGGCATGGTAAGGATCGTCAATGTAATGGATATAATTGATTGACAAGCCATAACAAAAAGTTGTAGGATATAGAGACTTTGACTTGATGTCTAATATTCCAAAATCGGTAATTGCCAATTTAAAGAAACACTATGAGATCAACTACGGTGAAATCAAGGTATGGATCACACTGTAACTCGTGCTCGTCATAAAGATATATCACTAATCAATCACCTAGCTCGACAAAATGTCAACGGATGGAACTCGAAAATTTCTCATTGGATACGACACAAAAGCGCATCCTTCCCATATCATCGAATCAGTCATTATACCTGAAACAAAAAGAGCTACCTTATGCTTGTCATCACAAATCGGATGTTCCTTAGCTTGTACATTTTGTCATACTGGAACCCAGAAATTACAGAGATCATTGACAGCAGCTGAGGTCGTTGGACAATATATGATCGCAGCTCATTCTCAGACCGATTTTCCCCTCGACGCTACGACAAGACGAAGTTTGTCTAATTTAGTTTTCATGGGGCAAGGAGAACCGCTTTACAATTGGAAAAATACTGCCAAGGCAGTGTCTATTCTTACACACCCTGATGGATTATGTATCCCCAAGCGCAAAATTACTATATCCACGTCTGGTGTAGCTCCATTGATACCTAAACTGGCATCTGAACTCGGTGTAGCCTTGGCTATCTCCTTACACGCCACCAGAGACGAAACTCGCAACCAAATTGTACCCCTAAACAAAACGTATTCTATTGCTGTGGTGTTGGATGCATGCAAGCAATACGTGCGGCTATTGGGTAAAAGTGCAAAGCGAATTACTTTTGAGTAAGTAGGATCAGGAGGTTTAAATTTCACCTCCGTCTCAATGAGTAGGATTATGCCGAAAAACGTGCCCCTGTTCTGACCATTACATCTTTGGCTTGGGTTTTCACAGATATGTTATGCTTCGAGATGTCAACGACTCAACCACGGAAGCTCGTGAGCTAGTAAAGTTATTGAAAGAGATACCATCTCATGTCAATTTGATGTAAGTTGGAATCTGATCAAGCAGTCTGCCTGTTCCCGTTTTTTTTTCTTCAACGTTAACTCATTCATTTCATTCCATAGACCTTGGAACCCTTGGCCGGGTAGTATGTACCAAACTTCGACAAATGAACAAATAGATAAGTTTGCGGATATCGTGATGAATGGGAATATCCCTTGCACTGTAAGGAGGCCTCGAGGGCAAGGTAAGACATATCGACCTTTATTGTCTTGAAATTAGCTCTACGTTCTTCCTTGGCTGACGAATTTTTTCATTGCCAGATATCATGGCTGCTTGTGGACAGCTTAAAAGTTCCCATCTGAGCAAGCAAGCTAAAACATCAATAGCTTTGTAAATTCATTCATTGAATCACCTAGGATGTCACCACCCCCTCCTAGTTTGTATATAATCCCCACACATATGCATGAGTAAAGCGGCTTCCGAGAAAACCGTGAAAAAGAATAAAGTTAGATCCTTTGGCTGATTGCCTGGTTTGTAAGATTTGACATATTTGTACTACGGCCGTCCGGCTTATATATCTTTTACAGTTTTGTGCTACAAGGTGGTAACAATAGATCTTTCAAACTTGTTATGCAGATGGTGGCTTTCAATCTATATATGGGGCCGAAGCGATTCTTTCCCTCGATAATGATAAAGCGTGATTAGGGAAAAGGCCGATATTGTTAGCATTACGGAGAAGTTTTCTACTTATCAGTCTAGCATATTAGCATGGGAGACAATGCTATGTTTCCAATGTATACCTGTGATATAGTCATACAGAACTGTATTAACATGCTCATTCAGTTACAATCGAAGTGCCGATGGGAGATTTTCCGCTCAGATGGATTGTCAGTAGTTCTTTGGAGAAAATACGGTTCACTTCAGCTCCGTGTCGGGCGAACACACCATGGCCCGAACCAAATCCACTTTATCGAGGCTGAATTCCCCACTACACTGCCAACTATATTCGGCAGTGGCCGGGGCAAGCTGTGCTTCTAGCATTCCCCACATACCAGACTGTGATTTTTTTTCCCACATTAGGTGTTTGTATTTAAAGGCTGCTTATTTTCCAGCCAATTCCCTTTACATATTCCTTTTTTTTTTTACCCCATTTACGACTCCACTTTACCATGGGTTCACCAGCAGAAGAAGATGGTCGCTCTGTACACAGTCAACTCAGTGAACATAAAGGAGTCACCTACCTTGAGCAGGTCTTTTCTGGTGGCGAGAAATCCAATATGGCTGATTATGATCGTATTGATCCGGAAGTAGCAAAATATGCTTCTGAAAAGGCAATCCACATTGATGAGGAGACGAACAAAAGATTGAAGAGGATGATTGATAAAAGGATTTTGCTAGTGATGTGCGCTACCTACTTCCTACAGTCTTTGGATAAGGCGACACTTTCATTCTCTGCCATCATGGGTTTACAAAAAGACACTGGTCTTGTTGGTCAGGAGGTGAGCACAGGCAAATCATTTCCCATATTTATACAATAGCATCATAGACTAAACCGTTTTATAGTACGCCTGGCTCTCCACATGTATATACATTGGTATTTTGGTTGTAGAATACCCCATGAACTGGACCATTCAAAGAGTGCCTGTGGCCAAGTTTCTTGCTTTCTGCATTATATGCTGGGCGGCAGTGCTTTGTTTCCATGCTTTGTGTAAAAATTTTGTTTCTCTATTGGTTGTGCGAACGCTTTTGGGTATTTTTGAATCGGCCTGTCAGCCAGCCTTCCTGGCACTTTCCAGCATGTGGTATAAGCGAGAAGAGCAAGCATTGACTGTCACGGTAAGGTTTTCCCCGATCATGGATTTTTTTTTTGAGTTTATTTTATTTCCATTTCGGTGATTTGCTAAACCATGCTCCACAATATAGTATTGGTTCATGATGAATGGTTTTCAGCAAATCTTTGGAGGTCTACTTGCATATGCCTTTACTAATATCACAACCGGGCCCTTGAAATCATGGCAATGGCTCTTCCTGTCGTATGGAATTATATCCGTTTTCTGGGGTATTTTTGTGTTGTGGTATCTGCCCGACAGTCCCATGCGAGCCAAATGCTTCTCAGAAGAAGACAAGAAGCTTATGGTTGAGAGAGTACGATCTAACCAAACCGGCTTGCAAAACAGAAAGTTCAGAAAAGACCAAGCTATAGAGGCATTGAAGGATCCTCAAGTTTATTGTTATGGACTTATTCAACTCTTCACCACTTTGCCGCAATCTGGAATCGGTGCCTTTGCCAATATCATCATCAACAGTCTAGGATTTTCAGTTTTAGATACACAACTCCTGGCTATGGTATTGGGTGTTTTGATCATGGCTATGCCGTTGACCTCGGCCTATCTTGTGAAGAAGTACAATCAAACTACCCTTACCATGGTTGGCTTTTTGATTCCGTAAGTCAGGGATCATCATCATATTAATGTACTATGGATGTCAGAGCTAAGTTATGTGTGAATATTACAGGAGTATCATTGGAACTATTGTGCTCATGACCGTAGCAAACATTGATCTGGCTACAAGAGCTGGCCTCTTGGTAGCATATTATGTCGTTCTCTCATTCTGGGGTGCATCAACCCTAGCCTTGACGCTCATCACCAAGAATGTTGGTGGTCAAACCAAGAAGAGTATTGCTGTTGCTGTCAACTTCTTTTGCTGGGCTGCCGGTAATGCCATTGGCCCTCAAGTGTTTCAATCTCAATATGCTCCAAGATATTTCAGCGCTTTCACAGTCCATCTCATATGCTATGTTTGTGCTATTGCCACCTTGTTGTATCTGAGATATCACTTCAAGAAAATGAATGCGAAGAAGGCAGAATACCTCGAGGGCAAGGGCAAAGGAAAAGACACTGATTATTTGAAATCATTCGACGATTTGACTGATCGACAAAATCCAAACTTTACTTACATCTATTAGGCTGTAAGAGCCATGACTATTCTTATATTTGTACATGTTGTATCACTATAGTAGGTTTATATGAACCAACCATTGAGAAATCCTGTTCATATGAGATCTATATAAATCCATTATTTCCCCCGTTATTGAGAGTGAAGAAAAGTCACTGTTGGCGGTAAATGTGAATTTTATTGATTGATTAGCATTTGAGTGACTATATGCAAAAAGTGAGTTTTTGGGGGTCTATAAAGTGTTCATACAATGATTATCCCGTCATTGAGTATGCTGGATTATACACAGATTTAAAATGCCCACAATGACCATTTGGCGGCACTGGTGTCCTGCAACTCTGGTGTCTCAGTCTCATCATCTTCATCAGTAGGACCGACCGCCTCCAAAGCAGGGAAGAGAGAACTTGGCTTTTCAAAAGCCAAAGCGGGATCCTTCTTACGCTTTCGTGTCAATTCCTTCTCCAAGAACTGTTTTTATACGCCAAGAAAAACTGGTTAACTTATACACATAGCACAGGTATGAAAAAACGCTTCACTCACAGTAATATATGTATGATCCAAGAAATCTTCCAAGTTGTAACTGGGCTTGGTGAACTGTTCGGAGAAGATCTTTGCTAAAGTCGCCACATTCGGGTAATAGTGATCAGCAAGAGTCTGAAGTTCCCAAAGTGAAGAGTCAATAGCTCCACACTTGTAAGGGTCAGTCTCATTTTCATCAAAAGCATCTGCGTCTGCACTGTCAACTGCATCACGATGGATCAACACCATGCAAGAAGGATGGCGCTTCAGAAGGTTATATATCATAGCAATAAGAATGACAGTACCAGCCGGTGGAGCGGTCAATGACAAACGAGCCATACGTTTGATGAAAGCAGCAACGAGTGATGCTGGGAGATGACTTGATTGCAAGAAGAGATCAACTAGACGGAAGAATCGGGATCGGTACTTGACATGCATAACATTGGCGTCTAGCAAGCGATAGAGCTTATGATAAAAGTCTGGATAATCCAAGTTGTAGTCTATGATTAACGTAAACAGACTGTTCAGAGCCAAAAGACTGATAGCACCACCGGCGTTATATGAATCTGTCAAAAAGTCCATCAACAATCTTGGGTCGGTCATGTGTGGTATAATACGCTTGTGCATGATGAGGAGCGTCTTTTTGTAAATATCGTTTGGTAACGGAAGCTTCATGAATGCCAACCAACAATTTTGGAGTGCTTTCTTATGTGTACTCAGGCGTAAGAGAGTATGCTTGCGACCCTCGCCCTGTTTGGTTTCGGTAGTATCCTCGTCCTCTTCCTCATCTGAAGAATCAGCGAAAGCATCAGGTTCTGCTTTCACTTTGGCTTCATATGCGGGATCAGGGTGGCCACACCAAAACTCGTCCACTTCAGAAGACGAAGTAGGCATGGTTCTAATGCCCTCCACAACAGCAAACGTGTTTTGAACCAATGTATTCAAACTGCTAGCTGACAGATTTGACTTTTTCTTTTTCTTTGGACTCTCTGAATCAGGTTTGCTGTTACCCTCCACTGCAGCATTGAGAATGTCCCTGTAAAACAAGTCATAGTTTAGCACATTGTCAGATATGACTTCCACGCAAATTGGAAAGTACACTTACGCAGCGTTTTTGAAAAAGTAATATCTGAGATCATCGTACACATTGAGATATTTGCCAACATATTCAGCTTGAAGAGGCTGACTGAAGTTTGTATTGTGCAAAACAGCCTCGACAACACGATAGTAGAAATCGTTTGCAAAACTGTGCTTCTTTCTCAAAGTGGACAAGTTTTCTGTTTCAGTCTTTAACAAATTGATCAGAATGTTGAGAGCAGGTCGTTGCAAGCCGGGTTCATCGTGGTGGAGCAACTCGCAGAGAAAATTGATGTAGGTATTGTAGTTTTCTCTGAGCCAGTTGTTAACTGTCGCCTTTGATGATTCTACTTTCTTTTGTCTTTTCAGATCTCCTTTCAAAAGCAGTGATGTGTATACTCGGTGCAAAGCATGAATACCGGCACTTGTCACACCAGCATGATTACCCTAATACCCCACGATTGATCAGTTTGTTGAAGAAGCCTGTTTTATGACACATCCAGCGTTACTAACCTTTGCAATTTCAAAGATCTCTACAAGGTTGTTAAGATTGGCTCTGTCGCTTAAACCTGCTTCAAGTACTTTGATCTTTTGTACGGTTGCCTTGTAATCTTGATCTTTGCGAGGACCCTATGACACTAAACAGTCAGTATAACCAAAGTCAAGCTTATTGCGTTCCACTGTCATGCTAGTTTACCGAGACTTCTCCTCGCTTTCTCTTTTTGATGGGTTGAGGCATGGCTGTTGTAGTTTGAAATGTACAATTCCTCAGCGGATCTTAACCTTTCAACTTTTTTTTTTCTTGATGGTTTTTTGAACAAAGCAGTCACAAAATCAAGTTGTACCTTAATTTGCAGCCCCGAACAGGTGGTTAAAGTCATTCTGTATTGGCGAGTTTATTCAGACCATAACGTTTTACTCCCATACAATCTCTGCAAATCAATATGAATGGTAATAGCTTTTTTGAGAATAATAGCAAGCTGGATATAAAATTCTCGGCTGAGACTTCGTTCTTTCTCGTGCTTAGATTTGCTATTCAGAGCGCACTGTAACGCCAGCGAATTGTGCTCCTTGGAAACGTCGCTATATAAAGCATTGCGATCAAGACGACTGTGAAACTAAGCATTAGATAGCTTTATTAAACTATAGCATAATCTTTCTACATCGCATGCTTTGCAAAAAACTGACATGTTAAAGAGAGTGGCAGGGAGTACGCCAATCATCAAGGAAGTTCCATTTAAATTTCTAGAACCACCACAATTAAGCTTACATTGATTGAAGCATGCCCGGTGATAGTCTTGGCTGTCGTTACTGACTTACTATCAGTATCTGGGGCAAAGAAGTATGTTGTGGAGAATTGTCTCTGGAATCATCAGTTGCTGGTCAATCTACGATGCAAAGAGTTAGCGGAAAGAGTTAGCTTGACAATGATGTGGCTATTTAGCATGTTTCTTCAATTGTTAAATAATGTGGGTTCTAACGATTCATAGGAATTTAAAAACACACGGCGAAAGAGAGCAGACTGTATCGCATTCTGCAAAGAAGCCAAATAAATAAGATAAAATAAGAAGGTTGATTCGCAATCAACTCATGCATTGTATTAAGTTGCTAGCTACTCCAGATGTTTGGGTCATCCTCGCCTAGCTCCAATTTCCCCTTGGCACGCTATCCAGAGACTGAGCCCCACTTGTGTTTAATTCTTTGTTGTCTGACTTTGAAGCATGCTTGGCATTGCATTGGCGGTTAGAAATCCGAGAATATGAGATTGATTTGTCGCCGTTTATGCCACTGCCAAATTCAAATGTCCCCATTAAATGGTCAAGACTTTTTCAAAGAAAACGGGCGATTTTTGTGAGCATGTATAATAAACAACCTATCAAGTGATTTATTAGGAAGGGGCATAGCGGGGAGAATAGCCTTCAAACATTGATGCTATTTTTGAGGGAAAGGATCTAACAAAAAATTGTTGAATACCAGCCAATCGCCAAAACCCTCGTGCAACCGACGGTTCTGTTTATTCTTGACAAATCTTAGCCTCCATCACTTAAACTTGTTTTGAAATGACAGGAATCAAGTTTAGAATTGCCCTTATTTGTGGTCGCGATCTTGCTGCTGCGTAAGTAATGCTTTTCTTTTTTTCTGGACAATATGTTGAGTCTCAACGGTACGGGAAATATTGGTACGCGTACCAGTGTGGACGGAGATTCAGGTGGTTAGGTGGCCAAGTAGTTTTTGGTGAAGCAGGCAACTAGTACTAATACTAATACAACATCGTATGTAGCGATAAGACAGGGTTCTCTGATCCATATGGAGTCATTCGCATCAAGTAAGCTGTCAATTTTTTTTATCTTTATTTCTACACCGGCACAGGAGAAAATGTCAAACCAACAATGAACAAAATTTATTTTATCTTGAAAAGTGACAAGAAATATACCACCAAGCATATTAACCAAACTCTGAATCCTGAATGGAATTTCCATTGTGATATTACAATTTCCCCCTCACGAGCACCGAAAGCCATCTCAGTCACGCTATGGGACAAGGACACGTTTGGCAGAGACTTTATGGGAGAACTAATGCTGCCTTTCCGTAACGTTTTCGATCGCAACCAGGGCGAAAGAGTTGGAGGGTTACCTATGAACTTTAATGATCCGGCCAATCAAGCCATGTGGTTTACTTTGAACAAACGTAGTGAAAAAGACAACGTTAAGGGCGAAGTCTTGATGAAGTTCGGCTTCTTGGAGGACACTGTGCGCAGCCCCACAGAGTGAGTGTGACGTGTTTTTATTCAGATTAAATCTATGTCCTTCATCTAACATGCGTGACAATTTTTGCCCATTCAGGTACGCTCAATACTTTGATGAAATCACTCGATAAATCACTACTCGCATCACACATATCCCAACATGTTTATAGACACACAACTCTTTGCCTTTAGAGAAAATTCATCTTTTTATTTTGTGCTTCAATTTTCATGATATCTTCAACTCAATTAGATTGCAATCCTGCTCAGTTTAAGCATTATACACCCAGTTCCATTTTTGTTTTATTTAAGTGGACTAAAGTCCAGTGGCTTCAAAATAGACGACTGCATTTTATCGATCACTTTCACTGCAAAATGTAGACATGTTATGGTTAATCTCTCCATCATGTTTGTCATAAACTTTATGGCACTGTACCTGTATTGACAACAGTCTCTGCCCATCCATCAACCTGCCAAGCATCCTCGCGAGTTTTCTTTCTAGTCTGCAGGTCAGGGTATGTCCACATGTGGTGTACAACGTTCAATTGACCCAGTTGACTGAACCACGCACCAACTGGCTCGCAGAACTGACGGCGGCAGTCTAGTCCCTTACGCCAGTGCATCTCCCATTCTAGCAAATTACCAGGCTAACAATTGAATATAAAAACGCCAAGTTAGGTTGTCATCCATTCAATCATTTACATTCTCAGCTTGTTGCCCTTACTCTCAACTCATATCGGCGGAGTTCGTAGATTCCGTTGGTTACTCGTGGTGGGGAGGTTGCCCAGAAGGAGAATTCGAGCATCATACTGTTCTCACGAGATATCAGTAGCGGACGCAAATCTCTAACGAACCTTTGATATGACTATACAACACAAAACTTGTTTACATTACAGACTTTCAAAAAGCTGCTATATGCTTAGCGCTCACTTACAGGATCTTGCTGCAACCTTTCCATAGTCTCCTTATGACCAGGGTATCCTTTGTATTCCCAGATGTGAACTTTTTTCCAAATAGATAGAATGAAACATAAATACAACGCATGTTCACGAAATATTCACTCCAATCAGTGCATAGCTGCCTACCAAATGTATCTTGCTGTCCAATCTCTGTGGACCAACTACCACACAAATGTACGTTGTTGACAGGATCGTTCGCTATACGTGGAAAGTGCTCTGCGCTGTAAACATAGGAAGTTAGTCAGCACAATGATACATTTCCAGACATTCATATATTGATTCACGTACACGAGTGCTGTGTATTCGTCGACTCGGTCAGGCTTCACTCTGTGTTCTGTGTATCACGTCATTAGTGCAGAACGGGTACGGTTGAGAGGCTAGAGGCTCAAAGCGTTTCAAAAGCCGCCATCCTTCCCCACACACGCTAGGCGAGTACTTACTTTGCAACTCATGAACGTATTTTCCTCGCGCCAACACCTTTGAGTGAGTTGCCTTTTCCTCCTCCTTAGACTCTTTTGAGCCATATAATACACTCTCTAGGATTCCGCTTTTCTGCGACGGACTATCGTGCGTTTTGAGAAGCGGCGCCTGAGCAAACGGTGCGAGTGATGATGAAGTGAAGGCTCTTCTAGAAACGGCAGACACAGTAGCACGAGCAAAAACTGAAGTCGAGCGTGCCAACATCATTTTGAAATATCAGAAAAAAATGAAAGCGGTAGTGAAGTCAGTAAAGAGGCTTTATTCGGCACACAGCTATGAACGGTCTATTATATCCAAGTATTCACACTCCGCAATCACGAGACTGTCGTGGAACTGGCTTGAAGCATTGCATTTAAATCCTGAACGTCTTTTTGACATATTGCGATAATATGAGCCAATCCGTCGTGTTGAAGGCTCAAGACCTGTTAAGTGAATGTGTTTAGATACTTGCAGTTGAAAACATGAGACAGCGTGTTCAAAACCTCTGGCGTCTTACCTCTGAAACTGCTTGAACATCCTTTTCGCTCACCAAAGCCCACTTTTCAGGCACTTCTCTGCCATGGTCCTGCTGGTCCCGTATTTGTTGTATCTGGGACCATAGTGGGTTGAGTTTGTCCGTAAACTCTGATGGCTGTTTCAATAAATTATCCAATTTCTCCAGTTGTATCCGCAGCTTTTCTTCGTCTCCTTGAACAGGGAAACCTTTGCTACGTAACAATTGCGAATTCTTCATAAACTGGTGATATCTAGATAAGTATGTAGTTGGCAGGCTTCAGGTAATGGCCATGATTGCATACCTGTATTGTTCGCCTTGTGAGATCAACATGCCGTCGCTTATGTTCAGCTAACCGAGTCAACGTTTCCAAAGTATGTTTTCGCTGTAATTGTTCTAATTTCGCTGTCATAGCCTGCAAAATAGAATCGAAAGCGTAAGATAATACCGTCCAACATAGCTTTAAAAAGTCTGCGCCCTTTACCTCCAGCCTGCTCTTGTAAATAGCACATTGTCTATATTGGCTTTCCATACGCTTGCGTACGTCATCGAATCCTACGGCCAAAGCCGGAACCATACTGCAAAGGCACCAAGGTCAATTTCCGCTGACTAGTGCTTATCGCATTTAGACGGTTCAGGCCATCACTTACCAGCTAGGATCTGGATTGTTTCTCATAGCTTCAGCCCATAATGCTGGATCGATCTCTGCAGGTTTGACATAACGATGAACTTCATCAGGATGTACCATATTGTAGAAGAAATGCTAAAGAGTACCATTGGTGGGTCAAAATGCATGCATACATTCAGGTTATCACGACACAATGCTCACCTTAAAGTAGCAGAGAGGCGATTTGGTGTCCCATTTAGCCTTTATTAAAGCAAGTTCTTGCCATATCTGTAGCTCGCTTTTCTGGTTGGGTATATTCGCATTTCCTCCAAAACTGGACTGATTGTTGGCTATGGAACACAAGAATGTTTAAAACATGTATTCATGAACAGCTGATGTTATCTTCAGTATCCAATGTCTACCTTGAGGTTGTCCACCAAATGCATTCGCCATTGGATTTTGAGTTGCGGATCCAAAAGAAAACGCTGGTTTGGATTGCGCAGTTTGAGCTCCAAACAAAGATGTATTGTTTTGCGCATTAGCACCGAAAGAGAATGAAGATGAAGGTTGATTACTTGAATTCAGTGCTCCAAATGCAGGGTTTGCTGCCTGTGTAATAGACCCAAAGGATAGCGAAGATTGCGGTTGATTAGTCGATTGAGCGCCGAAGCCAGGTGCTGTTTGTTGTGTGTTGGCACCGAAGGAAAATGAAGATGGTGCTTGAGTAGAGGGTGCCTGTGCTCCAAAGCCTGATGCATTAGTTTGGGTATTAGAGCCGAATGAAAAGCTAGGCTTTGGTGTAGTGGCAGTTTGTGCTCCAAAAGGTGTAGTAGATGGTGCAGTCGATCCAAAGCTGAATGATGACTGTGTTGCTGCTGTTACGAGAGCGTGGTGCTTAATTATCGTATTCTCAGATCAATCAATGAACACAATCAAAAGCGCTTACCTGGCTGTCCAAATGATGACGCTTGTTGGGTTCCAAACGCTGGCGTAGACTGTGCTGCAGCCGGTTGTGATCCACCGAACGAAAACGAAGGAGTAGATGTATTTGCTGTATAGAAAAGGCATCAATACAATGCTATAAAGGAGTCTATACCTTTGTTATTTTTCTAACCTTGACCAAACATAGATGGCTGTGTGCCAAAAGAAGTTTGTGGTGTGGAGGTGGAAAAGGTACGTTTGTGCATAGACAAAAGGTGCAGGCAGCTATGCAGTCTCTTAAACTTCAGTAACGACGATTACGAGCACAGTTGAATCTCTGTTTTGTAGTTGATCTGCTTGCTCGATCTTATTCTGTACCAGTGATTTATGGGCGAATGACACAAGGCACTATATCAAAACTTTCAGACCGGCTGCTTTGTATAGATCCAATGTTGCAGCTGAGAGAGCAAATATAGATTTAGTTATATGGCAACAAGTGGCTGATCTATGGAGTGTGCTGTAGGAGATGCAACGGCCAATTCTATTCAGATTTACACACTTCTCGAGAAAATGGAAACGAGATTGGCGATCTGGTTGTCGACAATTTGCTAACAAAGCGTCTTTTTTTTTTGCAGAGGCCACAAAATATGGATTGCAAAAAACTCCGACGCTAGGTGCGAAGTTGTCTATGCGTTTTCAGTCGTTTAATTTGATGGAAAAAACAATGCTCTGGCTGCTCAAGTAGCTGGACAGACATAGGGTATTGCTCAATATTTAATTTGCCATTGATCATGCGATATTTGAAGCGAGAACTCAATGTACAGCTTTTGCTATGGATAGTAAACTTCCCAGGCCCAAAAATTTCGCGTTTCGAATAGTTCCACCACAATTCAAGCCCAAGCACAGGTCTACTGCTGCCAAATGTCGTTCATCCCGCCTGCTATAGCATCAGGAACATTTGCAGCCTTAGCTTCGGTCTTTGCCAAACTCTTTACCGATGAAAAGACATCGCAGTTCACTCAGAGCACCTTAGAACTGCTTCCCATATCCAAGTATTCTGAAACGGCTGAATTCTACGTACGTCTAATTGAGCCTTCGTGCCGGTTTCTAAAAGTTGACTTTACTAACTTGTGAAAACAGGTATCCAGCACGGTTCGCATTATATGTTTTATTTTGATATTCGGCTGTAACTCGTTAATGTGGACCATATTCACCAAGGCTCTTAATCGAGCGCCATCATCAACGGCGGTGTCGATAGTTAACAGTGCTGCAAATTTCAGCGTATCGGTAAGCTAAATTGACCCGTAAATGATGCCGTTTGCAAACGAAAGAGCCTATAGACTAATTGGGATTGATAGGCGTTGGCCGGATATATCGTTTTTGGGGAACCGTTGGCTTTGAGTTGGTGGGTTGGTGCGACGTTGATTATCACCGGCACCTTGATACTCACGCGGGCCAATAGCAAAATGGAAGAAACAAAGTCCAAGGCAGAATAAGGGCCATTTTGCCAACAAAGATTTTACCAATGAAATTAGTAAAATTCTTTTATATACCTGTACAGTATCATTCAGTGTCTGATCAAAAATACGAGGTCTACAAATTGTTTTTGCCATGCCCTTTTAAAGACTCCAAAAGCTCTATTATTCGCTCAAAAAGGTAAAAGAAATGAATTAGAGTTTGTCAAGCAAATATAAATACCTGCTCGACCAATTACATAGAAAGAAAGCGTTCCTTTTTTACAAATGCACAAGCTATACATCCTGTTTCTCGTGATTACCGTCCTCTCGATATTTGTCTCTGGTGGCTCTCCAGATAGCAGTTGGGCTACTGACCTCCTCTTGCATAATAGCCTAGCCTGGAACGATCCTCCCATTCAGTACTGGTTGAGTGGTTTCCATCACAATCCCTATGGCGATATTATCATCTTGTCCCCAGGCGCTGGACTCGACCACCATTCGTTCGATCCCCAAGTCCTTCCACTCGTGATAGCTGGCTACCGCGTTATCACATATGACCCACGTTGCCAAGGCTTGAGTCAATGGTCGAATCCCGTTGCCAAAAGCAATTGCACAATCACCTTTGACCTCATGCTGCAAGACATGAATCAAATCTTTAGGTATAACTCTTTAATAAAGATATGCCACTCAATTCCGTCACTAAGTTTCTATGATTTTCAGTTCTCTGGCCATTTCTCCCGAGAAGCAAGTCATCCAAGCAGGTCTATCCATGGGTGGTATGCTGGCGCAACAATTCTCCAAAGTCTATCCTAATCGGACCAAAGCATTGATAGCCATGGACTGTGGAACAAACGAAGAACTTCTACCTTGGATGCAGTACTATTTGGATACTCCTCTGGGCACTCTTATTGCCGATGATAACAACACATCTTTCAATGCCATCCTGAACACTTCTAACCGGACCTTGGTCCGTCAAGAGATCTATAACGAATTGAGCTTGTCTGGCGATGCTGAAATAGTTAAGGCTATGAAAGCCTGTGCAAGTGCAGTGAGCAATGATCCAGGCTTTACCAGACTGCAAATACCGGAACTGCTAATTTATGGTCAACTGGATTCCCTCACCAACGCGTCTATGATTGAATGGTATGCTCGTGACCAAGCAAACCCACATATCTCACTGATATCAATCCCAAGTGCTGGCCACATCAGTAGTCTAGACAACCCTTCTGCAGTCAATCAAGCTCTAATCCAATTCTTAGCTTCCATATAATCTATGTCTTACAACGTGTTATATTCAATAATAATTTCACAATAAATTGTTGGTTACTGACTGGCAATTCTCGGACAGAGCCAATCATATTAGCAGTCACAGGTCCAAAGTTGCAGACATTTTTTTGGCTCTGATTCTCATTTTTTTTTTTGTCCTCTCAGATTCTCCATGCCTTCCTTGACTGATAGCAAAGGCAAAATGTCCAGCGATGCGGCCAAATTTCCACAGCTTATGAAGGAACTAGAGTCCAAAACTGACGAAGTTATGAATCAGCTGAAGCCGATTCTTTCAAAGTAGGTTCTTGGATTTTTTTGCTCTCCACTAACCGTTGAGATCATTTGTTAATAACGTTAATGTCAATTAGAGTGTCCGCGGGAGAGATAAAAACATCAAAAGGAATCTCGTTTTTGGAAGCCAAATATCACATTCTACTTCAATACATCTCAAATCTAGCATTCATAATTCAACTCAAGCTTTCCGGAAAGCAGGTGGAAGGACACCCCGTCGTACAGTCCTTGATTGAATTGCGAGTGATACTGGAGAAGATGAAGCCTGTTGAGCAGAAACTTAAATATCAAATAGACAAGGTTGTTCGAACGGCAGTTGTTGGACAACAAGACAATGAAATGACCAACAGCCGCAGCGCAGGTATGTTTACTACTACAGCCTTGACTACAATTGCTTCCTTTTTTTCTGATCTTTCCTTGTAGTGAGTGATCCGCTTGCGTTCAAGCCAAATCCTATGGGTCTTGTTAGCAAGGACGGCGAGGACGATGAAGGTTTGTCTATTTCCTCAATACGTGTTAATGGATATGTACCTATCGCTTACCCTTGTTTCATCGTGCAGACGAAGCAGACAAATCTGGCGTATACAGACCACCCAAGCTGGCGCCCGTCACTTATGAAGAGGATATTCGCACATCTTCAAAGAAGGATAAGAACCAAAACCGATTAATGGAGAAGGCATCACGATCACGTATCATGAGAGATTTGATGGAGGAGATGGGTGATCGTCCTGAGGAAGTTGATGCCTTGGGTGGTGTTAATGAAGGAATGGGCTTCGGCGATAAATTGGATCGACAAATGCAAGAGAAGGATCAATATGAAGAAAACAATTATGTCCGTTTGGCTGTCACTCGCAAGGAGAAGAAGCGCATGCAGAACAACAACCGCATGCGATTCGATAATGAATTTGACGTAAGTTTTTGCGGTCTACCATTGATCAAATTTATCCATATGTTCCCGGTTTATTGACGTTTCTTCGATTTCCTATATTACAGAATCTTAATGACTTTAGCAACCTTGTTGGAATTCAAGATGTCGAAGAGCAGGAGAACGAGCGACTCCGTAATGTTATGACACGAAAGAATCGTGATGAAGGACGAGGAGAAAAGCGATCTAGAGAAGACCAAGGATTGTTTGATGATTTGGAAGAAGGTGGTGGTATGAACCGCTTCCAGAAGCAACGACGATTTGTAAAGTCAAAGTCCAACAAGAAGAAGGGACGTAAATAAACCGCATTTTGTACATCATTCATGAAATACTATTAAAAGAAGCATTTATTCTAAAACACACACAACTACAACGATAATGCCATCAGGCTCTTGCAATTAGATAGAAAGGATGTAATTTTTATTTTTGTATTGTATTCAACATGTCACTTTTCTAAATGCATTTATGGCTCCAAACGCTTGGGGTCGCGAGGGAACAAGCTGGATCGACGAATGTTACCGAGACCCATGTAAAGCATAACAACACGCTCAAGACCAATACCACCACCAGCGTGAGGAGGAGCAGCAATCTTGAAAGCATCAATGTAAGGTTGAATATGCTTCATGTCAACACCATGAATCTTGCAACGTTCCTCAAGAAACTTGGCATCGTGAATACGTTGAGCACCAGACAAAATCTCTTCACCACGCATGAAGAAATCATAAGAGTTGGAGTAGTTGGGGTTCTCGGGGTCAGGCATGGTATAGAAAGGACGGATAGCCAGAGGGAACTTGTCAAGCATGTAGAAGTCAGTGTGGTACTTTTCCTTGACGAGCTTTCCGAGGAAGCGTTCTTGCTCAGTGCTCAAATCGTCATAATCACCAAGTTCGACACCGGCCTCGCGAAGCATAGCAATACCGTCGGCGAACTTCAATCGAAGAGTCTTGGGCAAAAATTGGAAGTCCTCGAAGGGCATTTGACGCTTGACAGCTTCAAGTTCGGTGTTGAACTTCTCCTTCAAGCCAGTGAAGATGCTAACAAACATCTCATCAAGAACATCCAAGACTTCATGATAATGCTCTTCGAAAGCCATTTCCATATCAAGACCAACGAACTCAGTCATGTGTCGGTGAGTGTTGCTGTTTTCGGCACGGAAAACTGGGCCAATCTCGAACACGCGGTTGAAATCACCAGAGATGGCCATTTGCTTGTACAATTGAGGTGATTGAGCAAGATATGCCTCAGCTGAACATGCCCACAGGTTAGCTCGTATCCTCGGAACCAATCTCAGTGAAAAAAAAAAAAAAAAAAACTTACTGTTGAAGTACTTGATGCTGAAAACGTTGGCACCACCTTCTGAGGGAGTAGCAATGATCTTGGGAGTGTGAATTTCCATAAAGTCACGCTTGTACAAGAAGTCACGGAAAAGATGGCAAACACCGGACTGGATCTTGAAGATAGCATTTCCGGTGGTAGTCTATGATATGAATTAGCAATCAAGTTTGCCGCCACATAGTATATCGCAGCCCTAGTACTTACTCTCAGATCAAGGACACGGTTGTTCAGACGAGTGTCGAGTGCAACACGAGAAAATTGGGCATCTTCCTTTTCCATTTCAGATTCGGGACGAGAAGCATCTTCCAAAGAGAAAGGAAGGCGTTGCTCGGCTTCGGCGATAACGTGAAGTTGCTTGATCTTCAATTCAGCATCAGAAATGGTGCAGCTCTTGATTTCCTCCTCAGCCTTGGCAATCTCAGCCTCAACAAGGACAATGGACTCGACGGGAATACTATCACAAAAGCGTTAATACTTGATTTCACGAAAAGTTTAGAGAACAGATACTCACGAAGCGCCATATTTAGACATTTGCTTGCTGATCTTATCTTCATCAGTGGCGAGAATACCTTGGATGGTGGAGACGCCTTGACGGAAAACAAAGAAGCAAAGCTTGGAGCTCTTTGCGCGAGAAGTTTGAACTCTGGCGCGGATCAAGACGGTCTCACCGGCGCGAGAAGCATTGATCTTTGTGATATCTTCTCTTGCGCGACCTGTATATAATCATCAACATACATGTACTAGCATGCTAATAAATATTATCTAATTTGCTTACCGGTGCGCTCTTGGGACTGGTTCATGGGCAACTTGCCGTACTTGCCAGTGGAGTAGTCCTAAAGGTTGAAAAATTAGCATACTCTGCCTTCTGCTATCGGTTCACGTCTATAGTTATATCCTTACAGGAGTATCATTAGCAGCTTGCTCTTGGGCAACTCTAGCAGCAGTCTCAGCCTTTCTGGCAGCCTTTTCTCTTTCCTTCTCGAGCTTCTTAAGAGCCTTCTTTGACAAGGGTTGGCCATTCTCACTGTTCGCGAATGTCAATAACCAGGTGTTGGGTTGCTCAAACCAGACTTCATTAATCTGGGTACTCACTCCAAGACAATGTTCTCGGTCTTCTGGGTAATCTCTTGAACTTGAGCTTCTGATGGTTGTTCGGCACTCATAATCTACAGTGTTCTATCGATAATGGAGGAACAGTAGGTTTTCAGTTCAAGTATATTATTTTATTGCAGTGGGGGCAGTCCGCAGTCACAAAGTGACGTTTAAAAATCATACAACAAATATGAGTCAGTAAGACTGTGATATTGCTCACTCTACATTGCTTTGGCTATGCTATGTACCATTTCCTATACACGGAAATACATATTATGATTAAGAATAAAGTTCAACATCTTCAGTAGTCCATTTAAAAAACATATTTACCTCTTTGGAAATAAGATGACAAGTCTTTTCAATAAGTCCTAGAAGAGAGTTGATGTCGTTGGACCAGTCATTGAGAATTTGATTTGCACTCTTGTTGACTTGGAAAGATATCACACCAGCAGGTCGGTCGATTTTGGCATGAATAGTTTTGGATACAACCAACTTTGACAAAAATTCTTCAGATTCTTGTTCATTGAGATCCAATAATTGTGTCAATCGCTTAGTTGAGATACGTGTGTAATACTTTGCAATGACTCTGATATTGTGCTCGATGACACGATTGTGTAGCTCGCTCCATCGCTTTCTGCCAGCCTCATCTGCAGTTGAAAAAACACTGGTTTGCTGCAAAGTGGAGCCATATATTTCCTCGATCTTTGGCCAGCGCATCAATTCATTGGTAACAAAGCATTTTGCAAGTTCGCTGTGACAAAAGAGAGAGGTGTTAGAAACCTTATATATTTTTTAAATTCTAACATAATGATTCCAGGCACTTACTTGTATAAGCTGATTTTGGTCACATTGGGATCACTATAAATTCTGTGCAGCAAATCCGATTGCTCATTGTCGTAAGGAGAAAGAACAATAAACAAAATGATGTTTTGCAACACGTCTGTCCACTTGCTTTCATCTTCTTTGATTGACTTGGTATCGTACACTGCCCGATAGAATTTACACACATTCAAATATTGTTCTTCGTGCATCGCGTGCCTTATCATAAGGTCGTAGAATCGAAGTTTCAAATCCTGACATATAGAAAAATTTTATTAGCACTTGATACTTTTCCCACCTCCCCTGGTATAATGCACAAATAGCGTACCTCATTCTCCTCATCCTTGAAGAATCGGGTGTTGATTTTCTTGGAGATGATTTGAGTTCTAGTATAATCATGCTTGGCAAGAAGCAATCTCATTTGCTCCAAAATGAAATCCGTCTTCTCTCGCTTTTCCATTGAACCGAATGTTTCCACTTGCAACTCCTGCAATATATCAGCTGCTTCCTCGATCTTTCCTTCATCTTCCCGGATCTTTGCAAGTATACGGGTCAATCTTGCTCGCTCCACTTCAACAAATATCTTTCCTTCGGTCACTGTTCGCAATGTATCAATCAGCTCCAGCTTCGTTTCCATATCTGGTGTATCGTCCAAGTGAGACATGGCTTCCTGTACCATCTTGGTGGTTGCCTGAGGAATATAATGTCATGAGAAACACGTACGTATTACTTGTGGACAAAATCAGGAATATATACTTACGGCCTTGAGCTGACCATGCTTCTTAGAAAGTAATATGACGTGCTCATTCAATAGCTTCCATTCACGGGATTCGTAGCACAGCTTCACGACTTGAATGAGGATTCTACCAGTGGACGCTTGATCAGCAGCCTTTTGAAGCAATTTTTAGTTTCGCCATTCATATTATCGGAGAAATTAGTAGGCGTAGCTTACCATACGAGCCTGTTTCTCTAAAGTCAAGAGCTTCTCCAAAGCTTCTTGTAGTTTTCCTTGCTATATTCGACATCAGGAACCTTGTCAGCACACTTGACAGGTACAAGTCTAATGGACGAACCGAATTCATACCTGCTGAAGGCTCTCAGTTTCTGGAAGAAGCTGATCTACCTGAGGACTAAAGTCCTTTTCCATTTTCTCTATCTTTCCGTCGGACATGGTTATGTTCAATACAGTGGTGTGTCTGGCCGTGCTTGCAGACGCGGTCCATGCAATGAAATTACGACGACACTCTTGAGTGTGACATCAGTCATCATAACACTTTAATTTACCGTGTTAATTTAGAAAGTAATTTAAAGGTGGTACCTTGATGCACAAAGCAAAGGTAATTCAAACTACGCCCATCTTACAGCTTTATGTCGAGATGTTGACTCAATAATAGCAGTAACCCCCCCCCGTAAATATAGCAAAGGCAATACTCATGTCAGGATATAAACATAATTGCCTATCACTGTACGCGGTTTATTATGTCGTCTTCCTATAGAAAATTAGACATCAACTGGCGATTTGCGGGGTTGTTGGTTTGCCGGCCGAAAAGTCCTTGTACTCCCGTTACACGCACTTTTACCAAATGTGGTTCAGAGTACTTTGAGTTTTTTTCACCAGTTGATTCAGTCGTTCATCATTTGTTGATGGGCAACATCTGAAGTTGGGGCCAACAACATGTCATTTTTCAAGTTCAACAAACAAGCCGACAAGGTTTCCTATCCTTGGTCGCAGAAAAAGTGTTCCGGACCTGCTTTCCCGAGATATGGACATAGTGTCCAGCCGAACGGCACTGGAGACAGCTTCATAGTTATTGGAGGCATAGGCAAGAGCTCTGGTAAAAAAGATGTGTTTACATTTGATCCAAGTACGGTATTTTCACATTACCCGGTCGGCTTTCATGCATGAACAATTTGCCTAACCTCTCCCGATGGCCTTCATTCTATGTAGTCACCGGAACCACCTCCAACTACAGTGTATCTGGAGACCTGCCTTCGGGCAGATCACATCATAGCGCTGTGAGCTTTGCAAATCAGATCCTGAGTAAGTCTTAGAATATCGAAATGCTTCCAATTTGCTGACCAACCATAATTGACATATGTTTTCAGTTTATGGTGGCGAACCCAAGACCGTTGAGGATCCAATCGACGACGCATTGTATATCTTGAATCTCGGTAAGACCAACGATATTTTGCTACTTAACTTACCGTCTATTTGGCCACAATTTTACTAACTAAACAACGTGGTATAGCAAACAAGCAGTGGACGCACGTTCGCATGGAAGGCAGACTGCCCAGAGGTAGAACGGGTCATTCTGCCATCTTGCACGGAATGAACATGTACATCTGGGGTGGAGAATCGGATGGAGTGTACTTCCAAGAATTATTGCACTTTGACTTGACAGCACGTAAGCTGGCATTCTTTGTTTCAAAGCGTTGATGTATTATATACTTATTAACATTGAACATCTTACGTAGTGAATACCGCGCCGAGATGGAGAGCACTTCAATCGCAAAACGAAGGACCTTGTGCAAGAGCTCATCATGTCTCTGCCGTGTGCAACAACAAGCTCTATATGTAAGTGAAGGTTATTGGGCAAAGCAAGCTATTTCAAACTGGGATATTAAGCATTCATCCCGGAAATAGATTTTCAGGAACCGACGGCAGAAACGTTCATAACGATATTTGGAGCTTTGATTTAAATACAGGGTATTGGGAGCAAATCGCTGCGTTGGGTTATATACCGGCTGCACGTGAAGGGGCTTCTTCTGCTGTTGTAGACGACGTCTTGTACATCTTTGGTGGTCGCGCAGGGGATGGGCAACTGCTTGGAGATTTGTGCGCGTTCAAATTCAGTAGTATGTATAGCACGCTATTGGGATTGAGTTTTATATCACAGACGGGTTTTTAACAATTTTACTTCAAAACAAGACAAGAGATGGTATATGTTTCAAAATATGGGTCCGTCACCAAGCCCTAGAGCAGGACACACCATGACGGCTGTGAAAGACAAGGTTTTGGTTTTGGGAGGTGAGCCGGCCAATGGCATCAAATCAGAAGATGCATCCATGATATATATTTTGGATACCAGTAAGTCATATGAAAATTGGTTGTTATTTCTGACATGGGGACTAAAAAACATGTGTGTGAGAATAGACAAGATCAAGTATCCTGGGGACGCTGCAGCAGGTGGACCAAGTTCGCCCACCACAGCACGCGCTCCAGAACTGGCATTGACCAACGGAAGCAGCCCTTCGCCAACCAGAGGTCTGCAAACTGACACTCCTTCTCCAACCACAGGATACCATCCGTCATCTCTGGCTCATCAACGTCAATCAACCATGCCTCCACGAGCTGAGTCACCTGTGATCCACAGCCCAATCGAAGCTCGTCCTCCAGGTGGCGGACGAGGCAATCAACTTTCAGTTCATCCTAACAATCAAACTCCTCCGCAGAATGTGAGTAGTAGATGGAAGACAACTATTAAACGCTCCTACATATACTAACACTTTTTGTAATTGTAGCAACAAGCTCGCCCACAAAGACACGCATCTATGATACCTGAAGCAGTTCTTCGACGTAACCGGCCGACCTCACCTATGCCATTTGTTGATAGTGAGCCCAAAAGAGAAAATTCTTTGAATCACTCAAACGGAGAGCAGCACCACGGCGAAGTTTCTGGTGGTAGAGCAGAACATGAGAAGCGACTTGAAAGATCTGATTCCGATACGCTCAACAATGATGATTTGTATGAAGGCATGAGCATGAACTCTACACTTGACGGTGGAATGTCATTCAATCACAACAGCCCAGCTCCAGCTCCGCTACCCACGTCTCCTGGCATACAACGTCCTCCCAGTCGAGCAGCCAATGGAACGGGCAATCAGCCACCACCTCCGCGACCCTCTCGAGAAGGCGTAGATATTGGTAATAATTACAGAAACACCATAGCAATACCCCAAGGTGAACTTCAGCTGGGGCAAAACACTACACTGGGGCCTATTTCGCCAAAAGACAGGCGGCCAAAATCGCAAGTGCCAGCTCCTGATCAAATACGTGACCTTCGTAGTGTTTCTCCTATACCGTCTCCGAGAGCACCCGCGCCTTTGGCACCAGAGCATATGCGCAGCGAATCACCATTGGCACTTCGTAACCCTTCAGAAGCAAGCATAAAGCCAAGTACTGCCAAGAGTCAAACTTCTAAAGATGAGCAGGCGCAAGCTTACTCGGAGGAACGAGCCAATTTCGCTCGCGAGCTCAAAGCTCGGGACGCTATCATTTCAGAAATGAAAAAGAAAGAACAATGGTGGAGAACTGAGGTATCATTGGCAAGAAAGTCAAGAGCCAAGGAGGAGGACGTCACAGTCGACTCTGACGAAACGTTTATGACCTTTGATAGTCCAGACAGCGAAAAGACAAAGATGTTTGAACAATTGGTCAGGATGAAGGCAGAATTACGCAAAGTTCGCTCCAGTATTGGACAACAATCAAATGGATCATGTCAAAGAGTAGTCCAAGCCGAGAGAATGCGTACAGCAGCCTTGCAAGAGGCAGCATACTTCAAATCAAAATATACAGCAATACAGTCCAAACAATCTGAAGAACTTGCCCAGATAGAGACGGCTCGTGCTAAAGAGTTAGAAGATCGTTTGGTGCATGCACTCTCTGAGAACGACGTTGTGCAAAAGAAACTGCTGCAGATACAAAAGAAGTTAAATCATGAGCAGCAAGCTCGTCAATTAGCTGAAGATCGCGCAGTAGAAGCCAACGCCATGGCAAATGATACGCAAGAAGCACACAGTCGAGCTGTCGAGGAGCTTTCCAATCTTCACACACGTACACTACAAGCTGAAGCACAAGTCAGAAATAGCGCGGCTCGTATAGCTGACCTCACTAGCCAGTTGGACAAGGCTCTGACTACAGAGGTGTCTTCCACTGCGTTGTCAGACGCAACCATCAAAATATCGCAATTAGAAGCCTCTTCCATCAAACTTCGTAGTGAGCTGGCTACTATGAAACAAAAACTAGCTGAAAGCGAGGATGAGAATGAAAGACTGCGCAACTCACTGATGGAGAAGGAGAGCAACCTTATTGAGACAACTAGAATTTTAGAGGATAACGAGATTAAGATTGGAATGATGAAAGACGCTATGGTGAAGAAGGTAAATTGAATTCAAGCTGTTTAATGAAACACCATAAAGCCCGTTTTCTCATTGTTATATGTAGGGCTTCGAAATTGATATTGATCCATCACAATCGGTTCGATCTGAGGCGGCTGCTAGATTGTTAGAGCTTCAGCAAGAACTAACTGAACTCAAAAAGGTCAGTAAGAAATCCATCCAGGAACTGAAGGACGAAGTTGCCATATACGAGGCACGATACACTCAATTGCGAAGCTCCGAACGACAAGCTGCTGAGAAAGCTCGTATAGCCGCTGATGATGTTGCACGCCTCCAGCGAGATCTTCGCGCTATGGAGTCTTCCAAAACAGCTAACGACAATGCCGAGTTGGTTAGAACTAAAGCTATCCTAGCAGAACTGGAGAGTGCTCTCAGTGAAGCGCGAAAGAGCGAGTCCGAAGCTAGACTGTCTTTGCAAGAGGCTTCTCAGACTTACCAAAGTAAGATTCAGCATCTGGAGAGAGAACACCAAATTGCAACTGAGATGGCAAAGGTATATGTTTGTAAACCGCAGTGTTACTGTTAATTGGGCCTTCTTAGTAATACTTGACTTTCACAGGCTTCAGAAGAGACACTTGAACAAGTCAAGAAAGAAGCTACAAGCACAGAAACCAAGCTTCAGCAACTCACATCGACACTAGAAGACCTACAAGAAACCAACCAGAAATTGACTGTTCAAGTCAAGGCCGTACAAGACAGCCAAGGTAACCGCCGTCAATCAGAGAGCCAAAGCAAATTTATTCAAGCTCAAATACAGGTATGTATACGCAAATTTAACGAAAGACAAGGTTATGCATCTTATTAACACACCATCGAAGTGGGAGGCAGAAAAGGGAATGCTAGATTCCAAGATCAATGAGCTGCACCATAACCTGGAAGCGCTCCAACTATCATCCAAGGGCAGCAGTAACAAGGCAACAGAGATCACACAACAGCTTGAAAGTGTTCAGTTGGAGCGAGATCACTTGATTTCTGAATGTGTCAAGTTGAAGAACAAGCACAGCGATCATAAAAAAGAAAGTCGACGACAAGCTAGAGAACTCAATTTGGAAATCCAACAACTAACCAAGCAAATCGATCAAACCACCTCAGAGCTCGAAGCCATGACGATGACGAATACCCACTTGAAGAAAGAGTTGGATATCGCTTTACAAAACCAGAGAAATGACGAATCTGAGAAATGGACTGAAGAAAAGAACAATTTGGTGAAGCAGCTTGATGAGCAATCACAGTCTATGCGTGCTTTGAAATCAGAAAGAGACCTGCTTAAAAAGCAATATCAAGATTCTCAAAGAAAGATCGAGTTATTGTTAGACCAAATGAACGAATCTGACGATGAGGTTGTGGACAAGCCCCACGGAAAGTCTGCTGCCAAGGATGATGATACAGAGTACAGTGCCATCGATGAATCGTCTGATGAGGAAATCCGCAAGTCGACTTCCTTAAAGTACATTCCAGAGCTATCTAATGGTAATCGTGAGCCTAATATGATGCAATCTATCAAAAGCGAACTGAACAACTTGAACAAATGGACAAATGGAGCCTATGATAGCGATGACTCTGACAGCGACGAAGAAGTGGTTCGTAGTGTACAGTCTCCAGCAACCCTGAGAAAACTTGAGCACTCTCCCGCTACTCCCTCTAGGTCGCCAGCGCGATCGCAGGCACGATCGCCAGGTCGATCGCCTATGAGAACACCAGTACAGAATCATGATACGTTGGACTCATCGGATGAGGAAGGCTATGATTCAATGATACACAGTCTAGAGGCGGTGTCTATGAAAGCGCAATCCATAACTGGTAACAACTGAGCGACCCATAGTATAGCCAATTGTTATATCTAAACACCAAAAAATCCATTTGTAATTTCCTGCAGCGTTCTTCCTTTTTTTCCTTTTTCTATCTACTATTTAATTCATTTCATTTCAATTCAATAGCAAGAATCATGATAATACAACATGTCCCGTTTCTTCACGTCTACATTATTCAGGTACTGTCTTGGACGGTTTGATTACAATGTCTGATTTCACGTCTCGTGAACACTGGGAATAAGGAGCATTATGAAGGAGTTTCTAGTAGTCGATGGAGTTGGATGATTGTAGTAAAATATGTGGTATATTGGAAGGTGCGTAAAACTCGAATGATCGGATGGGAGGAGGACGACACATAGCGCGGCACACATCTAACCCTCTCTCCATTGGTGTTGGCACTTTTCATTGCAGCACTTGTAAAAGATAGAACTGGGTTCGTCCGCTGATCTAATTTGAATTTGCATGAAATAGGCTCTACCATGTCCACACTTGTCGCATTCAACTATAACAAAATGGGTTAACAAATACGTACACTGGTTTGCTTGGTCATGCTGTGCGAATTTTTACTTTCTACTGAATCGACGTTTTCCCATGCCGCTGCACCACCAAGGACATCGTCTAATTCTTTCCTCACAAGCTCTTTCTTGGAAGTATGCTGTAAACAGACAATTATAAGGAGTCAGTGGGCATGCTTAAATTACTTTCGCGAGGCACATTCAGCTGACAATACCGTTTGACGAATGCGAAATGTGTATGGGCAAGTTTGGCATTGAAAGGCTTGACCACCGTTGCTGTCCACAAGAAGGATATTGGCACACGACGGACAGAACAGCATCTTCGAGTTGTGTCTCAATGCGTTGCTTCGAGCTCAGATCTCGCAAAAAAAAAAAAAAATTATGTGTCGAGCCAGCAAATGCAAATCCCATAAAAGGCAGTCGCAGTCCTTGATCACTTCGCAAAAACTTCTTCAGCTTGCAAATGCACTGCAAACGCTGCTACTTTTTTTGTCAGTTCCCGTGATATGATTAACTATCGACACGTTAGTGAGTTCACGAAATGGATGCAATTTCTACTCATTTAATCATCCCTTCTATGACGAAAGGGGACATGCAAAAAAGGGGGAAAGATATTAGTTGTCCAGGGATATTAACTTTTGCCAGTGACTATTATGGCGAATCCTACAAGTTACTCTCATATATCCTAATTTGCATCAATTTGGGTACGAAAAGCTTTACGTATGAAAATCTGAGGGAAGGGTGTTGATGTTTAAGCAATTGATCTGTAGTTTACATAGCTGTGGTATTTGTTAGCGGCTACATGACAACACATGTCCACTTGACTAATGTTTAGCAGAGATCTCGATAGAAAAACCTTTTAAGTCATTTCGTAAATAATCGTATTTTATTACGACGTAGATACGCACTCAATTACATAGGATTAATATTAATAATTAAAATGATATAAACTAGTATGATTGCCATCCGTAGCGGTATCCAAGGGCAGCAATGGCGATTGCAATACCGTAGAAGATGAAACCAAAGATGAAACGAGCAATATGATGTTCAACAGCGGCTTCGAATACAGCCCAGAAGACAGCGAAACCGAAGAAGCTAATTATACAAAATGATCAACAACATTGCTTGAAGAGGACATGGCATAAACGGAAAGATTCTTACATCCAACTCAAGATCATGACAGCATGAGTGATACCACCAGCAAAGGTGTTGATGGCAAGGGCTGCCAGAAGGAGTACGACCAAATCTCTCAAAACATCGCTGCCTCTACTGAGACGGCTCTGAAAGATGAAAGAATTGTTAGAGATTGTCTAATATGACATGATTAAACAACTTGTTCGTTTCTTACGTGGGGAGTGCCGACTTGCCATCTTGATTTAGTGTTAGCTTCAGCATCAGCATCAACCGAATGACCGTCACCAAAAGCATGTCTCAAGAACCAGAAAAGACCCCACAAGAGCCAGAGAGCAAAGAAAGCCTATAGGATTGTTAGTAGATGTTGAAGTTTTGATGACAGCGCCCAAAAAAATATGATAATACTTACAGTCCATGCACCTTTGAAGTCTCTTTGTGGTGCAGTGTAATCTTCAAAATTGTTAGGGTAACCATAAGCACCATTGTAGAGAGCATTGACGCCACGTCCATTGGCATTGTATTCAGAGTTGTAGCCGCTATAGCCTCCATATCCATTGATTTGTGAGTATGACATGATTAAAAGATTAGATGAATTCAAAAAAGTTGGCCAGTGAACGCTACCACAAGCAGCTGCACTTTATATACTCACAGATAAATTGAATTGACCTTTGACTGACGTCCTGCCACCAAATAAAAATAATGCCTTTCGTGCAAAAATCAGTTACCGACAGGGCACGGCTAATTCTAAAAGGAGGTGGTGCTGTCGACCAAAAAAACGACAAAGCAGGAATCACGACAATAGATAACATACATTTGTTTCTATTTG
This sequence comes from Umbelopsis isabellina, assembly GCA_016758905.1. NCBI lineage: Eukaryota > Fungi > Mucoromycota > Umbelopsidomycetes > Umbelopsidales > Umbelopsidaceae > Umbelopsis > Umbelopsis isabellina. Next base: position 365,923 of record JAEPQZ010000014.1, read on the forward strand.
TTTCTTGCATATGTGGTCATGGTATATACCAATGAGTAACGTTAAAAGACATGACCTTTGTCAGTGACTCTACATTTGCTACATCATTGAGAAATCGCCTAAAGCCAAATTTATAAAAGGCATTGATTTACTAACGAATGGACAATGGGCAAGGCGATCCGTGTTGTGTGATACAGGGCAATTATTCATTCACTAATCCGTGTCAATAGAAAACCCATTACCCATTTTTAGTTATGGCAACAGGGACGATGATAATTATCTCCCTATAAACTATATACTTATGTCACATGAGGAAAACAGGATATGCTAACCGCACAACCTCTTCCATCTGGAGCCGGCCCTATTGCCGTTACACCCTGCATCTTACTTGGTCGTCCATCGAAGGGGAACTTGTACGATACGACCGTAAAACAGAATGGAAAGTACATATACGGTATTCGTATGAGAACGATGTCATCAACCAAACCCGACATGGTCTAGCAGGGCCACAGTAATTGATTTTGTGGTACTCACCGTAGTCATCTCATTAGGAAATATGCAAATCAGTTCACCCTATGCAATCTGTGCTTTCGATTGTCAATAACCGTTTGGTCATCAGAACAGTGCAGAACAGTACGGTGCAGTCTTGAGATAATTTTTGTGCACGCTTGATGCAGGAGAGTGTTGCTTTCAAGATTGGCAACAAAACAAAGGTGTGAGACCATAGGGATGGCGGGCTCACTAGTACAAAGCTAGGAGGCAAGGAGAGGAAAATTGGAGGGCTTTATGCAAATAGAGTTGACCTTAGAAGTTTTGTGAGTGCGTTGAGCCAAAGTCTGTTAAGAAAAGGAGCTGCAGCAAGTAGCCTATACTTGAATTTTCGTTCACCAAGATGACATCCAATAACTAGATATCTACTAAATAACAACTTTTCACATTCGCAAGGTAGTCAAGAAAGCATTTTGATTTCAATAATTGTGACAATGATTTTACTGTTAAACTCGGTAGATATTGAGTAAAGGCTGATACGCTGAGTAGCCGTTACGTACATACATGGCTTGATTGATACTTGACGATGATATACTGTAATATATTCGATAAAATCAATTGAGGGTATCCTTGATTTACTGCTTCTTCGACTTCGTCAATTCGTCCTTCAGAATTTGATTAAATTGTTAACATACCGACATTTGAGTACAAGTGCGGCCCAGAAAGAAAGTATATCTTATGAGTTTGGCTGTTGATCAAGTAAATAAGTAAGAGTAGTGTGTAACAGTTTCATCTTATCTCAATTTTCCAACTAGACAGGTGATATGATTTTTCAAATGAGCTGGCAATCGTTAGCGGGCGAGATGGAGAGGGGCATACTGGTTTGGTGGTTATGAGAAGCTTCTGAGTGGCTAATTGGAAAACTCCTGTGAGAATTCATTGCAAATAATTGTATTCAGCCACTATTGCTATATTACTGATTTCTGTCAGTCACAAGCAAAAAGCATCATTCGTAGCCACATTGAGAACGGAAATTCTCGGCCGAATTCTCGTTACCGCGATATCGGCCTGAGGAAATTGGTAGTGATCTAAATCTGATGTACACGGTGCTGTTGGACTCGCAGTAACTTTGTTAGATCGCTCATAAATCACAATAATCATCTCAACTAAATTCAACAATAAATTGGAGTAACTGAGCTTTAAGCTAGTATACCAATCTGAGTGAACATCTGGTTTCAATTTGCAGTGACATACGAAAGCCATGCCGCTTAACTTCGGTACAATCGTACGGCCATTGTAATTACAACGAAAAGATGACATTATTCACTAATGTGAAATCCAACTCTCTATATCATGTGTGAAATCGTATCTTGAGCATCATGTGTAAGTAAGAGCAATATGCATAAATAGCGACTTTTCTCAGGTATCATATTCATACAAGTCCAAGTTCATATATAGCAACTTATCAAAGATGATGAAAGGACTAGTTCTCCCATGCATGCTAGCAACTCTTCTGTCAGCTCAAGGAGCGTTGGCCGCTACCTTCTTTAAGTCTGGCACTTACGGAATTTCTCCAGCTATCTCCAGACCTGAATATCTCGGAGCAGAGTACACCAATGTGACCATCGCTCCGTACCCTTTCTTTTGGAGTGTGGAGTTTAGCAATGGCAAATGGACTATCCAAGATAAATTGTCAATGGGTTATCTCGCTGCTGATAGAAATCAAGAACACGGTAGCCGTGTTGATGTAGCTTTTGATCCATACGAGTGGCAGATTGAGGAGCATGACCGTCGTGAAGGGACCTGGCGTATTGTAAGACCACAATCGCCAAATCATCCTTCATATGGCGATATCTCTGTCTTGACTTACGATGACATCCAAGATCCTAATGGTGACATTTTCAGCAGCAAAAATCAGGATTATATTAGCGTTCAACACTTAAGATTTGATAGCAGACCTAACATCGTTCAATACTGGCGCTTTACTCAATCTACTCTAGGCTAGTTACAACAATGGCAGCAAAAACCAAAGGCACACATCTAACGATATTACTCATTAAAATTATAATGTAATTGCTCTAATCCATACTAAGTATAATAAAAGAGTTTATTGAGTCCCTCAAGTTCTTTGGAATAGGAAGGAATGTTAAAAGAAAAATCGTTCTCAATATATTATATTCTTATAGCATGAGCAGCTTATACGGCTGTGGCATACTAGTAGTTGCGCTGACTGGATGTGGGGTTTTTCAAATCTAACAATCTCTCTGATATGCACGTAAATAAGGATGGCTATGCAAAGTGAAAAGAATGGCCCACAAATTTGGTCATATATCTTGCCACTGTTTGAAACGAAAAAGTGTGCTTCTGCAAAACTTCATGTGGCTTAATGGAGAAAGGATTTCGGTGAGTGTATCCTCAATCACCAGAATTATGCCATATGGCAGTGGAGGAGAAATTTTCCTGATTTCCTTAAAAGACTTTTCAGGCTGGCCACACTAAAACATACAATGCTTTAGATCACTTGATCTGGCGTCCATGCAACAAATTATTAGCTAAAGATAATCTTTCGAGTACATTAAAGGATGATCAAAAGTTGGCCGTCAGTCGATTGATATGATCTACAAAGATCAGTTCCATAGTCAGTACAAATTATGGGTTTGTATGGCCACATCTTGTCATCACCAATTATATCTACGTGACGTTGTAAGCGGTGAGGAAATTCATGTCTCAATTTCAACAGATATATGGCCACAAAGAAATGCGATATTATCGTCAAATCAGAAGCTCAATATCATGAAATCGGGCAAGCTATATAGTGACAACACATTTACACTGTCGTCGCCTCAATGTCTTGATTTCACCTTGTAAATATGAACCACAGGCGTTGGCCAAACAGTAAAAAATGGAAGTTGGCGCATGGAGACGCCATTATGTGGGAAATGTTTCATTTTAAATCATATATAAACAGGGTCGAAGGGTAGCATGAATCTGAAAATCATTCTATTCATCTAAACTTGAAAGATCCAATTTATTCCAATATGCCCATGTCGAAAGAACTTGGTAAATATTTCTATCATTGATTATTCTTACAAGCAGCTATAGGTGAGCTTACTCTTATATTCAACGTAAGAAAACGTACACCATCAATTGTCTGCGGTGCAAAGTGAGGCCAAACAGTTATCGTCCGGAAGCTTTACCGAAGAGCAGGTAAGCATACTACACATCAGCAATAGCTGCACAGTGGTTCTAATGCGTGGGTTGTTTTTATTAGCTACGCCATTTGCAAAACAAGCTGCATCATATCGATGAGCAATACAAAGAAGGATGTGTAATGGCTGGAAACCAATCGCAAAATAGCGACCCTTACGAAGTTGACGGTCAAGCAGAAATTGCTGAGGTAAAGTCCGTGCAACACAGTAATAGTTATACCACCTCATATCATTAATACTTTGATCCCCTCACAGGAGTTGGAAAAAGTGCATCAAGACATCTATGGCATGCTAAATCAGCTCGAAAAATAATATAATGCACTGTCTGAAAGAAACATGAAATCGAACTAATGTTCTGTTATGTTGAATTGAGCTTGTGCAAAGACCAACGTCTTGGCGTTGTTCCCAACATTGGTTTAAATCATATCAAAATCTTGAAATAAAGATACGTTAGTGCTCAAATACATCTGACCGGGGGGGGGGGTGGGTAATGGAAAAGCTACACATTATTTGGTACTGGACTTTGTAACTACTCCATTTTTTATACATTTTATTCGTTTTGGCAATTAAATGAAGAAATTTGCTTTTTTGTTTGAATGGACCAAGATAATTTATGGTATTTAAACCTGGTAAAGTGAAGAATTATAGACATGAGCATTGTATTCTCATTAACGAGCTTTTGTTGCTGAAATATATCATACCTTGGCTTGCTTAGGAGTCTTTGGTGCTGGCTTAGTGTAAGGGATGAAAGTACGGCCATCCATGTATGGCACAAGTGGGGGAGGAACCTCAAGGCCATCCTCACGTTGCCAGTTTTCAAGAATAGCGCACATAGCACGCTCAGTAGCGCACAAGGTGGAGTTGAGGCAGTGCACATACTTCTTTTCACGGTCGCCCATCTTCTTAACACCACATCTGATTTCCAAGTTGCGGGATTGGTAGTCAGTGCAGTTGGAGCACGAGACAAGCTCCTTGAATGCACCTTGGTATGGGAACCAAGCTTCCAAATCGTACTTCTTGGCAGCAGCGTTGTTGAGCGCACCAGAGACAATAGCAACAACACGGTACGACAAACCGAGCGACTGATAGAAGTCTTCAGAGTTAGCAATCATCTCATTGAACATATCCCAAGACTTTTCTGGATCGCAAAGGACAAATTGTTCAATCTTTTCGAATTGATGGACACGGAAAATACCCCAAGTATCCTTTCCGTGAGCACCAGCTTCTTTTCGGAAGCAGGTAGAGTAACCAGCATATCTGAGATTAATATAGGTAAGTACATGCGTGAGCAGTTGTCAAATGATACGATGAATGCGGCTTGTTACCTGATAGGAAGTTGCTCAGAGGGCTTCTCGAACCATTCGTTCATGTGGAAAGCTGAGATGGGTTGTTCGGAGGTAGCAATGAGATACTTGTCTTCGCCGTCGCCAGAAACCTAACAAAACCGCACGATATGGTGAGTTTACCGTCTGATGATGATCGGATGCATCCAATTGCACCGTATTTTTTACCTTGTAAAGTTCTTCGTCAAAGTCGGACAATTGAGCAGTCTTAGCCATAACGTCCTTGTTCATAAAGTAAGGAGTTTGGAGCTTCTTGAAGCTTCTCTTGCGGAGGAAAGAGAGACCGTAGTTGATCAAAGCAAGGTTGAGATCAACACCAGTTTCAGTCAAGAAGAAACCACGGTGACCAGCAACATTGGCACCACGTTCTTGATCGTAACCATCCAAACGAGTCAAAACTTCGTGATGGGACATGATGTTGGTGTTTTGGACGGGTTCGATGTCTTTGTAGTTGAATGTGCGAATAACTTCATTGTTGTCCTATATGATTTTTCGTGTCAGATCAAAAAAATTACAGGGGCTGGGAACGTCGTTGGATATACAGCGAGCGAATGAGTTGCTTACCTCATCCAAAGATGTGGGCACAGACGAGTGGACAACGTTACCAATAGAACCGAGCTTGGTCTTCCAAGCAGTTTCGGCTTCCTTGGTCTTGGCCACAAGCTCTTCCTTAGTCTTGGTCAACTTTTCCTTTTCAGCAACAAGCTCAGCAGGATCTTCCTTTGCCTTGAACTTTTTGCCAATCTCCTTTTGGAGGTCGTTGATCTGTTTATTTATTTTGTTGCCGTCGAATTGGACTGAATTGAACGGGTCAGATGGAGGCATTTTAATAGGTTAATGCCGGTTGGAGGATGTCAAAAAATACATACTGGTAGTCCATTCCTTGTAGAGAGCAATGATTTCGTCAACAATCTCTACATTAGCTCCACGTCGACGCTGCGATTCTCTAATAAGTTCAGGATTTCCGCCCTTGTCTTCTAATAACAGCTGGATATCAAGCATTTTACTGATGAATTGAGTTCCTGAAAGGTCTATACTTTAATAGAAAAAAATTTCTTAGTGGCACAAATCCCAACAAAGTGACGGAGATTGACTCACTTTGTACAGCACTTGCTTTAGTACTCAATGACCACTTTGTCATTCAGAAAACGGCCACAGGCCAAGGCAGAAACTACCATGTCGTATGAAACCATGACCCACGACTTGTCCAATATACCTACCAATGGTCAATTCACTCAACTGCATGACGAGTTGAGTCAGTTTTTGAGCCAAGAGAATCTAGACATACCAAACATAACCACAGGTAAATTGATACTGCGGTGCAACGTCTGTTTATTTAGATCATATATTGTCATAATTTGCTTTCAACCTGACTCGATTTCTACAAGGAAAATTTGCTAACTGTTATCTGTTGTCTCATTAGCCAATATTACTCAGTCCAAGGATCCAAAAGCTGTAGTGGAACATATGAAAGCGGAGAATCAAGCTACAAGAGAGCAACGACAAGACACAAGAGCTGCGGCCAATGCTTTATTGCAAACTATTCATGATCTAGAAGCTGAACAAGAGCCAGTGCGTGCAGCAGCTGGCCAAATACGGCAAATCGAGCAACATGTCCAGCAAAGCTCAGACCTTTTACGAAGCACTGAGAAGGACATGCCGTAATGTGACGTGTAAATGAAAATTGAGAAAAACCACAAAACAAAAAAATAGCCTAGCAACTGTACTATACTTTTAAAACCACATTATGTCTGATTACGCAAACTACAACCTTGGAGGCGGTGATCTTGTACAGTATCGTTTAATAAAACTGGAACTCTTTATGATTCTCGGCTAATGCTTGATTTCGACTATAGAGCAGCAAGAAGCAAGAAGTCATGGAGCAAGTCCGCGGCGAGCTTGCACTTGCCAATGCCCAAGAGTTGATCAACGTAAGTCGAAATGGGACGATTTCAGTTGCTGCAGAATCAGACGTTGATCTGGACAGACTATACCCTACGTCGTACGTTATACTAATCACTATGGTCCCATTCACCACAGAAAATCAACGAAAAGTGCTACTTGAAGTGCGTCCCCAAGCCTGGCTCTCGCTTGGATAGCGGTGAACAAGTAAGAAATGACTTTTTCGCATAGTACAACAAAGTAGACGAACATCCCACTGATCACGATTCTCCCACTTAGGCTTGTTTGTCCAAGTGCATGGACCGTTACATGGAAGCCTGGAATGTCATTTCTCGCTCATACGTCGCTAGAATTCAGCGTGAGTCCCAGAACCAAGGCATGTCTGGAGGCTTGTAAATTGCTTTTACAACAACACCATGAATGTTATATGGAGAGCATTGGTTTCATCTCATGACTTGTGATGAAATAGTGCAAAATATATATAAGTATAAAGAAAAAAAATCCATCTTCCTCAGAAAACACAAAGTGAAGTATAGACAAAGAGGGAGAAAACTATTCGCCCAATAAAAACCACCTAACCCTCATCTACACTAGTCTTTCCATTGATTCACGCAGTGCAAGTTTTCTTGTATTTACGGCTATGATTTGTGGTATGTGTGCTATATTATTGTGTCATCCATGGATGGAGTTTCGCCCGTGGGTGAAGTTAATACAAAGTCATGCTTGTTTGCCTGTTCGGCCACAATCTGAAAGAGAGACGTCGCGCCTCGATGTCGTGAAAATTCAATGCAGAACGATTGTATCTCCAGGAGAAAATCAGCGATTTTGATAACGTCGTTACGAATCAGCGATTGAACAAACACCGACACCTACAAAGTAACTTAGTTAAATATGACCGTGCCATGCGGAAAATCTCTACTGTCGCCATTGTTTCAAAAACCACCCTTACCAGACGGACTTGCCGGCTTTGTAAGCTGCGATCTTCGATAACTTCACATGATCGAATACAATTGGAAAGATATATGTGCATGAATTCATCAGGGATATGCTTTCGATGGTTACCAATAAGCAATCTATGAACAACTTCCATGGTGCTACTGGTTACTTCGATAGTTAAGATAGTCTGTAAATATCTTTTGCAAGCCATACAAGTCAATGAATGTATTTAGCATACTACCAAGATTGTTTACATAAAACTTACTCTGAGAACTCTGGCGTTTCAGCAAGAACATTCAAGGCTTCTATTGCAATTGCTTGATTTTGCTCTATCAAGTCGGGCAAATGGTTCAGAGGCAAATGATTCTTTAAATTTTCTGGGTCGGACTCAATCATGTGTAGCAACGTCTGACAAACACTTAATTAGGTTACATGCATTTGGAAGATTACTATCGTGTTCAATGTAATATGTACCTCCTGCTGTGCAATCGATAGCGGGCTGGTAAACGCAGCATCCATTAATGCTGGGTCCACAGTCATACTATCTGGTTGTTGATGCTTGGTTGAATGATGAGCACTTGTCTGTGCAACACCGGCTGAATCATTATCAACACTGCCTCATATTATTTGCTACATCAGTATACCAATGTTACGGTCTTTGCTTTTTAAGCCAGTGTCAAAAAACGCTTACCCAGGTTCGACCAACTGCTGTTCAAGTAATTGCAAATCGTGTAAGCGACCAGTATCAACAGTCGAGATAGGTATGAATTGTTCAAGATTTTTAGATAGTTGCACAACAGAGAGTGACTGAATCTAATAAAAACTGACAGTTAGATCAAATTAAATCCGCTGGCGAATGTCATAAAAGAATATAATTCTGTTGGAGTTAACACGTCGTAAAACGTACTGATTGGGTCGCACCACTGAGTATACACTGAACCATTAGTCTTTCCGGTTGATCGTCATTAAGGGTATCCATAAGCTCCAAAAAAAAGCTTAAAAATGGATTTTTGTCCAGTGTATTAGGGCCGCCATAGAGCGTGCACAAAATATAAAGTATGGCTATGCGTCTTTCCAGAATCTACAGTCGAGATGGGGTATATCAGCAACTTGATAATGCTGCATTGTTTGCACAATGGTTCGCAAAAAGGGGAGCGTTTGTGCTTACACTTTTTGAAATGGGTGACCGTTCCTCGTCTCTGTAAACCATGTACAGGTGACAGGCAGCGGTAAAGGTGTCCTGGCCGAGAAAACTAGATGCAAAGGAGCTCGCCATGTCAGCCAACGTAGCATTGGCTAGCCGTGACAGAATGCGCTCGATGGCTTGAGCATTGGCCATTTCCCTTCGCTGTCGGGAAGCGAACAAAGTGGTTAATCCTTGTCGCGGGGATTTTGCCCTTCACCAAATATTTGGATCTCCTTCTTCGCCTCGCGCAAAACGAACTTGCAAGTCTTTTTATTCATTATCCAATTTAGGGGTTGCAATCAACGCACAATTTTCTAATGTAGTCTTTCTATCAGCATAATATACAAGTTCAACATTAAATCCATGCTGGCGTAAGAACTCGGCCCTGCCTGCGTCCAGTATACGCTTGCAGCAAAATCCAATCACCTCTCTTTTTTCATGGTCCAAACCAGAGTAATGAGCACTGCAGATATCAAGAAGTATTTTAGCATTGGTTAATGGTAATAGTCGAAGCATGTCTGGTTTTACATACGTGGTCTCGTCGAAGTCTCCATCCTCCTCGTCTACAGGATGATGTTCTTCCTCTTCATCATCAGAGTCAATACCATTCATTGCAGTGGCTTCCTTATCAATTTGTACTCCTTCATCTGTCACCTGGATTGCTTTGGGTCGGCCGCAAATAGCCCAGCTGCTCATTTTACAGATTCGATCATAATCAGTCTTGGAAATATTATTATGTTCGAGATAATTGGTGTTAGGGTACATTTCATATCTAGAAAGTTGGTGACAGCACAGGGCAATGATGATGCCTGGAATAGGATGTCTAGCGAATAATCATCAGCAAAAGCGCATTGACATAGCCAATCAATTTGATCACATTGTTTCTTACTTGTTATTGTTGGCAATTTGCTCGTCAGCGTAATTAGCAAGGCATTTTAAAGTGAGATCTGTGGCACTGCCACATAAATGTTTGGAATAGGCAATAACAGGCTTGAGATGATCTTCGTTGTCTTTTAAAACATCTATCTTTCCCAGAGCAAGATCCTTGATATCAACCGTAACACGCTTGACTACTGATGGGTTTTCTTCACCGATCAAAGCTGAATCAAACTGATACATAGTTGTGTTAGGTTAGCATTCAACCAGCTAGAATGTTGTGGGTAATAGAAACAAAAAAAATCGGACCTTTCCACGGACAGTCTTCCGGTCAATCAGTACAAATGTACTTTCGCCAGCGGCAGTCAAAGCATGCTTGAGGTAGTGAGACAGCTCACCTGAATTCAATTGAAATTAACAGATTGTTGCAAATACGCGAAGTAGTATATATTCTTACCTCTACCAGCGCCAAATTCCACATAGCAAGCGTTCTTGTCTCTCAGCATCCCGCTATGTGACATGTGGCCTATAAGAGAAGCCTTATTGACAAAGAGTCAGCTTGAGGAATAGTTTGTAATGACAAGGCTACGCATTTAATAATCGACTGTTACCTGTTGATCGGCATGCTTAGTAAATTTAACGGCGGCCCTACAATGTATACGCATTATCAATCGCTGTTCAAATCCATGTCCAAGCAAACCCTTCCACTTACTGTCGTTTTGCCATTGAAGCATGCGACCGAATGTCAAGTTTAATTGGAGGCACGAGTCGCTTATATAACGTTTCCACTTTCATGATCAAATTTCGAAGATCTGGCTTGGGAAGTTCATTAAGCTTGACCTTCGCTATCCAAGGCTGTGCTTTCATGTGTTTATGAGAATGAATATTCTGCTGGAACTCCAATTCTTCTTTGGAAAGAGGAAGGGTACAGTTGACATTGAGTGAGTGCCATGCATCATTCTCTTTGGGTCGAGCGTTACAGCGCTGAGTGAGATGCTGTTCCAGCTCGTCCTGAAATACAGTGCTATTTGTGGAATGGGCTGTCTTAGCGATACATTGGAGAACCTTTCATTTATCGAGCCAATATTATCTTACTGTAGTGGATCAAAAGGACATGGTATCCGAATTCTTGTGTCTTGATTTATATCCTCTTTCTGTTGCTCTGTCAAATGCTCTCCGCAATATTTATTGGTCTTTTTGGAAGGCAAGTGGCAATAACGCCTTTTTCGTGCTACCCAATATTGACCTTTTTGAAAAGCGAATCAGCTATGGTTTCGTGATGTCTAATACGGTATGGCTACTTACACTGTTGAGGTCTGTCAGGAGGAGGTGGTATTGGTTCAGCTGGTTTCTTGGCTTTGGACTTGGAGCGCTTCGCCGCCTCAGACGGCTTCATGTGTTGCTCTTTAGGCATGTACGATTGCAAATGAACTTTTTTTCCAACTGGCTGTGACTTTGCATTGCCAGCAAGGAAGCTTTTCTCGCAAAAATTTGGCCAGCCAATTGCAAGCCACTCAAACTGGTTGAAAACGCCTATATTAGGTTTATAACAGCTCTTCAAATCATCAAATCAAATCATATGATACTGCTGAAAACGTTTAAAGTAATATTGCTCCTACAAAGCATTGCAATTTTATTGGAACATGAAGTGAATCAATTTTAAGTTTACTTGCGAGACTTGATCTTGCGGACGTAGAACTCAAGTTCCTTGCCCTCAAGGATGTATCCGTCGCAACGACCGGATTGACCAGGACGAGAAGCGATCTTGGCATAGAGACGACCAGCAGTGAATTGGTCATCCAAGAGAGAGTCAACCTTGGCATCAGCCTTGCGGGAAGCAAGCTTGCGTTGGACGTGGTTAGACTTCTTCTCGGCGGTAGCCTCGTCAGCCTTAGAACCCTTCTTCTTGCCAAGAGTTTGGGCATAGTGAGCCTCATACCATTGACGGAAAGGAGTGGCATCAACTTGGATGACGGCACCCTTAACGAGAGTGTTGGTACGGACCAACTCGTTGTTAGAGGCGTTGTAAACAACGGTCAAAACACGAGTCTTGCGGGTGCAGTTCTCAGAGCCCCAGGAGAAGTTACCAGCATCGAGACGGAGAGCACGGTACTTCTTGTTACCACCGCGGACACGAACTTCGTGAACACGCTTAGGTCCAAGCTTGGTGTTAGCGGCTTGACGACCTAATTCGAACCTGAAAAGAAGTAAAGGATTGATATTAGCTGGTGGGGATATTTTACAAGTAGTTGGACGGAGGCTGATTAGAGTGAGAGAAGCTGGCGAGTTCGTAATGTCTTGATTTACGGTGGAGATTGCATGATCGTCAGCTTTGTGCTGTTGAAAATTCAGGTCCACCTTTTGTTGAGAATGGTCGTTCATATGTTGTGAATTCAATTGAGCGATCAACCTCGAAATATAACTGCATCATATCCAGTAGTTTGCAATATAAACGATGTTTTCGAATGCTTACTTTCTCTTCTTTCGGTACTGGGCGCGCTTGGCACCAGTGGCACTAAATTATTAAAAAGTGAATGTTTAGTAAAAATGGCATTGAACAAAATTTGGCAGAGTTGCAATGTGGAAACTTCACTAACCTTCTTTTATGCCTAGAATCACGGCTGATACCTATCAATCACATCGATCCATCCATCATCCGTTAGTATCATTGTATTTACAATCATCTCATTAGGACGGAAACGTACCCATGTTAACAGAGAAAGAAACTTCGCTATGGCTGGCACCTTGAAGGATTAATACATTCGATGTGGAAATGAGGGTGGCAGACCATGGCACGTGATTTATAAACCTTCCCCTAACCCACGGCTGTTCAGTTCCTAACCGCGTTTTTTTGGCTTATAACAAACCCTACAACTAGATGCCAACCGAGACGCCGCCAGGTTATAGAAGTTTACGTAGCGGGTATAGTCAACGATATAAACACGAGTCATCAAGTCCCAGCGAACAAGTTCTTAATAGAAGGAATTACCTTGATTCTGCTAAAGACCGCAATCCAAATTCTAGCCTGAGTGAGCTGAGAGACACGACCGTGAATATTGCCTCAGCGTTCAACCAGGCGAACAGGAACGGTAACACATCACCAGCAGACGGTGGAAAATCAACGTCTTTCAATTTTTTTCGCGCTGGACATTCCCAGACGCCTAAGCATTCGCAAGACAACGCCTACAATCTTTATCCTAAACTTGACGACAGTTTAATGAAAGATCATTCCTTTCAAAGGACTCAGTCCTCGCTCAGTCATGTGGACGAAGATCCCCTTTCAACCATTCTGGACAATTACACAAATAATACAATGAACAATAGTGGTAGAGTTGTTCGTGAACTGTCAGTTAGCGATGCGGATCTGCAAGCAAACCCATTTGCAGAAGAAGAGCTGTTATTTAAATATCCAGAAGAAGAGCGACGAAGGCGATTAGAAGCTGATAGCAGAGAAACCACCCCAAGAAATTCTAAAAGCCGCAGTGCCACGCCTGCATTTGAGACTTTAGATGCTTGGAGAAAGCGTATTGATGGGCTTTCCGATCTGAACGGATCAGACAAATCCGACATATCCGACGTATCTGACAAGGAATCGATCCGATCAGGAAGCACTCAAAACAATGCCCCCAATCGAACGTACCTTTGGCAGCCGTTACAGCGGTTACTGGACTCAACGTTTAGGTGGCTCATGTTTTGGGTATTCATGATTTTCTGGACCATTAAGGAAGCCATGGTAACTGCTCTTCATCTGACCCTGAACATTGCCGATTATATCATTGCGACACCAGCTATCATCGTTCTTACCAGGCTGCAAAAACTAGTTCATTTCCTTACTGGCAAAAATTTGGTGGATGAGGAGATGCTGAAAAAGGCTAAGCAGCCATCGACCAGTGTGTGGAGGAGACTGACAAGGCTTGCACCAATGATATTTATCATTTGCGCAACAGCATTGTTAGTTGAGAATACCGACATACCCAGAAATGTACATACCCCTACTGCTGAAAACGTGAAATCAGCATTGCAATCGGTGCCATTGTTATTTGAAAGAGTTTTTAGTGGATGGCATTGGGCACCGCAACATGAACTCCCTAAATCATCAGAAGAGTTGGCTTCTCGAGTAGTTGCTATGGAAAAACATACAAAGGTACTGGCTGACACTGCTCAAAAATTGCGACAGAATGACAACCGATTAGAAAAGTTGGAAGCTGCAGATGCGAAAAAAGTTGATGATCTGAATGCCAGACTGGCTGAATTAGAAGGATTGATCCAAACGCTATCTCGCGAAACTGGGAAATCAATTAGTGCGGAGCTCACCAAATATCGAAAAGGGTTTGATGAAGCTATCACAAAGACCATTGACAAAGGCAATCGCATTAGCAAGATGCAAAAAAATATTGAGGATCTGCAAATGCAACTCAAAAGATTGACTGATTTTGAGGCGTCCATTATCACCATGGAGCAGAAATTGAACGATCTCAAAGTCCCGTCAAATGTTGACGATTTGAACAAGATAACCAAGGAATTGGAGAATCGAGTGTCACGGGCAGAAGCAACCGCTCTGCTCCACAGCCAACTTGACAACTTTAAGCAAGAGATGTTGAATCATATTAAAGCCGGCAAAGCGGTTGATTTAGAGCCCGATGCGTTGGAAGTAGTAGATCGCAAGATCAATGATGCTCTGCTAAAATATCATCAAGATTATCTGTCTATTCCGGACTATGCTCTTGCATCATCTGGCGCAAGGATCATTCCTAGGCTGACATCAACCACTTACGAAATAGAACCAGTTGACAGTGTTAAGCGTCTTATTCACAAGGTCATGCCTCTTCGCGATACTTCATCTGCCATCGTAGTCTTGCATCCAGACACCACAGTTGGCCAGTGCTGGCCCATGCAGGGCAACAGTGGCTCTATTGGTATTCTGCTCAGCAAGACCATCACCGTCACTGGCGTAACCATAGAGCATGCTGGTAAGCAGGTGTTGCCTGACCGCCGTAGTGCTCCCAAAGACTTTGCTGTTTGGGCAGTGTATGGCGACAACCTGGGTCAAATCAAAGGTGATACATTTGGTGAGCAGAGCCAGCATAGTGTAGAACTGGCTACTGGACAATATGATGCCAATGACGAGTCGGTCCTGCAAACATTTGCAGTGGATCATAAGAAACCAACTCGAGCTGTTGTCATTCGTATCAATAGCAATTGGGGTCACCCTGACTATACCTGTCTCTACCGTGTGCGTATTCACGGTGAGCCAATGCCAAATACTCTTTAAAGTATATTATCTGCCTTGTAACATTACTCTTATTATTTGCTTTAACTTTTTGGTTATAATAAACTGCCAAATTAATATTTGCTCAACATTTCCGGCATCATCCAGTCGTACTCTGCGAGAATTGTTGCACACATTGCACACATTTAAGCTCTAGCATTAACTGTTTTCTTTTATTTGTGATATATACATTTTATGATTTCTCTCGTCTTAAACACACACTACTATTCAAGCATATCAAGCTAAGAATGCAAATGATTAGTTCCAGATATCACTCATGCTAAGTAATCTAGTTACGACGTCGAGCTTACCAAATTGTCTGCACTGAAATCATCTTCAGGCTCTGCCATGTCGGTTTCTTCATGCATAGACTTTTGAGAGGTTTGTGTTTTAGCATCACTCAGGAATTGCTGACTATCCTCTTTTGAAACGTTCTGAACGTCGCTGGATTCTTCAGAAGTCAAAAGTGTAATGTTTTCTTTCACCATCAGTTTCCAAAAATCTAGTCGCTGGGATTGTGGATTGGAAGGATCACACAGGGCTTTCAGTTTATAACACAAATCATTGTACTGCTCTGCTTCTTCCAGCTATGTTCGTTCAAGGTTAAATGAATCGCATGCGTTAAATCAACAAGAGATGGGAAAGCAAATACTAACCATTTTGCACTGATCTCGTAACAGCTTCAGGCATGTTATAGCTTTATCAAAGTACTGATCGGCAAATGAGTCCTTCACCAATTGCTCAATTCTTGCAGACATTTGTTGCACAGCTACAAAGACATGGGATAAGTCAGACATTTTCAATTTGCTCTAGCCACAGGATGAATTACAATACCTTCAGTAATGAGATCCTCTTTCTTATTGTTGATCATAGCATTAAAGTCTGCAATCGGATCAATTGTTCCTACTTGTCGAACATTGCTGGTGTCCTTGAGAATAGATCCAACATCTGTGTCTTCATCTTGTGTATTTGATATGGGGTTAACTCTGTATCGCTTGAGTGCTTCTTCCTTGTTTCCGACGATGGCTTCTACTGGTGCAATGTTTTCTTCAGGTGCTTTGTCTTTACCATATCCTCGTTTCTTCCGCTCCTTTTGATCCACTAGTCAAAAGGAACTTAATGATGTTGTGCTTCAAAGTGAGCGATCAGTATGAGAAAGTACATACCTTTGGTAACACCTGCAACTTCCTTTAGTTTTTTAATCTCGCTTTTTGCACCTTCAATCATTGAGTGTTCAGGTTCTAGTTGGGCTTGTAAGACAGGATGAAGCTTGGGAATAGGGGCAGCCTTGTTTAGACTGCGCTGCTTAATGGCTTCATTCAGCCGCCAAATCACAGGATTGTATATTTTTTCGGGAGAAAAGCAAGAATTTCTACCGCTGCTATCTAATGGCAGTTCCATTCGAGACACAAAAGCATCCATAGCATCTTCAAGTTCCTTGGTTGGAAGGTTCTTATGCTCAGTCAATTCTTTCCCATTAGGCAGGACTACCACATCCAGCGGCGCAAAAGGAAATTGGCGAAGGTCTTCTGCAAATGGAACCTACATCATTGTCAGCAACTTGATAAGTATGGAGCTGTTAAGCTACTAGTGTCACTTACACGAACAAAATGCAATGCATCCACATGCGGCTCAAAGTATGGCATGAGGATGCCAAGCTTTGGTTGTTGATCCTCTTTGGCTACATATCGTACGAGCGCATAGGCATTCTTCTCATACAAGGCACGACTCAGTGCAGAAATGCTACAAGCAGCAGCTTCATTCTCATGAGGTCGAGCTAAAATGACATATACATTACTCATATAATAATCTCTTGGAACCTTTTGGAAACCATTCAGTAATCAAATTGCTAAACCATGTTGGCCAGATAATCTACTCCTTCAACTCACCTTTGTTGCGTTCAAAAAACCAATTATAAACATTCCTGCTCGAGTGCTCATCTTCATAAACCTTTCATCCTCTTGAGTGACGACAACCAGTGACTTGCCAAATGGATAGGCACGCTCCAAATCCTGATCACCAAGCAGAGGTACGGATGATTCACCATCATCATCTTCATTGTCTGCCTGTGTAATTGATGATTGGCCGTTTGCCTCTGAGGATGATTTAGAACCTTTGACTCTGAACGTGACCTCTTTGCCGACATCATGGGTAGGCCACTGGCTCTTGTTATCTTGCATTTCTGACAACGCTGACCACTTTTTGGCTGTGGGTGGCTTAAACTCGTAAGTCCTTGCGTACATGAACACGGGTATCGATAGTGCTTCGTCTGGATGAGCTTCCTTGTCGCCGAGTATAATGTCGCCTCGGAAGACTGGTGTTGGATTTACAGATTTAACTTTGAAAGTACTCAATTGATCGAGAGCATCTTTTAGGTCTATGATATCAATATTATCGGAATCTGATAGTTTTACTAGGTGTTTGATATTGTTGTTCTGTTTCATCGACTGCATTAGCAACACACATCATATACATCGGAACACTAGTTCAATCTCGCTTTACCCTGAATTGCGATTGTACCGCTCCTTCATCTCGGCCATAACCCGCTATCCTGAAATTGTAACACGACGGTAAGTATGAGAGGTCGCATGGATATAAAGATTTAGATCACATACACTACAATCAGCTGAATGCCGTTCGATTCGACCTTTTCTCGAACTATATCTATATCTGACCAGTCGGTTTCACTCTCGGCGTCGGTAAAAAGGACAATTCGTTTGCTGTATTTCAGTGTACGGCAATGCACAAACATGTCGTTTACAGCAAGAATCAAGGCACTTAAAACTTAAAAATTGTCAATGTACAAGAGTCAACGCTGGATCATCAGTGTAGCAACTTACTGTCAGTGAAATGCCCTTTGGCAGACGTCGTATTCAACACTGTTCGAACCAATTTATTATCTCCCATGGCAATGCCTTGTAGAGTTACCAGGTTTTCATATCCTTCCTCGGCGGGTGACAGACTGTTTTTTGTTTCTATCAATGCAAGTCTGCGTTAGCTGTGGCAAAGCTTCATATCTGATTGACATCTTTCTCACCTTCAGCTCCGGCTAATATCACGCTGACCATGTCCGTTTTTCGGCCTGTTAACAGCTAAGAAAACCCAGCGTGTTAAATTCACGTCGTAAACTGATCTATCGTGAGATTCACGTACTTTGTCCTGAAGCATGGAGGCGACAGCTTCCGTTGCACATTGCAAGTAAGTTTTGTCCCCACCTTCTTGCTTAAGCTGCATGGACGGAGCAACATCAATGACATATATCGTAGCTGCCTTTTGTGCCATTTCTATTCAATATAAGCTGCACCCAATAAGTGTAACCAAGCCAAAAACTACAACTCTTAAAATTATGAGCGGCGAATGAACGAATTATAAGGAAGTTCGCCTTCCATTTTTTATACAAGAAAATCTTTTGGTATGCTTTAAGTTACTATAGAAACAACATTGCTAGTGAATTAATTTAATAAAGGTGTACGCTCGTTATGAGTCTCGCTGTCGCCGCTTTCGCTGTCACTGTCGTCGATTGTCATGGCCTTCTGGAACCGACCACAACATAGGAACAACCAGTGAAACATCTCCCAAATCGTCCACGGCAATGCCTTGGTGTCTTTCCACAAACTTGGTTTCGTTCGTAAGATGCGTTCCGGTCGAATTCGGTGTTCAGCGTCAATAACAGTCGTGACAGTTACCTAGTAGATCACAGAAGGTTAAGTACCTCTGACTCTCAATAAAAGACAAGCACAAATCTCAATGACTTACCACTACTGCTATCAATACCGACAATGCTGTGCTGGCCGAAATCATAAACATGATGATCTGTTGGTATCTTGCCGCTTGAAGTACAGACGCTCCACCCATAATTTGACCAGTCATCATACCAGGTATGGCGATCAATCCAATAACTGACATTTGATTGATTGTTGGCAGCATTGCTAGTCGGACGGATTCGACAGCGACTGATAAGCCAGCTTCCCACCGAGTGGCGCCAAAAGATAAGTAGGTTTCAATTTTCTCCTGACCATCGCTTAGACTAGAGAGGCATGAACCTATAGCAACTGCCATGCCACTCATGGTATTTCCTAACAACATGCCGACTGTTGGCACGAATTTTTCTGGTGTCCAAAAAGGATCTTGTGCCATAGCAAACCGCGAACCGATTATACCAACCGTCATGGTTGAAAGAGACATGGAGAAGAAACATACTAAAAACTGATATCGGTATAGTTGAGTAAAAACAATTATCCCATTGAATTGTCGGACCAACCGGCAATTCGCTTACCATTCCCTTGAATGTTTTTTGTGATTTGTTATAAATAATCTCGTAACAGCCCAGTAATATGAGTACGACTATAAAACAGCTTAATCATTCATGTTCGTATCGCTAAACACAAGATTGGTACTTATAAATACTTACATGCCATCAAGATGATTATAGCAGGATGCTGAGCCTTGAAAACATCTTCCAAGACAAATGCCTTTAAAAAATCAATTAGTATATCAGAAACCGTGTTCCGCTTGTGCAATTTAATCAATCTAATAATTACCATCAGTGTAAGCTGTACAACACATCTAATTGCTGATATCACTAGCGGTTTTTCAAGACCAAGACCGAGCGAGCCGGACATGACCACTGAGATTGCAAGCATGGTGGTGTTACAACAGCATACTCGTTTATGACACTTGAAAGACAAGTCAAAGGCACTTACTGTTAACTATGATAAACAGTGAGGCAAATCCCACATTCCACCACGTAAGGTGTGTATTTTTCTCCTCTCCATCGTTCACTTGGGCGGCTTGCAGGGCAATGCCAAGTGAGTCCATTGCAAGTTATGAGGTAAACGACCCGTTTAACCATACAAGCCAGATATGGAAAAATGTATAGCAGTCACACAATAGCGGCTTGTCAAATATTTTACGGTTGCCACCGCCGCACTGCCGCTTCACCACATAGCTGCGTACAAAAACTGTTTGAGATATGTGCAAAATGAACGAGCGAGATCAAAGGCAATGCTTTCTATAGATAGTGCAGATTCCGTATTGAATCTGCTAGTGACTGACAAGAATATTGGTCATAATAAAATAAATCAGAACGTGTGCTGTTTTAAAAGCGATAGCGTGGCCAATTGTGCAAGGAAATTGCTGCAACCTAAAGATATATCACAATGCAGAACCCCGTGCCGCACTCTTGCATTACAATTGAGTACAATGGCAAAAATACAATATTGATCCGAAATTTGACATCTTTAGCTATGTTACGCTGTCACCATATAGAAAACCGAAATAAATCGTGGGTAATATGGTGACTAATCCATTGAAAATTTACTCCAGATGTAGAACCGTGAGCAATACAATGCTGAAGGTGTTTCGGAACTGAGAAAATATATCAAACTAGGCTTTTGACAGGTGCATACCCCTTCACAAAGAGGACTATAATTGGTACAATATGTGTGGGGCTAAAACATAGCAATTTCCGCCTTTATGCAGGGAATGGAGACACACTGGAATAGCCCCCAAATGTATGATTATCATCAGAGTTTTAAGGTCATATCTAATTGACAAATAACTGTGTTCATGTTAGTGACGTACAGTTATAGAAATATGGTTTGTAAGTAGAATGACATGATTGAAGGCTGTGCAGGTTGCCATGGTTTTCTTTTGAGTGACGTGGATCATGAAAGCTGATTGCTGCGGAACGACACGTGGTTCCTGGAAAGGCTGCTGCTGCCGCTACTCCTTTTCAAAAATTGAACGCCTACTCGGAAAATCTCTTGATGAATGCAGCCATGCTCAGTCCAGCCTATAACCCTTTCTCCACTGAAATCTGGGCCCAAATTGCCTGGCAAGTCGACAGTGTTAGAGACCTTTTAGCACTGTCGGCTACCAGCCATGTCCTTCGACTTATTTGCACCGATGATCAACTGTGGAAGCAGCTGTGCATAGAGCACTACGCTGTAGACTACGCTCACGATAACTACCTTAACCAATATAAAAGCTGCTTACAAGATAAATCCATGCGAAGAGTGTGCAGGCATCTTATGGGGTTCACAAACAACGTATTGCTGGAAAAAAGCACCCTGTATAAGTCCATGTCTTTAAACAAACCTTGCTCACAATGCCATGCTATTTGCCAAGAACTATATATGTGCATGCATGGCACTTGCGATGAAGCTCGTAATTATCATTCATATCAAATTTCGATTGTGTATTTGTGCATGTTGCTCACCAATGTTTTATCTATTTCATCTACTGCTCACAGTGTGCTCGGGATGCAGAGATGTGGGTGATCATCATCTCTTCTTGAGGGTCAGCAGCTTATGGTTATGGTGTACAAGATGCAGGACATCTTATTCCATGTCGGTTGGTCGAGCAGTGAGTGACACTTTTGTTTTCGTTACCACTTACACAAGCAAATGGCTTTAACAAGCGTCATATCGTTATGCAGCTCGGAGTGTGCAATGCCAGCAAGAGCGAGCAAGTCAAAGTTGACCATATGCTCGATGTCGTCACAAAGGACAACGACAATGGCCGTTCGGCCTTAGACAAATTCAGATTCCGTATTTTTGAACGCAACCTTGAAGTGGAAGAGCAACGTGAGCTCTCACAGTTACCTGAAGATCAATATAAAGTGCACATCATTAGCCGCGACTGGCTCCAATGCTGGGGTCATTGGCTACACGGTAAGCCGGATAAACAGCAAAAAGCTACAAGCTGTCATGTTTCTAATCATAACACAATTGAATTTCAAAATAGGTGGTGTGCCGCCTACTGCTATTGATCAGAATATACTTGTAGACAAGAATGGAAAACTTCGTGTGCCAGAGAAATCATTGGATGGTTGGTCACTTGGCTTCATTGGACCTAGACTTTGGAACCATTTGAAAGGCGCTTGGGGTGTAAATGGCCCAGAATTGACGGAGGGTAAATTTTGTCACCATCACTGTATGTGTACTGCTCACGAACGCACACATTGACATGTTCTCAATTTTAGATGATGCTCAAGGCGAAGAATATGAAGAAATCAGAATGAGACTCAGGCTTTGGAAGCAAAGTCTAAAAAACCTTGCGGTTAGTCCTAATTAAACGCCCCTCTTTCTGTTCTCATTTTACGTATGACTTTTTTATATTTGTCAATGTCTTTTATGTGTTATATTCTGAATTTACAATTAAAAATGAATACCATATTGTATCCAAAAGAGATGCGATATAAAGTTGAAGAAATTCTGGGTCCAATTTGCATGGGCGGCTGTAAATGTGGTGTTAGCCTGGTCCGACTTTAGGAATATCGTAGTGCTCACTGAGCTCTTCAAGCTTTCTATTAAAGTCGGCCACTTTCTCTTTGTGTGACTTTTCAGCCTGGCGTCGAATCTTATCCTCTTGCTGTAAAACAAAGATCGGTCAGTCAAATCGACATACAAGAACTTGCTTGAAATGAAGAAAAAGCTGTATCACTTACTCGTCGACGTTGGGTTTCTTCGAACTTGAGTTCAGCTGGCGTTTTTTCAAGAGCCACAAAACGCTCTTTCTTCTTTTCGTCGTTGATGGCGTGCTTTGCCACATCGTCCAACTTGGATTTCTTTGACTTTTTCTTTTTTCTAGAACAAACTGTTAGTATATTACAACGCGGATTCTAAGAGGTTTGAAGAGGACCAACGTACTTTGTGATTCCGCCGCTTGATCCTTTCAGCTTGAGGGACCCGCTAGCAACATGTTCGTAAGCTGACATGGTTCAATGCGTCAAAGATCTAGTAACGTCCAGTGCAAAATCGTGTGGTATAAAGAAATTTGGAGAAATTGGGCCGTGCACGTGACTGGCACATTGTACCTGGGCTGACTGGCGGCAAAGGCCCCGAGCTGTGTGGACTATTTACCCAATAGAGTAGTACCAGTATAATCAACTATTGGCCAATGAATGCACAGAAAATAGACCATGAGCAATGTGGAACCAAATTTTGTCCTGTACTATCCTTTTGAAAGAGCAAATCCTTCAGTCGCCAATAAAACAGTGCTGCAAGGAGTAGTACTTTGTCGCCTACCGTTCTATATATATATACCAGATGAGAAAACGCAACGTTGCAACTGCATCTCAGGCACAGTTCTGATGGGGTTTTCTGTATGCCTCGTGGAATGGATGACTTCATCGACGAAGAAGAACCATAACAAACTTATTGTATGTATTTCACTCTGTAAACAAACGCAGAAGAAGTGAACTCAAGCCCAAGATCCATTTAAAAAATAGTAACATCTTTTTCATACTGCTTGTGACACCATTGAGACAGAGTACCAAAAAATGTGCAAAATAAAAATCCTTTTCAACGCATACATATCACAGGGCCAATGTCAACTCTTTCAATTCGCAAGTAGCGAATAATACTAGTCGACACTGAAAGAGAATTTGAAATCGCTTGGACCAAAAGCTTACCATAATTCGTAGTACAAATCGATATTTTTAAAAACAGGATAGCGTTGGTATTGAACGACAATGAAACACATATTGACAAGTGAGAGACTTTTTTTATATGGGTTTGCAATTGTTTGAGTGAGAAAAAAAAAAAAAAAAAAAAAAACCAAAATGAAATAATGTAGATTACAAGGCGATATGTGAGGGTTTCTGTACAAGAGGTGGGATAAAAAGAAGCAAAGTAAATATAACAAAGTGGGCGATCAAACAGTTATTGGATCATTTCGCCATTTGATCCAGGAATATTTGTTATCGAAGCTGGTGTCTTGGACCACGTCATCGCCAGCAAAAGGATCGAAAGACCCCAAAGAGCAGGTTTTATCGTTTTGAAGAAAGTAATCACATGAACTTTCCAGTGAAGCCAGTTTTAATATATCATTAGACTCGTCATCTTCTTCGTCAGCTTCATCATCTTCAAACTGAATGCCCTTGTTCTCATGAGACATGTGATATTTCTCCCGGATATCCTGTACCCAGCGAGGAACAGTACCATCTTCCATGTCTTCGTCATCTTCATCACCACTGCTATAGTCTATAATTACGGAATCCACAGTGTCTTGATCCAATTGGTCAAAGCAGGTCTCGAACCAGTTTTCCTCCTTTGATCGTTCGGTGTCAACACTGACGGCCGGGGTATTTTGAGAAGAACCAAATGTGAGAGGCTGATCTGTCAGATCTTCGTCCTCTTCACATTCTTCTTCGTCTGAGTCAGGCGACAAGGTATGTGCTTTGATCAGTAAGTTACGGATCAGCACATGTTTCAACAGCCCAACCTCAGTACGCTGATATTGGTATTTGGTCAATTTGTGCTCCGACAAGTGCAAGACATAGTCATAATCGGATACAGAAATATATCGAAAAGTAGTCATTCAAATAAATATGTAGAACGTAGAGCTGGAGAAAGAAATAGTATTGTTCAATGCAATACTTGAGAGTGGAGGAAGAGTTTAAAGAGAAGAAAGGATGGAGTGTGGGCCGAAAGAAAAGCGGATTCAGTAACGAGAATCAAAATATTTATAGGCAAAGGGGCTACTTTGTTACATATTGAATGTATTTTATATACACCCATCCGGCCGCTTGTACTCATGACTGGCAGTGAACCCATGATGAGATCAAATTGCCTTGGTGCAGTGCCAATCACGTAAGGGTGATTTGCCCTCCTGACCTTGCACGACCAAGAATTTTTGAGCTTATCTTGTTACTGTACCTCACTCCATAAATAAAATGGTTATTATATACTTTGACTTATAATAAATTGGCTGTACAGAAATTGTGGAGATTTAATTTTTTTTCTTTCTTCAAATGACTCCCAGTGTCTAATCACCTTAGATGTAATTCCACTTATAGCCACTGCGGTGGACCTTTATTCCGGCTTGCCATTGGTTAACTGGCATATTGCCTCAAGCCAAAGTTTAAAGTTCATCTAATATAGCGGGAGAAATTTTTGTCTACAGCGAAAAATTTCGATTTTCCGTGACGCTTATTCAATAATGGCATTGCTTTGTCCACTGGTTGCAGATTATTTTCCTTATCTGTCAATCGATCACAAACAAACTTTTCTCGGTCAACGGGCATGAAATATATTTTCTGTTATTATATACAATAAAGCCCCCTCGTATCAGCTATGCTAACGTTTATATCTCGCCATATTGCTGTTTCATCGAAATCCGCTACTTTCCCAATTGGTGCAGGTACAGTTTTAGGCTATCCATCCATTAGCTGTTAACGCCTCTGCTTCATCTAGATCATATTGTTGTAGTAACCGCTGTATGTCATTTGCTGCCTCGGTCAATACGTTCAAGTCTGTGTTGATGGGAGATAGCGCTAGGGTGACCGTCCTGCGGTTCGCCGAGAGCGGCTGCACTCGAATTGCGAGTAAACAAAACATTACAAAAACGGGAATATGCTTGTCTGTGGAAAATCCAAATAAGAATAAACGTCTT
Source organism: Umbelopsis isabellina (assembly GCA_016758905.1). Taxonomy (NCBI): domain Eukaryota; kingdom Fungi; phylum Mucoromycota; class Umbelopsidomycetes; order Umbelopsidales; family Umbelopsidaceae; genus Umbelopsis; species Umbelopsis isabellina. The sequence continues at coordinate 391,510 of JAEPQZ010000014.1, forward strand.
TTAGAACCCTTGTTCTATGTTTCTTAAAATGACTCGCACTGTCAATATTGAATTACACCAGTTGTGTTTGCTACTTACTGAAAGCTTGAACTTGGCCTTTTCCAATGCTGTTGGTGTGAGGTTCATCAGCGAATGCAAAGCTGCCCTGCATAAGCTATCCGTATGATTAGCAAGCAGTACTTGGTCCCATGCACTGAATTAGCTAGTGGCTCAGGCACTGTAACCTACATTTGTAATGGTATACACCACTTTGCTGACTGCTTCGTCTTCGTCTTGCCCTGAGCACTCGATAATACACTGACTGGATTTTTCTTTTGGCTGTTTCCAAAAGGACAATCTCATCCATCCCGAGACTCTTTTGCCTGTATGAGTACTTTCTTTTCTTCGTTGCTCACTCTTCCATCTCTGGATATCATATATGGTATCTATCGCTATCACCGGTCGTGGGCTTGCATATGACAATTTCGCTTGCGCCGGCCGAGCTTTGAGGCAACCTGCCATGAGGCCAAAGTGATGTATCATGGGGCAATTTCTAAAAACAATATGATCCGCCAGCAGTGGGGCTAGTGAGTACTTATTGGTAACGTGGGTGAATTACTAAATAACAAGTGACACTGAAGCTAGTATGCCTTTTTTGCTCCAGTGATCACTCTTCTTAAACGTACCTTATTTCCTCATTGAGATTGTCCTTAACTTTCAAACTCACGCCATCAGGTTTGGAGGCTGAAGAAATATCATGGGGACAATGTGATATGGCATCCTCATGGCCTTCTATGGTGCCCGAATGGCTTTGTACTATTTTGTCAGCAACATCAAATGCCTTGTTTATACTGAGAGTATTGTCACACAAAGTGGAAGAACTTGATAACGCTGAGGCTGGTGACTTGAAATCCATGCATTCTAGCAAAGCTTGTTTGCTTATTGTCATGGGTTCTGTAGATTATAGTCGTTTAAAATGACGCATGCTATCATATTACTGATTATACGTTATACCTACCACCAATGACGTTGTTCTTTGTCGATTTCTTCAGCATTGAAAGTAGCATTTGCTCCATATTCGGCCTGTTTGGCAATTGATGAGTCGTTGATGGTAGATTGGACCCTCAGCTAGTACATACCTATTACTACATATTGCTGAAATGATGGTACTGCTCATGCTGCAATCCAACAACGTCTTCATGATATTAAGGGTATGCCGCTCGAGTTCTACACTTTGGTTGTATTGACGTGGTAATTCGGGTATATTAGCAGGTAGCGTATAGTTTGTCTCCTTCGTAAACCACGGGTGATGAATTACATCATCCATCTTTAACGAGGAAGGAATTAGCGGACAAGACGTTAACTATCAAGTGTCAATCTCGGCGACGTTTACCTTGATGCGTCTCTTGGGATCGGTTTCTAACATACTCTTGATCAAATTACGAGCATCCGCAGAAAAATAGGTTGACATCACATACTGCCCTGATTTGATTCTTTGTAATAGGACTCGTAAATTGCTATCTTCAAACGGTAGCCTTCCACTTAGTAGCGCAAACAAGATAACACCGCATGACCAAACGTCAGCTAATCGACCGTCATATTGTTTGCCCTGTATAAAATGTTTAACGTTAGATCACATATGCTAGGTCAAAATCAAGGGACTTGGAATGTTCTTCCTACCGTCACGATTTCGGGACATGCATAATGCGGTGATCTGCAAGCTCAGTTAACGTTTTGTTTTTACGGTGTTCATACATGTCATCTATAAACCTACCCGCAGCTTGTTTTGAGCAAAGACGTTTGCGGTTGTAACGATGCCATCCCGAAATCCACTATTTTGACTTCCTTTTTGGAGCCGCTCAGCAAAATGTTTTCCGGTTTCAAATCTCTATGGCTTGATATACGATTACAAACTTGTACGTTGTCAGAGTTACAGACAAAACGATACTTACCATATATTGCGTTGGTGACACCAATCAACAGCGACACAAACTTGCCAAAAAATGTTGCGAGCCTCAGCCTCTTTCAACCGTTTCGATTCCAGCAGATAATCGAATAGTTCGCACCCTTCAATGTATTCCATGATAATATAAACATAGGGTATATGTGGTTCATCTATGGCATCAATGTATCGCACAATATTCCCATGCCGTACAAGCTGCAATATTGCCATCTCTCGTTTGGTAGCTCTAGCCAGAATTTCTGAGCTTTGTAGATATGCTTTTGATATAATTTTGATGGCGACTTTTTCCATGGTTTTCTTATGGAACCCTAATTTAACGCAACCTGTATAGATACATTTTTGAATATAAGGCAGAGGGAGCAGGGAAAAATAAATAAAAGAATTGATTAGCTCATTACATGCTTATTTACGACAAGCAAATCTATCATGTCGACTCTGTTGCGTTGATATCGCCATTAAGTGATTTGTTTTGATGAGCAAAATAGATGCTTGTTCAATCTGCAGACAACTAACCTGATGAACCATGGCCGAGGGTCTTTCCAATCCAGTAACAGCCAATGGATTTTCGTGTGTTGATTGAGAGATTTTTTGTCATGGTTTTGACTTTTTAAGTTATGTGTGTTTTTTGGTTGGAGACTTGCAAGTTCAGAGAACTATGAAGATGCACATGAAAATATGAAGATAAATGAAATACAAGGAACAGGATGGAAAAGCAAGGATGAGGATGATTTATTTTGGAAGGAAAACAAAAAAAAGGTGGTGTGTATCATATCGTCTTCTTGGTCGAAAAGGCAACACACAAACAATGGTAATGCATATTTTACTTCCAGTGGTAACAGGAGTACATTGAATGTCTAAATAACTGGGTCAGAGGTGTATTTAACTACTCCATTTATGTCATCAAAGTGCAAAGCTATCTGCACCTTGTACCAATCATAGGCATACCGAGCGCCATCCGCATTCAATTGTACAACAATCGATTAATGTAGAAATAGGTCTTTTGCTAGTCTTCACTTACGACTTGGCAACTATAAACAAACATCCGAAAATTATATGCCAAAAATTAATTCTGTAGTGTTCGTTGTAGTTAATATACACATCACTGGAAGCGTCCAACTCATTATTTCCAACCATCAACAACACAAATATTAATGCATGGCAGCGGCAACATCTAGCTTGGCTATGATTGTGTCATCGTTTCAACTTCTATATGTAGTTCTGTATGTCTTTAAAGTATGAGACAGTTAGGCAAAGGGGAAACATTAATGACTTGGAGAATATTCTCTCCTGGGTTCCCCTGGTGTTACGTTGCATTAATAGCTAGTAAAGGGGGTTCATTGTTCTCATTACTGTGCGATACAAGATACAGTTTTAGTCTTTTTTATTTGTACTGTACATTCAGGAACTAATTTCCAAGCAGAGAGCTCAACCCAACGATAAAGATGCCCACAAAAAAGTAGAACGGCACAAGCCTTTGTTGATCTGGATATTGCCGTAACGCCTGAAGGAGAAGTCCCTGTTTTACAAGTTTTGAAAAAAATAATAAGGGGAATCAGATCACAAAGCTCTACAAGACTCCGTTCAATATGAAACTTTAAGTAAACAATGCACATACCTGTATTGCGATCAGACACATCATGCCACTCACAACAGCAAACACAATGCCAATAAATAAGTCTTCATATTGTTGGTCAAGGTTTGTTACCGCAAGAACTCCAAACACTCCTCCCAGGATTTGTGAAACACCTCCCATACACGCTCCATAACCGAATGCCATGGGTGCAGACTGAGTGGCTGCGTAAAGCGGTAAGGCAATCATAACGCCATCTGTAAAATTGTGAAGTGATATAGCACAGAACACGGTAAATCCAACTCTTGGGTCGCCACCGCTGCTGGAAACAAAAGTGATGATACCCTCTGTGTAACGCAATGATTTTTTTGAAACTAGGTTAATAACCCATTCCATTTACAATGGGCTTCGCCACTAACAATAGCCACTTGCCTGGTAATTTATGAAGGCACATAGCTACGGTAGTTTGGATACCAATCTGTAGAAACCCAGAAGCCGTCACAGATTCAGGTTGGGCTTGATCATGTGGTTGACGTAAGGTAGTTGCTCCATAATTTTCAACATCAGCTTCCTGACGCCTGTTATCAGGATTGACCAGTTTTGTGTTTTCTTCACCGCCTCCAAGTCCAGAAAGTTGTTCAGGTGTAAGGTAGTGTACTAATCGACTCAGCAATAAGTTCAATATGACGCCAACAAAAAACAGTGGGAGAGGCGTGAATTCTAATCGGGTGTTGGCGGCAGGCAACAGGGTATATAAGGAGGAGTATATCAAAACGCCGGCAGCTACGCTCATGAAAGCGCATAAGAATTTGGGTGATGTGAGATTAATTCGGTTGCCCTCATCATTATTCCGCCCTCGCCTGTCTAGGAAGACTATGGCGGCTGTTGTTTTGTAAGTAAGGTTGTTAGCTATTGTTACATATCATTGTAAGGTTTCCATGTTGCGTTGTCCCATACCTCCAGCAACACATGCAATGGACGATATAGAAAGCCTTATCCATCCCTGCACTATATAGTCTATCATATCGTGGTGTTGTGTTTTGGAACAAAAATTAAGAGCGAGAAGAAAGAAAAATCTTTAGTGAGACGAACCAGGAAGGTCGCTTTTACGATCATGTTTGGTACTCCGCATAGGTCATGACCGCTGCGGTACTCAATTTTGCCCCAAGCTGATAAATAACAATGGCTGCCACAATTGCCCACACTATAATTTATAATAAGAGGCGATAGTGTTCCTTATGCGGGCTTATGTTATGAGCCCAAAAAGCATGTTTATTATATTATACATATGGTAACACTGAGGGTTTGTTGTGCATAGTGTTTATCTATTTTTTCCGAATGTTGCGAGCCTTTCCTTGACCACCAAGTTTTCGCTTCTTGAACACAACTCCACCTTCATCGTTATTAGTACCTGCTTCAACAAATGAGTCTTCAGGGAACGACTTTTCTTGGATTTTAAAGTGACGAAGGTCTTCTTCATCGGCCGCAAACTCGTCTTGCATCTCAGGACGAAGATCATGTGTTGTGCTTGCTTTCTCTGAACGGTCCTTTTTCTCCTCTCGCACTACAGGTTTGCTTACCACGGTCCATTCTCCTGGACCTGCTTCTGCGGCCATTTCTCGTGGCACAGGCATTTCAAATGGCTCGGTAGGTTGTTTTGGTGGTGGTGCAGGCGCAGGTTTTGATTTTGGCTTCGTTGCCGGTTTACTTAATGTTGAAGGCTTGTTACTTGGGGCTGAAGGTGGCAATTTCATCTTGGGTCCAGCCCCAGCATCTCGAGAATTGTAAGATGATATGGCAGCCTGCTCGATTCGCTGCAATTCTTTTTGAACCTCCTCTTTGTCTTTGTTAGCTTGCTTTCCGCGTTTATAGACATCTCGCAAGAATTTTTCGACCATTTCCTTGTGAGCTTTTCCATTCTCATGAATAGATATGGACTAGATTAAACAGTTAGTGCACAGTTAAAGCTGGCATGTAGTAGCCAACGTAAACACTTACGGGCTTATTATTTGTAATGTACGTTTTACAGTATTGGCACCAGTGCCTTTGCTGGGATACCCAATACTCAGACCTAAAAGTTATGCATTAGACTTCAGGACTAAGCAGCAGTATTGTATTAGTGCTCTCACAACTTACATGTTTGTAGGGATCTATGGATTCGTCCTTCCGCACTGGGCCACAGCTTTTGAAGCTTCATTTGAAAACAACGGAGTCACACTTAGCAGTCACGAGCAGTTTCCCCATTAACATTTTTTTTCGGTGTGGCAGCAACTGGGCCAGTTACTGCATTTTGAAAGAGTTTTTTTATAACTTGCATCATGAACGGAAACGACAGCGACGACGACTTCCAATTCAGAATCAATGAAAAGTTTGCTCAAAACTATGAGTTTAAGAAGCAGAGAGAAGAATTGTCAAAACGTAATTGCCCTTTTCTCCACACATGCTTTGAATTCATAGAATATTGTTGATACTAACAGTGCTATTCTACAGTCAAGGACAAGTATGGATCCGAAGCTTTGAAAGACGTTGATGAAGATCGCCTCAAGAGAATTGCCGAAAGAAAGGCTAGATGGGGAGTCAACCAAGTCGATCAGGATGCCATTGGTTTCGAGTCTGAAGACGAAGATACCGACGAGGAGGAGGATGAAAATGCCGAGCTCTTAACTCCTGAGGTCGATGCTCAAATCATGAAAACAATTGCAGCCATCAGAACTCAGGATCCCCGAGTCTACGAGGCCGACAAGCAGTTCTTCAACGATGAGGAAATCGAGAAGGCAAAGTCAGCTTGGGAGCAAAAGCAAAAGCAGACTGGAAAGAAGATCACGCTGAAGGACTACCATCGTAATACTCTTTTGGAAAACGGTGGCATTATTGATGATGAAGATGAGGAAGAAGAGCTCAAACAAGCACCTAAAACGCACGTTCAAGAGCAAGAGGAAATGAAGGATGATTTCAAAAAGGCTGTCTTTGCTGCTGATGCAGAAGAGGAGGATGGTTTCTTCACCAAAAGAGATAAAACCGATCAAGATTTGGCCGCTGAAGAGGAAGATTACAAAAAATTCCTTCTGGAAAGCATGGCTGTAAGTATAGTATTTGAAGGATCCAATTACTTGCCACATACACTAATGCAATTATCTATCAGGATAACAATGCTGGAAAAGAAGCCTTTGCCGATTGGCAGAATTATAGAGATAACCCGAATGTTGACAAGGAAGAAGCATTTTTGATTGAGTAAGTATTATTATGATTTGATAATATAGACATGATAATGCTAATAACCTTTTCAAAGCTATGTCCTCAATCGTGGTTGGGTCGATAAAATTAGTGCTGTCCCATCGTATGATGAGGTGGTTGGAGAAGAAGATGGTAGTGAAGATGAAGAATACTTGGACAAAGTTGATCGTTTCGAGAGTGCCTACAATTTCCGGTTCGAAGAAGAAGGTGGTGCTCAATTGGTTTCTCATGCTCGTGACATCGAAGGATCTGTCAGAAAGAAGGACAATCGTCGTAAACTTCAACGACAAGCTCGCTCTGAGCGAAAGGAGGAAGAGAAGAGTCAAAAGACTGAGGAGCTTAAGCGATTGAAGAATTTGAAGATGAAGGAGATTGAAGAACGCTTGAGGAAGATTCAAGAGATCACTGGCAATAAGGGTAAATATCATTCTGATATCGCTAATCATATGCCAAGGTAACATGTTCGAATTATTAACATCTCTCTCTTCAACAGCCGTTGGCATCGATTCTATTGATCTTGATGGAGATTTTGATCCAGACGCATATGACAATCAAATGACCAAGGTGTTCAACGACGATTATTACGTTGGTGATGAGAATGAAAAGCCCACTTGGGACGACGACATCGATACTGGTCTCGAAGAAGCAGCTGTGGATCAGGAGTATGCTGACGATGAGAACCAGTACCAAGAAGAAGAAGGAGCCCAAGACTATGAATACCCCGCTGCAGCCAACCCAGACGACGATGATCTTATGATGGATGCCGATTATATGCCTGGAGGAGAATTATATGGTTTAGCTAAACCCATGACAGCTAAGGAGAAGAAGAAGGCAAAGAAAGACAAAAAGAAGAAGAAGAAGGACGCAGTCGACGAAGTTGAAGAATTGGTTCAAGCTGAAGCTCAAGAAGCTATCCCCGAATCCAAGAAAAGCACTAAGCGTGCCTTGGAGAAATATATGGAAGAGTACTACAATTTGGACTATGAGGATATGATCGGCGATTTGCCCACTCGATTCAAATACCATAAAGTCGAAGCAAACAACTTTGGCTTGTCACCTGTGGAAATTCTTATGGCCGATGATAAGGATTTGAACCAAGTTGCTGGCTTGAAGGTTCTTGCACCGTAAGTATTCAAACCCTATTGACCTTTCAGTTATTATTGGTAATTGTAGTCTAACAGCTGTATGTTTGCAGATTCCGTCCCAAAGAAAAGCAAGCCAAGGACAAGGCGCGATTCGAGAAGAGCAGAAAGCACAGACTTCGCGACTTACGCAAAAAGCTCAAGAACACTTCTTGGGACTGATCAGCCTATCCAATATTTTAGTCTTAGATTTAATTGCTGTAGAACAGCACTGCATCCCCCACTTGTAACAATTTTCATTTAAGCATAAATCACCAAAGTTAGCATTAGTTTTTGCTATATATCACACTGACTTTCACTATATGATGATTCTTATTTTCTGTTGTTGAGGAAAGAAAGTGGCACGCGAAACAAACGGATGATTTGATTAATGCAATCGATTTATTGTATGCATATTATGAAGAAGTGTAATGCAGTTATTATATTGATTAACATAATGATATAAGTATAGAGTAGACTATGTTGATGATATGAAGAATATTGATGCGCATGTTTCTTTACAAGTGTGCATGATGGTTATAAGTGCCAATGAAGTTTGAATGCAGAGTAGAATGCTTGCTGCATTTAATAGCGGCTAATGAGTTGAAGCATTGGGTACTGGGGGAAAGCAGCCTTGGGAGCCTTTGGTACTTTGGTGGCAGTGGATTTCTTGCTACCCTTGGTAGGAACGTCAACAACTGAGCTGCTGGCAGATTTGGTAGAGGCAGAGAAGTTCTTGAAGAGACCCATTATTGATTAGAAGCGATGTTTTGATTTGATGAAGTTTGTAAAACAGCATCACCATGCTCCCTATATATACTTTTTCAGGTACCAAGTAAAATTTCATTGTCTCCGCTTGGACGGGCCAAGCCTAAGACTTTTGTGACTGGCAAAATATTCTGGGCAGAACAGGCTTGGCTAAAAATGCCTGCGCAGCCGATGAGCAAAATTTGCCGCCCCGTGCCTCGGCGATCACCTTTAACATTGACCCATCTTCTCCACACGTGTAATCCATTACAATTTGTAAACACGGCCCATCATTTTAGATCATAACATCAATTTTGTTTCTCGTCATATAATCAACAGCTGTCGTAACATTGTGCATAATTGTCAATCTTTAAACTCTCTAACAGGTCAAAAGCTTCCATACATTTTTACTACACCACACGAGTTGCAAAGTCCAATATGCCTCCGATGCTGCGGCGAGGTGTAAACTTGGATGCAAAGACGTTTCTAAAGACCCTTGATGTCATCTATTTTCTAGCGGCGGATTCGAAACTTCAGTCAGATTCTATACGGTCAGTGACCCATTTGGCAATAAAATATCTTTATGGTAAGTCAATCGGGGAAACCAGCTTCCTCCACGACAAATCCCGCCAAGCGGGAGCAAAGTAGTTTTAGAACCGCAGCGACCATTTACCATATACGCTGATCGGCCGACAGACATGTCTTGCAAAAATATTGTGATTGAGAATAATTCAGGTCATCTTATGTTGTGGTCGCTTCAAGGTAGCTATAAGGCAAGTTCGTCAGTCCATTCCATAACAGTTACTAAACAACATCCAGACAAGTACTTGGTTAAAATGGTATATGTCATTGCTATGGCAATGCATGCAAAAGGTTGATGGCATTTGTTTACTATTATTATCTTCGATTTGCATCGAATCAGCAACCTCATCGTGGGACATTTGTTGGGCTCAGACAATGTTGTATACTTTCCCCAACTACATTTACTCTATAGGTATATCTTATAAATGAGAATGCTGAAGCATTGATTATGTACCATTATCGAAGAAGCAAAAAAAATATTGGACACTGACCACAATAATTCTGTGCTATATGTGTAGTCGCTGTTTGGTATACCTCTGCGCGATTTAAGCCGACGTCTATACGCGTCTAACCACGTTGTGATCCGACGCAGTCCTAATAAAATTTTCTAATGCATGCGAAAGCACAGCTCAAGTCCAGACATTGACAAGAGGATTTGCGGAAAATAAAACCGCAGAGCCGATGTCCCGGACCGCCCAGATATCCCGCACGATGGCCCTTGCTAACTTACCTTATAGGCTGTTTCCATCAATAGCATGAAGATTTCATGCATGCTGTTTCTAGGAACACGGCTTTTGCGTGCCTAGAGGCATCCACCCGGATACAAATAGTGTTACAGTAGAACTTGTATTTTCCAATCCAAGAAAGACTCAGCAGCCGCACCAAGATTGGAATTCCAAGGCACCTTTGTTGGTTGCTATTACTGTACCATGCTTATGCTTTTTCTTTATTATTGGGGGGGGGAAGGATCGTGCAAATCATCCATAGGCTATTGCTATGCTCTGACAATAACTTATTAATTGTGGAACTGCGTCAACAGCTTTATTGCGTCCAAATTTCTCACTTGGTGCCCTCAGATTCTCTAAAATACCATAAGCATTGTGTCTCAGGACTAACAATGCGTTTTTAGACGACGGTAACCTCTTTATTTTCATATATGTCTTCAATTTCTCTGTGTCTGCCACGTCATGCCCGTCAGGGAAATTTTGACTTCAAAGTCTGTGCACCCGCCAGCCATTCAATTTCCCAGTCCAGAGGCACCAGTTAGCTAGTTTGCCAGCCCCTACAATGTCACTACGAAAGCTGTCTGAAAAGGTGGCAAAGTTGGACGCCTTTCCCAAGGTGGAGGAAGACAACAAGCACAGATCCGGTCAAGGTGGACTGCTGACTGTGATATTGGCTTGTTTCCTCGGATTGCTGACCATGAGTGAACTGATCGAGTAAGTTTCACAATCCGATGCAAGCCATCATCTATTCATGAAAACAATACGCTAACCGCTGCCATCATAGCTATCGTCGACTAAACACAACGCACGAATTCTTGGTTGATTCTAGTGTATCAACTCGAGTTCAGGTCAACCTGGACATGACCATTGCAATGCCTTGCCCGGGTAACTATTTTAGCGACTTGTGGTAAACAACACTACAATTGAAACCTAACAGTACTTGCTTAGACATCAATGTTGATATCTATGATGTTGGTGGGGAACGGCTTCACCTAACTCAAAACTTCAAAAGCATTCCGGTAAGTTGTATTTCATGAATCTATGTATAGATCAATCTCAAAGGCGGCTTTGATGGTAAACAATTTTTCACCCTTCAGGCACAATTCGAAGCCATCAAATCACGACGCTACGGAACGCTGGATCCTAAGTATGTGCATGAAATAGTTAAGGCTGCCAAGGGGCAGCAATTCGATGAAACTGTCGCAAGTAAGTGCTAAACAGGCGACTTTGTGAACAGTTCTTTGTTCAAAGCTTAACGCAATGATCGTCTATGTCTGCAGGGGATATGGGTGCATGCCGAATTTTGGGTTCTTTTGGTTCTAACAAAGTGGCTGCAAATCTGCACATCACCGCTCAAGGTCACGGTTACCGTAAGTAACAAAAGATATGTTATGATCGCCACCTTGATTTTGTCACCTAACATGGAATTGCCCTTATAGAAACGGGAATGCATACTAGTCATGAAGGTATGTATGTTTGAAGTCGTTTGTTCACTATGAGAGGATCACTTAATTTACAGTCATTCTACTATATAGTCTTGAACTTCACACATCGCATTGATGAATTTTCATTTGGTGAATTATACCCTAGCCTCATCAATCCTTTGGATGACAGTATCGAGATTTCGGAATCTCGTAAGTACCGAGTGAATATAACACTATGTTTTTTGCATGTATCTAAACTACTGTTGACAGATTTTGAGATTTTTCAATACTTCCTGTCAGTGGTGCCAACGACATATATCGATAACTCCAACAATCTACTAGATACATATCAATATGCTGTGACTGACTCTAAAAAGTTATTCACTGAACAAGAGTCTGTGAAATACATCCCCGGAATATTCTTCAGATATGACTTTGAACCTATCTCAGTCCGAATCACGGAGAAGAGACAGTCTTTCAGTCACTTTTTGGTACGACTTAGTGGTATCATTGGTGGTGCCGTAGTCACTGTAGGTTTTGCTTATCGAGTGGTCCGCTTCGCCATCACGGGCGGCAAAGAGGATGCTAATATGTATCGTGGTGTACATAATTTGATGAGAAATGTATAAGTTGGATAGATACCGACTACCTTTGAAGCTAAAAATAAAATAAAATTTCAACACCCCCATCAAGGTCAACTGCTTCCATGAGACTCCCTTGCGAAAATGTAATTTCCGCGGATCTTTTTTTTTGGGGGGCGAGAGGTGCCTATAAGCATGGCACACAAGCTTGTACCAGTTACAATAGAGTTGAGAAAGTTCTGATAATTGCGATTTCACCCAAACCATCATTGCCTCGGCTTATTCAAGCGTTAACAGGTACACAGTGAAACCTACTCAGGGCTATCTTTAACCTTTGACATTTTAATATCCAAATTTTCATCCGAGCAAAAAAAAAATCCAATCCATATAATCCGCGGTAAGCCATGGCAACTTTACTATTCTCTTCTTTGTCTTTCATAAGCGGTCTTTTTCATAGAGGTCTTGATTCTTGGAGCTTTGTTATATCCAATTTAAATCTTTGAGATCTCTCAAATCAAACCATCCATGTTGATAACAAAAAAGAAACGGCTTTTCGCATTGGCAGCCATTGCGCTCATGTTCTTAGCGAGGCCTATTCTCGCCCAAGATGCAGCTGAAGAAATGAATGATTATCTTGACGATATAGACGATTCGGAAGAGTCAGAAGGAGGAGAGCCCGGTTCGGCAAACGGACCCGCTGGCTATCCATCTGGAGGATCGTCAGCACCATCACCATCGCCAGCTTCACCCGAGAATCCAGCTCCCAAGCCCAGTACATCGGCCGGAGCTCCAGTACCAACATCTACGAGATCAATTGAAAATATTGGTGGTTGGGCATACCCAGCTCCACAAGCCCGTGAACCTACCGACGATATACCGGATGGTGTGTTTCCGTTCGTCCGAATGAAGGAAGACGATCTGCAAAGAAATAAGCTTCACAAAGACGATCCAGATCAGGGACTACAGACATCCCTCTGGTACTTGAAAACAAAATGTGACCGATATGTTAAAAACGACACAGTATTTTCCGTGGTCAATAAGGCCATCAATGCTCCAAGCAATAGTAGCCACGATTACATGTCTCTCGCTCGTTACTTCTGGCCTGATGACAAGCAACCTGATGGACTTCCCTACAAGCGTGTGGATGGTCATGTCAACCCGGAAATTAAGACAGTTCCCGATTATAACATGTTCCGTGAAATGGTACGTAACAGGTTTTATTAAGTATTGTCATATGCAAGGGTACTAAACATTTGATTACTTTTAGGTCAAACATGTACAGTTTCTGTCTTTAGGCTATTATTATTTCGATAACGAGGCATATGCCGAACGTGCTATTAGACATGTTCACGCATGGTTCCTAGACCCCAAGACAAGAATGAACCCTCACTTGCAATATGCTTCCATTATTCGTGGATACCAGATGGGACGTGCTAAAGGAATTATTGATTTCAGTGTCGTTCCCGATTTGTTGGACAGTATTGCCATACTTCAACACGCTAAAGCTTGGCCGCCACGCATGAGTGCTGGCTTGAGAGTGTGGTTCGCCTTGTATGCTGAATGGCTTTGGTCTAGTCCCAACGGTTACTATGAGAAGACTGCCCACAATAACCATGGTAAGAGTCGCCCGTTTTTGCAAATGACTATATTGCTGCTTCACATTTATTAACATGTTATCGTTTATTCTTCAGGTACCTATTATGATGTACAGCAGATAGCAATCAGCCATTTCTTGGGACAAGACGCCAAAGCTCTCCAAGTGGCACAAAATGCTACTTCCAGCCGCATTGCCCAACAAATTTTGAGCTCCGGAGAACAATACTTTGAGACAGATCGTCCCTTCTCCTGGTTCTACAGTATTTTCAATCTTCGTGGCATGTTCCAACTTGCTGAAATGGCAGAACATGTTAATATTGATTTATGGAACTACCAGACGGTTGATGGAAAGTCTATCAAGAACGCCTTGGACTACTTGCTACCCAGTGCCATCAACAACACTCTTTGGGAGTTCTCCAATACACAAGGGTTTGCTGCCTCTGCACATTTAGTCGAAGTGCTACAAAAGGCATACATTGTTTATGGCAGCCCAGAATACTACAAGCTAAGCCGTATGGTGGGAGATCAGCATGGTATGTTGTACAATGTCACTCGCCTGACTATGTCTTGGGATAGCATGAAAGATGAAGCTACCAATCATGTATTGACCACCAGTGGCAAGAAGTCAGCCGCATCCATTGCCGGTGCTTCCGGTTTGATAACAATGGCACTTGTCGGTCTGACCATGTTTGTTCCTGCATTCTGGTAGATTGGTCAGTTAGATCTTTCAGGCTGTTTTTGCCTGTACTAATGCCAAAAAAAAAAAAAAAAAAAAAAAAAAAGACATGAACGCTATGTAACAAACTATTATGACTATCATCTAGTCTTCAAACTTTTCATTTGCTCGATAACTTTGTTACCAAAACACGCACGTTAAGCAGACACTGTTTGGGTTAATAAACTTATTTTTTTATAAATGTTTTGGGTTTCTGTTTGGGAAAAAACACGAAAAAAAGGATAAGAACAATAATTCTACAAAGACCATGTCCATTCTTTCCTTCTTGAGCAAAATCGGGTTATGTCTACTTTAGGTTTTGAGATTGTGTGTTGAAAAGAAAGGAAGGGAAGAGCATCAATTAATCGATGACGTGGTAAACTCCCTTCTTAACTTGGCCCTCGCCCTTCTCGTATGGAAGATCAAACACAGCTGTGCTTCTGAATCTTCTCAAGAATTGAAGTGCAACAGCATCCAAATCTGTTGGCTCAATGTAAAGGTCAGCGAAGGTGAGCGCTCCTGGAGTAGGCTTGTCATCAAGAGTCATCTATAAATGATAGAATGCGTTAGTGATCGGGCGATTGGCAACATTGAAAACATTCATTGTTCACGTACTCTTTCAATAAGATCAGGGCTGATCATTTGGTTGTAAGGGAACTTGTCCAAAACAGATGCTGCCAACTTGGCCACAGAAGTGGGCAAGTTGTAGGTGGGCAAAGGCTTCTTGCTAATTTCGCGAGCAATGTCGAAAAGTTGTTGGTAAGAATATTCCTTGGGTCCGTAGAATTCATAAGTCTTGCCCATGGTGCTCTCAGCACCCAAGATCACCTCCAAAGCTTGAGCGACATCAATAGCGTAAACAGGGCGAATCTTTGCCTGGGACTCATTAACCCAAAATTGCCATCCTTCACCAGTTCCAATTCTGTTCAAGAAACGATCCTCTTGGCCGTACATGGTACCGGGGCGCACGATAGTGGTATCAGGGATGATCTCACGAACAGCCTTCTCACCCTTGGCCTTGCTTCGAAGGAATGCAGAAGTTGAGTCTTCATTGGCGTTCAAAGATGAAACTTGAACAAGTCTAGCGACATCATTCTCGGCACAAGCCTCAGCGATAGCACGTGCACCATCAACATGGACTTGATCGAATGAGAAATTCCTGGCAACCAATGTTATTGAACTCATCCCATTGACAATGCATTTAAAAAGAAAGCCTTTAAACATACTTGGTCTCGTAATCGCGTCCAACCAAGTTGTAAACGATATCAGAGTGTCGAACGCATTCATTGATAGTCTCACGGTTCTTAAGGTCAAACTCTAAAGGAATGATTTGACCGAGATCACCGGTGACTCTCAAGTGTCTAGCTTCTTCAGAATCGCGGAAAGGAACAACGACCTGTGTACCTTGTTGAGCTGTATAGATTACAATTGGTTATTAGTCGATTCGTAACTTTTTAACGATATACTGAGTTCAGCTCGTACCAAGTCGGTGCACAACATATCGTCCAAGGAAACCAGTGCATCCGAAAACAGTTGCAATGTGTCCATTGGAGGTGGAGCTAGATGAAAGAAGGTTAGCTAACAGAGCAAGTGAATGTAAAGTGCGTTTGGACTGTGACATACCGGCCACCGCCACCCTGTCTAATGAAGGGTTGACCAGTCTTTCTTCTCAACATGAGGTCATGAATGAGTCTCTGTGTAAGATACGTGGTGGTTAAAACTCGAGCATCTTTGTATGCAATTAGCATTGTTTTGACGTGCTAACCTTTTGTTCCAGTGAAGTAGCAGAAGCCTTGATGGCATTTGCACACGCCTTATGGCGCATCTCTAAATGTAAGGTTGAAAATATATGAGCATGTTGTTTAATATGAATTTATCACAAGTTTCGCCTAGGACGTACGCTTAGTGGCGACGGATGCAAGCATGTTGAGCAGATCTTGGAAAAAGCAAAACAGCCTGCAACTTGGGATAATATCTTAACACCGTGACGTCACAAAATTTTGTGACGTCTATTGCCAGTGAGTGCAACGCTTGGGTTTTGACGGTAGGCTTCAAGTGGCTTGCCGTGGCTCCCTTTAGTCCTTTCTATTCACTTAGCGCAAAATAAAAAATGGCCCATCAGCAAGACCCCAGTGACAATGCTCAGCCGGACCAAGCTGGCTATGGAAACCAGCCACAATGTACTTTGACACTGGGAACAGAGATTTTATAAAGTTTTAAATGGCCCAAAATCTCACCCTTGTTTTGAACCTGTTAGACGATCAAAGTGCGTATGCTGGCTATGACTACTCCGCGTACTATCAAGACCCTTCCGCTTATTCACAGCAAGGTTATGATGCGTCTGCGTACGGACAACAATCATATGGATCAGGGTATGGTGGTAGTGGCGGCGACGACAAAAGCCAAGGTTACAGCAGCAGGTATGGTAGCGGAGGCGGAAGTGGAGGCTACCGAGACAGAGAAAGCGGGCGCGACAATGACCGCTATGGTGATTCTCGTGGATCATACTCGTCTCGAAGAGATAATTACCAAGATCAAGGTTCACGAAACGAATCATGTACGCACAAAATCTCACTTTTTGACTGACTGGGTCATTCTGTCGCCGTTGTACTGACATCCAATATTTAACAGCTGAATCTGGCATGGAGAAATCTCATGATACTATTTACATCACAAACCTCCCCGATACGGTGACCGAGGAGAAACTCGCAGAGGTTTTTGGATCAATTGGTATCATCAAGCACGATAGAAAGGCAGACAAACCGAAAAGTATGTCAATCTGTCACCTGTTTGATCGCATACCGGTCCTTACTAATTTGCTAAACTTGTATTTCTTCAGTTTGGATCTATACAGACAAAGCTACCGGCAAACCGAAAGGCGATGGTATGTTCAAATCAGGTTATACTTGAAAAGGATTCTCCAACTTGAACCGATGATTTACCCCATTTTTTTTTAAAGCTACTATCACCTATGATGATCCACCGACCGCTGATGCTGCTATAGAGTGGTTTGGAAACAAGGACTTTATGGGCAACATCATCTCTGTTGATAAGGCACAGAGAAAGGCTTGGACTGGTGCCCAAGGAGGAGGTGGTGGTGGTGGCCGTGGCGGCCGAGGTGGCGGCCGAGGTGGTTATGGAGGTGGTGGTGGTGGCTATGGAGGCGGCGGTCGAGGTGATGACCGTGGTGGTAGAGGTCCTCCCCCACCCCGTGACGGTGATTGGACTTGCGAGAGGTAAGCATGCAGGTTCTTCAATGTAGCCACGTTCGTCATGCACTAACACGTATGCGTTACAGCTGTGGAATCAATAACTTTGCCAGAAACAGAACAGAATGCTTCAAGTGCAAAGCAGCTCGGCCTGCTTCCACGTTGCAATCTACTGGTGGTGGCGGTGACCGAGGTGGTGACCGAGGCTACCGCGGCCGAAGAGATTATGGCGACGATAAATACTCACGAGGCGGCAATGCATACTCTCGTGGTGGTGGTGGTGGTGACCGCGGCGGCGATCGCGGAAGCAGCTATGGTGGTCGCGGTTCAGACAGACGGGACAGAGACGAACATGGTCGCCACTCTGGTGGAGGTCGTGATAATGACAGTAGAAGCAACGATCGTAGAGAAAGAAGAGATCGGCCATATTAGGCTCGCCAAGATGTAGATTTTACTTGAGCAGAAATCTTTCTTTTTAAAATTCCTTATATATAAAACAAAATGATATTGAATGAAGAAAAGGAAATGGAAAGTAGTGAAAATAGCAGAAACGTCGCATGCTTTTTCATAGTTAATATGTACATAATTGTGTTCACTGTGTTGACTGCACCAACGGCGACAATGGCGATAATTGTGCCAATGTTTCCAAGGGCTGGTGCATTATTTGCACCAACGGCATTGAATACAGCTAATGGTGCTACTTAGATTTGACTGCCTTGGCAGCGCCAAATATGTTGACTGAATAAAATCATGCTGTATGGTGATAATTGTGTTATTTGAGTTTGTTGACGGTGACCTTCCTTCTTTTCTTCCGTCGTTCATGCTTTCTGATTCCCAGAAAATCGATATTTGCGTGAAAGGCATAGCAATAACTAACATGTTGTTCTGCTTATGTCTCCTAATTCGAAGATATGTATGTGATCTGGTTTGTCAAGATGGTTTATGCGCGAGCCATACCTAACGACATGGCGCCGGTAGCGGGAAGTAGATCTTTAAAATGATATCGATCACACCTGTTGTAAGTTGTGATTTGTCGTAACTGTGGCCAATATAACGCTACAGTGTCTTTGCTGACGATAAAAACTATAGGTAGGATAATGGAAATCGCATCAGTGACAATGATAACGGCGACAATGTCCTTGCATATTATACAACACGAGCCTTACGTTCACAATTGATCAAGCTCTCATTTTCGAATCCATGAAAGGCAATATGACCGAGGGCTTCGTAGACGATTGCTCCATTAAAATCATTATCGGTGCACTGACGAATAGGACGACTGACATCTGCTAACCAGCTCCATTCGCTGCGGGGAATATTGGCATCTCCTGTAACTTTGACGGCTCGCAAATACTCTCGGGGCTGATCATACTGCAATAAGACATACTCCATGCCATGCCCGCCATAAAATGAAGTAAATAATCCTGTAGGGAAATTTGAAGCAGCAGGGAATAGTGTTTTGTTGCATAATTTAGTAAAATTGTTCTCCAATCGGGTCTGTTGTCCAGTTATACACAAACCGAACGCTGACTGATCTGGCAAATAATGATCCATGGTGTCAGGATTGGTAGAATGGTTCCAAAGCAATTTGCACTCTGGGTGTGGCTGCAATATACATGGTCTGAGATGAAGCTTTAGTGCACGTACACCTCCGCCAATAAAGTCTATTTTTGGCATACTATGGCCAGCAGGATGGCATTCGATAGAGAAGCTTAGATTGGCAGAAGCTTTACGATTAGGTTCTTCCAGTATCATGACCTGAAGATTTCCTGCCCATGGTCGATGTTCATGAAGCGTTGGTGGCGACTCAAGTAGTGTTCCACGAATCATGTTGTGCAATGGATCCCACTGCACTGTGAGTAGGGAGCCGAAAAATGCTTGATCTCCTATACTTGGCGGTTAATTGATATTTTCCTTACAAGCATAATGATAAATTTCAGTCAAACTTGCCTTGCCATACTCCAAGCATCCAAGCATATTTATGCAATAGACCAGTATACAAGTCGCGATACGAAAGGCTGCTCTTATCATAGCTAGTATTAACCTCGTCAACACCGGAGTTTCGGCAATGCAGTGCCCAAAGGGAATCGCATAGTGATATTTTGTGGTAATGCGAGCATGTCAAACCAAACTTAGAGAGCGCTACAGCATCCAGATTCCGTAGAATATGAACAATTAGCTCATTTGGCAACGACTGCATGCCTTCAATACGGTACTGGCAAACTGGCTGGCTGATATCCCCAAAAAGTGTCGAAGCAATATAAATTTTCAACTTTGCTTATGGCGACATAATGGTGTGTTACTCCGCATATGAGTAAGAGTGAAGTCATTTATCAAGGGCTATATAGCTTAATTTTGCGGCAAAGGGGGCTTGTTATAAGCTTATTGGCGTAACTTGACTGGTATTCTATACAAGCTACCTAAGGCTGCTGCGTCTTCCTGGACGTGAGTATACAACAATGCCCCTTTTAAAAGGCAAGTACAGACTTAATAGCTGAAGAAAGCTTTCAAAAAAAAAATGGTTATTTTGGCATCTATGCGGTTGGATAAAGTTGGAACTACATGGATGACCTTATTGTGTTGTTAGTTTTTTATTTATTATCACCACAGCAAGGTCTATAACAGGTTTTGCGAAGACCTGAACGCACAACATTATATGAACCATTAAGTGTAAATCTACTGATTGTCTTGGTCGTTATGTGTGTTTCTACATATGACCCCATGGCCGAGAACTCGGATCTACACAGATCCAAGAGGCGGGAAAGGCGTTTATGCATGAGCCAATGAACGGTTCTGTCTGGCTGCTGGTTTCTCGAACCAATCCACATTGAAAACATTTTCTATTTCTGGCAAGAAATAAGATAAGCAAACGATATGACAAACTGCTCTACTGATACGTGTTTTCTGTAATTTGAGAGCATGAGTCCTCGCTATGGATGGTGTGTTGAGCTGCTCGATGGTTCTTGGTTAATGGAATCGGTTCTGCTTTGTGGTGTCGACTCTAATGACGCTAAACCAGGCATTTTCATTTATCATTTAGGACTCAATATAAATATCAAAAAGAATAAAAAAAAATTCAATGAAAGGTAATACGCACAAAGAAAAATCAATGCAGTTCTTAAGAGCTCCACGCTTAGTATGATTTACCACACGTGGAAAGAATCTTAGTACAAGGTTCTCTACAACAGTACTAAAGTTCATACTTATAGGATTGACCACAGCAACCCAGTGTCGGGGTTTAGGCAGCACGAAAATCAGGTCATGGAGGGAGTAAAAATGCAAAGAAGACGGTTTGACCGTCAACCCGTTAAATTTTGTTTTCGTGGAATTCTGAAAGTTGATATTGAATACGTTACCATGATCGTGAAATTGTTTAGGGTCTAGTAGACTTACATAATAGTGTAACAAGGGCCAAGACTGAGAGTTGGTTGCAAACAGGTTGAAATCAATACATGTGAGAGCGAGAGCGAAAATGATGAGGCGGTGGAAATAGCGAAAACAAGCCAAACTGAATAAAAATAGCACGTTGCTTGCGGTTTGGTTTCCATGAAAACGATAAAGATAATCGGATTTCGCAACTGCCCATAACCGGAGGGTTAACAGTGGAGCGGGAAAATCTTTGGTGTAGTACAAGCGAGCTTGTGGTGTGTATTGTATGTAAATAAAAATCAACAACAGAATACTGCATTGGTACCAGATTGAAGTGGGTTAGTAGATTTAAAATAAATAACGCTTGGAAGAGTTTTTTGTTACATCGTCAAAACGATAATTGGAATTCTTTTAATGGCGAAAGGCAGCTATAAAACCATAGGTTAAAATGAAGTTTAATAATATTATTATAGTTACGAGTTGCAGCCAGCCTATTGCAAAAGAACTATAGCTAAGTTCTTAGAATTGGCATATGATGACGTGGTGAGCCATGAGAATTCCCTTCATCAACAAACAACACAAAAGGCTTATTGAAGGGATCTTTCTCAATGGATATGCGCGGAGTATCCAACGGCCCCATGACCAATATCTTTTCGTCCAACCTTTCCTTGAGTATTTTTTGGGTTGTGTAATTTTCGACCCACTTGTTTCTTCCTTCTTCTTTCTCTCCTCTATCTCCAACATTAATATGGCTTGCTGTCTGGAATCAACAAAACCTGCGAGGGATACGCAAAAATTTACTACACAGGCCAAGGAATCAAATTATTGTTTCAAGCACAAGGTCTACTTTCCAGGAACTTGGTGCCCAAAATGCGGCAGCCGAGTTTAGGTGGCGATCACTATTTTTTCCTTTGCAAAAAAAAAGAAGAAAAAAATCTAAAGGAAACCCTCATACAAAATCACACACTCATAACACCTTGATACCCTCAATCCTATGACACTATTTTCCTCCCAATGCTCTACGAATCTTCTATTTTATCGTCATTATGTTGTATAGTAGAGTGAATTACCCCCCATTCTCGAGTGTTCAGCTGGTTATAGGACTCGATTTACTACCCTTCCTTGTCATCTTTCTAAAACATCTAGGCAAACGCTATCAAGAAACCTCTGAAAAATATTATTCTATCAATCTCTTTTTGCATATTACAAAATCCATTAAACAAAAAAAAAAAGAGATAAATCATCGCGGGTTATCTAATTCAGTGCTTTATTTGTTCTTTTTCTTTCTACTGAAAGACTATTATCCGAATTACAAGTGGTCGATCCATTCTTTTTTCTTTTCCAATTGAGAACGACTTGGCCACCGAAAGTACTAAAATTTCTCGGGTGGTCCTGCATATTGGTGGGCCGTGCACTGAATGATGTTTGACGATGAGTACAATGATCATAAAATTTGCTGAAAGAATTTTGATATTTTACACTTCTTTTTCATTTTATTTCATTATTTTTCCTTATGCAAATGTAATCCCTACAATTTCAAAACCCATGAGCTGATTCTTTATGTTACACATGCTTTGGAATGCATTCTGCACTTAGCCGTCGGATGGCTCCGACCATATTTTAGATGCCTTATCAATGGGGAGAACGAAATAACGAGCCAACGATGCTAATTATGGGTTTGTCACGGGGGTAAGCAAATCACTTTAACAGTAATGGGAACTATACGATACTGGTTTGTGCTCCATAGAAGATCTCGCGATATATCATTCTGATTTACTCCATGTTACAAATTGATGTATTTCAGGTTATGAATGGTCGCCAAGTAAGCAAGTACCTAGGCTGTGAACTATCTTTCATGCTAGTATGGCTCATACTACGCAATGTCTTTCAGTCTTTAGCTCATACAGATATCAAGATTACGTACGGTCCAGCGCCCCATCTCAAAACAAGACATAAAAGGAGTATCACGGGTTAAACGAGAGCCCAGCCTTCCCATGCCTGCTGTGGTACGATACCTAACCAGTATAGAAATGTCACCTGGCACCCTGAACCAAACATAATACTGAGGTGGTAACATGGAAAGTGGGGTGTTTCCTTCTTGATAAAAATCGACCCTATGACATTTGGCTATCTATCGGTTACGACACCCGTTACTTTTATGCTTCTTGTCGCCACGTGGGTAAATGCTTTAGCTGGACAGATACAACACCTTTAAAAGCCGGGTTTCCTTTATTAAACTATAAAAAATAAAACATAAAGATAAACAATGTAGCCGCCTGACAAAAACGATAACAAGTTTTTTTGGGTAGTTGTTTACCATTGTTGAAAACTGAGCCGCCATCTTTTCTTGCAGGCACAAATAGAAAAAATTCGAACTTTGTAAAATCCCACAGTCTCAGTTGTTTGTTTCGATCGACAAAGCTGCTGATCACATATTGAGGTGGTCTGTGGGACTTTTTTGTTTTTGGCTCAAGGACAAATGAGGTGATCGAATCTTATCATTTCGTGTCTGCGAACTCACTCTTAGATGGCCAACAGGGTGTTGCTGAGTACTAATTATGCCTGTACGTCTTTATTGCTTTGAGAATAAAGCCTACAGGCTTGCTTACAACTACATGAAAGCTTATGCAGTCCACATATAGTAACATGTGGTAAAATGGCGTGTATTCAGAAAAAGCCTTATTATAACAATTCTTGTAATGAACTTATTTACCTAATGTGAAAATACGCCCTAGCCCCTTAACAAAATTTGCCAAAACATTGAGATAATGAGCAACCCAAAATGATTGAGTATTTTTCAGCAGTAATTGATGAAAACTCTGTAAACCGAGTACCTAAAAGGAAGTTTGCTGCTGATGCTGGCTACACTCACTTCTTTCATCTAATACTGATGTCCTGGCTTGCCTTAGCCACCGTGTATGTGTTTTGACTGAAAGTTAAGTACATTTTGAGAATTGAATAACCTCACTTGACGACTTTGATCACATGCATACCTTATTCTTACTAAGTCATGTAGTGATATGTAACCTGTCGCTTTTGGCTCAAAGTGCAGACTTTGCAACAAAGAGCCTCGCTACAGTGAGTCAAGTACCATGTTATTGGCTAGCGCAATTGGTTGTCAGAGTGATTCATTCTCCGCAGTCAGTTAATTTTTTTGTGGCCAGTCAAACAAAAAAAAAGATTGTTGAATCTATAGATTGACATATAAACATGGCAGCAGTCGCTCCCCCTGGTGATGCTCCAAAAGTACGTCGAAATCCTATGCGAAATCCATCAGCATTCTCTGTACTAACTTGCAATGTAGACTGGAAAGCGCGACACTCTTCGTGCTCTTGAACCTAAAGCCCAGCAAAAGTGGGATTCAATCAAAGCTTTTGAAACAAACGCTCCTACAATCGAGGAACATGCAAATAGTGTTGATCTTCACGAAAAATACCCCAAATTCATGGGTTGTATGGCCTATCCCTACATGAATGGTCGTCTTCATTTGGGACACGCCTTCACTATGTCAAAGATTGAATTTGCCGCCGCTTACGAGCGTATGTTGGGCAAGCGAGTCTTGTTTCCTCAAGGCTTCCATTGTACTGGTATGCCAATCAAGGTACGCAAGTGTTGGGATCAGTTATGAATGTCGAACCGCCTTTTTTTTTTTTTTTTTTTGACTCACGTGTATTGATTGCGCTGTAGGCTTGTGCTGATAAACTTGTTCGAGAAATTGAAATGTTTGGAAAGAACTTTGAAAATTATGAGAAGGCCACTGAGGAAGCAGCCATTGCCGAGAAGTTGAAGAATGCCAGCGTCAGCGAAAAATCAACTGATCCCAGCAAGGGAAAGAAGGGCAAGGTTGCAGCCAAGACCGGAAACGTTACTTATCAATTCCAAATTATGCAACAACTTGGTATTCCTACTGATGAGATCCACAAATTTTCTGATCCCTTCTACTGGTGTGAATTCTTCCCACCTCTTGCTATCAAGGATATGACTGCTTTCGGCAGCAAAGTCGATTGGAGACGTTCTTTCATCACTACCGATGCTAACCCTTACTACGACGCCTTTGTTCGCTGGCAGATGAACTTCCTGAAGCAACTTGATAAGATCCGTTTCGGAGAGCGCTATACCATCTACTCTCCTGTTGATAAGCAACCATGTATGGACCACGATCGTCAATCTGGTGAAGCTCTTGGCCCTCAAGAGTACACTGGTATTAAATTGCGTGTGACTGAGTGGGCTCCATCTGCTCAACAAGCTCTTAGCAACGTGCCTGAGCTTGCTGGTAAGAATGTCTACTTTGTTGCTGCTACTCTCCGTCCCGAGACCATGTATGGACAAACCAACTGCTTTGTCGGTACTGAAATCACCTATGGTCTTTATGAGGTCAATGATAAAGACGTCTTCTTCATTACCCACCGTGCTGCTCGCAATATGGGCTATCAAAAGATCTTTGCAAACTTTGGCGAAATCAAGAAGATTGCTGAAATTAAGGGTGATTTGGTTATTGGTACCAAGGTTACCGCTCCTCTTAGCAAATACCCTGAAGTCTACGTCTTGCCTATGGAGAATGTCCTAGCCACCAAGGGTACTGGTGTCGTTACATCTGTCCCCTCCGACTCTCCTGACGATTTTGCTGCTCTTCAAGATCTGCAAAAGAAGGCCGCTTATTACAAGATTGAAGCTGAGTGGGCAGCTTTTGAGCCTATTCCCATCATCAACACCCCTACATATGGAGATTTGACCGCTCCTGCTCTCTGCAAATTGAAGAAGATCAACTCTCAAAAGGATCGTGTCCAACTTGCTGAAGCCAAGGAAATTGCCTATAAGGAAGCTTTCTACCAAGGAAAGATGGTCATTGGAGATTATACTGGACTTTCCGTTCAGGAAGCTAAGCCCAAGATTAGAGATCATCTTATTCAAACTGGAGAAGGTTTTGTCTATAATGAGCCTGAAGGTCTTGTCATGTCTCGTTCTGGTGATGAGTGCGTTGTTGCTCTTCTTGATCAGTGGTACCTTGACTATGGTGAAGAACAGTGGAAGGCTGAGACTGAAAAGTGCTTGAAGCAAATGAACACTTACACTACCGAGACACGCCATTCATTCGAGCAAACTCTCGACTGGCTCAACAAGTGGGCGTGCGCCAGAAGCTTTGGTCTTGGATCTAAGCTCCCTTGGGATCCTCAATTCCTTGTTGAGAGTTTGTCTGACTCTACCATCTACATGGCATACTACACCGTTGCTCATATGCTCCATGGTGGTTCTCTCAATGGCAGCTCTGTTGGCCCTGCTGGTATTACTGCTGAACAAATGACTGATGAAGCCTGGAGCTACATCTTTAGCCTCGGCGACTACAGTGACAAGATTCCCGTTCCTCAAGCAACTTTGGACAAGCTCAAGCGTGAATATGAATACTTCTATCCCCTTGATGTGCGAGTTTCTGGAAAGGATCTTGTGCCCAATCACTTGACTTTCTTCCTTTACAACCACACGGCTATCTTCCCTGAAGACAAATGGCCCCGTGGTGTCCGTGTCAATGGACATTTGATGTTGAACAGAGAAAAGATGTCCAAATCCACTGGTAACTTCTTGACTTTGAGTGAGGCTGTTGAAAAGTATGGTGCCGATGCCACTCGTCTTGCTCTTGCTGATGCTGGCGATAGTGTCGAAGATGCCAACTTCGAAGATGCTACAGCCAATGCCGCTATCCTTCGTCTTCACACTCTTCTTGAATGGATTGAGGAGCATCAAAAAGCCAGCGCTGACCTCCGAACTGGCGAACTTGATTTCCATGATAAGGTGTTTGAGAACGAGTTGAATCATTTGATTGAGCTTACCAAACAAGCTTATGATGCCACCCTATACCGTGATGCCCTCAAGTACGGTTTCTATGAACTTCAGTCAGCAAGAGACTGGTATCAACAAGTGTGCAACAATGGCATGCATCTCGATCTTGTCAACCAGTTCATCAAAATACAAACCCTCTTGCTCACCCCATTCTGTCCATTCTGGGCCGAACACGTCTGGAGCGATCTCTTGGCTCAGCCTGAGAGTGTGATGAATGCTAAATTCCCTGAACCCAGTGCCCAGGTTGACTTGTCTCTGCTTGCCGCTGCCGAATATGTCCGCAAGACTGTCAAGTCCATCCGTGACACTGAGCTTGCTCAACTCAAGAAGAAGAAGAAGCAAACCGAAGTCACCTATAACCCTGATGCTCCCAAGACCTTGAAGTTGTATGTTGCCACTAGCTTCCCTGAATGGCAAGATGCTGGTATTCAAGTCTTAAAGGAAAACTATGACGAAAGCACTGGTAAATTTGAAGATGTTAAGGTCCGCGAACAGCTCAAGGCACAAGGTCTTATGGCCAACAAGAAGATGATGCCTTTCCTTAACGAACAAAAGGTAAGAAAGGACTAGAAGAGTATATTACAAATAAGCTAGATCGATAAACTAAAGGACAATCACAACAATTCTATTTATTTTGCAGAAACTTGTTGAGAAGGTTGGCCCTTCATCATTCAACCGTACTTTGCTCTTTGATGAATACCAGACTCTCCAACACAGTCTGGAGTTCTTCAAGCGTTCTCTTGGATTCCAGGACATCACGGTCATCACCAGCGAGAACTTTAATGATGCCGATAAGAAGGCTGCCGAGCAAGCCATGCCTGGTGTCCCTGCCTTCTCTTTTGCCAACGTTTAAAACGGGGGAGTAGAAAATGATTGATTGTCGTTTTGAATTTTTTTTTTTTCTCTCATTTGTGATTCTTATTAAAAACATAGACTTGAAAGTAGACTTGAAAGTTTATATACAGTTTACAGCTCATGTATTCCAAAAGTGAAATATTAAATAAAATAAAGCATCACAAAAGGTGCTTATAAACTAACGAATGGTCATGAACTTCTTTGAGCAAAGCTATGGTTACGGTCGTTTGCTATGAATGCTGCAAAAAAAGTCGAAGCCAGTAAAATTTGTCATAAAAAAGTGGCGGAGTTGCGACGGTTTCCAGTTGCTGATACTAAAAGACTCGAGTCATTGAATGGATGGATCTTCCTTTCTACTGTTGTAATCGCCATGGTGAGTAGACGATACCAGTTGATTATTATAAAGTAGACAGATTACGGATGGATGGAACTATGAATGGATGAGATGGATGATCGACAATCGACAGTTTGTATATACAAAGTAGATTAGCCTTATCAAAATGTGGAAGAAAATTGTTGAAATGTTACTCGCAAAAAAATGTCACCAATGCACTCACCGGCAGCTAGACAACTCGCCAAATCTTAGAGTCTACTTATTCTCGCACAATTCGGCACGCAAACACGGTTACTGATCAACCACAGTCATCGAGCGATCCAACTAACGGCTTAGGCCGACGCACGCATCCAACTTTCAAGCAAAATGATGATGAACCACTTGCAATTTTTACCAACTGACAACCCCATAGCTAACTCTGTAATGTTTTCTTTCTATGACAGCCTTCCAACAAGTCTTTCAAGACCAAGCGTATTCTCGGCAAGGCCCAGAAGCAGAACCGCCCCATCCCTCAATGGATCCGCATGAGAACCGGTAACACCATCAAGTAAGTCTTAAAACCTCAGATATTTCGTGTTAAAGTGCTTAATATACCAACCCAACAATCCTTTGCTCACACATTTTTGCTTTTCTTTTCTTTTTTTTTTTAAAGCTGGAACTCCAAGCGCCGTCACTGGAGACGTACTAAGCTCAACATCTAAATGCTTGAGCAAAGTAACCAATATCAACTGGGTGTTTTCCTTTTTGCAAATTCATTTATAAAGGATCGGGAATATCCCATTGTTTTCTAGTCTATGTCTTAAGCGACAGGTATACATGGCAGATTGAGGAATTTTTTTTTTTGACTTTATCTATGAAGTGTTGGTGGTAGTTGGTGGTGTAGTAACTTTTTGAGGTGTAGCTGGAGCAGCAGCAGACGATGCGGTTGCTGCGGTGCTTGTCGAGTTGTTCGATAAATGAGGCGCTCGCGCCATCATGGCATTAATAGAACTAATCAACATGACTCTCTGCTTTTCGAGTTCCTTTTGTTCATTCACCAAAGATTGCTCAAGCTCTTCGTACTGTTGAATTTTGAG
Source organism: Umbelopsis isabellina (assembly GCA_016758905.1). Classification (NCBI taxonomy): domain Eukaryota; kingdom Fungi; phylum Mucoromycota; class Umbelopsidomycetes; order Umbelopsidales; family Umbelopsidaceae; genus Umbelopsis; species Umbelopsis isabellina. The sequence goes on from JAEPQZ010000014.1 coordinate 420,425, forward strand.
GTCTAGTTTCTTGAGTTGCGTGGTAATCACAACTTGTATTAACTTGTGTACCTCTGCATCTTCATGTTTTGCCAAAGCGTGAGCCTGCTCGATCGCTGCGGCCAGACCTGCAGATGTAGCTTGCTCCAGTGTTTTCCGCGAGAAGCATGAAATATTTTCATCATCGCTGTCTTCCGGATCATCCTCATCCTTTTCATTTTTAGACTCTAACAACACACGCAATGATGATTGTGCAGCCACAGCTCCTACTGCCGGGTTGACAGCCCCCGATAAAAATGAAATCATGGTCATGACAGGATTCTCGGCATTCTCAAAAGGAACCTTGGTGTTGTTCTTTTCTTCCTCCGTCAATTCTGTCAATGACTTGAGAATGCTGTCCTGAATGGGCGATTGCAAGAACTGCGTAACACATTGCTCTTTGCTACGAGTACCAACATACTCGGAGATCAGTAACCAGTCGTCGTCATATTTCTCGACCGCCTCCAACAGCAACAATTGCTCATACGTGGTCCATTCTTCTTCTGGTGATGGCTTTTCCATACCACCCTCCACGCGAAGAAAGTCACCACTGGACATAGTTGATGAGAACCGTCCTTCCAAGAAACAATCAGGGCATACCTGAGTGTTTTTGATCTTTAAGCTCTGATACCGTGCGTCTGTGCAATCCTGCTTGCAGGAATCACACACCACACTCTGACCAGAATCAGGATCATCTGGATCCGCATCTTCAGCAATCAGTGTTGTGATACGCGGCTTGACCATACCAGCTAACTTGGGGTCAAAGATCTCTTTCCGCATCTGTCCATACAATTCTCGCAAGCTTGTCAGTTCTTTCTTGTCCTCTTCGTCGTCATCGATTTCAGGATATTGGAAAGGCATAATTCCGGCATCATGCTCATTTTCAAGCGAGGTTTCAAACGGCCGTTTGCGAGGATCAACCTATGACAAATCTTGTTAGACTACCATCATAAAAATCTGACATTTCTTAAACTTTTCGCATTGCAAACAAGTCATACCTGGTAATTGATCAACCCCCACATCTCTAAAAAGGAATGGACTCGCATCAGATCCTCGAGGTCGCCAGTCAGGTCTTTAGTGCAAGCAAGAACAGTAAGATATTCAGATGGATCCTCTTGGTACTTCTTCATCATAAAGTCTCGAATTTGAGTGTATTCTTGCGCATACGAGCTGTCTGCCTCTTCTTCGTGACCAAAGAAATGAGGGAGTGAAAGCTTTTCAATATCATGAACTTTTGCTGGGTCAAACCATGTTGCCGCTGCTGCAGGAACAATCAACTCCTTCGGGATGGGCTGAGCATTTTGATATGCTTTGGCCTCTGGCAATGGGCAAATGGGTGTGAGTCATCCATGATTGCATATCTTAAATTAGTTTTATCTTTCTTACCTCTATACGCAGCTAATGTATTCTCATTGAGATCCGTTGGATCATCTGTATCCATTTCTTCAACTCTCCTTCGTTTTGATTCGTTCCTTAAACCCTCATACGTGAAACATGAAATGTTCGTTAGATCTCCATGTGAGTATGGCTCAAACTCGTTCTTGCGCGTTTTCACACCGGTTTGCGGTCGGTCACGTTCAACATCGCACACTTTGACTAGTGGCTGTTTGTCCTCGTCGAGAAACACATCTTCTACTTCAGTAGCCTGTTCATCTCCAACCGTAGTGGTGGTTTCAGACACAGCATCGCTTTCCATCCTTTGATGGCGTGATACTTTCCGATGGTTATTCTCTTCTTGTATATCCTCCATCGCTTCCGGTGAATCACTAGGGATCTCCTCATAATCCTCTTCGTTCATCCATTCATTATATTTTACACTTTCTTGTAACCAGCGAGACGTGATATTCCAGGCGCCTTCATGCACTGGTGGCTCTTCTGGTTCAGCCATGAACTGCTCAGTCTCAGGCATCCATGTGTCATAAGAATCAGGGTAGTACCACCAATGTATCAACACACGACCACCTCTCTTTTCCAGCGTTCGAAACCACTCTTCTTCAATACTATCAATATCTTCCATAGGACCATGTAAAATATGAGTAGCATTATTACTATCTTGAGTTATTGATGCTGTTGGAGATACATATGATTAATAAAACAGAGTATGCTTTGTGTGTGAAAGAACCTGAGCCCAAATTTACCATTTGTGGTCCGCGCTAACTTGCTGAGCGCCTTTCTGTTTTGGTCGTTCACCGATGGTGCAAAGGCAATACGCGGCTTGCGAATGATGTTCTTAGATATTAGAATGTTCGTGATATAGGTTATCAACTCTATAACTTTTGGTCTTTTGGCTGTTGAAAGAAAGTTGGTGAAATCGGGCCAACCTTGCTCCAACATGTATGAATAGGCGGCACGGAGAATATGATACAAAGGGTGGGATGGAGTGAGTTTTCCATTGCTGTCAACTTTGAATAGTTTTGCAGGAATACGGAATGGGGCGTTTGCAGCTCTGGTAGCGTTCAAACCAAGGGCATCCTCTTGAAATTGTTGCAATTCGCCAGTGAACAGCGACAACTGTCGAGGCGTAATGTTGAGGTCTGGGTTGCCCAGATCTTGTAGCAACTTTGAAAGAATACTATGAAAGCTTGCTACTGTGGCTTCATGTTCGTAAAACGTGAGATCGGTGCCACCATTCTTTAGATTTGCCTTTGGCGCCATGCCACTTTGACTGCCTCGCTGTGCTCAGAGTTGCAAAATTGAAAGTCCCATTTCAGGAAAGTCAGAGCCTCGAGTGTTTCCCGGGTGGCTTAGCCAGTACCCAAAATCTATTCCCAGTTAACACTTGTGAGCTAAATTATCAAGCACCACTACAACCTGCCGCTGCTGTGAATATGATCAATACTACTACAAATTTCTACACTTCTAGTTTAAGGAACTTTACATGTATCAAAAAAAATGTGAAGCTATCTGGTCACTGCCTTTTTTGCCTTTTGTGTTCAAATAAGGAATTTCGCAGTGGAAGACTTGGCCACCTCACGTCACCCTCATTGTTGCCTCGTTCCGGTAACTGTCAAAAGTCGTCCTCCAGTGTTAAAGTCTCCAACATTTAGAGGCTATGTATCGCCAAGTCAGGTCAGATCCTTGAGATCTTCCAATGTGAAGTTGAGAGTTTGCTTGTAGTTGATAACATCTTATGTTTGCTGCATATGAAGTACATTCAGCCACAAACACGGTGACTATGTCCACCAATGATCAAGCTTTCATCATGTTTATATTTCAAATGATTGTCTAGCAACAAAATCATTGTCACAATGTTGAACAAATATGTATTGTATGATTAAAGTGCTCTATACAGTGCAAATTCAATTCAATCATCAGAAGTTTATCGGAAATGGAAATTGATAAGGACATTGCATCACAGACGGGTAATGATTTTCTACACGATCCATGTACTGCAGATGTTTAGTAATGTAAGACGCGGAGGAGGTTATTCCGGGTCAAAATTACGGCTGTACGTTGTCCAAACGCGAGTAATTTTGGTTTTACATGGTTAATATGTCTGAGCGATTTAAAGCAAATGTTGTAGATGTAATGGTTTCACTGAACAGATAGGGCACCAGTGAAGGAATAAGCATAATGGAACCGTCATATTTATCAATAAAGATGGTACTGGGTATTATTGGCATACAAAGCAAGAGTATAGAACAATAAATACGCAGCAATTTCCCAATATTAGGCAAAGCGACGTTTTATTTTGCTTCTGTTACAACGACAGATTAAAATAATACTTGAAAAAGGCAAATAAGAGAAGAAGCCCGAAATATTATGATGAATGTGGCTACTCTGCCTTAAATGCAGTAGCATGGTAGATTGCTAATGTTTATCAAGCTCTACTGGATGTAACAATGTCATCACCAAAGGGGAAGGGAAGGAGATACTTTTCGCTCAATCGAAAATAAAGACTCGCAATCGAGTTTTCTAGACGGAATCTCAGTTTATGTCCAAATCTTGAAAAAGTAAGCTGTACCACTGTCGTAAGGCTTTTTGCTATTCATGTTTAGCCATTTCTCCTATCATAAAATATGTACTGTCATGGAATACGTATGGATTGAGTGTTGTTCCATTATCCAGCCATATAGGCTGCAATAATCTCATTGTCTTTATTAAGCACAGATTAAGGTTCTGGTTCATCATGCTTCAAATCGATAAGTATTTTTGAGCTGCAGGAAATCGTTGCGCGCGCGCGCTTATCTATTAATGTGACCTGAGTTCACAAAATAAAACAAGGGACTAATGCAATGGATCACGGTGACTTCATTTCGGAAGAATTCGATTGGCATATTAAATTGATGTTTTTTTTTTTATTTACAGTTGTACAGGAGAAAACTGAGAGAAAGCAAATGTCTATTCTATCATTTCGCGGTGGGGGTGGGGATAATGTGTAATATAGAGTACTTAAGAGAAAATAATGACGGCCATGATGGTGATGGTTTGGGTATGTCGGGAGTAATTGGGAAGACGAGTCAAGAAAATGATACAAGAAACACAATTGGTGTTGGTGGATTTGGCTTGGGAAATGACTTGTTAAAAATTACTCGTCATCGAAGGCTGCGTGTTCAGGTCCCCACAGAAGTGTGGAATTGCAGACACGGATAGGGTTGTCACGACCGATTTGAGTGATATAATCAATATCCTCTTGGGCCATAGGGAAGGTCTCCATATTAGCCTTGATACGGGTAGGTGTAACTGACTTTGGAACGATGGAATATCCGCGTTGGACACCCCAGTTCAAAGCAGTGACACCAGGAGACTTTCCATACTTGTTTGCAACTTCAATCAAGCGTGGTTCTTCCAGAAGGGAGGTCTTGCGGTTCTTGCCTTTGACAATACCAGGGTTAGAGAGCGGAGAGAATGCAGTGACATGGATATTGTTCTCCTTGCAGAAAGATAAGAGCTCTTCTTGGGGCAAGAATGGGTGAAGCTCGACTTGGTTCACGGCCGGCGGGATTTCACAATGTTCGAGCAACGCCTTGAGCTTGGGAATAGTAAAGTTGGAAACACCAATGGAGCGCACCAAACCTTCCTTGACCAATTGTTCCATGGCTTTGTAGGTATCAATGAAAGAAACACCGAGGTTTTCGATCTTGCCGTCCTTCCATGGTCTCAATGTGTCATATTCACATTCGTAACCATTGAAAGGCCAAGACACTGGCCAGTGCATGAGATACATATCGAGGTAATCGGTCTCAAGCTTCTCCAAAGACTTTTGGCAAGCAGGCTTAACGTGCTGAGGTTCATGGAAAGTATTCCACAATTTGGTAGTGAGGAACAACTTTTCACGAGGGATGCCACTTTCTTTGATAGCTTTAGCTAGCGACGCCTCAGTATTGTAATTGTAGGCGGTATCAAAGTGACGATAGCCCATTTCAAGAGCAATTTTGGAGCCTTCATAGACTTCTTGGGGTGCATTGGGGCCACCATATGTACCATAACCAATGACAGGCAATTCATAGCCAGAGTTGAGCTTTGCGACGGGGATAGTAGAAGCCATTGTATATGAAGATCAAAGATGCTAGCTTTACAAGTTTCCTTGATGTATTGTGAATTGCAATTTGAGGTGTTTAATGAACGTTCTTTTATATCTTTTTGCAATCAATGGAATGACGTCCCCCACAATTGTTCTCTCTGGCTGAGGTTTGCTTCAATCGCACTAAAGATTTGAACTTCCGCCTAGTCGTTATGAGAGTTAGGGGCAATGACAAGAATAATCATTATTATAATTTTTTTCTTATCGACAAAACAACCTATGCTCGTGATAATATTCAGATAAGTATCCTTTGGCTCTGCGCTCTGAATTGTCTCTTTCTATGAAAGTGAATCATCCAGCTCCATTCAATTTGTTCATCGATCTTAGAACATGTTTGTAAACTATGGTAGTTTGCATGACATAACGGTGGAGGGTGCGTGCGTGCTTGCGGTATGCGCGCTGGTCGGAAGACAGTGTGAAGCGATCGGTGTTGAAAACTGCTCATTGGCCATGTGCCTTTTTTTGATGATTTATCTTCTAAGCCCTTCCTCTGCTCGAAGTACAACTGCTAGTTTATCGATATAATCGATAAACTCTCTCTGTCGTCATAATCCTCGCTTCCAAATAACCTCAAGCTAATTTGACACAACCCTCTTTACGGTATTGGCCTATCTTGCAGCGTCACCTCCTTTCCTTTCCAAAGAGCTGATTTATTTCAGATGTACTCTAGCTGAACAATTTGAAATAATCGACCAGTTAGGTGAGATAAGTAAAAAAAAAAGCAGGCTGGTATGTGGTCGACATGCTGCTTCGTAGAATACAAGGATGCTGACATGGCTATGCGGGCCGGGAGTATTAATTTTAAGCTGGGATGGTTGCAAGAAGCTATTGTCAAATATGGCAATGACAAGTAATGCAACTTATCAACGTGAGTCGGGTACCTGAGTAAGCTCTTCCAACCAGAAACTGTTCCTTAAGCGATACGAGCAGTCACTCAAAAGTGAATTATTATGCCTTTTTGACCTGTAGCTTCGGCTTGCCGTCTAAAATGGTCTGGTGATGATCGAGATATGTGTTGAATCCACATACATGGTCTGCTGCACTTTGTCAAGTAGGTTCATACTGAACCATGACGTTTTGTTGTTCAAGCTCATATGGATTGGTTCGGACCATGAGAGAGCAGAATACCCCATATCATATCATCGGACCCTATCTTGATAGACACCAGGGCAAAATATTTTAATTGCCTCAGTCATTTAGTGTGAGTAGAAAAATGTGAGCCGTACTCATGCGAATCGATAGCACAGTGTGTGCATCTGCATCTGCACCTGCACCTACCGCCTTCACTTGAGCATGCGTCCACCCCGTCACAAATCAGTGCCAAATCCGGTGATAGTATTCATTTGGTTCATAAATTGGCAGGGATCATACTAAAGATATCTAGTGGTCCTTTACAGCTTGAACGTTGTTATCGATAAGGACCCCGCAGAGTAAATTGAACACTTTCCTTGCATGAAAAGGCTAATTTGCTCTGTATATGGTTTGGTGAGCGGAGCCTAGGAACGGGTGCCCATTGGGGTAGTGGGAAATCCCCGCTAGTGAAGAAGGAACTCAGTAACAAGCGAGCGCCTTTTGGATAGCAGGGATATCGAAACCTTGATAACAAAAAAAAGTTGTCGGCGAGTCAGTCATATTGTCCCAGGGAATTGCTGACAGGGAGAGCGTGCATCCAAACTAAACTCGATGTTCTCCACACTCTTTTTTTGTTTGGATTCCCACATCCTATTTGCTGTGAACAAGTCGCCTATAATCTCCGCAGACGGGGCCTCACCTGGCGATAAAGTAATAGCCAGTTATCATATGAAAACGCTAAACATCAGCTTATCAGCCGATAAGAGAGATGGCAAACAATAGCTCTTGAAATGCAAGAAGTATGCCATGAAAGACAAGAAGAGTGTGGGGTAAAAAAATAAATTTATGGTTGGCATTTATATATCATTTCCCAAACGCCACATTTTCGTCTATATTCCCCTTTGTTCCTTTCAAGCACAAAGCTCACCTCATGACTTTACCAACTCGAGTAGTCTTCAATTTCTCACTGTTCTTTATTACCAAGTTGGATATACTGTGGTTACAAAAGAAATTTGCAGTGTTTCGAAGGAAAATTTGCATTAAACTTACAAGCACTTGCTGGATATGCAGATAACGGTTTACTTACCGCAGCTTAGCGTAAAAATCTAAATCATCTGAATAGCTTCAGTTACCAGAAGAAACCGCATTCGTAGCGGCGATATGGGGTGGTTCTTGGATTTGTTGCCATGGAGGAGGCCGAGCAAATACAGTTGGTCGTTGGTTACCGGCCCAGACGGATCGAGCGATTTGCAACATGTTCTTGCTGGCGTTGACACCCCTTTGCCAAAGTATCTTGCAGTTTTTACATACTACGATACTATGGTGGGGATGTTGTCGGCAGTTGTCACCTTCCTAAGGCTGCGTTTATTGCATGTGTTACAAATCTAAACAAAATAATTTTAGAAAGGGAGCAAAGTCTTCTTTGTTACAACTGGTATAACTTACCTGCGAAGTAAGATATTCGTCAATCGGTATGACAACGAGGTTTCCCATTTTCTCTCTGCGTTTTATCATTTTCCATAGAACACCAACGACCCCGACTGGCTGGCCTTTGAGATGATTATGATTTTTACTGCCAAACAGGGCGTTACCAAAAGCGATAATAGGTGATTTCGAAGCCATCTCGAACTTTAGTGATTTCCAATACTGGGGACCTGGGCCTTGCATTGTGCCAAATGTTGTGCGCGCGGTGGATTCCCAGAAAATATGCTTCAGTTAGATCCTGGGATATCTCTTAACCAAAAAAACGAAGGTGTATATACCACTCAACGCTCTGGCGATATCACAATCGTGTCAGTCACATCGGATATGTAGTATGAAAAGAATTTCTGCGTATGGTATGTTACGAAGACTTCTCTTTGTGGGCACTACCCCTCTTTTGAGAGTATTAACTCGGGGGACTACCGTCGTTTACTCCGGGGACATCCTCAGCCTTTAATGAATTGGGGAGATGGAAATTGATCATTCCCCTTCCATCCGAAATATGCGGTAACCAAACAGTTGCCTATATTGGTTCTCAATTATAGACACCACTATATTAGGATAGTGACATATTACAGACATTAGATGTTTGCAGAGATCAAGTGACAGTAACGGATATACGACAATTTTTATTGTTATGATCATCATCTACAATTTACTATCGGCTGATTTCAAGAGTTTGGCAGGGATTTCAATGTCGACACCTGTCAACACCATTTGAGCATAAGTTTTGCCCTGTCGGTCAATGTGAAGGGAGCTCAATCCACCTCCGCCTAAGCATGGGGAAAATTTGAAAATTCTTAGAATCTTCCATGGTGAAATTTTCAATAAATATATGTAATGGTCTTACCCAACGATTTTGTCAGAACAAAGTTGAGTGCATGTGTTCCGGGCAATTCGTATCGCGTTACATTGCCTTTGCACAAATGCTCCATATACTTGGAAACCACTTGTTCAGTCAGTGCTTTTTTGATATAAGGAAGGTACTGTGGGTCACGAGCAAGAATGCCAATGTTACAAACATCGCCCTTATCGCCACTACGGCCATTCGCCAACTTGATCAATTTGACAGTTGTAAGTCCCTGAGTCTCAACTTGTGTGTCATTGTAAGGCATAGAACTGTTGGGCGTAACATAGTTGTCACTGTCATCCCAGCTATCCCATTCCAGCTTTTCCAATTCTCCGTTTTCGCCTACACACAGATAAGTAGGCACTTTAGCCTTGGGAATAAGGCACGAGAAATGAACCAGATTACTCATAGGGGCAGGACGGCCAGCTCCTGCTCCAGTAATGCCTGGAGCCATACAGGTGGCCGACTAAATGGTGACAAGTGACGTCAGTTCAGCTGGAAACATGATGGAATTTGTCGGGCAGAAAGAAAAAGTATAGCGTGCTTACCGGAGCAACTTCCATGCCGAACAGTCTTAAAGCCATAGGATTATCGTGATGAACTGTCAACCGAAGAACAACTTCACGACTTTTCGTCATGGTGGAATGCGGACTAAATTAAAGCTATCAGTGTTCATACTGAGTTGATGGAACTAATGTTATCAACGTTGACTGCTTACCCGTATGTTCCTTCCGCGCCCAATGTTTCAATATTGACACCTCTAAACTCCTCCAATCCGAATGCTTGTAGTAACGTACGCGCTCTGGTAACAATGGCATTACCAACCGCTAAAGCTTTCTCACGAGCATCCTCTCCACCAATTAAAAGCTCACCGGCAATCTTATGCCCATCAACCCAAACACCAGAGCATTTCAAGTATTTGGTTGGTTTACGACCCTTGGCACCTGTGACAAGGACTCGGTTCTTCTCCAGTTGCTTTAGTTCCACTCCTCTCATATCCAGTATAACATCCGGCAAGAGATACGCTCCTGGATCCAAGATTTCGTACACCATTTGTTCTCCCACTGTAGCTACAGTCACTAGGCCACCTGTCTTTTCAGGCTTAGTCACGACAAATTGCCCATTTTTATGGAATTCAACAATAGGGTATCCCATGTTGGCATAACCTCCGTGTTCAGAAAACGCCGCAAGTTTCCAGTCTGTGAAGTTGCCACCAGTTGTCTGACAACCACACTCAATGATATGACCAGCCAATGATGCAGAAGCAAGAAGGTCATAATAGTTTTGCTGCTTTGGTGTCCAACCATATTCATGAATGAGCGGGCCAACTACCAATGCTGAATCCACCACACGACCAGTGACGATAATGTGAGCTCCAGAAGCCAAAGCCTTCGCAATGGCATTGGCTCCTAGATAAGCATTAAGCGACGAAAGAGGGGTATCTGGCTTAGGAAGCACATCGGTATCGTCGTTGGAAGTGGCAGAGAATGCTCGGATGTCTGGATGACTGCCTAAAGTTGCTGTGGATTCCGACACCAAGTCATCTCCGCATACAGCAGCAACTTTACACTTGTCCAGGGGGATGCCAGCCTTGGTTAAAGCAGCTTCGATGGCAAGCTTACAAGCCACAGGATCCAATCCTCCAGCATTAGTGATAATCTTTGTATCGTTTTCCAGTAATTGTGGCATGATTCTGTTCAGCACCAGTGTGATAAACTCTGCAACATAACCTCCTGCACCTGATCCTCCAAGTTTTGTCGATCTCTTTCTACGGCGAGCCAAGATACCCATTGTCACCTCTTCATAATGCACCACATACATGAATTAGCATAAAGAAGTCTCACCAATAATAATTTGATAATCATATTCAATGGATTGTGAATCCTACCTGCCAAATAGTCTGCTACTAAATAGTCGAGGTTTGAGCCTTCTTGCTCAACCAGTTGTAAAGCAGCTGCTGCCGAGTCACCCCAGAAAGCTGAATAACATCCAATACGTACAGGTTTCGCGCTAGAATCTACCATGGTTCAGGTTTATAGAAGATACAAAAAAACAGGAAAAGGGTATAAAGTAAAGAGCCAGTTTTAACTATAGTGTGAAAAACCCCACTGGGAATGGCATATGGCTGACTGTCGTGACTTGGAAATTTTGTTGAGTATCCCAAACCCAAACGCAGAACTGTCCCCTTTCTCGTGAGTCATTGGGGTTTTACAAAGAATTTAAATCGCATGACAGCGCAAGAATCATTTCAAGCATTAACACAGCCGTACTTTGAGAAGGGCCTAAAGGCTGCTTTACTGACTGATCGAGAAGGCGTGGTAGTCTTAGAATGTGAGCATCCCGTATAGCAAACTTATGTGGGCTTAGCCTACCAAATACATCAGCCAAAATTCATACTATCATTCCGTTTGGTCAGGTATATCGCCAGAAGCTCCAGAGGGCATCAAAGACCCGGCATTATCTACAGCATTTTCCATTGCTAATAATCAGGTAAACTACCCTACACAGAGAAGAAATCAAACTCAAGCGGTATATATGAGACTAACTCAGCTTGGTCATCGGATAGGCTTCAAAAATGGGACTGAAGAAAAACAACTCCATCATAGGAATATACGGTACACATCAAGTTATTCAAATAGACAACTATCCGCTCATTATCACACTCGTAGCATTGTCGACCGCTAACACAGGCAAGTATCTAAAGGTACCTACCGGCAATAAGACAACACTGGTGATCCTAATCAAAACATTGTAGGATTATTTCTAGAATTCGGTAGCGAACTTGCTAACATGACAGAGCCAATGGTGGCTGCCATTCAAGATAAGCACTAGATATTATCTTGTATTGCTGCAAACATACAGGAATAAGTCGCTCCACCCAATATGGAAACCATGCTACGCGTTGCCCGCACATTGTAGCGATATGACAAATCTTTAACAAATGCCTCTCCACTTAAAGGCTTCCATGTCCTTGCTGTCAGCTGTTACAACGGAAAGGCCTCTTCCTGTCATACATCTCGTCATAAAACCCCATACCATCACCCCATTTTGTTGTATGTTCATTTCGCACTCTTCATAATATAAATTCATATAATCATCCAATTTGGCACAATATGGCACAATAGCTTGCATCTTGTTTGGTATGTTGCTGCGGGAAATCGCGATTTAGCATATGTTGCAAATTTGACGCGCGACTCGTCAGTCATTATGGTGGGGAAATATCCAAAAGCAGATTTTTCAATTACAGTCAAAATATTATTTGAACTAAAAGAAGAAAATCATGTACCTGAATGTTTTGATATCCGTATAATATTGACTGACATTGAAGAAGCAAAGGGGAACCAATGAATGGACATGGGGCTTTCTCTATGTAAGGGAATTTTTGTTAGAGAGGAAAAAAGACGCGACCGACGCTTGTCGTGTGATCGTAAGCCTTGTTGTGTTGAACAACCGCTAAGCAACGTATTTTTTTTTTCAATGATCGACGTCCTTCCCTGGTCACTAGACCTATGGTGTACAAAAGACACTCCAATAAGAAATGTGAAAATTCCTAATGGAAAAGGAATTTATCGACATCAACACCTTGGGACAAGTTCTGGCCATTTTTTTTAACCACTGTTTCTACAAAGCGGCCAATGAGCCTAACAGGTATGGCTGTAACAGCAGTCAATTATAGAAAATTGTCCCCAGCCGACCTTGTGTATCGGATGGCCATTGGTGGAGATCGGAGCTGAGCGGGCTGCCACATTTGTGACATTGGACAGAGTTCGCCAAGTCAAGATGTTCTAAATATGCTGTTTGGGCGGTCAATTGTGGGAAACACTTCAGTTTTAGGTGGGCGCGCGCGCGCAAAAACGTTGGCGTTTCTCCTGAGCGCCGCTGCATGTTAACACACTGGTGATTTTTAATATACATACATAGGTCAAGTCTTTTTTGGAACGCCCAATGCAACATCTGTATTATAAAAGACAAATGGACCATGACTTCGCCTGCTACGTTTGGTAATTCAGTCTAACATATGCATGGATATTCTTATCAAGATGAAATCAATCGGTTTATCATAAAGTACGGGTATCAATGTTAAAATAGGCAGGTAGGTCGGTAGTGCTATTGCCGCTGTACATTATAGGGTCTGTGTGGTGAGCGATTTGTGGGAGAAAGCTGGCTGGCTCTTATTCAGCAGCCGCTTTGAAATCTATGGCTGAAATTCAAACGATTTGAAACCAATGCTAACCAGTCAGTAGCATTGACAACCCATAAATCTCTTTAGTAATATATAATCTGAGTTTGTGTTTTTATCTCAGTGCCTTGCCTCTCTCCAACTGGTTTTGTCCTGTTTATAGGCTTCAATTAGGCCATTGATTATTTGGTGGAACTGAGCCTAGGATCAGGCATGTGACGAAATACTGGGGCGGAGTGCTTAAGCGATCTTGTAATCCGATCGCTAACGACACGACAGGGACCGACCTCGAACAGTGCGGCGCGGTTTTCTTTTGTCATATGCTGGTGTACGTTGCGCTTGGATACACATACCTTCTCATGACACACGTACAGTCGTTTGCTGAGTTCAAGTCGTCTGGCCCACACGCACCAGTAGAATCACATCGCCATCAGATGATCGTTCTCTGTTACAATAAGCGAACCAACCATTGAGTATTTTGCCTTTACCCAGATAGTTATATGTCGCCAATAAGGAAAACATTTTTGCTCTTCCGTCTCATGCAATGCTCGGCAATATATGGCCACAGAAAAGTTCCTTTCTCCCTTCCGATGCCGTCGCTGCTGCTGCTGCTGCCGCTGCTGCTGCGTCTTATTTAGGCTATGGCAGAAATATGTGTCAGTCTAGCCTACGAAATGGACCGGTTGAAAAAAGTATGTAACATGCTCTTTTTTTGAGTTAGCCATGTCATACAGAAAATAGAATTGGCTTTTGATGTGAACACAAAGCCCAGACTCGGTCATAAAATTGTGCCAGTATTGGAAACAAAGGTATTATCTTGAAATCTGCAAAGTATTGTCACACTTGCCAGTCATTCCAGCCAGCCAGCCAGCCAGCCAGCCAGCCAGCCAGCCAAGCCCAAGCTGGAATACAATGTGGGCTTTTCCAATTTTTACTCTTTTTTTTTTCTCTTGTGTCTCGGGACCATAGCAAAAATTGTTGGCTCTCATATATAAAGCCCCACCTTCAAACCCACATTGCACTTTTCCGAAGCACATCAATTGCTGCCTCACTTATTCCCCTCTATCTTTCTATTTTTATTTTGTGCCTTTTCTTTTTTTCTCTAATTTATTATCATGGCTCCAGAATACCCAGAATGGTTTCGCATGCGTTCAGAATCAAATGGATACGTCGTCGCCATTGATCGATCATTGCCTAAACAAGACCTGTTGCGCTCTCAAGTCTACTTGTACCCGGCTCAACGCGACGACTTCGAACTTTGGCACTGGGATGGCGAATACTTGAAGAATAAGGCCACCGACCTTGTTCTTGATATCCGCAAAGGTGCACAGATTTGCGTGTTTTGCTTATGCTCGCTGAAGTTTGTTATTAACCTTAAACTTTTCCGCTATTCAGGTCGACTTCGTCTTATTGAAGACACCGAAATCTGTCTGTTTACTCCAAAGCCAAAGGAGAAGGCCTTGAACCAGCGTTGGTCCACAAGACAATGCACCGATGATTTTGGCCGAGAACAAACTGGCTGCTTTGTATACTCGCTATGTAACGATGAGTGGGTTCTCGAAGTCCAACACGCATCATCAGAGCAGCAACCCAAGCTGCTCATATTCCCTGCCAGAGATTTCGATAATGAGAACCAAAGATGGGTTTTTGAGCCTGCAGATGCCATACCCGATGCCCTGTGTAATGAAGACGATTTGACTCAGCTCGATACCAATCTCATCAGCCGGGAAGCCAGTCCGAGCAAACGCGGTTCCAGTAGCTCCGTTGGTTCAGGTAGTAGTGTTGAAGCTTTCAAAGAAGCTCATATGCTTATCTACCTAGAACACCAACCTCATGTCAGCGACAAAACCATCGGTATGGCCGCTGCTTACCAAGCACTGCAACAATGGAAGCTACAGCAAGTGGAAGCCATGGCGGCTTTTGATAGCCAATCCATAAATAGCTCTACCCCAATCCAAAAGCTATTGCAAGACATTGCTGAAAAAGAAGCCATGATGATCTATGAACGCTGTGATCAACTGAACAATAACCCACAAGTAGCTCAATCGCTTGCCGCCATGTTGGTACTCAAACTCCATGAACAACAACCTGCTACACCCTAAAAACAAAAGTCTCTTGTATCATAACTTGCACTTTCTCTTTGTACAATCCATTCCACTCACTTTTTACCATGTATTATTTTGCCTCCATTTTCACCACAGCAAAACAAAACATCCCATCACCATCCTTTGCTTTTATCTTCAAATTTATCTTGTACATCTCACCACCAGCCGGTTTATTATTTTTTTATTGAAATTCTTAACGCGCCATACCACTTGCTTTTTGATCTTTCTCTCCTCCAATGCTCAACCTCTTTGTAAATAGAACCTCCTATCCCGGCCTATTTCCGCCTTTCTTTTTTCAAGGCCCTTCACCCAACAATCACCACCGTAAAAAAAATAAAATAAGAAACGTTCTTTACTCACATTTCTCATTGTACAGTATGGCGTGTTTTTCTACAGGTTTGGAATTAAACTTTTTCCTTGTCAGCTGAGAAGGGAGGGCACTTTTTTTTTTGTTACAGTATAAAAATTAATTTTCACTTTACGCGCGACGAGCGTAGATAAAAAAAGAAAGTAAAATGATCTGATTTTCAGCTAGCATTAAAAATGGTAAAGTGACATTCCTATCAATTGGCTTGGTCCACATATGTTTGTAAAACAAGAAGATACTAGCTCGGATAAATTCCCTGATTGGTTACAAGTTACCTATTAAGAAAAGGGTTTCACGGTTCGGCGCGCACAGGCGCAGGCAAGTGAGAAAAAGTGTGAAAAAAACCCTGATCAACCTGTCACTCCGAACGTGTTCACTAGTAAAGTGTTGATTGCGTTCACCCAGTCTTCCGCTTTACCCTCGGGATCTTCAAAATAGGATGTCTTGTGTGGCTTTTAAGAGATGAAGATTTTCAGAACTTTGTTCAAACTTTCTACATAACATGTTACACCCGTATCAATGGGTTATTTTCTCCCATCAGGCTCGGACTTACTGTATGTATCCAGAATTGCTTCTTGCCCTTTAGCTCCGGTGCCATTTTCGGCGTCCAGAAGATTTCGCCCTTTGGTACCGCCGATTTGTTGGTATCTTTGGAATCTTCACAGTAAAATAATCGAGGGCCATCGGTCAAGATGAGGTATCTCTTTTTGGAAAACAAACCGCGTCGCTTGTTGACTCGTCCAGCGCGTAATATAAGTTCATCCTTGTGTAAATATTTGCTCCTGTAAACCAGCCCCAATGTTTAGCAGCCGCCCATCAATAATATTACACCATGTTTCCCAAAAGAAAATGAAAACAATAATAATATGGAAAACCTTACCATGGGGAATTGGCTTGTTCGGCAAGTTTCTTTTGACGCTCAGCGTCTTGTGCTAATTTTTCTTCAGCAAAGCTATTTATACCTCCACTTCGTATGCTGCTGGCATTGGATCGTGATGTATGCGCGATGGGTCGCGTTCGACTAGTCCGTGAAGGTGGTAGCGATAGTTTATTGGCATTACTAGCCGATCCATCTTCAGGCGTTATTGAGCCATTACCACTTGTCTGTTATTATATGTGTTAGTTTCTATTCCACATGTATGCTGTACCATCTTTCTACTGTGGAAACACACTCACCATACTGACCCGCGCCTCAGAGTTGTATTCATCTTCAAAAGGATCTCGCGCAATACCCTCAAAGCTGTGGCCCTGGTTTTGGAAAAACACATCGTTATCACTGGTCAGATCGTTTTCATTCATGCCTTCCATCTTGGGTAGGAAGGGCCGGAGTTTGGGTGCTTCACTAGTAAACAGATCGTCCCATGCCACGCCGTCAAAAAACGGATGAGCTTTTAAAGCCTCCACACCTCCCGTCTCCTCCGAACCAAGACGAGTGCGTGGATCAAGAACTAGCAACTTTTCCACCAGGTCCTTGGCGACGTCGGGAAAAGTAGCAGGAAATGCGTACTCTAATTTGGTGATCTTGTTAAACGTAAGGTATTCTGTTGCTCCCTTGAAAGGTGGTTTGCCGGCCAGCAGCTGATAAATGATACACCCTAGAGCCCAGAAGTCCGATCTATGATACATACATATGTTAATGGGTTGGTGAACGCTTGTGGAAAAGTAGCGGTTTCATATCTGGCTTTACTTACGCAGTTGATGCTTCTCGAGCCGACAATAGCTCGGGCGAAACATACTCAGCCGTACCCACGAAGGAATTGGCTCTCGATCTCCCTCTAGGGTCTGATTACAAAAACGAGTTTTAGAGTTTTAACATAACATTCTCAGAAGCAATCGTGCCTTGCGTAGTTATGGCGCAGCATGTGTAATGTAATGGGTCTTTTTTACCTTCTTCGTCGTCTCTACTGCGTGCGTCGGGAGTCACCGGCTCCTCCTCATCGAGTATTTTGGCCGTCCCGAAATCCGTCAGCTTGATATGCATTTTCTCATCAAGTAATATACTGCGAACCCAACGGATGTATAAAAATAATGAAAATTTGTGGGACAATGAGCTGGGATGTGTTACTTACTTTTCTGGTTTGACGTCCCTTTTTGGGAAAAACAGCCAAGGGGCAGGATGTGCAATTTAGTGATAACAGTCGTAAAACCTTCTTCTCGTCCAACTCAATGTCACACTCACCTGTGAATAACATGTCTAGAATGTACGTGCTCTAATGCAGACAAGATTTCTGCAGTGTAAAATTGTGTGGTCGAGAGATCGAATGATCCCAGCTAGGTTAGCAAAAATAATTAGTACACAGTCCAAAGTTACCCTAATGAATGGGGATTGAGTGGGCTCACCTTTTTGATGTACGTGAGAAGCTCTCCATTGGGCGCCAAAGTAATCACATAATCTACATAATAAAATGGAAATTCAAATCATTTAGAATGTTGTTAAAATCTGTGCATGTCCTTTTGCTGTCACATACATAAGCTGTTTCTATCCTGCAGGGTCCAGTACAGTCGCACTATACCAGGATGGTTCATACGAATCAGAGCCTTTTTCTCGATATTAACATATTTTTGTTTCTTTTCTCTGATGATGTGGAATTTGTCTAGCACTTTGATGGCGTATACGTGATTTGTTCGTCTATCTTTGGCTTTTAAGACCTGCAATTGAAACCATTACATATCATGCACATTGATAGCGGTTTAAGGCGAGTAGACGCGATACGCACCGTTGAGTAGCTGCCTTCTCCAAGCGTATCGGTCAGTTCAAAGTCTTGAATGTTACGGTGATGGCGATGTTGCGGGTGGTCTGGATTGCTCAGTTCAGCAGCTGAGGTTGTGACGGGCATAGGTGCATGCAAAGTGGCAGACTCATGTGTTCCCTGTCGAGTTGCTGTCGCGCTTGTGACGCTTTGTGCAGCATCGCTTTGGGATGCAGAGGGTGAAGATTGGCTTGAAACTGAATCCACAGCTGGCATACTGGCCATGTCTTCTTTTTACAATCCACAAAGGTGTGAAACAAAAATAACTTGGTGACCCTGAGTTGGGGAAAAGGAAAATTGTATTGAAATAATCTGATTAGCCCTTTCTTATTTTTTTATTGTAAAAACTATCGCTCCATTCTCTATTTGTACATGGCTGCCTCTTCAGTAATTGCCTCAGCCCGCTGCCGCTCTTTTTGCATTTGTCGATTCACTTCACGTAATGACTTGTCCAGCCGGTCCAACTCTTCCTGCTCTACCATAGTGCTGAATGGCACTGGTGGGTCTTTGGTTGATTTCTTGGTAGGTAATTGAATGGATGTTGCATTGTTCTCTTGCAGTATTTGATAAAACGCTTCCGTTGGTTCATTGAACACCTAGACGTGCAATCGGTTAACAATAATGATTTCTTTGTGTTGGTTTTCGAATCAAATAATGGTACATACAATTTCATCATAATTGAAGCTTGTCACTGGCTTGTCCTTGGGCCACGGCTGACCTGTGCCGTCGTCTTCGTATGGATGTAGCCGTAAATGATGGTACAGCGTCACTGGCTTCTCTCCAGACGCGGTATGGAAATATATCTTGATAGCTATCTCAAATTCACCCCATCCTGTCTCGGTCACTTCGAACGGAGGCTGCTCAATGGCTGTCAAAAGCGAACTTTGTCAGTAACTTGTCTGATATAGGACAATGTCAGCATTTTTACTCACTTCTTTGTGGATTCGGATACGTTTCGTGCAAGCGGAAAGTTACTTTCTTGATCCAAAAACTAATGTCTTCATTGTTGACTCCACGTACAAGAATCGTCCATTTGTGTGTATGATCGCTGTCGCTAGCTTTTTTGCCTCCCAGTGGTGTCGCTACATTGCCATAGTATAATGCACGTGTTGCCACTGTGCCCTTCATTCGCTTATTACTCATTCTAGTTTCAGTTGCAGACTTTGAAGGTAAATTTAAGGATTCTATCAAGACAGGGCAGTTCTGAGAATGAATCGATGCACCTGGCTAGCTTCAGTGTGACTTGAAAAATACGTGCAAGCACTGGTTAAAATTTGTCCTGTGCTCAAGTGACTAAACGCGCTTGTTCATATCTTGCAAATATTGCGCGCATATAACAACACTTCGACCACGGCGGTTGTAGGTGCTTTGTAATTGAGGAGAAATATTAGGATATTCATTACTCTTTTTCTTGTAAAATTAACTGGAGCAAAATCCACTAACTAGGATGACCTATGGTGTGGCTCAGAAAATTAAACACTATTAACCATTGAACCAGCTTTATCGCTCTCAACTCATATCTTTTCATTGTGATTTATAGAAATAGCTCAATAAATCTCAAATGTTACGCCTGATAACTTGATAAACATCTATAGCCAGGCATGATTGTCTCGTAAGACACGTCAAGACACGAGGCACACTCCAAGACAGCGGCCGGAAATTGAGTATCTCCTACTTATTGTGATAAGCACCTACTGAAGCAACGTGCTTTTTCCGTGATTAGATTACAGAGCTGCTGGCAAGGAGGAGGATAGTTGCTCGCTTTGCCAGTGTAACACCACTGCGTTCTTCAGTTGCAGGGGTGCTGCAGCCACGATCCCATAACCAATAGTCATGAGAGTAAGAACTGTTTTGCAGCTAACTATGATATATGTCGTAAGGCCAGAACTTGAAGGTATGAAAATCTTTAGCAAGTCATTATGGCCACCATGTCATAAAGACCCATTTTATAAGTGAGCAGTTTGCCTCTTTGTGCCTTATTGCGCATCCGTAGAATTGGTTGGGTTATTTAGTCAAATCAGATGCAGGAGAGCATAAGGATATGAGAAGCTGATGATACAAGGGCTTGCCTGTCTATGGATATATCTATTCTTCCAAAAATAAGATGTTTTAATGCATCATATTGATAAGCTTTAATTATGATTCAGAATATAGTTACATGGTCTATGGTGTTATTGTCAAGGTGAAATGACGCAGACAATACTGCTCTGTAAATATGACTATTGCTTTTTATTGAAATTTCAGGTGGTACTAATGATGTGATTTAAAAAATGAAACACCTTTAATCTACAGAACAGCTTAATCGCGATTAAATCAAATCTTTTTATTGTGATTTATAGTAAGTCCGATAATAAACAACTGCTATTCTTTGAATTTATATAAACAGGCATAGCAAGGCGCAACGTCATAGAAGGTCTTATGAAGACACGAGGCACACGGAAAGGCAGACGGCGGGAATTGAGAAGTTCCTGCTTGTGATAAGCATATTTTGGAGCAACCAGGATTTTCCGTGATTAGATTACAGAGCTGCTGGCAAGGAGGAGGTATAGTTGCTCGCTTTGCCAGTGTAACACCACTGCGTTCTTCAGTTGCAGGTGCTGCAGCCACGATCCCATAACCAATAGTCATGAGAGTCAGAATTGATTTACAGCTAACCATAGTATCTGTTGTAAGATAATGAACTTGAAAGTATGAAGATCTTTAGCAAGCAATTATGGCCACCAATGTCGTAAAAGCTCATTTATAAGTAAGCATTTTGCCCCTTTGTGCCTAACTGCGAATCAAGAAAATTCGCCCAGGTATTCTCCAGCCAAATCAGATGCAGGAGAGTATAAGGACATGAGAAGCTAATGATGCAAGGGTTTGCTTCACTATGGATTTATCACATTTTTATTGAAAAATGTGTATAGATTCATCATTCTTGATAGGCCATATATTTGATTCAAAATACAATTGAATGGTCAATGGCGTACTTTTCAAGGTTGAAACTACGAAGACTATGCTCTATCACAGTGATTATTGCTAACTGTTGATAATGCAGGTGGTACTACATGCCCTTCCAACTCCTGCGTATACAAGCAGGTATCTAGGTGTACATAGCGGAGTCATAATCGTACGCAATGTGCTAGGCTCGATATGCTTCGTTTATAGTGTTCACTGTTTTTGAGCAAGAAGCTGTATATCTTAAGACAAGTTACACTTGAAACTACTTTCAAAAATAGTTATGTATCACTAAGGCTTCTTCAATGAAAGCAATGATATTATGAGCCACGAATGCTAAGAACTTGAAGCTAATAATAACAATCTCAAGTCGAGAACTTTGACCATGATCATTACGTCAATTTTGGGATATACCCATAATTCCAGCTCACCGGCTTACCGAACTGAGATTAGACATTCTAAAGATAACACAGTCAACTCCTTCAATCGCAAGGCAGTCCACAACCCAAAATTCAAAGCTAGGTATGGTCAATTATAGCTTATACATCGACAATCATATATTTAGCATTAGAAGCTGATGGAATAGCAATTCTCTGAGCTCATATTCGGCGGTTCGTGCTCAATTATGCAACCTTTCAAGGTGGTTCTCTTCAAAGAAATTTTGAAGGTCAATGTCTCAAACGAATTCTTAAACCGGCGAAAATGTCATAAATCGAAGATGTAAATAATTCTCGGAATGTTTTTCTTGTTGCAAATACTTGTTCGTAGCACCTAGCTTCCCTATACCTTTGTAAAAAAAATGGTTGCAAACAATCAAACTCAAGTGAGGGTATCAAAAGGCATTGATGATACTCGATCTGAACTTCGAGAAATGGCAAAGCAAATCCATAAACATCCTGAGCCTGGAATGGAAGAGAAGTTTGCTCACGATTATTTGACCAAGTTTTTGGAGGAAAAAGGTTTTCAAATTGAAAAAGGTGTTGCCGACATCGCTACTGCTTTCGTGGCAACTTACGACACTGGACGACCGGGACCAAGAATTGGGATCTGCTCTGAATTTGATGCGTAAGTGTTTGAATCGTGATGCGAAAGGCCGTAGACAATTCTGCCGAGCATGGAGCTGATCTCAAGCATTAGTTTGCCTCTATCAAAAAAGGTGGTGAAACACGCATGCGGCCACAACCTCATAGCCACTGTAGGCGTTGCAACTGCTCTTGGTCTTAAAACTGCCCTGTCAGATTCAGAATACAAGGCTGGTGGTCAGATTGTATTGTTTGGTACACCTGCTGAAGAAGATTTTGGTGGAAAAAATTACATGTTAGCAAAAGGTGTGTTCAAGGCAGTAGACATCTGTATGATGGCCCACCCCAACGCAGGTGACAAAGATTTTAGCCGTGGCCCAATGATTGCTCGTTCTTCTGTAAAGGTGGAATATTTTGGTAAAGCAGCTCACGCAGGCATGAATCCCTGGGGTGGGATTAATGCCCTCGACGCTATTGTACTAGCCTACAATGGAATCTCAACTTTGAGACAACAAATGGTTCCTACTGATCGTGTACATGGTATCATCACTCAGTAAGTGCCATCATAAATACCGCTGTTACCGTATTCTCAAGACTTGTATCAACAAAAAGCTTGCTTTCAGTGGTGGCTCAGCTCCTAACATCATTCCCGATCACACAGCTGGAAGTTTTAGCTGTCGTTCTGTAAACAGAGATGGACTAGAGAAACTTGGTGCTCATGTCGACAAGATATTTCGATCCGCAGCTGAAGCAACAGGTTGCAAGGCCGAACTATCTTGGGATGAGTCACCTTATCTAGATGTGAAAAACAACAAGGTTTTGATGGACCTTTACGCTAAAGCTATGACAGAAGCAGGTTATTCTGATCGAAACCCTGGTGTCAAGAATCCAGATCCTCTTACCAGCAGTACTGATTTTGGGTCTGTGTCTTATTCAATGCCGGCTATACATCCAATGTTTGGCATCAATACTGCGAGTACTCCACACACTGCCGACTTTGTGGATGCTGCTGCTCAAGATGTCGCCTTCGACAATGCATTGGTGACTGCTAAGTCTTTAGCCACCGCGGGCTTAACTGTTCTTGAGGATAAAGAGGTCTACAATAACATTGTGAAGGAGTTTCAGCAACTCAAGAAGTGATAATTGAAAACCTTGTTAGTCGGAAGGGACTAAGGACATATGCTTAGAGATATTTTCATTAGCTACCGTTTTTTCTTAGAGAATGTCAACTAAAGATTCATGCAATAAAATCCGATTAATATGTTGAAAGCTAAGTAATTCAAGCATAGAAATGGTGATGTCTTCGAGACACTAATGGCGTTTCCATAGAAAAGACGAGATCATACATCCCAGCCAATCGCAGGCCAATGATATTCGACATTCTTAGCATGATCAATTCGCGTTGTCAATATTAATCCGCACAGCCACTAAGAACAGATGACAACAGACAGAAATTGGCACAGGTTATGAGCTTTATAGCCAGTAAATCCATAACCTGTGCCATAATCTGCGTCAGGTCGAGGTAATTAATGGTAAGATATAAGTTCTAGGATTATTGATAGACCATTGTGGGATGAATAGCGTCATCCGAGGCTGTAGAATTAAATGACCTATTGTGGCTCATAATCAATCAAGCCAGCGCGTGCTTTACCATTGACTCCAGTTTGAGGCTGAAGTTGCCATCTAGGTCAACAGTGTATTTTTTTAATAGGGCTAAAAACAAGGTTAAAACGAATTACCAGAATATACTTATTTGTAGGACTGTATCAATGAGCTGATATGATGCTCTAGCTAGATTTTTATGAGACTACATTCTGTTTGGCATGGACGAAGATTTTCTTTATTTTTATTTTTTTGGTAGAAACAGGAATCGTTCTTTTGCTGATATGCAAACATCCAAGAGACTATTGGATAGATTCGTCGGTCAAGTTTATTATTAATACAGAGGCTGTGGGCAATGCGCGAATAATGGAAGGCGTTGCGACAATACAATAATGGCATGCCCCCTTTTAAAGAACAAATCTATCGGCACCGCAAGCGATCAAAGGCTAAAAACCCATGAGGCTCAGTATATGTCAAAAAGTATAAATACAAGTCAAGTTGTCTTCCTTCATTGCAATAATAAACACAACCAACAATGTATCGCTTTATCCAACTCTCAGCATTACTAGGTCTTTTGGCCAGTATGGTGGCAGCCGACACTACCATTGTAGCTTTCAGTGGTAGAGACTGTCAAGGGTCTAGCACAGAGTTCCAGATTTAAAGTGGTTCTAAAGTAGTTCAAGTACAACCATTCCAATCTTTCCGTACAACGGTCATCACCAATAACGACATAGTCACTTGCTGTGCTCAAGGATTCAATTGCGCTCAAGCAAACCTTAATGCTGCCATGGGTTTGCAAAATTGTGTTAACGCCCCATCCGGAAGTTTTGACAAGATTGACGATGAGAGTGGTAATTTAATAGACAACTAATTGTAGCCCAATGTCTTTATTATAAGTGATTCATAATAAATCACCGTTTTACAGGCAATTTTTTGATGAAATAATGTACATAGACTTCAGCTGGTGGCCAAAGCGATTGTTGCGTTACAACTCCGACCAGATACCTCAAAATTGACAGACGCGTATTTTTCAGGCTTTTTTTTTGGCTTACTTTCTATCACCCTCTACCATTCCATGGATACGCGACCACCATTCGAACGCGAGCGAGACAACCTTCTAGAAAACGTCACTCAAGGTCTAGAACAAGTCATCGCCAACATGGCTCATTTGAATCGTAACCTCGAGACAATTAATACCATTGGAAAGGACTTCGATAATGTCGCTTCTCTTTGGCGTGAATTCCATTCTGCCATCGTTACGGATTCTAACGTGTCAAATGGAAATGAAGAACATAGAAACTAAAATAGCTCTTTGGTTATGCTAGCGCGATTGTATATACATATATGTTCGAAAATCCTCTGTACTTTATAATTTTCTCAAGCAAATTCGTAGGCGTCCTTATCTCCGTATTCAAGCACAAATCGATATAGATCAATCACTCGAAGATGAATAATAAAATTGATTTGCATATCAAACTTTATTATAACACGGCAACCTTACAGGGATTGCATTAATTTACATTAGAATAACATGTGGTTTAATTTACATATGGTTGGCCGCGCGAGGAGAAGCATAGGTATTTAATATCTTGTCCCTGAGATAACCCCATCTTTCAGTGCAATCGGTTGGCGAGTGCTTGCTTCGTAACTTGCTTTCTAACCCTTCCATGTGAATTTGATGCCTTTTAAGCACATTCTCCAACAAAGCTCGATCATCTGCTAAGGACCAATTGGTAGCAGTAGCAGAGGATTTATCGTCAACGTCCGATT
Organism: Umbelopsis isabellina; assembly: GCA_016758905.1. Lineage (NCBI taxonomy): Eukaryota > Fungi > Mucoromycota > Umbelopsidomycetes > Umbelopsidales > Umbelopsidaceae > Umbelopsis > Umbelopsis isabellina. The sequence goes on from JAEPQZ010000014.1 coordinate 446,106, forward strand.
TTTCAGTATCGGATGGAGGGGTGAGAGGTCGTGACATGAGACGCTTTGAAAAGATCTATTTTTCGTATCGGATCGAATGACTATGTTTAGTTCACGTGGACGAGAGAAATGAAAGGGGTGATCACTTACAGATTGGCTGTCCTCTTCTGGTAATGGTCTGTGTGCGTTACTGGCAGTGTACTGTGGTATATGAGCAAGCTCTCCAACCTGCACACTTTTACGTCGCTTCACCACTTCAGGGCTGAACCCAACCACCTATTGTTTAAGCGGACAAATGGTTACTACCACGTACTCACGTTGTGATATGACTGGGGACACGGTAGGACCCAGGGGGGACCTCAGCGGAGATCACAATAGGGTCACTTATACGGTAAAATAACAAACCTACCTCATAATCCGCAGAGGAACGGCGAGCTAGATCGATTGATTCATATTCTAATGAAAGCTTTCGTTTGGCTAAACGAAGATCATACAACATTTTAGATACTGCTGCTCCTGAGGTCTACTTTCATTGTTTGAAGAACCCCCCAACCGTAGCACCAAAGCCTCCAACAAACCGATTCACACTAGATAGCTATAAGAGCTAGTCCATTAAGCTACAAAAAGTGCTTACCATTAGAGTTTGTGATTCCTAGTTGCCGGTTAGTGAGTGGTGATCCGGTTTCACTGAATGCCTTAATGATGCCATGCACGGCCGTCTTGGATAGACCAGACAAACGAGCACACTGACGCTCAGAGGCGCCTGCCTGATAAGCTCCAACAACATACCAGCGCTTCTCTGCAGGAATATCTTTACCGGTGAACATTGGTGTGATGATGGGTGGAGAGGCTCAGAGTAATTAGAGGCAAAGGGGTGAATAGCCGAGCGGAGTATCAATACGTCATTTGATAGAAGCGGTCCACTTTAAAGGAGTTGCAAGAGTCACAACCGACAATATTTCATACCGAATCATGATCTATTCCGTGTATATAATTAATAAGGCAGGCGGTTTAGTGTACCAACGGGATTTTGCTGAGCAATTGGAAAAAGTCTCAAGCAATGACTACTTGGTGTTAGCGGGAACATTCCACGGGTAAGCTTTTGCAACACGTAACGCGGCTCGCTGCATGCAACCGAAAATCGCTAAATGGGTCTTTCACAGTGTTCATGCCATCACATCCAAGATCTCACCTGTGCCATCATCCTCAGGTATCGAAGTTTTGGAAGGCGAAACTTTCAAGCTGGTGTGCACGCAGACTCTCACAGGTAAACAACTCAGCTATCTTTCAACTTCTTGCATTCTGAATGTCTACTTACCCGTTCTTCAGGAACCAAGTTTTTGATTGTAACCGACCCACAGCACCAGAACGTAGATGCTCTACAGAAAAAGGTTTATGATCTTTACAGCAATTATGTCATGAAAAACCCTTTCCATACACCAGAAATGCCTATCCGATCCGACCAATTCGATGTTGGCCTCAGCAAGCTCATTAATGAAGCTTAAAAACATTTACGAAAGACATAGAATACCCCTTCCTTCACCACTGTTTAATATCTTGTTTCTTTGAAAAGAAATAAATTGTTTTTATTTTGTTATAGAGTAATTGTTCATGCGAACGGTTAACTAAATGGGTATTGTACAGAAAGGATGGGGTTTAGACCATTGCCTCACTTAAGATCATGCACTTAGATGCAGATTCTCTATAAAGTTTTCCAGGTCGTCCTGCCTAATCTCCATGACCGAGGTTTCAAAACTGTCGTGCTTAACATGAGCTTTTGTGCGTCTCACCGCGTCCTGAAAAGCTGATCCAAAATGACTAAGGGCATCGTTCAGTATCAACAATTTCATTCACTATATAGATTATACAGAATACTTACTTTTGCCGCACATCGCCAAAAGTAGGTGCACCAGTGACACCTACAACTAAATATGAGCCTTGTGTTTCGTTGAGTGTTCCGATTACAAATGGCAAGTTGCGCTTTCCATATTCCTAATTCAAAGAAATGTTAACAGTCTTCTTTGTACAGTCTAAGATACGCCAACAAATCAACGTACTCGGTAAGCATCAACCAAAAACAGGGCAAGCTTAGAAAGTGTAAGGGGATGTGTAAACAAGCTAATGTCCGGTCCATCTTTGATAATGGCTAAACGGAATGTTCGCAACGTCTTCACCGACTTCTTTTCTATCATAGCAGTGCCTTGTTGAACTATGGCTCGCTGAAGCTTCATGCATAAACCCAGACCGCGTTGCATGCCCTCAATGCTGTAGAAACGGTTTAGATACAGACACTATTATTTTCCTTAATCTTGTTCTCACTCACCTGTCAAGAGCATCATACGCCGTATAAAAGTTTTGCAACCACCATCGATTCGGTATTGGTTTTGGTTTTGGTGTTTCCGGTCCGTCATCATCATTGGTAACTGGTTCGCTATCAGTATTCCACTCAACCGTCTCTCCCAGTCGATGGGCTACTTCTGGAGAAGTTTCCAGCAATGAAGAGAGAGAGTAGACTGCATCACTTGCTGAGGTCTGGCCTCTCCATCCATATGATCTCGAGAAACTCGGAAAACAGATATCGGTCAAACCATATAATGGAGCCACAGAGTCTATTTTGGATCGTAATATCTTTTTAAGCTCGATATCCATATGTGTAAATACTTGCTGACATTGATTGAGCGAAAAGCTTAGATCATAAAAACTGTTAGTATACAAAGGGGCTCACGACCGTAGCTCATTGTGATATCACTCACCCCATCTTGGCAAACATATTGTTCAACCGCTTTTTGCCAAATTCTTTCCAAACTCCCAGTTTACTAGCAACGTAGCCTGAATGAAACATGCTATCATACAGGCTCCAGTGTCGGTACAGCATGAATCGATATTCATCTTCAAACTTTATAGATGTATTGATGGTTTGCGATGATGTCTCTTGCGGTATATTGAAGCGCGCTACTTCGTCCATAAAGATGCGCAGCTGATCAAGGTATATTGGCGTATCAATGTGTTCTGTGATGTATTGTGAAGTCACTCCAGTGATAGCGAACCATAGGAGATCATTTGTAGTGCGGTCAAGTTGGTTTGCTAATGTATACATGATTCCGGCCACTGACTGGCTATAGTACATGCCAGACGAATAGTATTGTGCTATTTTCATACGACTGTGCCTAGCTTTTGACCGCTTTGCTTCAGAAGTCTCTCCCTACAGATGGCGTCAGTGCGCAAATCAAGTCCCCTTTGCGGTTTGACCAAGTACATACCTCGTCCAGTCGCCGCCGTTGGCGTGGTCGATCGCTTTCTAACCGTGACCTCTCCTCTCCATCATCGGTATCATCATCCTCTTGCTCATTGTTTTCCTCATCACTCTCGTCTGAGCTACTATCAGAGTCCTCATCCGAAGATCCATACTATAGCAGAGATTAGATTTATGCAGAAAATAAATTATAGATCAAGATTGTACTCACAGCCACATTTTCATAAGCAACCATCAATTCTTTCGCGTTCTCATCGTCTTCGTCATCATCAAACACTGCAACCTGGGTGCCTGAAAAGAGATTGTCCAAGTTCAGCGGCCTATGACTATCGATTATATACATGGTCACGTTTGCTGGTGTATCTATGTAGAGTGAAGTATCCACCATGCCTCCACAGTTGATCATTACGATCGATCGTAGCTGTGCAGATAGTAAGTACATATACACAAGTCTTTTTAGTATTGACGTGTTGTGGCTATACCTCGTCATCGGTCTGAATTAGCTCAGTATTCGCTTCCTTTAAGTCGGAATAGCTTGAAACTGGAACGATCTTATGCGGAATAAAGTCTGTCTTCAATAGTGTCTGTAGTTTAAGCATGGATCAGCATTATACCTGCTTGCAAACGACATGAACAATTGCAAATACATTTACCTGTAGAATCTTGCAGGCACATAACGCATCCACGTCCGATGCAACAAAGACTATGCAGTTTCCATCAAGAGAATCCTGTTTGATCTTTTCATAGGCTTCATGCCACCGACGTTTGAAGATTCTGACCATGAAGGAAACTGTAGTGGCAAGAACGCGAATCGTTTTTACAAAAAATTTAATCTTCTGGTCGCGTTGAGACGCGTAAAAATCCTAGCCCCCGCCACCCAATTTGGTAAATTTGAAAAATTCAATGACCTTTCAATTACAACAGCTTTCCAAGTAGTTGGACAAAAGCATTGAGGGGATTTTCAGTATAATTGTCAATCAAGTGAGTATGGCAAGAGCTCCATAGGATCTGGTGTACTCTGGTCACTACTTCCAGTGCCTGTCATAGACATTCCAACAATTTTTACGAGGTGATACATTTGACACTGTGACAATTGTACGACTGTATGATGCACTGGTGAAGCTACCGTCGGCAATGGTTTCATTTGCTCATTGTAATCATCTACCACAAAAAAAGTCGTTCAATTGGTGGGAAAAGACTATGATTCTATTTTTATTATGATACAGGTAGCTTTGGGATGAATTCAATAGATGAGCGGGTACAATAAAGCGACATAAAAATTGGTCGAGCTAAAGTTGAAGGAAGTGTGTATCTAGATTTTGTGAGGGTTTGTGTGGAAAGGAGACCAGATGCCTCGAACACTCTCGCTGGTGGAAATTACTGACTTTTTGGTGAGGTTTTTCAGTTTGGAACCACTTGAATCTCTCAAGAGCTGGACTTTTCGCTTAATCTCACTGTTCTCCATATTTCGTACACAAATGACTTTGTCTCGGCCATTCACTGTAAGGAATTATGTTAGACGAACTGAAGACAAATTGCTGGTTGACGTTACTTGCCACTTACAGTATTCTCCACGTATGATAGGATGGTGAGCGGGTCTAGGCTCCACAACAATCTCAATTTGAGGATTGGCCTTGGCGAATTCCACAAGATCCTTCTTAAGATATTGACTGTGAAGAATTGAACGTTAGCAGCGGTTTAAGACTCTGGTCAATGCTGCCTCAAGTTGGCACTTACATCATGCCCTTGTTGCTTCCCCAGTTTTCGCAATAGTTGAATACCATCTTTCTGCACTGCAGAATATAGGTGCCTACACCGTTCTTGGTAACTGATGCAAGTCTTTGTGCTGACATTGTATTATACTCTAAAGCTTGGTTGCTTTTGTTTGCCCCTTCTGAAATTTGTTAACAAAAAAATGTTGAATTGAATGAATGCACGTGATTTGTGACAGCTACATTTTTTTTGCTCGTCTTTTTTTTCCAATGCTTGGTTGGCCAGTAAAGACCAAGCTTGTGCTGCAATACTTGTGAATCGCCGTAATGTAAGTAATTGCAACTAATCAACACCAGCTTCGTGTGTCTATGGAATACTGAACAGCTTTGTTACCCAGGTCTCGACTCATTGTCAAGAACTTACCCAAGCATTTGTCGGAAGACCGACTCAGGGAGCACTTCGCCTCACAAGGCGAGGTCACGGATGCAAAGCTCATGAAAACTTCGTATGTATACATAAGAGTATCACCGAATTATACTATAAGAAGCACTAACTAACCATATCTATCATACAGCTCCGGTATATCTCGACGATTCGCTTTCATTGGTTACAGAACTGAGAAGGATGCGGCCCGAGCTCGCAAGTATTTTAACGACACTTACATTGATACGTCCAAGATCATAGTGGAGAAGTCTAAGCCTGTAAGTTGATAAGACCTATATAAGGTAACACTACGAGCTATCTCTAATCATCTTAAATCGTATAGATTGGTGATGCAACTCTACCAAGACCATGGAGCGCCTACTCGGCTGGTTCATCTGCCAACACGCAGAAACTCGGAACACACAGGGTTATAAACATCCAAGAAGCTAAGAGTGCTAATGGAAAGGATAATGAGGTACAAAACGAAGCTCAGAAAGGTGAAGCAGAAAGGAAAAAGCAGCATATCTCTAAGCTGTATGAAGATTTGGAGAATCCCAAGTTGAAGGAGTACTTGGGTGTGATGTCCAAGAAAAAAGGTCAAACTTGGGCTAACGACGACATAGTTGCAACCAAGGAAGATGGCCCTGAAAAGACTCGAAAGAATGGCAAAGCAGCACCCAAGGTTGCAACTGTCGCTGTTGCTAACCGCAAGACGGGTGGTACCGGCCAAGTCTTGACTAAAACCCACGTCACGTTCGACGATTCTGATGATGAACTTTATGAAAGTATGCCACCATCAAAGGATGAGGATGAGGAGGAGGAGAACGAAGAAGAAGAAGGAGAGGAGCCAGTCGAAGACAAAAGCGCAATCAATGGTATGTCTGATTTGGACTACTTGCGATCAAAAATGACCTTGAAGGAAGATGCAGACATCAATGAAAGTGAGCTGCAATCTGAGAATGAGGAAGCTGAAGACAAGGAAGACGATGATCACAAAGCTAATAAAGATGGCGACGATGGATCAGAAGGCGGTGACTACATCGATGAGGACTCTGACAAGGAAGAGATGGACGTTGATAAAAAAGAAGATCTGGTGGAACAGCTTAGACCAGTGCTTAATCAAGAACCACCTATGAGACCACCTATCGAGCCAGAAGTATCACCAATCGATCAGATTTCTGACACTGGAAGATTGTTTGTTCGTAATCTTCCATATACATGCAGCGAGGACGATTTGAAAAAGTTGTTCCAAAAATTTGGACCACTCTCAGAAGTGCATATGCCCATTGCAAAAGATACCAAAAAGCCTAAAGGTTTTGCCTATATTTTATATTTGTTGCCGGAGCATGCTATCAAAGCTTTCCAATCTTTGGATCAGCAGTCTTTCCAAGGTCGCTTGCTTCACATTTTACCTGCGAAAGAGAAACCTCAAGCCAAGGAGGAGTCAGACGCTGGTCCAAATGGTGTGAAATTGAGTTCCGTCAAAAAACAGAAAGACTCACAACGAAAAGCCCAAGCCGGCAGTGATTTCAATTGGAATGCTCTTTTCATGAGTGGTGATGCTATCGCTGCTTCTATCGCAGATCGTTTGGGCGTATCAAAGGCAGATGTTCTTAATCCAGAGGCTGATAATCAAGCTGTAAGACTGGCGCTTGCAGAAACACAAATTGTAAATGAGACCAAAGAGTTCTTCAGCAAACATGGCATCGTATTAGATTCCTTTGCCAAAAAGGAAAGAAGCGATACAGTCATCTTGGTGAAAAATATCCCATACGGCACCAGTGAAGAAGAACTACGAGATCTTTTTGGCAAACACGGTGATCTTGGTCGAGTACTCTTGCCACCTGCCAAAACAATTGCCGTTGTTGAATTTCTTGAACCAAGCGAAGCTAGAGCAGCTTTCTCCGCACTCGCTTACCGCCGTTTCAAGGATACTTTGATTTATTTGGAGAAAGGACCTAAAGATATGTTTAGCAGTAAATATAATCCTGAGGCCATCGCCGCAGCTGCCGCTACCGAAGCTACCAAAGAAGGAAAGAAAGCTATCACTGGAAGTGAGCTTGTTGGCACTGACAACGACACCACTGATCTTGACGCCGTTGAAGGATCAACCCTATTTGTCAAAAACCTTAACTTCTCAACCACGGCCGAAGTCCTCAAAAAGGCGTTTTCATCAATCCAGGGCTATAGATCTTCGCGCATTAATGTCAAGGATGATCCCAAGCATCCCAGTAAGAAGCTTAGCATGGGTTTTGGTTTCGTTGAATTTGACAACAAGCAAAATGCTGAGAAGGCGATGAAAGCTATGCAGGTATAAATATGTTCAAGCACTTTTGTAAGAATGTCGTGAGCGAAATGATTGATCACTGTTGATTTTTTTATAGGGATACAATTTGGATGGGCATGCTTTGCAACTCAAGTTCTCTCATAGAAAGACAACAGCAAGTGATGCCTCTAAACCTGGTTCCAGCAAGACTGCACAGGGTACCAAGTTGATTGTTAGAAACGTTCCATTTGAGGCCACCAAGAAGGATATCCGAGAATTATTTGGGTATGTGCAAATTGTCTAATCCCAAAGTATAGTATGTTACTAATTGATCCTCTCTCTCATTAATTTTAGCTCTTATGGACAACTCAAATCACTGCGCATACCAAAGAAGTTCAATGGCGGTCATCGTGGTTTTGCTTTCTTGGAATTCATGACAAAGCAAGAGGCTAAAAATGTGTTTGACAACATGAGCAGTATTCATTTGTACGGAAGACATCTCGTACTAGAATGGGCTGCAGAAGAAGAAAGCGTCGATGCATTACGAGAGAAGACTGGCAAGAAGTTTGCACGCGAAGACCAAGGTCCTCATGGACGTGGTGCTAAGCGACAGCGTGTTGATCTGGATCACGACAATGATGCGTTTGCTGCCACAGAGATGCAGATGGATGATCTTTCTGATTAATTCACCACATAAGTTTGTAAATAATTTCATTATCACGTAATAGAATATGGCATTGGCGGTTATCAAAGAAACGCTTTTACAAAGTAATTTAGCCAGCTTCACAGCATAGTTTTTGTTCGCAGGATATTTTTTTCTCCATCTGCTTATATAAAATTCTTCACATTCATTTATCATCCGAACTCCATCACTTATTAGAACCTAGAAGAAGATATTGCAATAATGAGTATGGTCGAACATGTTTATAGTCACTTCCAATGTGGTTCGGTAACCCAAAATGAGAATATCATCATTACTCTTCATGCATCACGTGCACTTATTCAAGCGAAACTAAACCCAAAAGTTTTGACGCTGGAACTCTCTCCAAAATCACAAAGGATCCCCAATTTGGAGACTAGTTTGAAAACTGTGGTCCTTGTTAGTCGATGAAAAAACATAGATCGGGATTACACCCGATATTGGGTCCACAACAGGTGAGAATTCCGCTTCAACAATGCGTAGCAGTCGGAGACTTGAAATAGCTTCGTACCAGCAGCTGCACATGTGAAGATAGAAAAGTCAACCTAACGACCGTTCGATATTATAGAGACGGATACGGCATATCATTGGTGTGCTAGCTCGTAATCTTTCATTTCAAATAGGGAAAAATGCTCATTCTGGAGATATTTATGGAACAGCAGCCCAAAAAGATACTACTTTGCAAAAATTCATAGTGGGAGATGACGAAAGAGCAAGCAATAATGGAATGAATCAGGAAGAAGGCTCACGAACCTCATCGCCCTCACCAAGCAGCACCCTAGTTCAGCAAAGAAGTCCAATCGCAGTCCATGCTGCCGTGGAAACTGAGATTGAAGATTCTCGACATAACCGATCTTCCTCATCGTCGCCTTCCGCCTTCACCAGATCCCACAATCTCCTAGTCTCGTCCTCCTCAATACCGTCTTCTCCTCGTCTCGAGGAATCGAGGTTGCCAAACAGAGTGGCAACGCCTGTTTCAGTGAGCGCTATGGGAAGCATGTCATCATTAGAGCCGCCAAAGCGAGTTCAAAGTGGCTCTTCCATCATGTCTTTAGGAAGTACGACCGTAGAAGACAGTAGTATGCTACGAAGTGTTTACCGAAATAGTCGACATGCATCAGTGTCGGATGCTGAGCGAGGATTGCTTGATTCATATGTTACGCTACACACGTCAATGAATGGTATGCATAATTACAAAGCCATGTCGATGTTAGTGCCAGTGACTAACTTTACAGTCCAGATTCGCCATTCTATACCAGTGAGATTGTCGCTAATAGTATAAACCCGACGTTTCGAACTTTCGATACATTTGATTTTTCGGATCAGTGCAACACTAGAATAAGCGAATTAATAATTCGATTATGGAGTAGAAACTCGCTGCCGGAATCAGCAGCAATAGCTCGTGATAGTGATGTATGGCGACATCAGCATGAAGATTCGTCCACTATAGATCATTTTAAAGCACCAGCTGATGCTGAAAACTTTCGTCTATTGCTGGAATGGGAGATAAGCTTGGAAAGCCTCACCTATCTTTGTTGCAATGTAAGAAGCTCATTTGTGTGGCAGTAGTAAAATATCTGGTGGGCTAATCAATTGCTTAACAGATGAACCATCTATCTAATCCACTGCCAAGGAACTCTATAGTCATTGAATTGACAGATGGATTTTATACTTTGCCAGATATCGTCGTAAGTATCGAGATCTCGAATTCAGCTCTGCTAACTTCATTCATAGACTGATTAATTTTCCAATATAGAAAGAAGTACTTGGTACAGAGGGGGACGACAGTATACCATTAGAGAAATTGCTTGCAATCAAGGTTTGTTAGATCAGATATTCTGGTACAAAATGTCATCTTTTAGCTGACCAAAATCGCATTCCATTATATAGCCTAAACAATCATACACCTATAACCATATTGTGAAGTAAGTGGGATGAGTTGAAAAACGATGACGTGTAGCACATACTGATGATTTATACCTATTACAGACTTAATACATTAAACGATTGTATATTAGATACCCAGAGATCGACAGAAGATGTTCGAAATAATATTGAAGATATTTTACAAGCGGAAAAAGATCGATTCTACCTTGCTCGGCTAAAAGGAGAAAAGGAACAATGTGTGCTGTCAAAGCGGAAGCTCATTGAAGAGGTCAATGTCCAGGGCGCCAAAGTGAAAGAACGGATCGAAGCACTACAAAATCAAATCAAAGAGCGAGAGAAAGCTTTGCAAGCAGCGAAAGAGAATCGACGAACGAGAGAAGAGTACTTAGAAGAGAGTGAGCGAAATTTAGAACTAAACAAGGAAATGCACAAAAAGACTATGGCTGGACTATCTTCTCGTCGGAAGGAGCTCATCGCCGACATGTTTTCAATCTTTCCTATAGATCAGGTTTGTGAAGTGCTGCTTTATCACTGCCGTTGTGTTGCAATTTGTGGGACTAAAGACGTACTCTAGGATTACGGTGATCCACATCTTTATCATATACGAGGTTTGCCATTACCAAATTCTGTATTTGCCGGATACGATGAAGAAATCATTGCTACGGCATTGGGTTATACCGGCCATCTAGTCAACATGTTAGCGTACTATCTGGCAATACCCTTGAGGTATCCCATTACTCCCATGGGCTCAAGAGCTTCAGTACGAGATCCCATTTCCATTCTGCAGGGATCCAGGAAGTAAGTATCATGGAATTTGCGGTTAACCCAAATGCATCTCTAATCAAAGCTGACTTCTTCAAGTTTTCCACTGTATTCGCGAGGCGTTGATCGGTATCGTTTTGAATATGGAGTTTTCTTATTGAATAAGAATATTGAGCAGGTTGGTCATATTTCATTGCGATTTTGTGTTATTCAATGCATTTGCTCACCTTCAATATCATTTAGCTGGTCAATGCTCATGGTTTGATTGTTATGGACCTGCGGCATACTCTACCTAACGTACACTATTTGATTCAAGCAGTACTGACTACCTCAGTATCAACTACATTATCACCCTTATCCGTCTTGTCAATATCTTCATATGCAAAGCACCCGCGCTCTAGATCAGATCCAAATCTTGCAAAGAATGGCAGTCGAACAAGTTTATCTGCGCTCACACCGTTGAAGTTGGGAAATGACTCTACATCTGCTGTAGATATCCAGAGTAACTCTAGTCCTCATACTACCTCAGCCTCATGTGATTCAAGTCCCAAAACCATTCACGTTGTTGTTCCTGGAGACAAACTGGTCAAGGTTAATGGCATGAAACAAGAAGTCAAAGGAAGGCGCAACTCTGCACTCAAGGTGTCGCAACCAAGGTCAATCATTGCTAATAAACTGATGACTAATCACGGAAAGCAAAGCCATCAAGAAGGATATCAGAATGTTACAGCGTCGGCTTCTACTGTAAAACGATAAACACGCACAATAGCGTTTGAAGCTTTAGTATATAACAGCGATCATGTACAAAATTCTAATTTCTTATATGTGTAAGAAATAATTAAAAACCAAATTTCGCAGCTCCTTTCTAAAGAGATTGGCGTTCATATTCATGTCCTCCATAACAAAGAGAAGCGAAATAAAGCCTGATATTTTTGAATGTATGCACAAGCCAGTACTGTATTGGCAAATCAAAGTGGCAGGTGATTGGGCAGATCTTCATCTGTGACAGCAGGATCGTGACTGTCGTTCTGTTGCTAGCAAGTTATATACGCTCAACGTTCCGAAGTTTTGAAACTGTTCTCACTATACATTCAAGTTAATAATGGTTACAGTTGGAATTGTCGGTGTCGGTCTCGTCGGATCTGAGCTTCTTGCACAGCTTCAAGCTACTGGGTCAAAGCTGTTCAAGATTGTGGCTTTGTCTAACTCGAAGCGTATGCTCACTTCCGAGAACTACGCCGGGATCCCACTGTCAGACTGGAAGAACAAGCTTACCACCTCAGCAACAAACACAGATATCAATACTTTGGTGCAATATTTATCCAAGTCACCCGAGCACTCCATCATTATTGATTGTACTTCATCAGATCAAATCGCTTCCCAATATCCCGCATGGTTGTCTGCTGGTTTGTCAGTCGTGACCCCTAACAAGAAGGGATTCTCTGGACCCTTGGATTTGTACCAGCAAATCACTTCTCTCTCAGCTAACTTGCCTGGCAGCACTCCTGGCAAGGGTAAGCCCTTGGTTTACCATGAGTCTACTGTTGGTGCTGGTTTGCCTATTTTGAGCACATTGACTGACCTTGTCAAGACTGGTGACAAAGTTCAAAAGGTTGAAGGTATTTTCTCTGGAACTCTCAGCTACATTTTCAACAACTTCTCCACCTTGAATACTTCTGCTGAGAAGAAGAAGTTCTCTGATATCGTCAAGGTTGCCAAGGAATTGGGTTATACCGAGCCCGATCCCAGAGATGACTTGAACGGCATGGATGTTGCGCGTAAGGTATAATACTGGACAGCTCTTTCGAAAGATTATTGTAGTGGAGGTGTGTCATACTGAATTGAACTTTTTTTTTATTAGGTCACCATCTGTGGTCGCCTTGCTGGACTTGATCTGGATCTTTCAACGCTTGCCGTGGAAAGCATTGTTCCTCAAGAACTTTCCTCCGTTGCTTCTGCAGATGAGTTCATGTCTAAACTCCCTCAATTCGACGATCACTTTCAAAAGTTGAACGACTCCGCTGTCCAAAACGGCGAGGTTCTCCGATACGTTGGTGTTGTAGACGTTCAGGGAAGTGGCAGTGGCGTGAAGTTGGTCCGGTAAGTCAATGATGTATAATGATTTTGGAGACAGTATGGCGTATTCACTCATTTGGCATTTTTCTTATTAGATACCCCGGATCCCATCCATTCGCCTCACTTCAAGGCAGTGATAACATCATCAAGTTCACCACTGAGCGATTCCCTAACGGAATCATCATTCAAGGTGCTGGTGCTGGTGCAGCAGTCACTGCTTTCGGTATCTACTCAGATATCCTTAAAATTCAAGAGAGAGTTCAAGGTTTCTAGAAAAATACAATAAACTATCTTGTAACTATTTTTGATTTGAAAAGTCTTATGTAAAGCATGGTGTTAGCCTTCTTAGTACATGGATGGGCCTTAGCTGAACGAAAAGTTCCGCTTAAAAAAATTGATTGACCTCAGAATAGGCTTGTTTGACATATGAACGCTGCGTTTGATGCTTAACATGTACAATATGATACGCTGCCCATTGACAGTATTGGAGATACTGTTATAATATGGAGAAACAGCATTTGTAAAGCTCACGAATTTCCTGAACAAAATCAAGCTTCTTGCCATGAAATGCCAAAAATGACGTGACAGAAAATTTTAGGAAGCCGATATCTTGCTCAGTACGTTGCATTCAAATTTGTTAAGGTTAAGCATAAAGATCATACAATTTGTCTGGTATGAGTGGTCGGCAATCGAATGCAAATCGTCAGCAATCGCAGTTGCCATCTGTCTTTGACAGGCTTGGCGGTGATAGACCTAGAAATATTCCCAGACGTGGATCAACTGGACGAGCGGGCCCACCAGGGCGAGATGGAAATAGTGCCAGGGTCATAACCGTCGTGCAACCAGACAATCAGCCAAGACGGGATCGGATGATACAGCAGGATGTGCGTCAAGATACTTTTTCAAAGGAATCGTATCACACACGTACACCTCAGGATCGTCCTCCACCGCATACTTACCGATCGGCCAACGATATACCGGTGAATCCGCGTCCAGACAGACGATTTCCCAGAGAGACAGAAGAGAGGCCTATTCAGCATGCCCGTCGTTCTCCGGATAGGCTACCTCCACAGCGTGAGCGATGGCCTGAGAGTAATAGAGCCACTGTCGTTGAACCAGCACCTCCGCCTCCGAGACAATACGAAGACCGCGGTCCCCCTCGTCACAATAGATCCGAGCCATATGATAGGCGAAGGAACGATCGATTAGGTGGGAATCAGGATAGGCGCTATGGAGATGATCGGCCAGAAAGACCATACCAGAGACGTGATAAACGAGATAATCGACCGGCAGCGCCACCTTCACATAAAACCTCACAACCTCCATCACATCGAGACGAGAATGGTGACTCTAATCCACGCAAGGTACATTCAGATGGCAAAGAAAGTGTAAAAAGTAATCCAAGAGAAGTGAGCCGTGAGAACGATGAAAACGATAGAGTAAGTCGTTCTGAGACTCCACCAAGAGAACCATCACGTAGCCCTTCCAAAGAAGCCGAGTCGTTTGAAGAGGAAGAGCTTGTGAAGGATTACACAGAAGAGAACCACGCCGCTGTGTCCGCTCCTCTGACTTCCATTGTTCAAAAAATATTCGATAGGGATGAGGATGAAGGCATTATGCAGCCTGACTGGGGTCAGGATGACGATGATTTAATGGACGAAGACGACTTTAATGTTGTTGTAGATGCACCTGAGAAGTCCAAACAGCGTGATTCAACACCAAAAACGGATAGCAAACCAAATGATCAGCATAGATCTGAACCCACGACTAATAAGAATCGCAATGAGGAGAAGGATGCTGCTAATGACAAAAAGGTCGACAAAGATTCAAAAGAGACTGTTGCTGAAAAATCAGAGACCCGAGATAAAGAGGCACAGGATGACACAAGCGACCCAAATATACCTTCAAAAGATTCATTACCATCTCCTTGGGAAAAGCATAAGTCAAGAAAAGGTGACTACTATTATTATAATCCAGTAACTGGTCAGAACACCTGGAAATTCCCGAAAGCCGAAGAAATCGAGGAAGCTAGTGAGCGTGAATCAAACGGTGATGAAACAGCTAGAAAATCTTCTGAACAACCTGCCACAGTAGTCCAGCCTCGTTCAGTCGACGATAAAGGTCGTTCAGATGTTGATACCTCAAGCGAGCGTAACGCAAACCGTGATACTCACCGGGACACTCACCGGAACACACATCGAGACACGCATCGAGACACACATCGGGATACGCATCGGGACACACACGCACCGCGTGCCTCCGCACCGGTAGAGCAATCAAGACCAGCAGCATTTGATCGTCAAGAGCATAATCGTAATGGAGGAAAAGACCAGCTTCGCGAAAGAGAGCATGTGGTACCGCCACCGGCACCTAAACGCATGCGTCGAGATATAGGTGAAGCGGAACAACGACGTGGAGACTCAGGCGGCCATCAAGATATTCGCCATCAAGAGGTACATCCTCGACAGCAGGATATCAGTAGCAGGGCAAGTGCTTTGCCATCTCAAGAGGATTTGTTTCGTCGGCGAGATGACTTTGATAGAAGGTCTTTCCGACAACCTCCACCGGGACGTGGTCCACCTCCTCCTAGGCAAGCCGAGCCTCCTCATCGACGGCCACAATCCCCACCACCAATTCGAACTATGGATGTGCCACCTCGTCGACCTAGAATGTCTCCTCCACCGCCTCTCGCTGGAGACAGACGACCTGGTCCTCCTCCCAGAAGGCGATCTTCGCCTCTCCCTCCTAGGACCAGGCGATTGGATGAGCCTAGCCCAGCAGACCACCCTCGTCGTGGAAGAGAACCCTACAATATGCCTCCGAGAGATGTTCCAAGATCTGACAGATTTCATAATCGTACTCCAGACAACCCTAATTTTGTACCATTACCAGTACATCATAAGGACAAAGCTGCACGTTCACCACCACCACCATCTCCGCTATCGGGTGCCAATGAGGTTGTTCAAGAACAAAGAAGGCCAGTGAGACAAGATGAAGGTAAAGCGGTAAGCAGACGTCAAGAGGTAATAACGAACTCTAGAATTGAACGCAATAGCAGGGCACATGGTAGAAATCAGGACCCTTCTCACTCAACACGTCGTTGAGCTTAATAAATGTATATAGCACGTGACTTTTCCTCGTTCTTCAATAATGCATTGGCCCTGAGCCTGACAATAGTTACAGCTCAGCACTTGCTTGACAACTTGTAGCTGGTGTCTACCACTTCTCAATACTCGCAAGTAGCGGCAAAGTAACACAGATCTATAAACTCCATAAAGATGGAACGGAGCGCTCATGAACGAGCCCGGCATATACGGAATATTTCTCAGGATTCAACAACATCTGTCAGTAGTGATCATTTTACATCCGAACATGGTACTGAACACTACTTTCAGCAAGTATCAGCCAACTCGTTGGCGAAACACAAACAACAGCATACAGCCATGAATTTACAATTGATTGAAGCTACTCGTACCATACTATTTGCTCTTTCCAGCATCCACAGGAGTATCCGGCAGTGTTTGAGTTACACGGCTAACGAGAAACTGTCAACGACATTTACTCGTAGTCTGTATGAGTCGGATACATCAGTGCAAAGTCTTATACAAGCTTTGGATAAAATGGATCATGCTTCTTTGCAGAAAGCCACAAGTGCATCTAACGAACTCCTTCAGTCAGCCGGATCTGCTGTTGGAACCGTACGAAAGATCATTCAACTGTTACAAACCCATCTGAAAACCTTGGTTCACATGTCGGATATAATGTTTACTCGAACTTTACTCTTAGAATTGCATGGAGCAGCGAGTAATGTTCGATTTGCTTTCGAAACCATTGCTCCATTACCTAGCCATAATAATGCATCCACGCCGAAAACCGCGTTCGCTCCATCACCATCACGATCAAACTCTAAACCAGTAGTATACCCAAACCAACCCGTGCCTCCTCCATTACAATCTACTTCTTCGACACCCACGAGCTCTCATGCCCTTTCGCAGGTCGGTGGAGGTTCTGGCCCGTCTACCGTTAAAAAAGCTCCAGTCAACCGCGGTCGATCTCATAGTGAACATTCGCCGTCGACGCTACAATCATTTTCAACTACTTCACCACAATCTAGCTGGGAACGAGATGTCCAGCTATTTAATCATATTAACATTGCGACAGCCGCAGCGCTTAATGTGGTAGAGCTATTGAACAATTGTTTTGAGCATAACCCTCTTCCAGATGATGCGCCATCTGCATTAGCGAAACGATTTAAAGACCTTTTAAGGCAAGTTCAACATGCGGCAGAAATGAGTCGAAGGCTGCAAAGCAGTTTACAAAGTGTGATAGCGTCTCGTACTACAGAAACAGATGATGGGTCCACGGTAGCTAACAAGGAACTAACAAGACGATTTTGGGAAGATACCAACGCTTGTCTATTGGTAAGTCATATGCATTACCCATATATGGATCAACAATGGGTGACTAATATTCCAGCACAGGCCATTGTGGCTATGATGACGCTTGTCAAAGCAGTAGCCACTCAAGAAGACTATAGCTTTCCCAAGGCTGTTAAACAGGGTCTTTCACAGGTGACACGAGTGACTGCCGAGGTAGCCAGGCTTTGGAGCAACAGCACGTTTGCTGAAGACGGCTATTATCTTGGCCGAGGTGGAGAACAGGGCTGAACTCGCCACGTGATTTGCATGTGAATTTCAAGGTCTATGATTTGCATTCCCCTTTTTTACCATCATTCTCTTCGTCCTCTTCTTCCTGTTTGTTCCATATGTTGAGTCGTCGTCAGCCTATTGTTGCTGGTTATAGCATATCAAGTGTATGTAGGAAACATCATGATCATCGAATCTCGAGTATAAATAATTCATCCTATTGCCTTTAAAATCCTCAGTCTTGCGAACTTGATATGAACATTGATCAGGCTGTCATGCGAGCCAAATCCCTGTCATCTTTCTTGTCAAACATGATCGGGCTACTTGATAGTGCTCAACAAGATGTGTCTAACAACGAAATGATCCAGGTAAAATTACAGCGCTTGCTTTGTCTTATAGATAAGACTCGTATCTTTTTGCTTATCATGACCCGTGTTAATGCAGGACGCTCACAAGGAATGTAGCCAATTGTATGAGTTTATCAACGAGCAGCTATGGTCGGCCAACGACAATGAGGATATTAATGCTTTGTCTGAGGCGAACGAAGCTCTTGGCCGCGCATCGGAATGTTATAATCGTTTGCTGGCTAGCTGGCAGCACAAAGCAATAGGTCAGGAGGACATTGAGGATGGGGACTGGTAAGACAAAAACTTCCCGCGCAGAGCAACTGCCCTTACTAGGTAACTCATGCATACAAACATTTACTTCTCTATAGGGAATTGGTGGATTATCAGCCTGCAACTGTCGCCTAAAGGTTCTCTTGATTTTCCTGTTACCTACGCTGACATCGAACTCTCTAATACGCAAACCCATATTTGTTAGCCATACCCTCTTGAAAACACAAATCATTTCCTATCTCTACGATGTAGAATGCATGTCATGAAACTCAAGCTACTGCCTTGCTTATCTGATACTCTTCGCCAGGGCCCAAAATATATCATCGTGTATTATCATATCATATGCTGAAAGTATTCATGGGGTTATGAGCCGCACTTCATCCGCAGTTGCATGTATGCGATATGAGGTCGCTTGCCATTCTGACGACAACAATGGTGGTAGTCAATATTATTGAATTTACAATTTGTGTGGTATCAAGGCTGTGAGAGGTATTTGATATGCCTATGTGCTTCTCGCGCATGAATATATGCTAACAGTGCAAGTTTACTGTGCTGGCTTGTTGATCAGAAACTTGATTGTAAAAGTTCATACGCATGTTTGTAAATAGGTTGTTCAGGCATAAATAAGACATGATGCTGCAGCGTTTGTGAGAAAGAAGACACAATGATGCATGCTACAATATGCATTGCATACATGACATGGTTCCTTACAACTTCCATTCGAAAATCCATAAGATTTACACTTCTTTTATTAACCGTATAATACAACCACCTGTGAATGATGAGCTCAATGGGATCACAAACAACGTGGCTTTGCAATACCGCAATGTGTGATCTAGTTCTACATGTCTAAAGTTTTCGATACTGGTATTCCGGATATATTTTTCAGGCTGCTGCTTGCTTAACGGCCTTGTAACTTTTTTTCCATTTCTAAGAAAGCTTTCATGCCTGGGTCCAAGTCATCCGTGGCATCTCCGCCTGCATTGAACTTGGGTTGTAATTCTGGAGGTATTATTTCGTTGGCTGCAATCATCTTTTTCCGTAACGCTTTCTTTTTCTCCCTGTAGTATTCCATATCTTCCTGATAAATGTCCCATACACTGAACATTGAAAATGATTAGTCATTGGTTAAGCGTATCTAGCCTTCTGGGAGAACTGGGCACCTACCAGTGGACGCAGCCACTCATGCAACAGTTATCAGGTGTTTTGGGTCTTTCTGGAATGGCGATTCTTTCGCCATTCACTTCCACGAAGCTTACTGGCTCTAACTCCATTTCAGATACTTCAGGAAAAGTTTCTGGTTCCTCGCCAAATGGAACTGCTATCTTGACACGCTGTTCTATGTTTGTTGGTATCAATTCTGTCGAATTCTTAGGGTCCTCCGGCGTCCGTATAGGCTGAAGATATTGGATAAGTTATGCATGTCCAGGCACTGATCAATAGTGCATTTCAAAAAGTTACTCACCTGGTTCAACATTGAGGACCACCACCCGGCATAATTTGGAGATCTTTGGTTATGATACTGTCGAACATGCCGAGTGCTGGACCTGGGTAACCGAGATATAAACATTGGCTTGCATTCAGCTGTCTCAACAATGAGTCATTCAGTGATTTCGAGAAAAGGAAATAACGAGAAACTGCGCGGCTTGAATATGACAAAATTTGTATAGTAGTTGAACGCACTGAAAAACATATCAAGCGCACTGTAATTACGCATGCCTTTACGCCAATAAGACTCATATTACCCTGTGGCAAAGACTGACCACATCCATCATTATCAATAATCAATACCTATGCATTATATTTCTTTTTAAAGCGGTTCTGCGAGTGCATACATATTCGTTCTCTCAGTTTTTACAATCCTGTCAACTCTTGTACCTCGGAGGAGCAAATGTTGATGAAGCCACGAGTTAAAAAATGCACCGAGGCAATACAAATGGTCGTGTCAAGATTTTGCATGCATGTAAACGCTAGCTTAATCAAAAGGTGGAGTTTAAATGCATAAACTATTCTTCATACTACCAAAGCAATCCACCATACCGGATGACCGCAAGCCATGCATAGTTAGATAAACAAGATGCATGTTACCATAAGTCGCCATTAAAGTGACTAAAAAAATGTCACCACTTAAAGCATCTCTATTACTAATTATCATATGTGATCCTCTGCCCGCGTGGCAAATGTTAATAGGTGCTTTGATTGATTTGACACCATCTTTAAAGTGTATTGTAACACAAAAACCTGTAGACGGATCTTGGCGTTGGATAGATCATTATGAACCATATGCAGATCAGATAATGATATTCATCGTTTTGAGATGCCGCCACTCGCAGTGTACGGTATGTCTTTGTAAAGACTATGTGGTCCAAACAGTAATAATGCGCTCAACATTATCGAGGTAGAATGGAAAACTCGCACTAAGGGTCACAATCATCACAGAAAAAGTTTTATGATGCAAAGTTTCCATAAGCGATCTTGTCATTGTTGAAAACGGTAGCCATTATTCAGATTTTGAAAGTGTAAAAAAGACAACCCAATCAAGGTAAGAGGAATTGACGAAGATATAGATATTTGTATTAAGTATGGAAGCAAATAAAAATCGCTATTTTCACCACAGGATATTGGTACACGGAACAACGGTTTGTGTTTTTTCTTGGTAACCAAGAAGTGCATCCAAGAGAAGAGCCAAGGGATATCTTGGCCGTGCTAAAGCTGATGCCAAGTAAAGCGAAAGATCTAACATGTGCTTGCCAAGTGACGTGAAACATAGCTCATCTTACGGGTAGCTGGGGTTACAAACTTGTCAATAGAATTTAGCGTAATGGGGTAACGACATATCTGGTAAAATCGAACAGTGAGTGGGCTTTGCCAGGTGGATGACGGAGTTCTGAATGTACGGAAATGTCAAGAGGTTTCCCAAAACAGGCTGAAAATTTCTTAGTAACGTTTGCTGCCCCAAAAAGGGTCTTTTGCGAGTAGTCATGAAATGCAGAACCGTCTACCCGAGCAATCCATGATGTTGTAGTGTTAACAAAATCAATGTCTACAATACTTCAACACGGTGTTAAAAAATCGCGAAATATCAGGGAATCAATTGATAGAACGATGATTATATTCAAAGCATTAGGCTAAGAACAATGGGCCAGCCAGCTTGGGGGCGGGGAAAACGTCCCCATTCAGACTTGTGAGCGGCCATCCAAATTTTGTATTAGGGCCTGCTCACCTTATATTTCACCAACTTGGTAAATCCCTCGTGAGATTCACTTTGGACTCTTTTCTGGATCATATAAATAAACCCTCTGTATTTCTCTTCTGGTCTTAATTCTTCTTCATCTAGAATTATATACACATATTTATAATCATGGCCGCACCCGCCAATACACCAAAAAGCGAACAATGGTGGACTAGAAATCCCAAAGAGTTTGATATGTTCCAAAAGATCTTACACATGGACCTTGGATCCAACTACAAGGAAGTCATTCGTAACGGACCAGTACCCAAACACAATGTTTGGACCGACCATGCATTCGTCATACCATGGGCTGTTGCACCTATTGCATTGCAATACGCTTCTCAAGTCTTCCTTGGCCGCCCTTGGAGCCGCTTAGAAGCTTTCGGTATTTATACCGCAAACTTGGCTACATTTGGCTTAATAACAGTTAGACGCTTGAGGATATTAGGAGAGAAATATGGTCATTTGGATGCCATCAACAGAGAAAGAGATCGTGTAGCCGAAAATAGAGTCACTCCTCTGGTGCTCGGCTTACTAGCAACTATTTCTGTGCGAACCATGATGGCAGCCATCATTGCCTATAAGCCAGGACGACTACCCTTTTTGACCTGGAAATTACCAATTGATATGGCATTATATATGGTCGCCGTAGACTTTTTCTTCTACCTCTACCATCGAGCCTTGCATCAAGTTCCTTGGCTCTGGAAGTTCCACCGAACTCATCACAGCACTAAGCACCCCACTTCCTTGATGGCTCCTCTCGCAGACCATGTTCAGGAAACATTTGACATTGCTGTCATTCCTATCTTAGCTTACATGATTCGACCAATTCCATTCTTCCATTGGTATATTGCTTGTCTTTATGTCAACTACATTGAGCTGGCCGGCCACTCTGGAGTCCGAGCTGATATGGGACATCCTGTCTTGGGCATGTTGCTTCGTCCATTCGGTCTTGACCTTGTTGTTGAGGACCATGACTTGCATCATCGCCTGGGCATGAGAGCTGGTAACTTTGGCAAGCAAACCCGTATCTTTGATACCTTCTTCGGTACCACATCTCCAAGATACGAAACCACTCCTGAAGCAATTGGCCTTCACAACCAGAAGGGCTCAAAGGCACCACCGCCAAAAGCTCTTTAAGCATTATTTTCTTTCATAGCTTAACAAACATCCACAGTCATGTATATATATATAGTATGTTCCTCTCCCTTTTCCTTATTTAAAATTCATGTTGCCCACATACGTGGTAGCAAAACTCCAATAAAACGAGTACAACCACATTTCACACATTATATTTCAGATCAAGACATTTAATTTTTCGTATCAAATGTTTAGAAAAGTGATTTGCAAGCCCCGTCTTTTTTGGAGAGTGCTAAAAAACACAGCGTACCATTGTAACGTCTCCCATTCTTCAATGAGAACCACTTTGTACGTTGCCGGTTTTGCCCCTCGCATGAGAGCAAGAGATCTGGGTTATGAGTTTGAAAGGTACATATTGTTTAACATAGACGCCACTGAAATGCTCAGAGCCCTTCACGTGCAGCGATGAGGACGACCTTTGACATTCTGCAAATCAGCGCAAAACAGCCTCGACGTACTGAGCATGACACGCAGATATACGATAGATAGACATAACACCTCTATTTATATCATCAACTAATGTAGCATTCTCCATATTGACAGATATGGCCGATTGGTACGATGTGACATACCTGGTCAGAAGAATCCAACAGCAAAACCGTACGTCCTTTGATAGACTATACCGTGACCCAAAGACACAAAAGCAACACTTGATCTAACCCATGTCGAATATTGACTTTCACATGCAAACACCAGATTTGCTTTTGTAGAGTTCGAGGATCCTCGTGATGCGGAGGATGCATTGAATGAAATGCACGGACGATATATAGAAGGACATACATTGACAATACAGGTAAGTACGACACACTGACACCTGCAATGTTGGTAATCATGATATCTTGATCTGACATTTTTTGTAAAAGTGGGCAAAGAGTTCGGCAAGCTCGCGATGGCGTCAGGATAGATCACGATCACCGCCGCCCCGTAGGACACCAGGTGCCAATAACAGGTATCGCAGTCGAAGTCGATCACCTATTAAACGGTCAAAGTCACCTAGAGATCGGTCACCTCTCCCTTCCGAGCGTCGATCTAGATATGAATCTCGTTCACCAAGCCCGTCGCGAGATGATACTCGACGCGATCCAATTTCTCCCTAGAAAATGTAGACAACCCTCGCCCCTCGAGTAACTACTCAATCACATTCTTTGTCATAAAACCACACCCACTGCCACGATTTAGACCCTCAGTTTGCGTTTAGCATTGTTGATCAAGCCTGGAATTTAGTTTTTCTTCTTTCATTCTTTCGTTCTTTTGATTCTTTTTCCTTTCGTTCTTATCCTGTGATTAATCAAAATTTTTCATTATCTTCTCTCTTTTGTGACCTGGCCCCGGCCAGCCCATGAGCAACAAGAATGTATTATATTACAATAGCGGAACTGTCCAAAAAAGATAAACCAAAAATGAAAAAAAAAAAAAACAAGACTCTGTCTATTTACATAAGCAAATGGAGGTTGACAACCATCATTGCTTGAATTCATCTAGTGTTTGTTGCAAAGTGATCATAAATGGTCGTTCCTTGGCAATGTCCCATACTGGCGTGCGACGCATCACCGTCAGCAATTGCTTGAGCCAGTGGAGTGATTGTTCTCGTATATCCTGAGCCTGAGCGTGGTTTGCGTTGTACACCAACACCTCGCAAGCATGCTTGAACTCGTGAACACAGGGTCGGAAATAGCAATCAACATTGAGCGCCACTAGTTCTGATGATGAGGGGACCCACATGTCGAACAGACAAGCTATGCGCATGGCAGCCTTCGTGCATGCTGCCAAAGAATGGTTGTGCTCCGCATCTAGCGGCTCGTTGGCGGGGAATCGCGACGGTGGGGAGTGAGGCATATTTTCCGTAAAGATGGATGGAGTGGGACCGGGCGAAGTCGACAGTTCTGGTAAAGGAAGGTATGTTTGATGCAACAAGATCCAATTGCCATAATATCGGATTAATTCCATGTATTTACAACGAGATTGCCATAATGTCATGTTTTTGTTTTCCTCATTCTCATTGCGAATCCACTCGGGTAGATTGTCGTAAAATGATCGTAAGATCCCTTCAATTCGTTCTACTTCTTTCAGCCTGACCATACTCTGTGAGTCCGAATAACATGTCTGCCGTATTTCTCGAGTAATCTGTAAATTTTGAAAGTTGTATAGTTTGTACAGAGCTTGGTACTGATCGTTATTAGTGTGAAATAAGCATGGATCAGTTGGGTGCTGCTGCTGCTGCTGTTCCTCCTCTCCTGATGCCATACTTGTGTTTTCTGGTTCTGATTCTTCTAATTCCTGTGACAGAGGAGGAAATAGGTCTAAAGTCTGTGTTGCTGGTGAGGTTGATTTCTCTCTCTTGGGCTGGCTTCTGGTCTTTTGTATGACTTCTGATGATTGTGCATGGAACTTGATGGTGCATGTGTCCAGGTTCATATTATATGGCTTGTTATGGAAATGGGATGCGTCTGTGTCCACACAATACACAACCCAGAAAAGAGATCGTGCGTATTCTTTCAATGCGTGAACAGTGTCGTCTCGATTTTCAAAAATCGATCTCAACACCGGTGTTGCCTCCAGCTGCGATTCAACTAGTCCGGCCAGATTCTCTTCTCTATGCATGCCCAAAGAATACACCATCCTCGATGCCATACCGATGTTCATATAAGTGATATCAGGATCTCCACTTTCGATATTATACAGAGCTAAATTAACCAGTGTATGCACCGTCAGCAAAGTAGGCTCCTCGAAGCAGCAAGCGGCCAATATCTGTCTAGTGCATGCATAGTATTGCTGTGCATAAGTGAAAGCTTGTTGCTCGGAAGAAATGAAGGGCATCAAGATGTGTGGGTGCCAGCGATAAGCGTGAGGTATCAAATGGCACAGCATAGAGGACTGTAACATTCGCAGTTGCTGAGGCTGTGGGCTTTGCAACAGGATTTTTGAAAATGTTCGGGCGAACTTTGGTATGGATCCATGCAAAATACAGCTATGATGTTGGCGCAACAAGGCAATGAGTGTAGTTGGCGGAATCATAGGGACTGGTATTGGATTGTCGCTATCAGCTGAATCCAATTGCGGCAAAAGTGGTTGCTCATTCGGGATATGCTTTAAAGACACTGTTGTGAAATGCGACAATCTCATAGATCGATAAATAACGTCGTTTCTGACAAGATTCTTTTGCTCATAACCGCTATCTGCGTCATCTTGCTCGGTTAGATGCATGTTATCGAGACCAAAGTTGAGCAAGACCTGGTATATGTCATCCAAATTTCTACTATTGGTATGAATGGAAAGACCGCCAGCGGTCGAATCATGATCTTCCTTTATGTTCCATGACTGAATGGAACCAGTGTTGATATTCAGGTTCTCGGGATGCTGATCTACCTGTAAGGGACAAGTACTATCTGGTCGATTCATCAATTGGGTATTGTTTGAAGCTTTATGATGGTTCAGGTTGTCTAGGTTGTCTTTGACAAGGCTCTCAACGATGTCAAACTGAGCTAGTGCGGTGTGTATCTGGTCTTCCAGGCCAGCAAACCTTTGTCGCAGAGCTGTACTTTCCAAATCTCCAGGGATCTCGAGATAAGTACATTCAACGTCGGCCTCTTCACATTGAGTACATCTTGGACGAGTACGAGAGCATTTAGACCTGTTTTTTCGGCAGCTGTGGGATCATGGTATAAATTAACATAGTCTGACGCTAAAATACAAGATATTTGGCTCGTTCATACCGTTGACAAGAAAGTGCTAGACGAGCTCTTCGCCTCACCGGCTTTGAAGAAGACGACTGTCCGTCTATTTCTTCCTCTTTGATATTAGCGTAATCCTCGTTATCGTCAAGGTCCATGGTGAATTGGCAAATTACATGAACACAAGTGTGGGTGGTTTGTTGGGCCGAAAATCCATCATCTTTTATCAAAATCTATTGATTGCAAAGTGTCTCGTGACTTGAGCGAAATCAACGCTGGCCAGGCGTTTTTTACAGCCCCGTCCAGCGGTTTTGTTCTCCCGGAAAGCCAAGTCTTTTCTCACCTGACTCAACAATGGTATTCAACCCACCTCGACTAAAGCTTCAACTGAAGCTTGCAAGCAATAGACTCAAAATGCTTCAGGCAAAAAAGTCGTCGTTGAATCAGAAACAACGTCGAGAGATCGCGGGATTACTTGAAAAGGGAAAAGAAGATAGTGCAAGAATACGAGTCGAGAATATCATTCGCGAGGACTTTGAAACAGAAGCTATGGAGATACTGGAGTTATATTGCGATTTGTTGAGCGCGAGGTTTGGCATTCTGGAACAACTCAAGTAAAGTATATCTGCAAAACCTGGCATGAGCACTGAGCGTTTTGAAAACTGACGTAAGAGCATGGCTATACACAGAGAATGTGATCCTAGTATTGAGACGGCGGTATGTGGTCTTATTTGGGCAACCCCAAGAGCAGATCAGGTCAAAGAACTTGCAGCGGTAAAGTCCATGAACATATATGTTTGAGGAAGCAAGTGCAGGCGGCTAACGAGCAGAATGTCTTGGCCTAGATACGAGACCAGCTGGGTGCTAAGTATGGAAAGGAGTTTTTAGTTGCGGCGATGGAAAACACAAACCATGTCGTAAATGAGCGAGTAAGTGATAAACGTCAAACTATCCTTATGATCTTCGTTTATGCAGAGATTGTATGCTAATACAGCGGAATTAGTTGGTGTCAAAATTGAGTATTGCTACCCCAGAGACGTTTTTAGTCGAACGATACCTCGAAGAAATCGCAAAAGCTTATAGCGTAGATTGGAAGTCGCCAAATTCGCAAGTGGAATCAGACAATGATGGTGATAATGACGCGCTAGAGGTTTGTAGTATATCAACTTTGTTCCAATACGTTTAAAATTTATTAGACAGAGAGCTGAATATGAGCATGTCCTCCAGGATTTGAAGAGTTCACTCGATAAAGAGTCGGACGACCCTACAACAACTCAGGTACATGTTATCAGTTAGGTATGACTAAGAAAATAATTATGCTAACAGAAGTTGGTGATCTGAACCTTAGGATGAGGACGAGTTCTCGGATTCAAAGTGGGACTTACCAGCACCACCAAGCAATGTTCCTGGAAAAAGCAGTGGCAAGCCTCCGTCATCCACTGATCAAATACCTGACTTCGACGAGTTGACTCGGCGGTTTGAGGCTCTCAAGCGCAAATAGTGAAAGGCTTGGTTATTACTATTTTCTTTAGAGGTGCACACTTTCCTTCTATTCTTATAATAAACTCAGGTTATATGTTGTATACTTTGGCATTCAATCAAGGCAAAAATCAGGTGATCATGGATAGGCTTTCTCCTTCCATAATGTAAACAGATTTTTAATCAGATAGCTTTTTACAAATGCTTCAAAACGTCTTCAGCAGACGATTCAGTGACATCACCTCCGCTCTCTACACCAACATAGGTCAACTTAAGGTTGTCTACAATAAGAGCAAAGCGCTTAGATCTCAATTTGCCAAAGCCCATAGAAGACAAGTCCATGGTCAAACCGAGCTGAGTTGCAAGCTCTCCGTTGGCGTCACCAACATACTTGATACCCTTATCACTGCCTCCAGCAACCTTGGACCAGCCGTGCATGACAAAAGCATCGGTGATGGAGTAAATCAAAACTTCATCCACTCCCTTGGATTTGATCTCATCCAACTTGGCGATGAACCCAGGAACGTGGGTCTCCGAGCAGGTGGCTATGAGGAACACGTTTAAGCATCGCCAACTTCTCTGGTCAAAGGCATGAAAAAAAGACTCACGTGTGAACGCGCCGGGAACACCAACAATGACAACCTTCTTGTTGGCAAACTCCTTGTGTGTCTTGATGGGAATAGGACTACGAATGGACACGTCAGCATTTTTCTATTTCGCAAAGCGCGCCTATAGTCACCGATTGAGCACTTACCGTCCACAGGCAGAAGGGTCAGCATTGGCGTCATAAGGGACGTATGTCAAAGTGACATCGGGGATCTATTAAAACCATTAGTACTTGAGAAAGCTCTCTGTGCTTTGCAAGGTTCTAATTCTATTACTAACTTCAGTGCCAACAGTAGCGCTCTGAGAAAAGAGAGGAAGGTTAATATGACAGGCATGCTGATAACAGTATGTAAAACGAGCTTTTTAATACCATGGTGTATAACTAGAAGAAAAAGTAAGTAAAAGAACTTTAGAAAAAGGAGAGTCGCTCAACGGCCTCCGCTTTTATATGTGGCCTGGGGGATTTTCAACCAATACGCCATTCCATGCATGACAAAAACGATCGGTACCTCACCTCACGGATAAAATCAATTATAAATAATCTTGGTTTTAAACCCCACTCAGCTCCATTAATATGATGATCAACGCGAAAAAATAACGTATAATATAAGGCTTTGAAGACATCAAAGGAGTTGTACGTCTCTGTTTACCGGGGCAACTTTGAAGCAAGGTATTGCTGCTCCTACTATTCTCGGGTGAATTTTTCAACTTAATGTGACCGGCGTATTTTTCAATCCAGCAGCGCGGGACAAGCCCATGGCATAAAAAGCTCAATTTGCACTGTTTCTGACTTGGTTTATTCTTATTTGTTGATATGTCTACTACTGATCATAACTTGAAATTTGCATACGTTGGTCTCGGTGAAATGGGTAGTGCAATGGTAAGTACGTTCTTTTCTCGGCATCTGCAGTGCTACGTATGATGAGCCATTGGACAACAGCTTACTAATACGCAGCAACGTTACGTATATAGGCACAAAACCTAGCAAACTGGCTGACAGAACAGCACCACCCTACACCTTTGATTGTGTGGAATCGATCAAGTGCTAAAGCTCATCGACTGGAAAATGTCAAAGTAGCGGAGACACTGGAAGAAGTTGCAAAGAACGCCAATGTCATTCTATCGTGTCTATTGAATGACGCTGCCGTTTCAGATTGTTATAATCAGGTAAGCTCTGAAAAATGACAGAGAAACAGAGTGAGATGGTTCATACGTGTTAATCCTTCCAAAGCTTTTCGAGCACTTGCCAAAGAGCAACAATACCATCTTTTGTGAGATGAGTACGGTGGCTCCAGCTTTGACGCGAGATCTACACAAGCGTGCAAACGAGCTAGGAGCGGGTTACCTAGCCACGCCAATTTTCGGCCTGCCTCCAAAGTAAGCATTGATAATAAATGACAAGTACAAGCCGATGTCACTAAACTCGCGAATTTCGTCGCTTCAGAGCTAGAGCCGCCGAGCTGACAATAATCAAAGCCGGAGATAATAAGCTTCGAAAAATAGTTGACCCATACCTAATTCCTGCTCTGGGAAAGAAGTCCATCGAATTGGGTGAGGATGTCACTGAAGCTCTCAACATGAAGCTTACAGGCAATTGTATGATCACTGGGTTTGCTGAAGTTCTGGCCGAGGGCTTGACCTTGGCCGCGGCAACTGGTAATAATTTTGCATATGCGCCTCTTCAAACTTTCTGTCATTAGTACTGAATGATTCTTTTAGGCGTTGGTCAAGATAAGGCTCTAGCTTTTATTGAGGCCATGTATCCCAATACACCGCTTGTCGCATACGCTAAGAAAATGGCTACCAATGACTATAATCAAGTTGCATTCCATGTTGGCGGGGCCAAGAAGGATGTCAAACATATTGTCAAGCTTGGGGAAGATCATAACCTTGATTTGAAAGTTTCTAAAGTCATGCTTGATAATCTGGAAGAGCTTGAAAAGACAAAAGGAGAAAACATTGATTTGACAGGCGTTGTCGGTGGTAAGTATATAGATGTTGTTGATGTCTTTATATTACCTACATTATCAATATTCACGATTCTATTCAAAATTAGTTGTGAGAACAAAAGCCGGGCTTGACTTTGACGCCAAATAATTTTATAAACAATCAAATAAATAGTGCGATATCACGTTCTGCGTTATCACATTCAGATACGAAATGACGGTCTAGTAGCTAATACATTTTGTAGAGGAATGAACAGTGGCCGTATCTGGTCACCTCCATTGAGAAGTTCTTCCCATGTGATCCATGCCCAGTCGCCGTCCAGCTTATGAGGTTCCATTGTTCGCAAATTTTGGACATCGTCTGGCTCCACTACACCTTTCATAAAGATGGTACAATAATGCCGATTTTCCTCTATCGTGATTGATTTGCGGCATAAGATACGGTTTACCTCAGGTTTTACCGATATAGATGATTGCAGGGGCTTACCTTTCATGATATCATTGGTAGCTGTGGCAAATTCGACGCTTTTCAGCGTTAGGCCAGTTTCCTCGTAAACCTCGCGTATGGCACACTCTTCAAATGTTTCGTTGAATTCGAGATGGCCACCTGGTAACTGACATGCACCGGCTCCATGCGATCCCTGGCGACGACCAATTAGAAAACTATCCGGCGATCCTTCGGCACCTTTACGAGTGACAAAACAGCCCACACCGACACGCGGCTCTTGCGACTAGATATGATTGGGAGCCTTATCAGCTTATGATGTAAACCGCTGTTTGCTTCAGAAATTTGACGACATAAATCACCTCCACCATTTTAAAGTTGTTGAAGCAGCTGTACGGGAGTCTGGTTTGCGGAGAAAACTGCATTGAAAAATTCCATTATTTAAACATTTATTTCATTACAACAGGACTTGTGTACAGCTAGGTAGAGAAGTAGGGTTATCGATCAAACACATTTCTATAAGTATGATTTCAATAAATCAGCATGATGTAATTGAAAATGGTATTGCCAGTCAGACTGGAGGGATGACTCGAGTATTTGAATTTCTGCGATGTTATGAAGGAGCCGACTCGCGCATTAATTGGCCGGATTCGGCTTTGATGACATTGATTTCATGATCTACCGCTAGTTTACGAGAACCATTTAAAAGCAAAAGAGAAGCGCCACAGACAAAGCCAATGATGGCAATAGTCCCTATGATGATCCACACGAATAATGGTACGTAAAACATTCGTCGCATCAGCCCTGAATATCTGGATGTCGATTCGTACTCTTCGGCTATTGAACCGCAATCTTCATGTTTCGTTATAGTGGGCTTCATATCTTAAGCTTAATCTCAACTGAGCTCAGAGAAGATGAATGTAGAGATGGTGAAAAGCTTTTTTATTTTAATTCCAAACGTTTATAAAGCGTAACGTGAGGGCAGATTCCAATTTTCTCCAGCGCAAATGATTGTACCGTCCATACGATTGCAATGACAACCGTGGCTGCTCCTTAACCTTCTATCTGCAATAATGGTAATCCAGTTTCTTAATATGTTATTGTTAACCCTTATGTACTCATACATTAAATCTCGGGAAATATTTTGACCGTCAGGAACAAAGACCATCTATCACAAACTAAAGCAATTTTGACAGCGGGTGTCGGACTTGGAAATGTGAAATTTTGACTCTTCAAATTCCAGTTCGAACCTGCTGAGCGTTTGCTTTCAGTTGTTGCTATTACGCCTCCCTAAAGCTCATTCTACTTTGCCGACGACATTTACCGACAAACTAGTTCATAGCTCAGAGAAAAGGAGTGAAACGTTAGGCTCAAGTCACGCAAACCTTCAGGTTAATTGTCGACAAACACATACTCATGCCAGATCAACATGATCCTTACCGAGATAGCATCGATCAATACTTGGCTTTGAGTACGACGGACGAAAAAAAGACCAGTTATCATCATGCAGGCCATGAACATAGCTACTCTCCATCTGACACTGTTAACTCCGAATACGCAAACGCTCATCATGTCAGTTGGAAAGCACACAATACTGAGTCCTCGTATGAACGGCGGTCACCTTCACAGTATACGACCAGCCCAACCGTTTTCCAACCTCGATTAGTAAACTTTGTTGCCACAGCAGATCCCCAATACTTGTACAATTATCAAACCAATTTGTATTACGACGTCTTATCTGACACTTATTCTCGGCTGGATGAAGCGCGCATGATATACGAAACGGTGCTGGAAAAGGATGCTGCGGAAGCGCAAGCTTATTTCAGTAATGAGCCTTCAAGTGACGAGACACTACGCATGGTTGTTCTAGAATCTCAATTACTTCCTGTAAATAATATTGTACTTGTGGATGCCAATGGCATTACCATTGGGAGAGATCGAAGTTGGGATAGACGATTGCGATTACCGGAAATGGCTGTGAGCAAGTATCACTGCCATATCTTTTCAACTTCGGCAGATATATTCAACGAGACTAATGAAGCAGAAGAGGCATGTAAAATTGAAGCCACTAAATTCTCTATCATTGATGTTGGGTCACAAAACGGTACATTTGTCAATAGCAACCGACTTTCAGCCAGCAAAGCAGCCAGTCCTCCAACTCCTTTAAGACACATGGATGTCGTTTCTGTAGGCACAACAAAGTTCCAAGTACATGATCATCAAGGTAGCTGGCCGTGTGAACAATGCAAGCATAAAGATGGCAATACTATTGACATAGCTGCGACCACGCAAGCGAAAACCGCCTCAGAGGCCAGTGACAATGCCATGCATCATAGCAAATATGACCGTGAACAAGCACGCCGAGATGAATTGAAGCGACTAAAGCAAAAATATCATGATGAAAAACCTGTACGTACTTCTGGTAAGTACGTGGACCGCGCAGATGTTAGACGCAAACAACAGGGCAGCGATCACACAGCACTTCCACGGCAGCAAGATTCTGATATGTCTATTACCCCTGTGCATTCGTCACAACCGATGCATGTTAATAAGAGACTTGGAGAGGAGAATATTGGAAACCGTTTACTGCAGAAAATGGGTTGGAAGGAAGGTCAAGGATTGGGTTCCTCGGGATCTGGTATGGTGGACCCCATCCAAGCGGAATATCGTCAAGGTAGAGCTGGATTAGGAGCGACACCTCCAGTGGAAGAACCTTATGGTACCAAAGGCCGGTCACTACAGCTTACAAGAAAACGATACGACGAGATCACCTAATTAATTTGATAGCAATATGTTATTTATCAAAGAATACCTTATATACATATGTTCATAGCTTATAGACTCTTAGCCAATTGATCGCTCTTTTTCAGTTCTAACAAAATTTCCTGCGCAAAATTTACAAAAAATGGTGTCGTCATCAAGTTGTTGGCCCTTGGGTTTTTTTTTATTGCGCTTTCAGCGACAGATAGACAATCTCGTCCTCCCTACTCTTGTACGCAAATGTTTGCTAGACTTGCTTCTCAGTCAACTCGGCGTGCCTTGCAAAAGGCCCCCGTGCAGGTATGATATAGCATTTACTCTTGCATGATTCTGCACAACATGGATTGCACCTCCACAACGAACGACCATGTTTTGTGATTCAAATATATCCATCAACTGCCATAAAAACTTCCTCAGCGGCTATGACACTGCCCTAGCTATCATACTTGTCCTATCGATAATGTGGACTATACGACAATATCAATGATGTGGAATTGCTACGAGATTACCTTTCACTGCAAATGCATTGCGCATTACATCTACATAATTCCACATGTAACTGACTGTATCTATCTCTGTTTTCTTGTGACAGGCGCGTTTCGCTTCCACAAAGGCACAGGCCGGTAGCGTAAGTGTTTGATACAGCAGTTTTAGACTTGTTATCATAGGCAACTCAAGCTAATTGTATACTTTGTAGAACAAGGCACAAATTGCTGCTGTTGGCACTGGCATCATCGGTGCTACTGCTTTGGCCTACACCATGGTAGACAACAACGTGTCTGCAAACATGGCTGATGAAGGTTTGCATCCCCCAGCCTACCCCTGGTACCAGAACAGCCCTGTTCACACCTTTGACCACGCTGCGTATGTATTTTCGACAAATCAGCCAAACATGTAAATCGACAACCATTGTTGACTGTTCTTTTATAGTATTCGCCGAGGTTATCAAGTTTACAGAGAGGTTTGCTCAGCCTGTCACTCTTTGGACCGCATTGCATGGAGAAACTTGATCAATGTTTCCCACTCTGAGGACGAAGTCAAGACTATGGCTGAAGAAGTTGAATATGAAGATGGTCCCGATGAAAATGGCGATATGTTCCAGCGACCTGGCAAGGTACATTGATTTGAAAGCATAACATGATTGCATCCCTCAATGTGATTACTGATGATTTATGTTCTTTCAGCCTTCTGATTACATGCCCAAACCTTATGCTAATGAAGAGGCTGCTCGTGCTGGAAACGCTGGCGCTCTTCCACCGGATCTTTCACTTATTATCAAGGCTCGTCACGGTGGATCTGTAAGTACAAAACACTTTCTCTCACATGTATATGAGAATACAAAAATGCTGATAGCCGTGTTTTATAGGACTATGTCTTCTCCCTTTTGACCGGCTATGTTGATGCTCCTGCTGGTGTTGAGGTTCGTGAGGGTCTCAACTACAACCCATACTTCCCAGGTGGTGCCATTGCTATGGCCCGTGTTCTTTTCGATGGTCTCGTCGAATATGAAGACGGTACTCCTGCTACTGCTTCACAAATGGCCAGAGATGTCACCACCTTCCTTGCTTGGGCTTCAGAGCCTGAACACGATGACCGAAAGAAGATGGGTATGAAGGCAGCTATCGTGCTGTCTGGTCTTACTCTTTTGTCCGTGTACATCAAGAGATTCAAGTGGGCCCCTATCAAGTCCCGCAAAATTATCTACAACCCACCACAATAATGGCATTTTAACAGATCTTTACATCCAGTTTGCGTTTGTCCTATATCCTTCAATTCGTTTAACCTCGCCAAATCTAACAAACTGCCTTAAAATACAAATCAATAAATTGATTTTTTTAGAACGGGATTTTTTTTGACAACCAAAAAGGCATTTACAAAAGAAAAATAATATAAGAGCGGTGATGATGATGGATTCTAGTGTTGTGGCGGTTGATGAGTTTAAGATTTATTATTACTATCAGCGGTCTAATCAGTGGTAAAATGATGAGGTATGTGGTTTGCTTGCCATTTGCAGGAAACCATTATTAAGGCTTGGGGATGCGAAGAGTACGCGAGATCATGGCGGTGCCATGCATAACAAACAGGAGCGTAAAATGGTGAATTTCACCATATTTTGCGTTAATGCCCATGGGCATTGGTAATTGTAAGATGCTTAACGGAAATTTGTCCGTGTTGCTTAGATTGAGGCCATTGATTGAGTATGCCAAAAAGCCGACGATGGCCAAAGAGCTAGGAATGGGAAGTCCTTCAAAATGAGACACCTTGCCCGTTGCATCTTTAGGAAACAGAGCGACAGTAGCATTGAATCGCGCAAGACGAGCTAATCCGCAACATACAAAGTAAGTGAGGCCAAAGGCATCGAGCCTTGTGCGCATACCAACGGCAAATGCCAAGGCGGCAGGTGCTAATCCAAAGGATATCTGATAACAGTAGCCAAGAAATCACCCCCATCCCGTTAGCTAGCTTGAACGCATATTTCACATGTTAATAGGGACTTACCAAGTCTGCCAAGCTATCCAATTCCTGACCCAATCTGTTCACCAACAATTCGCATTTAATACACAGTTCTCTCCAACGTTGCCGTTTTTGTTGATGCGAATGGCATTTTAGGGGTTTAGCAAAACACTTACAAGCTGGAATTATTTCTCCATCGCGCGACTCTGCCATCCAAAAAGTCAAACAAAAGTCCAAACGGCATAAACCACATGGCGGTGTGAAGGTCGCACCGGTCATTAGATACCAGGTATCTCATGCTGCTAAAGATCGACATTGTGCCACACATACCGTTCATGAGCGTGATAACATCGGCCAACGCAAAATTGCTGCCCGTACGGTCAGCCGAGCTTCACGCGACAACACAAATCATATAATCCGTCAACTTACCGAACCATGGAGAAATGTCCCACGTCATTGCTAATGAGTTTGGCATCACTTTCACTCAAATGCTTGGCAGCTGAATTCACAGACTTTCCTGACTTGGGAGCCTTTGATCTACTAGACATGGTCTTGACGTTTTTCAAACTGTTAAATACTTTTAGATAGAGGTGTGTCCACTGACCAGAGCTCGACAGGTTGAGCTAAGATAAGAAAAAGACGCTGTCAAGCAAGAGAAAGATAATTGACCCCAACACCCTTGCCGGTTGTTTGATATGACTTTTTTTTATTTTATTTTATTTTATTGGTAATTCCCAAAATCAGAAAAAAGCATTGTGTCACGTGGATAGCTTATTAAATCCCAAAAAATCATGCGGTGAACGCGCCAGGCATTGATTGCGTTTGCTCGGCTGGTTCACTTTGATCGAAGAGTGTCACAGGGATCCTAGCTGCAGTTCCATAGTGCATTCCTCCGTGAGTAGTATCCTGAGATTCATCAACTTGGTTACTTTCCTCCTGTGTAGCGCCTGGTTGTCCAAGATCCATGTCGGCAGAACTGGAAGTGTCTTGATCCACAAAGGGATTATTTTCGTCTAGGATTTCAGTCTTATCAGCTTCAGGCACAACTTCCTGCTCCTTTTGTAGAGCGTTGGTATCTGTTAGTACTCCAGCTGGCACTTCTTGAGCTTGGCCTTCGTCCATGCTCATTTCAGACACACCACGAGATATATCGTTGTTCTCAGCATGCTCGCTATTGTCAACACCATGCCGTTCAACACCATGATCTTCGAAGCCATGTTCTTCAGCGGTGGGAGACAAAGCTGTTGGAGAGGCTACAGGAGAGAGATTTCGATCTTGCAGGTCGGATCCGGCGTGTGATCCTCCAGTTGTCGAGCCCCAAGTGCTAGCACGGCTCATCACTTCAGGATTAGTAAAATTCATTGGTTGCTGAAAGTCCTCTGGTTCGTGCGGTACAGATGCTCGAAATTGATGTGACATAGGCGTCATCAGATCCATCCATACTTGCATGTCCTCACCATTGCGTGCTCGCAAGACGTAAGTTTTGTCTCTTTCCAAAGACTTCATGAATTTGTTTTTTGCAGAGTTATTTTTGCCTCGAATTTCAAACACATAACCTTGATGCATATTGGTGTTCTTCCCGGTTACGGTGGTTTGAGGGATAAAGATGGATACATCGGGATGGGTTGGGAAATCCTTGTCGTTCTTATATTCGTGCAGATAGCCGGTAGGTGTCAAAATATAGCGATGCTCGGACCAATTTTTGGTGACAAATGTTCTGCGTTCCAAATAGCCGGTCTTGATGGGTTGGACAAGCGGATGATGTTGATTCTCAAAGGTAATATCGGCAGGGTTTTTGTAACCTGCGTTTTCTGGAACCAATTCGCCTTGACGGCGGACCGAAAACACTTTATACTCACAATCGGCTTCAAGCTTATCAAAGGTGTCCATAATCATGTGTACTGTATGATCAGATAAAATTTTCCCATCTGTTCTGTAATCTTGGAACGATCGAAGAACGTTTCGAGTATTGTCTACGAGTTGTCTTTCAAAGATGGCGAACTCTTTTTGGAGGTTCAGCATGCTGTCATGCAGCCTGTTTTCCTCATGAACTAGCTTCTGAAGATCAATGTATAGTTCTAAATTAGATGAAAAAGGCATATCAGTATTGAAATATTACTTTGTATCAACTTTCTTGATATCATCACTTACCACAGCTAATGATGTAAGGGTCGGCTTTCTCATTGGCATGATCCGGAGCGGTGTTGACTAGATTAATGTACTTGTTCAATCGATGCTGGGTAATTTCAGCTTGCTCTCTGTATCGATAGAGGGTTTCGGTTTTCAAACGATCATCGTTGCGTATGGATTTACACATGGTTTTGGCTTCCCGTTTGACACTTCTTAGACCTTGGATAACAGTCTGGTCCAAGAACATACTGTAGTCATGGTGAAACTTTGACTGTTCAAGTGCATATTCGCGAGTAGCTGCCCAAACAGTTTGTATTCCGCCTTCTTCCCGAAAATGCTGTCCACCATCCGAAAATGGAAGCTCGATTAAGCTTGCACTCTTGGTATATCCTTTTGCGGCCAAAGCATTGGCCGAGCTCATTTCCTTGAAGACGTTTGCCTTATATCAACCATGTTACTCAATTATTGAATTGCGTTAAACGGCTTTCTAGAATACCCGTGCTTACCAAATTCTTCAGTACTCCTCTCCAGGCCTCTAGTCTCTCTGCAATTGTTTCTGCAGGATTGATGCCAGACTCCATTCGAAAGGTTTGCTTTTGATAAGATGTTGTGGATCGTCTTGTAATAGAGAGCTTGGGTGCGAGGGCGCTAAAAACAGGTGGTGCTTGTGTGTGGTCTTCTACTTCAGTTTTTTCTGAGTGGTCGCCAACAAGTTGTGATGGAGGCGGATATGTGCCCACAGCTTCAGGCGATTCTGCAAAAACATTGCCAGAACTCATTTGGCTGTTGGCCGAACCGGGTTGGTTGTGGGCATCAACATGCCCTACGTTAGTATCAATGGCTAGTGGAGCATTGTTGGTAGGATTGGGGTTTTCTGTCTCCATATATAGTACAAAGGAATAAAGCAAAAGAAGAAAAAGAATGACGCTGTGAGGCGAAATCTTTTATTTCCTGGCTGAAAGGTTTGCAGCCAATGTGAGACATCTCAATGCTTCCCAGAATAAGACACGATAAGTCTCTGCTATCTCTTGACAATTGAAAGAAGTCTTGATTACCGTTTCATACGAATTATAGCTTTAATTTTATATAGCTAGTGTCTACCCAAGTCGTTTCTCTATTCATAAAGACAATGAAGAACCAGTTTAAGGCAAAATAATTACGCAGAGCCTTTTGACCGTTCCGGAGCTTCAACAGAGTTTCAGGCCAGTCGATGTATTTCACATATCCCATTACGCATTTAATTGCTACTAGTATGGTAGTACAACGTTATATATATTGCTCGTTGCTCATTTGTTTCCATTGTACCGTGCTCGAAAATGGCTCGTGCGAAGGACAATGTAGTGTACATTACTGAATATGGTCTTTTGTCCTTGCGTCATAGGTACGATGCAGAAATTTCCACTTTGCATAGTGACTTCGATTTTCCCGATATGTGTCCGCACCAGTAGAATATCGAAGTAACGAAGCATCAAGCAGAGATTATATTCGGTTTGTTAAACTTTTATTTTCGATTATTAAGTATTTATGGTGCTCGGATCTTGAAATGATGTACTTCTGCCATTACGTAGGGTATACAACCCTCTGCTTTCTCTCCAAAGCAACATGCTGAATACAGCAAACGCTGTTCAACTATAAATTAAAATCTTCAGCTTCAAGGTGATGCTGCATTACATTACGAATAGCATAGAAGGAACGTTTGAAATGTCGTGGAAGAGCTGGGTCGGTGAAATTTACATACTGCAAACCATACCTTCCGGTCACTCCGGCCAGCCATTCGTAATTATCATAAACACCCCAAGCAAATATACCTCTCAAGTCAATTTTGTCTTCATGAATAGCTAATAGGAATTCGTTGAGGTAATCCATGAAATACGATTCTCTGCCGTAATCAGATACAATTTGATAAAGTTCAGTACGGGTATTTTCGAAGACTTCCGCCCAGCCGAACTCACTAATGTAGATGCCGCCTTTTGAAGGGAATGCCTTTGTCAAGTATTCAAGTTGATCTCGGAGGGCAAACCATGAATTTACCAACTGCGGGGCTGAAAGATCGGCTTGCTGTCCATAGGTCCAATTGCCTGGTGTGGAAATTATGTATTGGGGACGCTCATCTCGACATATTGGCCAATTGGGATCCGACAAGTTACCCATACACGCTTTGATACCATTAGGGGCTGCTTTGGCATGGTTGACACGGTATAAATCCTGAGCATAGAAATCAGCTGAGCCTTTAATCAGCTTTTGCTCTTTACGAGTTAAAGGCGGAAGTAGATCTCCTAGAGTCTGTTTGCAACTCGTAGGATAATCGCCATCAACGAAAATAGGTTTAGCAAAGATACCGATTCTGAAATCAACATAACGATCAGAAGCTTCTTTGTCTTCTTTAGAGTCTGACCATGGAGTAGGCTTGTATTCATCGCTTTTCATTCCAATCTGACCAGCAGCAACAACCCTTTCCTTTATCAGCTTTCTATATGTGCGTACAGCTGTTCCATGAGCAACAAGAACATTATGGGCGCAATGATAAGGGGCATTCTTAACATTGATTCCTTCGGGGAACGTTAGGTTATGAGGTATTAGCGAGAGTTGGCTACAGAATCCACTGGGCTCATTGAATGTGATCCACATTTTAACACGATCTCCAAAGCGCCGGAACACTGTTTCTGTATACCGGTTGTAATCTTTAATGATCTTTGGGGACACCCAGGAACCATAATGAGCAGACAAAGCGAGAGGAGTATCCCAATGAAATAATGTGATTACTGGTTCGATGTTGTTCTTGATAGCTTCATCAACAACCTTGTCATAGAACGCCAATCCTAGTTCATTCACTGTGCCACTGCCCAGGGGATAGATACGAGTCCAAGCAATGGAGAGCATAAATGTGTTTACTCCCATAGCTTTCAATCTTGCCAGATCATTTTTGTACTTGTGATAAAAGTCATCAGTAATATCTATAGTGCCTGTATACATCTTAGGGTAGACATGGGGACCGTAATCCCAAACAGACGGCCCTTTGCCATCTTCCTTTGCAGCTCCTTCTATTTGAGGTGCGGATGAAGCCACACCATACTTGAACCCTTTTGGAAACTTCATATTTTTGGTCTTTTGAGATAGATAAACAGGGAGGTGTGGTGGTGGAACCGGTGATAGCCTAACTTCGGTGCTGTTCATCAAGTTGCTCTTAGCTGCTGTAGCTACGGAACTGTGTATCTCGATTTGTTTCCAAAGGTCATCAACGGTTGTCTCGTTAGGCGTAAACGAAGGGACCGGTGGAATAGCTCGATCAGTGGTCAAAGTGGATGACGAACTGGCTGTCTCTATGATTAGAGATCAGTTCAAGTGATTTATTAACATTTGATGCCGAAATATAGTATAATCTTTACCATACGAGGGCTGCGACGCCCGTATACCCAACGGCACTAGCATATATACCCATAAACACAATGAAAATATCATGATCACAGACGCAAATTCTGATAATACAGCCAAGTAAATCGACAAAATAGCTAAAGTTACTTATACCAATTTCTCGGCTCGTGATTGGCTTTTTATTAACTCATGGTTGTCCTTGTCGGCCCAAATAGAAATTCGCTTCCTAGTTGAAGCTTGGCTACCAGTGCTTTTAAGATAGGGACTTTATTGATGTAAGAGCATACGATGCTGCCCGTACAATGACATTTTATACCTGAAATACGCACTTATATAACACGCTTGATCCATTTGCTCTATTTGTAGTGACGATGTATTCTAGTAGCGATAAATTCTAGGAATGCTTTCCTGATTACTGTATACTATTAAGATTGCATGTATGACGCAAACCTTGCAGTCTAATATGCGGGATGTGATCAGACTTATCAGTTTGTGATAAAAGATATATCGTGCTGTACAACGGCTAATCGATATAGCCTGCAAACCAATGATTTTCATAGATAAAGTTGGTGAGAAGACTGCAAAAAAGTTTAGAAATGAACTGTTCTGAAGAGAATACCGCTTCCTATAGCTCGATGCCACAATATATGCCAAAAAAGGTTCCATCGTTCATAGCTTATAGAAATCTGATATACTAGAAGGAAAGTGATGAAGCATATTTAACCAAGTGTATGATGCTTCCTTGAGACTATGCTTTCAAATAATTCGAAATCATTGTGAATTTAACCTCAGAGATGAAATTTGAGAAGATAGTTAATGTGGTTGGAACCACTTCGTCTAGCTATGAAGCAGTAGTCTCGTCACCAAAAATAACGGCAAACATATGTACATGTCTTTTTTACAAGTCGCTATAGAGTATTCCCATCATCAGTAACAATTATGAATTGGAACCCAAAAAATTGCCTGTATGAAGATGGAAAGAGAGCGTTCATAGTGAAAAGATGAAAGCTTGAAGGCAAGCAGTGGATAGTTCATTCATGTTGTAACCATATGCTATTGTCTAGTACAATAAGATAATTGCTATCGTAGGGAACGTGGCCATAATTACGGTCTATGTTATTGGCTACCACATTGGAAGATAAATCAAACGACAGGAAGAAATTTGGCATTACAGATGTTCTTAATCTATGTAATATTCCGATAACGTGCAAGATATACAGCCATTAAAGCCATGAAAAGAACAAATTACCCAGCTAAATGGCTCATTCACATTTTAATCGGGTCGGCCTAGTAGTAACGAATGGGATTGGTTGATTTTCATCTATGTCTTTCAGTAATTCCGAAATGGACTAATTTCGACTGTGCTTGATTTGATATTATGTTCCATACCATTTGTCGTTGTTCATTATAAATACTGAGCCGATGAAAGGTACATTGCTCATTACTCTCCAAGACAAATACAATTACACAAAAAATGAGTCTCGGATTTGATGAAGATTTGCCCGAAAACGTTTACGAATTCAATGAGATGAGAAAGAAGCTCCACTATGAGAAGACTGGTATCGCTTCTCTCTTGAAGCCTGCTCCTGTTGTTCAACATCTTCCCGCATTTGACCTTAAGGGCAACGCTACCTTTGAAGCCTACAAAGCTGCTGGAAAGTTGACTGGAAAGTTCGTTTTGATCACAGGTAAAGTAGTCAAACAAAATTGAGACGATGAATTTTGTTTTCTACTGCAAATATTGACGATACATATAGGTGCTGACAGTGGTATTGGTCGCTCCATCGCCACTCTTTACGCTCTGGAAGGTGCCGCTGGTATTACCATCGTCTACCGTGATGAAGAAGAAGATGCTGATGCTTCCTACACCAAGAACATGATCGAAGGTCAAAGCAACTGCAAGATCAACCTCATTGCTCGCGATATCGGTTTCGAAAACACCTGTCAAGAAATCATTGATTCTCACATGAATGCCTTCGGCCGCCTTGACATTTTGGTCAACAACGCTGCTGAACAACACAAGGTCACCAGCATTGAAGATTTGAACTGTGACACCGTTGAACGCACCTTCCGCACCAATGGTAAATATCTTTTTATGTAACGCTGGTTTAAATCGTTCTAGAACTAATAACTCCATGTAGTTTTCGGTGTCATCTTCCTTACTAAGCTGGCTGCCAAACACATGGTAGCCGGTGGCTGTATCATCAACACTGCATCTGTTGCTGCCTACCGTGGTATGGATGTTTTGGTAGATTACTCTGCCTCTAAGGGTGCTGTTGTTGCCTTCACTCGTGCCCTTTCACAACAATTGACCACCAGACACATTCGTGTTAATGCTGTGGCTCCCGGACCTGTCTGGACTCCTCTCATCACCAACACTTTCAACTTGGAAGAAATTCAGAACTTTGGTGCTCATCCTCCATTCAAGCGACCAGCACAGCCCGTTGAAATTGCTGCATGCTTCGTCTTCCTTGCATCCAATGATTCCAGCTATATTTCCGGCCAGGTAACCTACCATTTTTTCTTCTTTGCTTATTTCATGTACCAAACTAACATTTGAATCAAATCTATAGGTCTTGCATCCAAATGGTGGTATCACCATGAACACCTAGATTCATACCTATTCTAAAAACCAAGATCCAAGGTGTCTCATTCATTTAACTAGAAACAGGGCAGTCCCTAACGAAACAGTCGCAAATAATATCGATATGTAGTATATCGCAATTTTTAGAGGCTTGTTTGTAATAAACATGATCATCAATGCAATTCAAAATAATTTGACTGCGCGGAAACCGGCATTTAGCATAGACGATTCCATTTTGCGCAGTAAGGTACTAAAAAGTAAACTCAATTCTCCCATTTTTGGCACAATCACCTCGTTGTGCCCAATCAAAAGCCCTTGAGGCTAAGTAGCTCTTGGCGTGACTGTCACATTCTCGTTGCATGCCAAGATATCTGATTTTGTACAAAAGGCAACTGATTTTACTTGTGTTCCAAAAAAACACACTTCTCTTCTCTTACCAATATGACACTGGTGAATGATACCAAGAACCCTCAAATGTTCAATGCGTCTGAGCAGCCGCCTGTTTCCGAGCAGTCAGCTACGGGACCGTCCGTTAGGGAAGTGCCACCACCACCATACAGTCCATCATCGGAACAAAAGAAGCAGCAGTCCCCATCGCACACTGT
The DNA here is from genome assembly GCA_016758905.1 of Umbelopsis isabellina. Lineage (NCBI taxonomy): Eukaryota > Fungi > Mucoromycota > Umbelopsidomycetes > Umbelopsidales > Umbelopsidaceae > Umbelopsis > Umbelopsis isabellina. The sequence continues at coordinate 490,852 of JAEPQZ010000014.1, forward strand.
GCCTCTCGATCGCCTGGGAGAAGACCCCGAATCCATATTATGCCCTGAATGTGGATATGTAGGACCATCAAAAGTTACGCATAGAGTTGGTGGGTGTGCAGTACTGTCAGTGGCTGGTTTATTGCTCTTTGGTTGCACAATTTTCGGATGTTGCCTCTTGCCACTATGTATAAATGGGTTCAAAGATGCTGAACATCGCTGCCCGCGATGCCGTTGCGAACTCGCAACCTATTCCAGATTAGAACGACGGGCCATGACTGGACGCCGACATTAATACCATTCTCACCGCTAGTATAGTTGCATAAATGCTCAGAAACCAGCCACACAAATTGTATTTTTACTCATCAACACATTTAACAGGAAACTATAATAAAGAAAGAATTTACCTAAAGTGTACTTCCAAATGCGGGTCGTGTTTTTTAGATCGCTTTTCTGGGTCAGCCTTTTTCAGGCTGTGCTTGTGCAACGATCAATCAGTATATAAAACTTTTGGCCTACCTGAACGTGCATATGCTTGAATGCCACGCTTACTCACTGATATCACAATAAGTCAACATAAAACTTTAGACCAGACGAAAGAAGGTACTGCAGCGATGACGCCAAACACCAATAACAGCATCTTCACAAAATACTTGCGCAAACTTCGGCACTCCGAAAACAAAGTTGATCATGTTAAACCTCACAAAGATATAGCCAAAAACGAGAAAACGGAATTCGATCGCTTTAGAAGAGAAGAGTACTCTAGAATCGACGAATCAGGAACTGTATATCTGGACTATGCAGGAGCTGCTTTGTATCCAAGAAGCTTGCTTATCAAGCATTACGAGTTCCTTGAAAAGCATATACTAGGAAACCCTCATTCTGCTAGCTCTGCGTAAATAGCCATGTCCTAAGATTGACCAGAACCATTTTTAGTGCTGCTAATGAGCTAATGTTATTATACCAAAGGTCAATGTTGTCGAGTCAGGTAGAACTACAGGCTCGACAAGGGGTTTTGGACTACTTTGATGCGGACTCGGATCAGTATATGGTTGTCTTTACGAGTAATGCCAGTGCTGGTTTGAAATTGGTAGCGGAAGCATATCCATTTGGACCAGACAAAGCACTTATTTTAAGCGAAGATTCTCACAATTCCTTGCATGGAATGAGAAAATATGCGTCCCAAGCAACCGCACAAACTATTTATTACGAAGTCCACGATACAGGGTTGGTAAATACGGAAAGTTTTCAGGTTCGTGTGATACACATCGAGCTTTGGTGTAACGCAAACTTAATGTGACTTGTATAGAAAGTGACGAATGCAACAGAAAGTGGTGGGCACTTAGCTCCATCTGGAGAGAGAGGCTTGGTCGTGTTCACTGCTCAAAGCAATGTCACAGGAATCAAGCAAGACTTGGGATTGGTAGAAAAAGCCCGTCTAGCCGGCTTTGATACTATCGTGGATATTGCCGCTTTGGCCACTACTTCCCGGGTGTCCATAAACAGTATCAAGGCTGACGCAGCCGTAGTCTCATTCTATAAATTATTTGGTAAGCGATCAAAGTCACCTACAAGTTATGCTTTATGCCTAACAAGACAATGCCTGCCATGATCAGGTTATCCAACAGGGTTAGGTGCCTTGATCATGAAACAGAAGTTTGCACAAAAGTTACGCAGACCATATTTTGGCGGCGGGACTATCGAAACGGTCCAAGTACCAGGGAATAATGTTACAATGACAGAAGGGCCTAGTAGGTTTGAAGTAAGGATCTGAGTCCCTGGCGTAATTCGTATTTTCACTGGATAGATCAACTTACAAGATCTTCACATCGCAGGATGGTACAACCAACTTTCTGGCTTTGCCAGCGGTGATCTACGGTCTACGGTTTATGGATGAACATATTGACAAGCTGGAAGTACGAGTTCGCACTTTAATAGATTTTACAAGACAAGCTTTATCTATTATTCGGTACAAAAATGGTATACGGCTAGTCACCATACATGGGACAGATGACGCTGCAAGGCGAGGAGGAACTTTGGCATTGACGTTCCATAAAAGCAACGGCGACGATGTAGCATGCGAAAAAATAGAAGTCTTAGCCAATAATGAAAAGATATCACTTCGGTCAGGCTGCTTGTGCAATCCAGCTATGACGGCCATTCTATTGAAGCGTAGAAACGATATCCAAACCATAGGTGAACACCTAACATTTTCCGATTTACTGGAAAAAATGGGAGTAGATTCCTTGGGTATTGTCAGGATATCCTTTGGCATTGCTTCTAATCATGAAGATGCAAAAAAGTTTTTGTCTTTTGCTAAGCGGCTTGCCACTGGCCTAGAATTGGACTAGAGAGATGAGCCACTTGTTATCAAATAAAGCCATGCTTCCAAATCCGTCACTTCATAACGGTCTATCATTTACGCTAATGATATCAGTGACGATATAGCCTATTCGTGAGAAGTGATAAACCAGTCTTAACCAGTTCTTAGAATAATTAGGTTCACATGCGACGACACTTTGCTCTCCTTTCGCTCCAAGTATAGACATGCATCCTCAGCGATCCTGTCACGGCCAACATTGCAGTGTAACATTAACGTAGTCCCGCGATGCTTCTCGATGCTGCTCGGGAACACCAAAGGAAACGATTGACAGACCTATACGACCCGCGAATAGATAGGTGATACAATATTAATTGCTACCAGTCATCACATCATGAGCGAATATATAACTTAGTAGTCAAAGAATGATATTACAAATTTGTATCAATAATAAGAAGATACAGCTTCATTCAATGGCTCATATCCATATCGCCAATGTCAAGCAGCCACCGATAGACGTGCTGTTTATGTCCATGTGTCTAGCAGCTGCTGGATATGCAAAACACATATTGTCCGTCTGGTGGACGTTCGAAATTGCTGTACGGCGTCATTGTGGGGGGATACACACAGATCTACATGATAACAATACCACTTTGGCCAAGTACAAAGAGACCGCCCAAAGTCTTGAATGTTGCAAATGGGATGGAACAAATAGAAGATCACTGCTGGCAGTGTCATTTAATTTGCCACAGTAGCCACTCATGTTGGAACAAGTGTGATATGGCTTTCCTGTTGTGTGAAATCAACGTGACTGGGTAGCGAGAAAGGTGACGATCATTCGAGGAGGCTTTACCAATGGAGTAAGGATCTTTGGAGATTTACCTAGATAGAGTATGTCAAATTGGGGATATTTGTAACCAGATTGTGTGTATCACAACAACAATTCTCTCAGGCACTCGCACGAAATAAAATAACAAAAGCCTCTATGAAAATGGCTGGGATATGCAACATCAGCACCATATATATCTAGTCGATTTTCCCAAGGTGTATAGCTTGTGAATGGGATAAAACCATCATGAACAAAAAAATTGAAAGTACACGATAACGATACATGTCAGCATATGCAAGGAAAGTGTGTGATTGCCTGCGATCCAATACATTGGTTTGCTTTCACTGGCATGCTTCTCTAATCCAGCAATGCATCCCTGAATTTGGTGGATGAATTGGCAACAAATATCCTAAAATGAGAAGTTTAATATATTAAAAAACGAGTTTATGTGTTGGCCAGCCCGCTATTATTTTTCGATGTCAGTCAAAGTGTCCGGGATATCGTCGTACGAACGAGCCTTGCGAAAAAGCCATAACTACCATGTGACATGAACGAAAGGAAAAATTTCATGGCGCAAAAAGGCATGAAGTAGTCATAAAAAGGGTAACTGCGGACGATGATCAAGCAAAAAGAGCACAACAGACTTGGTGACCTCACTTGTGCGGACTGTGATACCGCGTTATTTTTTTATATTTTTATCATATCCTAGAGTATATCGTACGATATTCGCATGAAATTAGACTTTTGGGTCATTTGTAAGAACGGATAAGGCGGGAAAGATAATCTGTAAAGAGAAGGTCGCAAAGTATAGACTATGGGATTATACGCGTCGTTCTGAGAATCGATAGGAGCTCAGATATGGTTATGCCTTTTTTTTTTTTCGCTAATCCTCTTCATAGGATAGCCAAGGCGGCGGCGCTTTAGCTTATGGTTTCACACGAAAAATGCTAAGATCGGTGCCTCGAAATTTTGCCTTGAAAAAGGGGCCCCAGCACACAGTGGTGGTACTGTTTGCTTCTGCTTAAAACATAAAATGGTTATATCAATGTGAATCTGGAGCCACCACATGTATACTGCTTACTGTTTGCAACTAGTTATCCGTTTTCGATTTGTCCGACGACATTCACCATTTGGTTTTCCTATAAAGATCTGATCACATTATTTTTAAAGAAAAAAAACCTGTTTGCACCAATATATAGGAATACCGTCAATAGATTATCTTTTTGTTGACAAACTGGCATTTCAAGAGCCGAGACAAGTCATCAAGAAAATCCGAGTTAACTACAAAGTGCAATAGTGGGCTGGAAGATATCCAATTATGCTCTAGTTCAATAAGACATGAAAAATAAGTCCAGGTTAGCGACCATGGGTTTTGTATGAAGGGGGGGGGTCCAAAGACCGGTAGGTTTGTGTTGCCCAGCAAGTTTTTGACGGGTCGAACGTATAGGGCAAACGCGAGTAGGTGGTGTTGGAAGAGGGGGGAGAAGTGGCACAGCGGTCCGCATGGCGGGGACAAACCTTGGCGATCGTGCCATTCTGATCGTATTACTTGTTACTCGGCTGCCTTCTAGGTTGTGTTCTTTAGTTGAAATAGGTTATTATACTTTTTCCACTTGAACTGCAAACCCCCTTTTCCTTTGCATCTCCCGTGCCTTTTTACTCTTTTTACTCCTGACTGCCCTTCTTCACATATTTTTTGGGATTTTTTATTTCCTCTTTTCCTTTCCACCGTATCGACTGTTTTAGTTTTTTTTCCTCTTCTTCCTTTCTGTTCTTCATACCATTTCTCCCCTGTCGACCTCGACTTGCTTCTCTCACATTAGTCCCTCTTTCTTGTATTTCAAAATATCTCTCTCACATTTATTGCTATGGCCACCAAATCAGACCACCATCATTTACACAGCGCTGACATGATGCGGTCGTTTCCCAAACAGCCGTACATCACTTCAAACTGCGACAGACCGCTCTCAGATCTCATAAACGTAACACACCACTCTTCAAAACCACTCAGCAACGTACGGCCAACATCTGATATTATACAGGCGGCTCATATATATAGAAATTCCATTTCATCAGAAGGTTCGTTATCAATTATACTGTTTTTACACGGCTGCCATAGCACATCTTTTGTGGCGGATTCCCAACGGTGCTTTTCTACCACCTCATAATTATAAGTGTTGGCATAAAGAGACGATGGTGATATATCTCAATTATACTGACTAGTATCTAAATCTCTCACAGCTGAAGCAATCGAAAGTTGGGTTGAAAATATACAGCATTACCAAAAAACAGTGGAAGCCATGGCTACTTCCAAATTGGACCCAAAGTTTAAAGACGACCTAAACCGCGTGAATGACTGGTTCCGATTGTTAAGCGAGCCAGAAAGAACTACTACGTTATATAGCATAGTACAACATGCCACTCAAGTTCAAATCCGTTTTCTAATAGCAGTGCTCACGAAGATGGCCAACGAAGACCCGTTAGGGGCTCTACTCTTATCAGGACCAAGCCAAGAAAAAGGTAAACAATTGGAACCGTGTTTCATGTACTGTTTCGACATATGCAAACGCGTGCACTTTCCTAACCCAAACTTATTTAGATCCCTTCATGTCCAGTTCAGCAAAGCAATCTGAGCTTGAATCGCAGCAAAGATTGCGCTCAGCATATCCCGCGCGTAACAAACTAGCTTCCCGAAATATGTATCGGCAATCTAATGCATTCAGCGAGCCTGATGAGTTGAGCCGCCGTAGACAAAACGACTTGCTATCAGGGAGACTTCTAGGCATCTCAGACTCTGGCATTCTTTATGAGAAGGCCAAGGCTCTACAACGGGCTGCCATAGGGAGTAATTCCATCTCTTCGGTACTCAACCCTTCATACTTGAAATCCAATGGTCCACCACCGCCAGTGAAACGACCATCTTCTATGTCTAATCTGTCTAGTCCATCATCTATGAATATTGGCAATGACTGGCCATCAGCATTGCCCAAAGCAGATTCGTCATCCGGTGGCACAGTCTCGGCCAGGAGCAGTTTAGCTGACTCTTCGTCGACACACAGCACACTGGGCGGACACAGTAGTAGCAGTGAAGGATTATCTGAATGGTCACCACTTTTGGCTCCCAAGAAGCATTTGCAGGACCAAAGCTTTGACTGCCTTGATCGTATTGATCGCATTGACCGACTTGATCGTATTGACCGCCTTGATCGACTTGATCGCCCTGCGATATACGATAGTAAATGGGCTCCTGCAGGTACTCGACTGGAAAATAATAATGAGCAAGATACCAATTGTATACCAAAGCCAGTGCTATCTTCCATCGATACCATGCGTTCTAGCCTCTATAATAATACGGAACAGAAGCATAGGCGAATATCTGAAGAATTCATTGGTATACTTGAAGAACCCAGACCTACATCTTCCATGCTTAGCAACCACAATGACTCTATGCGCTTCCTAGACACTGATCCCAAATCACGTTCTAAGCCGTCACCGATATTACCAGTAAAATATACCAGGCAAATGAGCAATAGCACCCCTACTGGACTTAGGTATTCACCCCTATTGTCTCCATTGCCCAGCCCAAAACCACATTCTCGTTCTTCCAATCGCTCAACATCACCACCATTTCGGGCTTGGCCGCCATCGCCAGCCAGCAATACCAACTATACGCAATTCCTCAATCCTAATGATGGACTGAACGCTGTAGAATACTCAAGCGATCATAGTGATGGCTCCGTGGAGAGTCACAATGAACCAGGGCATTTGACAGAAGCCGCTATGAATAGAAGGCGGAGAGCGTCTGCAGCCCGAGCGGCCAAAGACAAGATTGCTGCCGAAACGATCGATTTTGAGCTAATGTCCGATGTTCAAGCCTGGTTGCGTACGCTACGATTACACAAGTACGCATATGCCTTTGAAGGTCTCAACTGGCAACAGGTTGTTCGCATGGATCTCGATGCCATGGAAAAAGCAGGTGTAAATACCCTCGGCGCTCGTCGTAAACTACTTAAAGTATTTGAAAATGTCATGCATCACTGCGATCAAAACGTAAGTACCAAGCTTGATATAAAACCATGATATTTTTGGAATATGATTCTAACAATTGCTTTTTCTTTTGTTACAGGGCATCGACTATTAAACACACATGTCTAAATAATCGCTTTCCATTCATTTGAGCAAAAAACTAGACTTTTGTATTATGTCTCCAATCATTCAATCATTCCTTTCCTTAACAAACCTATACTGTCATTTTGACAACTCTTACTCTTTTCTTGATTTCCCTTTTTTGACTTATATTGAATCTACGTCTCAAGAAACCAAGTTACAAGTCAGCAAAAATAGCTGAATCAGATTGCACCTCTCACTCCTGTCATTATTACTTCGCTACACGTATATATATAAAACAATTTATATATAGATATATATTTGATATCTGTTACAAGTCTAAACATTCAGTTCTCGAGTCATTGGTGCGGTGCGAAGGCACAGCTTGCCAAATTGGACGAAAAGGCTTGCCAGTCATGATTGGTGCGGAGGCTTAAATATGCTATTTGCGGCAACAGCAATTTTATTTTGGCTTTTCTTGAAAGTTTTTGTGCCATCAAGCTTTCTTTTTCCATCAATCCACATACAAATGAAGTTGAGCATTGGTGTTACTGCCTTAGCTGCTCTTGCCGCTGTTGTTGGTGCTTGTGAGAGAGATTGTCGCCTTGGTGTCGCTCATGACTTTGCTGGTGTTTACCATGGTGCCATTGCCCACACGCTTCAGCTTTTGAAGCCAGAATTGACTCAAATCAGCGTTCACGACGCTCTTCCTTCACAAATCTCGGCAGCTGTATCCGAGGATGCTTTGAGAGCTGGTATCGAGGCTGGTGTTTCTTCCTCTATTGACAAGATGATCAGCGCTACCACTGGTGAAACTTTGGACAAGTTGTACTACGCCGAGCTCTTTAATCCTAATTTCGCCAAGGACGTATTCAAGGGCGATTGTAATGCTCCCCTACCCGAAACTGGCAAGCCAAGACTCACCCGTAAGGTGCCAGATCCACCTGGCTCTTCATGGACTTTGGAAGAATGTAAGGAGTGTTTAGTGATGACTTGTTTGGGTTATTGTAACTGTAGCTGATGATGGTTTTGTGCTTATCTTTCAGGCGAGAAGATGGACTATATTTGCGGAAACCCTCCTTCTATTTGCCATTTCTTACCTCAAGTAAGTTGTGATCGATTTTTTTCTTTCGTTACTTCACGTGAGTGACAATTACTCATTGATACTTGCTTTTATCCTCATGTAGGTTAAGGAACGACTTCTCAACCAAACCCGTGTTCGCCTCAGCCAATACTCTGCCGTTAACGGTGTATTTCACCACACCCTCGATACTGATGTCAGAAACTCAATCGTTAGTGTCTTGTCGCGAGAGGGTGCAGGATCTCTTGTCGATGATCCTATCGTGGACGACATGATGAACACCATCATTACCAAGCAACTTATCGGTTTGTCGAACTGGTCAAAGCGAGATGTTCAAAACCTCTGCCGCTCCAGCGATCAAGACATCCTTTGCAATAGCTGGGATGCAGAAATTAAGAAAAAAATTCTCGTATGGCCCTAGATCATTCGCGTTGTAGAAACAAATTTACCCACCTCCACTCCAACTTTTTCTTTCGTATTCAATTGTTTTGCGATTTCTCTTTACATCATATTTCTCATAGCCCATCCAATCATGTTACCAATACTGTACGTGAGTGCTTCTATGATGATATAATAGATACTGGCTATTAAAATTTAAAGACTACATTTTTCGCTCCCATTGAAGCTGTCAGTTTGTATTAGTGTGAGTAAATGAGTGATTAAGCAGAAAAGTTATTTACAGAGAGATACAGTATGATGTTACAAAGTCGGTATTGACACCCGAATGTCATTGAAGTTAAAAGGAAAACAAGCAAATCAATGAAAATGGCAGCTACACAGATATCCAATTGATCTTTGTTGGATTTGGGACTGGCTTCTTAAAGGAACGTTGTTGTGAAGACGATGGTGCGGGATCTGGCATAACTAAAGCGTCGAGAACACCAGCGGGAATATACAAACTTGATGGATCATCCTTTGGTTGTCGCATTTTTGTGGTAGGTAATTTGGCTTGGATAACACGCACACTAGAGCGTGGCATTGTACCATCGTCGTATTTGATGTATAATGAATGGTCTTCATCATTGCCGACCTATCAGAATATCGGATCAGTATAACTATTGCTGACTATTGCCAATGGCCACAGAAGATCTGAGAGAAAAATATACCTGTTCTTCCATGTTTTGAGAATCATTGTTAGCACTCTTGGATTTTTGAGAATACTTCACTTCTGTTGAACGACCACCTCGTTTACTTTCCAATTTTTGAGGTTTGTAGTCATGAAGCATCTGTGCTTTGAGGAAATCCAGATCGCACATTCGGCTTTCTGGAAGCAGCTGTTGAAGACTTCTCATCTCATCATGGATTGCTTCCGCTGGCAGTGTCATTGCAAGCGTCGCTTTCTCTGGGCCGAGCAAGTTGTCCTTGGTACTGGCGTCAGGTCGCTGTTTAAGTTGACTAATGGTTTCATTGATCGAGTAACTTTTGCCTTCAGCTATTTTGGTCGGGTTGGACGGCGTCAAACAATGCATATTTGGTTCTTTTCGCAGGACGTGGTCAACATCGACGGCAGAAAAGAAGCCAACTGCTTGAGGCAGATTGTGTATGCCCAACTTGTAGCTGAACAATGCGCGAGTCCATAAGTTTGCGATTTGAAGTGCAAGAGCTGTTCTATGCTGGTCCTTTTCACTCGACAAATATCTCACTTCATCGTGAACTGATAGCATGAAACGAGCATCAATATCGTATCGTTCTATCAAATGTGACATGGAGACAAGCAACATATGCAAATAATCGACTGCCGAGCTTTGAACAACCCAATTAATTCGAGAAGTTAAGAATTGAGTGCCTGCATATTTCGGCTTCAATGCATCTGTGATGGCACAGCCGAGAATTGGTGTTCGTGGTTCTTTGCATAATGCAATGTCTTCTAAAGCATTGAACATATATGATTCGGTTCCTCCATGCCAAAATGCTCGTTTAAAAGGATTCCTCACAGATCTTTGCTTTTCACCTTTGGTGCTCAGGTATAGATTTGCAGCCTTTTGCTTTGCCTCTTCCAAATCCAAATCTTGATTGTATTGCATCAGTAGCGATGTAGCATACTTTGCACCTGCGCCATAGATACGAGCATAGTTGAAAACCTTGGCTTTATCTCGGCTGATGCCTAGAATATGCGCAGTTTTAGAATGCAGATCCGTTCCTTCAGATTTGGATCCCTGCAGAGTCATCCATCCTAAGGCAGTAGCACCATGAAAACCAAACTGAGCATCGCCAATGATACTTGATATCCATAATTCCTCGGAATCTACATCAGCTCCAACAATTTTATAACCCTCTGGAGCTTGAATCATTGATTTGAGTTCTGAGCCAATGCGATTCGCTTTTGCATTACTAGCAGTAAGCCATGTTTTTTCCACAGCACGTCGAGTCACCGTACCCATAGTCACCATCTGCGGTAAAATGATACCATTCTTTCCATGAGGACGTTTTGATAATCCCATATCCTTAACATCAGTATCCCATACTACATACTGGCCCAATATCCTTTCTCGGGAACTAATCCAATATGCAGATTTGGCGTTCAACTCTAATGCTTCCCGTGCGGCATCATACTCGGAGGAAAGCACTCCTTCTTCAAAATAATGCAGATAGTTCTTGGCAATTGGGTTACCGCAATTCGCTTTCTCGCCGTCTTTGTGTGGTATCTTGTAGTAAAAATAATCCTCATCCATGGACACCATTTTGGTATTACCAGCTTCGTCAGCCCTAGCTATTGGGATTTTGAAACACCAACCATGTTCTTGAAGATAATGAATGGGATGGTCCTGCCATTTTAATCGAAGCAACAATGGGGCTATTCGAGAACGTGTAGATATTTTCAGCTTTCCTGCCTTGGTGTCATATGCATCCTTATACCATTTAGGTTGACCTTTTAATTTGCGTTGCCTGGGATTAACCAGCCAATCCAGCTGGCTCAGCCACGGGTCCTTTTGCCAGTCTTCATCCTTTCCTACCAGGGCTCTGGCATTCTCAGCCAACTCTTGTAGCTTGACATCCAACATATCTTCCAACTCCTTGTGCTTTGCTACAGAGTTCGCTAAATATTCTTCCCATCGTTCGTTGACGGTTAAAATTGAATTGCCCATTTGCAACATACCAGCAAATGAGACTGGATGTGGACAATTTTCATGGAATTTTGGCCATAATGATTTGTAGACATTATGTGTCATTTCAACATCTGTGGCACAATATTGCATCAATTGATCAAAGTTGTCTTTGACGTCGGCTAATTCTCCATCCACCAAGATATCTCTTGTCGACTTATCCATGTCGATATTGCAGTGGAATTTGACAACATCCTTGAGACTGTTAAGAGCGCTGACATCGAAAAACGAATTGCTCCCTACATCATCCATGCTATGTAATACTCCATCCACAGCCGCGTCGGCGCCTAATGCCGAGCCACCAGTCTGAGTGACTTTGCCAGCGTTTCGTCGTTTGATTTCTGACATCCATGCCGGTCGTTGTTGCGAGCATAAACCAGATACCGCTATGTGTAGGCTCATGGTATCGAGGAATCCCAACTTTGAATGGGATGGGTTATATTCTTCCAGAATACGTGCTCGATCGTAACCCACATTATGACCAACAATGATGCGCTCTCGACCAGTTCTTCCCATAGGTATTAGATGATTTGGATTTTCGCTCTCTCCAAATAAATACGGCGATGTCCATGAATACCAAGCATCATTTGACACTGCAGTTGCCATCATTGCCTGTGGGCCGACAGCAACAGCTGTTTCTACGTCGAATATCAAAACATCTTCCATGGGGTGTTCCACTTTCACACCCTTTCCACTTGCCGCATCATAACGCGTCCAGCCGCTAACTCGACTCCATTTTTTCGGTTTTTTTGGTAGCTCCATACCTGCCAAATATTTAGCCTTTTGAAGGTAAGAGCCAGACTGCTCAATTCCAATTCGTAAAAAGTGCTCTTCCAGATCAGCACCTGTCATAAGCGGTAATTTAAGGGAAACATCTGGTATTTTATCTGTCGACTTTCCCCATATGTTCTGCAGCTGCAGGTGTTCCTTTGCATATTCCTGTCGCGTTGCGAGATCGCTGACACGTTTGGGTTCAACGGGAAAAATCTGCTTATGAAGTGCTGGTGATAGTAGTTGTACATTGACAGGATTCATCGCTTCTTTGCAAGTCAATAAAGACAAAAGTGAGTATTAGAACATTATCGCTATGTTGCACACGTTGACATTTTTGAATGCTGCCAAATATTACCTTCTGAAGGGGTGGACTTGAAACGGTATTGCAGAGCAAGCACGAATTCTCCTCTCTCTTTCAAATGCCTATGAACCGGCCTTATCGGCCACTTCGCTCTCAGCATGTAAGCAATGTTGCGTTGACGGAAAATAATATCACCTTGATGTTCCCAAACCTTTTTCCACAAATTTCAAGCGAAAATGAGTCACGTGGAATGTTCCGCGTGTAAGAGGGACTGCTTATATCAAGATATCCTTAACGAACGACCAGACTATGCAAAAGACTGAACATCATAACGAGTACATGATCATTTTTTTCATGCTATGATGATGATGATGATGATGATGATGATGATGATGATGTATTATTGCTCTATTCCTATTATTATAGTCATCGTCGAGGAGATTATGACTCGTTGAAATGGAAATTAATGCTGAAAGTACTAATATAATATCAAGAAGTTCAAGAAAACCCAAAAAATGCGCTAAAAATTACGCCTGAGGCGAAATTTGTGCGACTTTAGACACTTTTGCCTTTTTCCTTCTTTCAAATACATTTCTCACTTGACTGACTCCATGAAGAGATCATCACCTTCATCAGGAACTTCCTCATCAACACGCCCAGAAAGCTCGTGGAATGACTGCCCCGCTCCAGCAATCACTTATCACTTCAACCCAACTGAGAAGCACTCACTGGTCAAAAGGCATGTCTCTCACTGCATTCAAACGGCAAAGCGGCAATCTCGAGAGTCAAGCAGCCACCGCACGTTATCATTGACACCAATAAATACTTCTGTAAACTCTGGAGGATTGCCGTCCCCGCCAGTTGAAGCTGATCACGAAGCGAGCCAAGACTTTTCTGGAAATAAGTACGCTCACATAGTGTCACCGTCTGCAACGCCGACAGAAGAGCAGCAAAGAGATGCCCGATTCAACGATAATGTTGTTGCCTGTGTAGTGCAGAAACTGAAAGATGAGCGACCATGTTCCCCCGATGAGGAATCCAGCCATGGTCCTACAGTACAAAATACAGACCACGCTGACAATTTGCCAGATGAAGAAGATATTAGACAAAAAATAGCAGATTTAACTGCTGAAAAACATCGACTGTTTCAATTGATGAAAAGCAAAATGCAAGGAACGTCTGAAACAAGTACTTCAGACACATCAGAAGAAGATCATTGTTCAATTCAAAATCAACAATTACCAAAGTCTTCAGCTACATTAAGTGACAACGAGAAGGAAAACAGTAGCATCGAGCGGGCGGAAGAGGCCATGTCAAATACATTATCTACAAAACCTACTTCCCCATCTTCTTCAAGCCCACGACCTCAAACATATCGTTCTCGACCGTTGAGTGACCGAGGTTATCATCACCCCTATCGCCCTTCTCCATCCTCACGATCTACATATAACGGAGCTTACAGAGTAAGTGATTACTTCTTATACTTTTCCTTTTTATTTCGTATCCCTGTCGTCCCTATGTTTATACGCTTCTCCTGACATCACATTAACTTTATCTTTTCTTCTAACAGTGCCACAGAATAGACTATTCTCCTCGCTTCGCTCCTCCCATGCGACAAAACCCCTATGGCGCTCCACCTCCACTTGCTTATCGTAGACGACCAGCTTTGGACAGGAGACCTCCTCGCTATTAGGACAACACAACCAAAACAAAAGAAATATACGCTCGAACAAACCAAAACGGATCAAACGATATGGATTAGTTCCAGCTATGACCCCACCCCACCTTTTGTGATAGCTGTCGTTTGTTTTTTTTTTTTTCCTTACATCCCACATCATATCTATATCTATATCATTACATAACTTCTTTAATTTCGCCTGTATTTAAGTAAACTTTTTCCTCTCACTGTAAACCCCCGACAAAAATGTCTCTTTCGCGTGCCGTGTTGCGACCGTTTGTAGCTGGCAAATTCGTCGAATCACTGCAGACTGTGACTCATCAGTTGATCGATCCTCGAACTGCACGGCCTTCGGAAACGTTACAAGAAGCCACAGCAGCCCATGTCGACTTGGCAGTCCAAGAGAGTAATCAATGCGACATTTGGCGGACCTCACCAAGGCGGCGTCGTAATTTGCTTCATGACTACGCTAACAAGCTAGAGCAGCATGCGCAAGATATTGCACACGCTGAGCAAATACAGACTGGAAAGCCGGACGATGATGCTATAGGAGATGTACGAGAAGCCATCGAATGTTTTAGACATTTTGCTGGATACGCAGATACGCTGGCTGGCTCTGCTATTGACACTGAAGACCGGCTTATAGCTAACACTATTCGAGAGCCCAAAGGTACTGTCGGCATCATTACGAGTTTTAATTATCCTGTGTCTCTTGCCGCTTGGAAACTGGCACCTGCCTTAGCTGCTGGCAACAGCGTGATTGTAAAGCCAGCTCGACAAACGCCATTGACAGCTTTACTGATGGCGGACTTGGCACGAGATGTATTTCCAGACAGCACAATCAGTGTTCTTCCCGGCGGAGCTGATGTTGGAGAAAGCATAGCATCTCACAAGGGTATAGCCCACGTTTCCTTTACTGGAAGCACTAAAGTCGGACAAAAAGTTATGCAGGCTGCCGCTAGCAGCAATATCAAGAGTGTTACACTGGAGTGTGGTGGAAAAAATGCAGCTGTGGTTTGCAAGGATGCCAATATTGACCTTGTTGCAGAGAGTGTTGTCAATGGAGCGTTCTCCAACGCCGGGCAGAATTGCTGTGCAAGCTCACGATTACTGATCCAACGTGATATTCACCAGCGCGTAATTGACCAAATCTTAGATAGGGCAAGCAAATTACAAAGAGACAAAGATTTAGGGCCACTTATTGATCAAGCGCAATATGACCACGTCCTGGGGTATATAGATCGTGCCACCGAGACCGTCTCACTGGGAGGGAAACCATGGGCGTCCAATGGATACTACGTTGCTCCCACAATATACACCAATGTCAAAGATTCCTCTCCTCTAGCCTCTGAAGAGATTTTCGGTCCAGTGCTAGCTGTGCTGGACCCGTTTGATGACCTTACTGAAGCCGTAACCCGCGTGAATGCATCTCCATATGGTTTGGCATGTGGCATTTTCTCGCAAGATACAGCCATGGCCCAACGTATGGCGAGAAGCATACAAACTGGCATTGTCTGGATCAACACCTACAACTACCTGCCTATGCGTGTTCCATTTGGTGGCGCAAAAATGTCAGGCATTGGTAAAGATTTGGGTCGAGAAGCCATGGATGAATTCACATTCATCAAAAGTATTATGACTCCCATATAAGCATGTTCATGGTCTGGATTTCAACACGAGGTTACCATCATAGAGACTGAAAATACAATATAATCCACCTTTTTTAGGGGTATATGAATGAGAGGTGGCAAATTTTATTAAAATAGGAGTAAAATGTGTTAATAAATGGATATAAGAATTACATTGTAGGCAAACCACGTTGAATGCAAATTGGTCTACTCTTTGAAATTACATCTGCCAACTTTCATTACAATGATGTTATCAGTTTCTCGTCGGTAAACTCGGCAAGGGATGAATCCCTACGATGGCCGAGTTCGGGCGCAGGTGGCTGGCCGCATATTATGGCTGGAAAGTCCAGATATACGTTGGCTGATTCATTGAAAGCAAGAGTGAGATGTAACAAATGCTTAATGCATATTCGATCACATTTGGTGTCTACATGGCTGTCAGATTTTGAGAGATCGAGCTGCAGCTGCAGTGGATTTGACCAAGTACTTGATGGTTCTGTGAGAAGGCATGTGTAAGGATTCATAGACTGCGAGTGCTGAGTTTCAGCTTTTTCAGGGACGCTAAACGGGAGTAGGAGGAATGACCAAATATAGAGGATTGAAAGGTTAGCTTTATAGATACAAGGGATGTGTGCAAAACAAGTTGCAATTTCAACTAACCTGAAACTAGCAAACTCCCATAGCTGACAGCCTAATAAGCATCCCCGGGATTCTGTTTTGGACGAGTTAGGTATCAGACTCTTGAGCCGTAGACTCAAGCGAAGTGATTGTTCCTCCAAAGCGATATACTTTGGCACCTCGAGCTCATATCGCCACTTGCGGTCTGGGCTAGAACCCCAGTAAATGGTAGACAATTTACTTTGAGACCTATTAACCTGAAACTTAAGATGAGCGCGCATAGCCACGTCGCCTACCAAAGCCACAGACCCGACGGAATAAAATATGGAACCAAGCCGATGGGCTAGCGAGTTTGGCAAATCCGCTTTTAATGCAATGCTAAAGGGTATTTTATGAAGGCCAGCCTCCAAGTCTAGTGTTTGCGGTGTGCTAGCATTACTGAAAAAGCACGCAGAGTTATTGTACGGTGTATAGACCAACTCCTGGCCAGTGACACGCGTTGAAAGATGCACAACAGACAGGCCAACAAGGGAAAGTTCTATATAGCCATTGACCACTTGAATTTCTTTCAAATCAATACTGTGCCTATCAAGACGAATGTGAAGAGATGCCATGAACCGATGAAAAAGCTTAAAAGTTTAAGAAAACAGAAAGATGAAGTGGAAATAGGTAATTTGGGGAATGTTTTATTTAAAGGCGATGCAGCATCAGATCTTCCTCTTTCTAATTGGCTTGCTCAAATCAATGTGCTTCATCAAGCCATTTCCATTTATGTGCGCTCTCCTTTAGGGAGCGTTGCACCCGGCTTCGGATGCCACTGAGGCTGGGTCAACCCGACGCGATAATCGCTCGAAAACGGAAAAATTCTATGAGCCATCTAGATTGAGCTCCATTTATCCTATTGGCGCTCATTGGCCCATGTCATTGTGTCCTACAAAGCTTACTTAAATTATACTGTTTAGCATCTTTTTTATTTTGCTCAAACAAAACAGAAATTGCCTCACGCGACAAGTGACAAGGTCAGTCTTTATTCAATTTTGATCTGCTCCATTTAATTGCCTCAGATTTTCGTAACCGTTTCAAGTTTTCAGATAACAATGACGACGCTTCATCTGATAATATTCCAATGTTGACAAGTGAAAAGTATGGCTAACTGGTGCGAGCTCTGCCCATGCTAGAAAAGCCCAGCGCTATGTCCTGATCCTGAAACTGGATATAAATTAACAGTGCCACCACTGAAACGTTGACTTCAAGCATTACTGGCCTATGTCTCCAAAAACAGTACCAACTCTGCGTCCTACAGTTGTACCATCAGCAAATTATGCTTAGACTAGTTGCATATGGATATTGTCTTGAAGACTGCAAATATAGTTTAAATAAATACGGTACGTAAGGATATTTCAGCTACTTTACGTGGCTACGCCATCTCGAACCGAGGCGCGCACGAAAGATAAAGCCGAAATCGCGGAGCCCTTCGTTTAGGAAATCGAGCGACCTTTCTGTAACGACATTTGATAATTTCAGGCAGATTTTATTTTGTTTATTGGAAAACAGACGATGATCGCCATGTTGCGTAAACGGTATTATCATTAATGCTCTGGGTTTAAGAGTGTAGCGCCAAAATGAGAGATCAGACCAACAGCGGCGTCAACATGTCCTGTCAAAATAGTCTAATTTCCGGACCCTCCTATTTAGCGTCTGATTAAGCAATCATATGCAAGTCTGCAAAAACGTGGATTTTCTGTGGCAGCCGACATGATTCTAAACAACATTGGTCGAGGATCTTGTAATCGCGCTGCCCTGAATGGTTTTGCAACTCTGCAGTTTACACGACGCTTGACAACACCCTCTCCTTCTTCGGAGCTCTTCGCGACTTCCGATACGTTGCCCACCATTCGAGACAAGTTGCGAAAGCTCGGACATGGCTCCATAGATTTCACACCCGACTACCGTCCTGGCATCGGTCTCGTGCAGCTTAATAACCCTGCTCGTCACAATGCCATGTCCGGTGTCATGATGAGCCAACTAGCTGATTTGACTGACCAACTGGAATTGCAACCTAATGACTTGGCCGGACTGATCGTAATAGGCAGTCAACCTTCCAAAGCTTTTTGCGCTGGTCTTGGTAAGATAACAATTGATCAAATTTCAGCACAAGGCAATTGATTTTTAATCTTACTTATCCTTTGCTCATCACACTAGATCTCTCTACTGCTAAGGAGCATTTGTTGACCCCGGTGGCAGGTGTGGCCTTTGGTCGTTTGATGCACGATACGCTATCCAGATTTTCTCGACTGCCTTTGGTGACAGTGGCATCAATTGGTTATCCAGCTCTTGGTGGAGGAGCAGAGATAAGTACAGCATGCGATTTTCGCGTTCTCGCTCCTACATCCCGCATACAATTCCTGCAATCGCGCATGGCTATCGCACCAGCTTGGGGAGCAACTGGGCGTCTAGTGCACCTCATTGGACGTGCTAAAGCGCTACAATACCTTGGTACCTCGGCACCCATCTCAGCCGAAGTCGGTTCTCAAATCGGTCTTGTCGATCGCGTATGTGACATTAGCCCTGACCCTCATACCAGCTGCCTAGAAGAATCTGTCAGGTTTCTAAGTTCCTTTACGCATGATGAAAAGGGCAATCGTGTGTCACCTCGAGCCATACAAGGCATTAAGAAACTTATAGCACAAACCGATGGTCCCGAGGATATCGAATATGACATGAACGTACTTTCGCAGCTTTGGGGATCAGAAGAGAATCTTCGAGCCGTGCTTGGAGGTGGATCCAAACGCAGCAAAACTCAATAGAAGAACAACTGAAAGCAGAAGGAGGTGAATCAATACTTTTTATTTTGTGGCATTGAAAAAACGCGATTCGTTGCGCGAACCGAGATGCATAATAGGTACTTCTTGCTTAAACTATCGTGATATTAATAAAGGTACTCTTTTCCAGAATGGAAAAAAAAAAGGAATAAAGAAATCAAGGGATATTTTTTGGGTTTTGGGGGATTTTTTTCTGGTGTAGATTATAACTAGGGTGGTATCCTATGAAAAAGCAAAAATCTGTCAGGTTTTCTTCTTGATACGTCAAGGCTGTTGTTTTTTAAGTAGTAATTTCCAAAGATCGCATTTGACTATATCAGCTGTCTATTTGCTCTTAACGTTCTGGCTGAGCCAGTTAAGACCCTCAAACAAACCCTCACCGGTGGTAGCGCATGATGGATGCACGTACCAGGCACGGTCTCTCATCTTGTGCAAGCCCAGTCGTTCTGTGAGTTCTGCAGGGGACATGGCTAAACAAGTGATTTGGAGTTAATTCGATTGTTCTTGATTTTTCAAAAGCATTATATAATATCATGCAATTACCTCCTGGCAAATCTTGCTTGTTAGCAAACACGAGCAACAGACAGTCCTTCATTTCTCGGTCAGATATAATTCGATGAAGTTCTTGCTTGGCTTCATCTATACGATCTCGATCTTGTGAGTCGACCACGAAGATCAAGCCCTGTGTTCCAGTATAATAATGTCGCCACAAGTTGCGAATTTTATCTTGACCGCCCACATCCCAAACCTAGTTGTGCAACGAGTAAAATAGAGGAATTAATTTCGTGGTTGTTGGTTTACGCCAATGACGATGCCACAATACCGCTCCAAGTGACTCACATTAAATTTGACGTTTTTGTATGTGACAGATTCAACGTTGAAACCAACTGTCGGGATGGTAGTGACAGACTGGTTGAGCTTAAGTTTGTACAAAATGGCTGAAACAAAAAATGTTAAAAAGATTCACGTCGTCGTTGCATTGAATAAGCAACAAAATGTCAAACTTCTAGGGGATATCACCCATAAGTAGAAAAATAAAAAAGACTTGTAAGACTTACTCGTTTTACCAGCAGCATCCAAGCCGAGCATAAGAATGCGCATTTCCTTGTTGCCAAATATCTTTCCTAATGCTTTTGACACGTTAGCCCCCATGGTGAATGAATGACTGGAAAGTAGGAGAAATTAGAGAAAAATGTAGATGAAGGTGGTAAGATGATGAGGACTTTTTTGTGCGACTTTAGAAATTAACGATTTAGCTGGTGAAAATTGTGCCTGGCTGGCGCATTTGTAGCTGTGGCTCAAAAGGAAGTACGGACTTTTTGCACCGTTCCCTCGTGATTTTCTGTTGAACCTGCCATCCACCCCATAATGAGTGACGAGCAACTGTTGCAGCGACTACAGAATCAGGCTTTGGAGGATCGCCGAGAACCAGAGAGACGAGACAGTATAGACAGCTTAGACAGTGATGAAGTAGGTTTTTGAACGAAGTGTGTCTGACTACCAATTCAGTCAAAGATTGATCATTACCATCGTTAAGGACCCACAAGACGATTCATCGTCTAGTCAGCAACCCATTAGAACAGGCGGTAGACAAACTGGTCCCAAAGGTGTTTTGGCGGATTATGAATACCATAAACAACTAAAGAACGAAGCGTCTCAAGCACGTCTACGAGCATATCACAAGCGCATGGTGGAAAACGCCATCACAACTACATCGTATGGTCAGGACCAGCAAGAACTAATTCTGGAACACAGGGTTAGTGATGATGAAGATCTATTGGAAGATTCAGATCAAGATGCTATTCTGGCCTATAGACAACAACGTTTACAAGAGCTTGCAAAGATGAGTAATTCTAGCGTTCGACGACAACAAAAGGTGTTTGGGACCATGGAGGATATCGATGCCGATCAGTACGCGAGCGTGATTGATACAGAGTGGAAAACTGTTCCTATTATCATTCATCTTTACGATGAGGTATGATTTATTTAATTGAAATTTGGATGCATTGCGGCAAAAAATAGTTTGGAGTCAAGTAACACAATCTCTATTCATCAGAGTATACCCCATTGCCGAGAGGTAGATAGCATACTTTCTGATTTGGCCAGAAAATTTTCACTGGCACGGTTCGTTCGTGTTTCAGCCGAGGAGCTAGAATTTGATCTTGTGGGGTCGTCTGCCATACTTGCTTACCGCGGTGGCATACTTGTGGCTAACCTAGTTCGATTGGTGGACTACGTTAACGACCGGTTTGATATGGAGTCCGTTGAGGATGTTCTTATCAGGTAAATGAGATATAATATCTGTTCAGTTCGTTGCAAAACGCGTTGATTAACATGTGGCATGGTTTTTCAGAAACAGTGCTCTCACGGACGATGACATATATGATGCTCCCCCTGTCGCGAGCCAACGTCAACCAAGTGATGATGAAGAGGACGATGATGAATGATAAATAACTCGGATATTGTAAATAATGGGTGTCTAGCTACTAACGTACGTTCACCAGCAACTCCAAAATATAATAAAATAGTCCATACGCCTATCATGTAACGTACACACCCATGGTGCAAACGACCAGTAACAGAAATGGGCTAATCTACAACAACCCCCCCCCCCCCTCGTAAACAGCCTTCTTGTTGTTTATATGCTAATGCGAGTGTTTCAATAAGATATGATGAGCAGATTACAAAATTAACTGAACACAAAGACATTTTAAGCTGCCAGTGTGTACATATGTGTGTGTACATCTTCATTTTAAGTTGAACAATAAACAATCCCGCAAACAAGCGATGATGCTAACAAAAATAAATAACAGAAAATAGTGGCCTAATGAAACTGAGAAGGTGGTGGCGGTGGTGGTTGTCTGCAAGAGCAAATTGTTTGATTAGTTGTTTAATAAACTTGCAATGTATGCATATGTATATCTCACTCACTGATGCCGAAGTCTGCCCAACTCTGATCTTAACGCAGTTATCTCTTGGCCCATATCGTAATCTCGCTGCTTCAAAGTTCCAATGAATTCTACGGCTAAATGACACATCAAGAACTTTAGTGATGCTATCACTCACAGAAACAGTGATTTACGCTTGTACGGCGGGATAGTTACCTTTACTCAATATTTCCCACTTGCTTTGCTTTAGGTTGCGGTCGAGAGGTAATGAATCTCTGAGTTCATCAAACAACTCCTTCATTTCCTTTCTTCGTTTACGCTCAGCCAATTTATGGCTTACTCGTAGTTCGGGGCTACGAGAATAAGGAGTTTCAGATTTCACGCTGGGGTAGTCTCGAAGGTGCTCGGAGGGCCGTTGAGATCTACCATCGCTTGAGGTTGGGTATGGGTCACGAGCGCGATTCATTCCCACGACAGGCAACGATGCTCGGCGACCAAGCATGGGACCTCCATTATTGCCTTCATCGTTGAGCTGACTAGTACGACGGTTGGTTGGGTACGGTTGATAATGCTCGTTGGACAGATACCGACTATGTTGTCCATCTGTTGCCACGGGAGGTTGATAAGGTGTAGAGTGCGTAGGAGGAGGACTCGACGGAGCGGAATAAGGACCCCGTTTATCTTCTTTAATAGCTGGGAATTGGAAACCTGTAGGCCAAAACCAGTCAGACACGTGTGTCAAGGGCAGCGTTTTTTGGTTATTCACAACATATTGATAGTTGTATAATATTTTACCTGTAAAGCGTCTTTGTTCAGCTGCTGGGGGCTGTGGAAGCTCCGAGTTTGCGATAGAATGACGTCGTTGAAAAGGCTCATAAGATGACGAGGGATGTGCAATATTAGAAAGGCGGTGGGGAACATTAGTGTAGTGTGGATCTTCATAGTGCTTAGATGGTGCAAAAGGAGCCGGGGAAGGTGATCGAGAAAGAGCATCGTTGGTTGCGATGGAACCGCGTCGGCTAACGTTGTTGGATGTGGGTATAGGAAGATTGATATCATGCTGTGAAGAAGAACGATGGTCCGAAGAATGCAGAGCCGGGTCTGTGATAGAACCTCGTCTACCATAATCATAAGGTGAATGGTGAGAAGGTTCTAGTGGCGAAAGCGTACGAGAAGCCCCAGGAAACTGTTGAGCTTGCGTATCTGGTCGTCCCGCGTTTGTGGGGTGAGCGGCCGTATTCGGAGTAGCGGTGGGTCGATTTAGAAACATGCCAGACATGCGATGATGTAGGTATTCATCAGTGCTTTGCATAGGTTGTGATGGGTGCTGCTGCTGCTGGCTGTACTGATCAGGCATTGGTGATCGCGGGTGAGGTTTAGGCTGAGAACCTTCCCATTTTGACTCATCTACCACACCCCCGAAATAGCAACGCCAGACCGGTAAATCAAGCTGGTAATATTATCGTGTTTCAAACTACTAATCTCCTACCTGGATGACCATCAACCACCATGTCGGATCGAGATGATAATAAGTCTCTTGGAGACGGCAGCAAATGGTTAGACCTGCTATTATCTGTTGCCATTTAAACTAGAGAACCAAACGTAAAAAAAAGGACAACAAGTAAATAAAAAAAAATTAAAAGCCCTCAAAATACCTCGAGGATACAGCTTAAAAGGTCATCCTTATCAGACATGCGTTTACAGACACATAATATTTTATAATGTTGACACATCAACTAAGCCCAAATATTGGGACATGAACTATATTCTTCTCTGTTTTGACACTGATGGATTCGTAGGAACCCTCTATCACGTTGGCTAGCTATGTTTAGCCATGAAGGAGGATGATGGCATTGCCCCTGGGCTCCCGTGATGTACAATAATCGCTCCGGTCCAAGATCATACAACTGCCCTGGCAAGACATCCAATGGTTTATCTTTACTTTGTTCAAGGTGGTGCATCCATGCTCGGTAAGCCAGTTGTACAGCAGCTTGGTACCTCAATATGCTATCCAAAGATCGTGTTTCGGACGTCTCCGAGACTAAGCATTGGCGTCTCACGGAATAAGAGTCTTTAGTAATAGCAGTCCACCAGTTATTGAGATTGCCCGTGCTATTATAATTACTTCCAACTGCATCCACTGCACGCTGCACAAGCCATGCAAAAAGATTAAAATAAACATCGCATACGTTAGTATGCTTTTCAATTACGATCTCCATACCGCGGATAAAATTAAACTCACCATAATTTGATCGGCCAACTGGACTCCTAATTGACCATACATCAAATAATTTGGCATTGCCATGTTATATGCATGTAAAACGCCTGCTGGAACAATTAACTGAAAAGTTTTGAGGTGTAAGTATTTTTGAACAATCGGATGGTACGGTCGACAAGATAGGGCGGTGTTACCTTGTTACCAATAGGCTGGTAAACCATGACAGTATCTTGCGGCAAAACAGGCCAGCTGATTTGGTTGTCATTGGTATTGAGTAGATTAAAGCTACTTTGGAGCCTCCATTTTCGGGCGGTCTCCATGTTTTGCATATGATCGTTTGTGATCTGAAGGGTCTGATAATGTACAGGTGATCCTGCGGTTTGATTGATTGGATGGCCAACCTCCAAGGTCATATGGTCCAGCTAGATGGATATGATCGATTGTCAGCGTCATGGAGTGAATGCTAATATTCATGCTAACCTGCTGTTAATTTTAACTACCTTGTGTGTAGCATGACCGATTGCCATTCGGTCCATCCATCCAAATTTAGGCATATTCTTTGCCAACACATTTCGGATATCAGTATGCAGCTGTCCAATGAATGCCACCTTGTCCTGGTCTGCTTGAAGGAAATACTTCCCTATTAAATGGTCAAATACATAGTTTGTCTTTATCAAGCAGTTTTCAGATTCATCTTCCACAAGGTTGCTGTTCACAGATCGCATGGCATGCATAGCCTCGGCTGGAAGCTCGTTTGCATGTGCCAGTATAACGTGCCATGAGAAATAGGGTTTCAAAGCACCGAAACCTCCCGTAGACAAAAGTTTCTGTACATCGCCGAGGTAATTTGCAGATTGTACGTATACCCAATCAACGTTTTTACTTTCGGTTGCTGTAGCGAAATAATCTGGCCAATTTATGGTGCCGGCAAGTGTTTGTAATTGGCTGGAATTGTATCTCGTTTTTGTCGCACTGTCAATATATAACTCGTCGGGCGATTTGCTAATGCTAGCAAGTGCCGTTTCTGTTGCAACGATTTGTTCGGCAAAGTGATCCAGACTGTCATTCCGGAGAATGTGCATTCCATAATTTGACATGATCTGAAGCACTCTTTTGATATTTGTATTAAATGCATTTTTTGCATCATTTGATTCATAGTCAATCAGGTTTTGTAGGCTCAATCCCGATGGTGAGATATCCAAGCTATAAGACGTTGCATTTCGAATGTCCTGAACAACAATGAATTGTTATTTTACTGCATAAAGAGTTGCGATGTGCACTCATAAAAACTAAATATTGCTCACCTGTTCAACATCTAACCGAATTAGCGGAAAGATAGCATTGGATGCTAAGTATCCCAATGCTTTTGTCGGGAAGGCGGCTGCATCAGTAGCACCTTCTGTTGCCATTATAGCCTCTAATTTAATGATAATCGCTTCCAAGCTAGACAGGTTGGAAGAGTTTCGATGTGTACAAACTTGATAGAATTTATCCATAAGTTCAAAACTCGATTGATCTGCTTTATCAATAGTATTGCTAGTATTCCATGTAGACAATGTCTGACGAACGAAATCAAGAACTGACGGAGTTGCAAGATCTTTATGGCTTTTATCCACGTTACCACCTAATTGATATAATTTAATGATACTCTTTTGGAAACCGAATGTTTCGGTAATACATTCACTCACAGGCATAACTATGAAAATCGTGGCACGGATCGGCGGATGTGTTCATTGTCTAGCAAATTGTCTCAATACCTTAAAAATCTCAACTTTCTTTCTCATTGAAACACTTACTCGCAACATATCGGCGGCAGCAAGAATACATGTATCCGAAGTGCAGAGTGGCTATTATGGTTGGTTGGGGAGTTACCGTTAGCGCGTGTGTTACACGGTGTTGTGACTATTTTTTTGAGATCGTTTATTCACCTTGTCCAAAGCAGCCATATTCATTCCTCCATGATGATGACCGCCGCTCACTTGTTCGTATAAGTAGGCAAAAACTAGCAAACCAGTCAGCAGCATGATGCTTGCAAAGCCCAGGAGTTTTTCTCGCACAGTGAATTTGTCTGGCTCAAAGAATTCCAACGGCTCTTCGGAGTCACTGGGAAACTCCATATCTTCATGCTCCGTTTGAGGCAGTAACGGTAACCGCTGCATTGAGTCAGATTGCATGTTGCCTACGAGGTTAATGGGTATGATAAAGAAGTTGAAGTGGACAAAGGAAGAAACGCTGTGTAGCAAGAAGTGATGTAGGATGTTCAGCAAAAAAGTAATACAGGTTGTGGTGTTGGCTCTCAATTTTATATATGTCCCGAGTTTATGACGATCATTCCCAAATTCTGAACAAGATTAAAAAAATCTTTTCACTTCATACTCAAATTAACTTTTACAAAAATCACTGCTTTTTGCAATTTATTGAGAGTTCCATTCTTCTACAAAATTGGCCAAGCCGTCTGGAAGTTCAATGCCTGTACTCTCCTTAAATTCGTTCAGTAAAGTGACGGCTTCTTGGTATCTCGCTTGCTGTTTCTCTTCGTCAAGAGTCACATTAGCCAAATTGATCAATGCTTCAGCAAGATTGATGGTGCTGTCTCCCTTGACTTCCAAATCGATATCAGAAACTGCTAGCACTCGCTTGTAAAACTCAATGCCTAAAAATGTGCAATGATTAATTAGCAACTAGCTAGATTGATGAACATTCTACATAAGGGATATAATTTTCACCTTGGGTTAATTGCTCACTGGCCTTGGTTTCCTCTTCATTCAGCTCTGTCTTCCCTTCAGTGGACTCATCCTCCAAAACATCAACACGTCCGAGCCAGTAGTTGGCTAGGGTAAGATGGCAATTACCCATGCCGGATAGAGCCCGGGCATTTTCAGGATGACCTTATTACGAAACATGCTTAGTTTTGGTGGCGAGTCAATTGTGTAAACATGGCGCCACTTTTTGCTCACCTGTCAATATCTTGCTATACTGTTCCTTAGCCCAATCGTTGAGTGTGTTCAAATTTTCCAGAGCATCTTGGTTATCAGCGTTAGCTTGAACAAGATTCACAGCTTCCAAGGCATCGCCCACTGGTAAATTTTTGACTTCTAGAGCTGTGTTTAATTTGTTCAATCCAATATTGATGTAGTCCGAAACGTCGTCCTTTCCATCTTGTAATGAGGTCAATGCCTTTTGCAGCGACATACTATTAATGATCAAGTACATAGGTGTTGACTATAGACATAATTGGATATGATATATACCTGTCCAAACGCAATCTTTGCAAGTCCAATGTTCAATTTGGCATGTGTGATATTGCTGGCATCGTCCTTTTCAGACAATTCTTGAATTCGCTCCACTCCAGTCTCCAAACGTTCTTTTGCTGCATCTCTATATGACGAAAAATCCTTGTCTCCCGAAAGGTTACCGAGATCAAACAAAGCGGATCCGTATGACAAGTAAAACGATGCTGGAGCTTTTTCTTCTCCTGACCAATTTCGAAGAATTCGATCACATTCATGGATGGTACCACGCAACAAAGGTATGATAGTGTCTTCACCTTCTCCCATTGCTTTGAAACATATTTTCTGTAAATCTTAAAGTAGACTATGGTATAACGCACGAGTAATTGGTTCACATACCGAGTTTGTCTTTGGCAGTTTCGTACAAAGCTTCTACTTCTCCAAGTTCGTCACCTTCCTCAACCTCCTTGTCAAGTATGACAGTTTGGGTCTTTTCCTCTTCATTTTCAGTCTTTGCTTTCTTGGCAGCTTTTTGGGCAGCTACGCCCTTGAGTCCTCGAGGTCTCTTCTTCTCTGCAGCACCCATAGCAGTAAAGGTCGGGAGTAACAAAAGTTTTTGTGACAGCTCTTTTTTTATGGTGAAAGAAATGCTCGTGCTTTGGGGAGACGTCATCAACGTCCAACAGTGATAAATGAGACGCGCTTATATGGCCTAGAAAAAGTATATATATTGTCTGGCAATTTCTTCAAAAAGACATAGATATCACCGCTTTCTATTGAGGATGACTTATATCCACAATAAAGCATCCGCCGCATCCGCCATAATTTGCAGCCAAGCACATTAAAGCAGCTAAAGAGCTGCAAGTATTGTTCTGTCGTGTACTTTTAATTATGAGTAGATTTTAGCACAATAATACACATGGGATCACCGATTGCAATGTAATTTATTGAGCAGAAACGTCTTATAGCACTCGATTTTCTTAAGCTTGTGTTTGGTTGGGAGGTTGTCGGAAAAGGAACCCCACAGCTGAGTTTCAAAGCGGAAGGAACCTGTCACAGCGGACGATTGAAAAAAAATGAAAGGAACCAAAATGCCCTGGCTCACATAGTCGATTTCATTCCCTCTCTGGCTTATTCACTGTTAAGGACAACCCAACTGTTGCGTACTTCCCGTTTCGGTTTTCGTTTATTATCTCACCAACGCCTCACCATGAACGTTTTGGTATACACCGGCGATGGCACATCGCCTAATTCCGTCTCTCACACCGTCTCAACCCTCAAGCTGTTACTTGGTCATTCATACGATGTCATCAAAGTAGATGCACAAGCATTGCAGAAAGAACCTTGGGAAGCAACCTGTTCTATGTTGGTGATACCCGGAGGTAGGGATCTGCCTTATTGTCAAGATCTCAATGGAGCTGTCAACACTCGTATCCGCCGCTATGTAGCAGACGGTGGTCGTTATTGGGGAATATGTGCTGGTGCATACTTTGCCTGCCAAGAAATTGAATTTGAAAAAGGTCGAGGAGTGATGGAAGTCATTGGAAAGCGGGAATTGGCTTTCTACCCTGGACTGTCCAGAGGCACCATGTTCCCCGGATTCATCTACAATAGTGAACGAGGTGCGCGCGCTACCAATTTGGCCGTGGAAAAGGACAAGTTTGTAGATCTGTACGCCGATAATAGTTCCGTACCATCTCAAATCAACACATACTACAACGGTGGCGGCTATTTTGCTCATGCGGAGAAGTACTCCAATGTTGAGGTTCTTGCTCGATACACCGAAAAAGGTCTATGTGAAGACGAAAACTATCCAGCAGCTGTGGTTCATTGTCATGTTGGCATAGGGCATGCTCTTTTGGTTGGAAGTCACCCAGAATACGATGTAGCAAAGTTGGATCAATATTACAAAGATTATGAGGGAACGGATCTGATCAAGAACTTGATGTTGGCAGAACCATCGAGGAAACAGTTTTTGCGCGCTCTGCTTGCTCGCATTGGTTTGAATGTAGTAGGATACCAAAAACCTGCTTCAAATGCTCAACCTCAGTTGCAGGAAAATGAAGTACCGCCCATCACCCCCCTTTACCTGTCCAGTCTGCGATTGTCAGAATACCAACAACTTGTCAGTAAATTGAAGGCGTTGGCTGATCCAACATCTCATATTCGCGACGTCAACGATACTTTTTTGGTTCGTCACTTGACAAATGATACTCCCGATGTTGCATCTCTGAGCCTCAATGAATCAGCACAAGAGACTCCAGAAAACATGGTCAAAGATATTGTGGTCATGGAAGACGCGTCAAAGGAACCTGTTTACGTGCCTAGCCAATTGACAAAATACTTCAATTCGTCCAGCTTCTTTGAGCATCTTCAAAAACACAGATCACTACAATGGGGAGGCGGTAGCTGGTATTCATTCGGTAGCAGTATGCTTTATGGAGAAGTAGTGACCAGCACACAAACTATGTTAGACAAGTAAGATACACGTCTTTAGACAATGAGAAAACTGTTATACCTTGGTCAAGTATACTAATACTGTTTTGCCCTCAGAAACTTCAAATTCAGTCAAGTGCTACCCTCTGGACTGGTGTGTCTTGCCGGACACCAGGTTGCTGGACGAGGTCGTGGACGTAATTCATGGGTATCTCAAACTGGAGCAGTTCAATTTTCCATGATTATGCATCATTCTATCACACTCCCCAATGCCCCTGTGGTCTTTATCCAGTATCTGGTCGCTTTAGCAGTTGTAGAGAGCATACGCACTCGAAAAGGCTACGAAAACGTTCCTCTCCGATTAAAGTGGCCCAATGATATTTATGCCGAAGTCAAGGAGAAAAATGATCAAGGCGATTTGGTTACTATTTTGAAGAAAGTTGGTGGATTGCTGGTCAATTCTAGCTTTTTGAGAAATGAATTCTTACTCGTTGTCGGTAAGTACCGTGATAAGCGAATGGAACTCGACCATAGCAATGGAGAACTCATAAATCACTTTAGGTTGTGGAATCAATTTGAACAATCGTTTACCAACAACTTCAATCAATGATGTAATTCGCTCGCACGACTCAACATTACCGAGCCTTACTCCCGAAGATACCCTTTCGGGTGTACTAGTCAAATTTGAGCAATTTTATAATACATTCTGTGCTGACGGTATGGGAGCTTGGTTTTTGAACAAGTATTACGAACGATGGCTGCACAGGTAAGGAAAAATATCCCTTAGATTTGCATAAGGCCATAAGCTCGCTTACTCATTCTTCTTTGTAACTACTAGCAATGCTATTGTCACCCTTACAACTCACGAAAATGAACGAGTCAAAATCATCGGGATTACTAGTGACTACGGTCTGTTGGAAACAGTTAGTCTTGATCACCCTGGTAAACGATTTACTCTTCAACCTGATGGAAATAGCTTTGATATGCTCAAGGGCCTGATTGTACAAAAACAATAGACATAGATAGATGTTACAAATACGCAATTGATGCGTAATAAATTGAAAAGAATCAAAGAGATAAATGGATGGACCTTAACAAGTTTTAATTTTCGTGGATTATTAGTGGCTTGCGTAGCGGTTGTTCATTATCTTTTGCGGGCCACTGCGTCGCAGCTAGTTTTGTGGCCAGAATTCCAACGACCCAGACCTTTTCAGCAGTTCTATAAAGCCCAAGCTTGCAATTACCTCAAAGGAATACATCCTTGCACAACAATAGGGATGACGTGCCCACCTGTGAAGACTGTTGGCCTGATCTTTAGTAAAAAGAAGAAACAACGGTCAGCATTTAGTGGACTTGAAGAATACGCTAGGTACAGTATCATAGCTGGTCAGCCTCGATCCTTCCCATTGCCACCCCAGTCGGCTAACATCACTATATTTTAGTCAACATGGAATTCAGATCGTCCATGTGGACTTGGACCACGCTATTGCATCGCAGGGAAACTTTGACTTGATTGTTCACAAGCTAACGGATCTAATTGCGGCGGCAACAAAGGGACAGGAGGATGCAGAACGGCAGCTGGTAAACTTTGAGCAATATACTAAAGCACATCCTCAGACGCTTATATTAGATCCACTACTTGATGTAAATAAGTTGATGGATAGGCGAGGGACGTTTGCTATTTTGAAAGCTTGCTTGGCAGTCCATGCACGGACAAACCCACACCAGACCGAGCCCCTCTTCTATCTACCCAACCATATATGTCTCCCCAACATTCACACACCATTCTCCAAAGACTTGCTAGCTTTTCCGGTGAGTATTTCTATGTCAATATGCTGCAATTGGAGAAAGTAGTTGAGCTAAATTGTGCTTTAATGTCATAGATACTATGTAAACGAGTGTCGGCTTGTTCTTCGGAAGAAGCACATAAGATGACTTTGGTTCCCAATCCGCAACACACAGACTTACTGGGACCATATTACGACCCGGATGAACCGGTCATATTCCAAGAATTCATACAGCATGATGGTGTGATATTCAAAATTTACGTTGTTGATGGGACGCCGCATGTTCAGGTTCGACCATCGTTCAAAAACGTCACGCTTGATGGTAGGGGCTTTGATCATTAGTTGATTTAATTGATATGATTACAATAACTAATTCTGGCTTTGTCAGACAACTTGTTGCATTTTGATAGTCAGGTAGTACCAAAGGCATTTGAGCAAGATACCCAATCCCCCCAGAGCTCACACACCAATGGTACTACTCACCACCCCGACCCTATACGACAAGCATTTTTGACGCGAGATATACATAATGTACGGTCTGCCAAAGAAGCTGTTTTTGATCATAGAAAAATCGAACTCATCACGCAGAGATTGATTGAGCAATTGGTACGACATTCTGTTTTAATTTCTCATTTATGTTGTGTTTGCAATCAGGGAACTCCACAAAAAGCTAATAAGCAAAAATTGTCAATCACTTAGAATCTGACATTTTTTGGGTTTGATGTTCTAGTCGAAACTGGACCATTACATCGACATTTTGTTGTAGACGTCAATTACTTTCCCAGTAAGTATATGGCCATCTGTGGTTTCCATTGTACGACCCACCATACATGTACCACGAACTGAACATTAACAAAACATTCTCTATTTTAATTACCCACAGGCTTCAGCAACATACCCGACTTTCGCGAAAGATTTGTAGACATATTACTGAGCAGGCTCAAAACTGTGGAATAAATTTGACCCATTTTCTTCTACTACTTTTATACATAATAAAAAAAAATGAAAAAAAGCACGGCTTTTTCCACACGTCAGTCTATAAATCTTAACCGTTCGTATGTCGTCTCACCTCAACCCTATCGGAACTGTGGGCGATACAAGGGCCAATGAGCGGCCTGGCAGTGACAAAGCATGCAGGCTGGGGCGGAAATTTCGTATATTGGAACATTTACAGGATTGATACTATTTTCACAAGTTTTTTTATTTTTATTTGCAAAAGGTGGAAGAGTATAAGAGTTACATTTTGTTGCTTGTCAGCTTTGCGGAATAAACAATATAACATATGGTACAGTGCCCTCTAAATCATAAAGGAAGAAGAAGAAGAAAAAAAAAGATAAATTTGGCAAAATTCAGCTTATGGGCATCTAACAAAAGCATAAAATATAAAGAAAAAACTATATGGGTTGCAATATAATCATCAGTTTGAAGGATTGCTGGTACCAGCTTCTGGCGGTGTGGCGTACTTGCTAACGGGCGTCGATGGAGCAGGCACATTGATGGGCGCGGCACTTGAACCAGAAGCAGTGTTAATAACCGTGGCAGAGGCGCTGCGTCGTAACCTTTCTAACTCTCGGCGCAAATTCTCATTTTCTCGATGGAGTGACTCATTATCACGTAACACTGCTTGCATTCTTTGTTGCAATTGTTCCTAAACATAATGAATATTAGTTATCTGACAGTAGGCGCAGCATGGAACAAAATGGAAATCAGATATTAAAAAAAAAAACAAGCTTACCATGCCAAACAAAAGATCACTGGAACTAGACAAGGGCTTGGGCTCTATTGGTTCAAAAGCATGTAATGCAGCTGGCCGAGATTGTGAACCAGCTCTACTTCTGGATATAGAAGAGCTGGGGGTGCTCATTCCACCATACAAATCCGTCAAGATCATACGCTGCGTCTCATTTTGTTTCAAAAGAGCTTCCAAGTGCGCAGTCAATATATGCGGAGAAGCTGGGTCAGCTAGCCGAGAATCATTTAGACGAGACATTTGGCCACGAGATATGGAGGATGAAGGTGACGTAGAGGGGGATCCTGAAGCTGATGAATGCCCAGACTCATGGTATTGGGTATCAATTTTGTCTGGGCGTAGTTCAAGCTGTGAACCTGACACTGGCGTTCCAGAAGATCCTCCCGTCAGCTCGAACCGACCTTTTTTCCTACATTCTACACTAGCAGTACCAGCTGTGCCAGCTTCTGAGCCATGAGCTTCTCTATCCTTACTACTTTCTCGAGATGTACGGCCAGATTGACTGGTGGGCTCAACTGAAAATCGACTCAATTTGCCGTGGCCATCTCGATGAAGTGAATGTTGGGAGTGAGAGTTTTCCCTTGACAGTGGCACAGTCTCGAATCGTACTTGAGATGAGGAAGTAGGAAGTTGCTGTTGTTGTTGTTGCTGTTGGTTATGCTGTATTTCAAACCTTGATTTCCGATCTTTTGGTTCTATGATGTTGAGGCATGATTTAGTTATTGTTTAGAAAACCACAAAGGTGGATGTAAAGTAGAGAAGTAGTATCAGATATTGACTTACCCAGGTTATCTTGACTACCAGAGCGGCTGATACTCTTATCAGTCCAAGTGTCCTGTTCATTTGTGGGAGTGCCTCCGCGATGGGACTGATTAACACTGAAACGACCTTTTTTCACTTCCGTCTCAGATGGCTGCGATGGTTGATATCCTGAAGCTTGGTTAGAGGACCCATTAGGTATAGCCGCCATACCCAATCCTACTAGCATCTGGTTGCTACTGCTTGCGCTGCTGCCGTTACTATATAGACCACCAGTTAAGTTAGACTCCTTGGGATCGGGAGATGCCGAAGGGGAGTGGGAAATAGACGGTGAATGCGCCAATGGCACACCATAAGGCAAAGTGCTTCCAAATTCTGAGCTAGAATCTTCAATAACAAAACGAGATTTCCGTGGTGCAATAGCAGTAGGCACTACCAATTCTGGTGCTTGAGATGAAACAGCTGTAGCCTGAGTAGGATGAGTAGGCTGGCCGGGGCTTGAAGAAGGCGATGGACTTTTGACCACGGCATCTCCAAATGAAATATGTCTTTTCATGTTACCACTCGGCGTGGCCGGTGTGGAAGGCTGCGATGACACTGGCTCGGGTGCAAAGCTTACAGACGAAGTGTTGATGATAGGAACACCTTCCTTGTCAGGCGTCTCCGTTGTCGCTTCTTTAGAGGCGTCATCATTATCATCGCCATCGAAATCCCAGTCGGTAGTCTTTGTTATGGAGTGATGCTTTTGTGGCACTTTTCTATGCGACCTTTGATCCAAAGGCGGTATGCCCGTAAGCAAAGTCTTAACTAGGTAATCCTTCTTTTTCGCTTGTTTAAAAAAGGAATGTTGCAGCAGCTTTTCTGCAGTCGGTCGTTTAGCAGGATCCTTGTTTAAACATAAATCAATCATTTCTTTGAATTGCTTGGAGTATTTGCGCTTTGCATTCTCCCGTATAAGTGTAGGAGGGTCATTCGATAATGTCATCATCAGCACCTTTTTCACGCAAAAATATTAGCCTCATTCTCCGATGACCAATTTCAATCGCCGACGCGCGGGTTAATACGCTACCTTCATGGGCGGGAACTTTGCAAAAGGAGCGTGGCCAGTAGCAAGCTCAATGGCCGTGATGCCAAAGCTCCAGATATCAGCCTTGTAGTCATATCCAGCTTGTTCCATGACTTCAGGAGCCATCCAGCATGGCTAATGTGTAAAGGAAAATATATATGTTAATAATCCAATTGGGGCTTTTATCCCTTTCTCCGCTGGTCAGGATACTACCGCCTTCATTAAATTAATGCAGTTGTCCCCGACCATCACTCCTCTTCCAAACCACCCAACGTAGCCTGAAAAGTCAAACTTACAGTGCCAACAAATGTCTTTCTTAGGCCATTGTCGCCGTTCTCGACCAGCGAGCTTGATACGCCGAAATCTGCCAGTAAAACAGTTCCGTCTTCGTCCATGAGAAGGTTGCCAGCTTTGACATCCCGGTGGATATGTCCGTTTTTGTGTAGATAGATGAGTCCTTCAAGGGCTTGCTTGAGAATAGTAGCAATGCTAATTTCATCGAAACCATCGACGAAACTGGTTTTCATGATATCTAAGCAAGACCCCCCAGATAGATAAGGTGTAACAATGTAAAGTTTTGATCCACTGACAAACGAACCATAGACACGTAGGACATTGGTATGCTTGGACAATGCCATGAGAGCTGTCTCGCGCTGGTGGAAAAAGAAAAAAAAAAAAGAACCCACAGGTTGTTAGTATATGTGGTCAGAATGCGAGATCATTACGTTATTTAGAAAGATATAAACAACATACTCGTAATTCATCGATTTGATTTCTCTCAAAAAGATCCAAATCAATAATTTTGATGGCTATTCGTTTGTGTAATGGTTTATATACTGCGCTGTATACCACAGCAGAAGAACCATAACCTAGTGTAACAACATTAGTTTTCAAGAGAAGTTTTCAAACCCACTTGTTAGAATCCCGTTATCAAAGTGGCTATTTACCTATAGGTTTCCTAATTTCAAAGTCTTCAACGCGGTTTGACCATGCTCCCTCACCAAGCTGATGCAGACTGGCGGTTATTGAGCTTGTCATCGGAGAGTTCATGCCACCTTGACCGTTTTCGTGTAGGTGCAAATTGCTGGGAAGTTTGCTCAAGTTCAGAGTGTCAGACATGCTGAATGTTCTTTTACTGTGATGCGGGTTGTGCGGTGAGCCCT
Organism: Umbelopsis isabellina; assembly: GCA_016758905.1. NCBI lineage: Eukaryota > Fungi > Mucoromycota > Umbelopsidomycetes > Umbelopsidales > Umbelopsidaceae > Umbelopsis > Umbelopsis isabellina. The sequence goes on from JAEPQZ010000014.1 coordinate 527,390, forward strand.
TGACTGTTGTAGCAGAGCGATTTAGCCGTGTTTGATGACTTGGACTCCCTGACGCACTATGATTGGGCGACTGGCCAGATCCAGACTGCGGTGAGTTGGAGGACACCGTGTCGTCTGCATTTGGGCTGACCGAGACCGCGGAATGGTTAGATTGTGTTCTTGATATGGTCGGGAGATTAGAGCTCATGACGCTTTATAGGCTGCGAGTTAGTGTTCTTTGGTATGTACTGAACAGTCGCTATGTAGTGATTTCCCATGTAATCCCTGGCCCCAAAAGCAAATTTTCGTTCAAGTCAGTCCAACCAAAGTGGGTGTGCTGGTTTCGTCAGTCAGCTGCCGAAAAGAAAAAAAATATCGAAATGCAAAGCCGGGATCACGGCGTGCACGTGATCTAGATTTGGATTGGATTGCTCAACAATGCGTTGCCTGACCGGCTAAAGCTCGTCGGACGCCCAAAATCTTGCCAATTCCCGCCAATATATACATCCCACTGCTGGGTAAACCTTTTGAAAGCTATTCGTATAGTAACACGGGACCAATTATGAAAGCTTTCGCAAACCATGTAGGCGACGGTGATATATCGTAAAGCTTACTGTACAGGCTTACAACACAACAATCAACAAAGAAGTTTTCAGTAATAGAACATTTTGGTCTCACTGTATTTGATATTATTATTTTACAAAGAGTTATATGATATGAAGGGGTATATACTAAAATTAAACCTGCACCACAAACATGGTGCTGATTTCAAAGAATTTTTTTGTGATGATTATTATGCGTTGTTAATGGGTAGAATGTTATGAAGAAATAAATAGGGATGACTGAGGCAGTTGTGAATGCGTTCGCGAACTTTTGTCTGAAACTCCTCTCACCGTATCAAAAAGTGGCGTGTGGTAGCAACTGGGTTACTTAAGGAATTGTAACAAACTTTATCTGCTTAGTGGTATTTGTTGGCTTGGTTGACTGGTATCGTTTGGTATGATTTGGGACATACGAACTATTCTTGGCTGCATTTGGGTATAGTTCGTCTGTTTGGTTCGGGTTGAAATAAACATTATTGTTCTCCTTTTCAACAGCAGTATTTGCACGAGCGTCCTGTTCATTGTCGAACCAATACGGACATAGTCCGGACTGGACATTGAGATTGGCTATTGTCACTTTGGACTGAAGAACAAGCTTGTTCTTTCTGTCATAGATAGGGTGGCTCCGGTAAGGCAGCGCGTCCTTTGAGAATAATTTGCCTTGTGGCATTTGCGTAACAAAGTGGTTTTGAAGAGGGATATGGCTATAACCAATCTCCAATTCTTGATGACCTTGCTTGTAAGTGATCACAGATAGCCGCAATTTGGGTTGAAGGCTAATCCAGTCTAAAATATCTTTTTTGTTTCCACGAAAGCTGAAATAAGATCGGGTGATATCAAAAGGTTTGTTGTGATCGAGAGGAATATTGTAAACCTCGCCAAACAGCTGGTAACGAAGAAACGCCTTGGCCCGGAATTCGCTTTGTAATTTGATGGCGACACCCTGAGTTGAAAGTAGAGCCTGTACGAAATTGGCAGATTTGATATTTAAAAAGAACGTATACTGTTCGTGACCTCTACCTATTTGTTGATAGAAAGGCATGATGGACGTTGCGACAGACGATTTGGATGAGTCTGAAAAACAAGCCGTAGCATCCGATACAATGGAAAATGTCGAGCTTGTGGCACTTAGACAGGGCTGAGAAAGTATATCCAAAGCCTCTTCGCCTCTTCTGCTGTCAAGGAAGTCGTGATACGCAAATTCGCCGCTGCTATTGGTACAGCATTGTTTCTCGTCGTATCTCTTTGTCATAGGGGAAATAAACAATCCACACTGCAATTCTAAATTGCTCCTTCCCGTGACCGACAAATGCCGAGAATCGTGCGAAATATATTTTTGAATATTCATCGACTTATTTGTGCCTTCAAGATACCTTGCTCCACTTAGAGGTAAGTCAATAATATGAGAAGGCGATACGTTCTTGTTGTTTGAAAATATTTTAAGCTTTAAAGTTGCATTGCGCTTTATGAGGTATCTCAATAATTTTTTCGAGAGATGGTATGTGAACATGGTGTTCCATCGTGAGCTCGACACTTTGACTGGCTGAGATTGCAGTGTGGTTTCTGGGGGGAGTAAATCATCTATGGATTTTGGTAACTTGAGCTCTATATCACACTTTATCACTGAGTCAGGCCATGATATAGTGGAATCGTTCTGGTCTGGTTAAGACGATCATAAAAAGCATTTATAAATTTTGAAAAGTGACAGTTATTCATGTTGATGGAAAATCATCTTACCATTTTGTACCACTACAACAATAGAATGTTGACAAGTCCTCGTTAATACGAGAGACATTAGAGGAAGGGGAAGAAAAAAAATATCGGACGAGTAAAAAATAGTAGGGAATTATAAAGGGAAACGGATATTCATAAGAAGATGACAACAGAGTTGAACGTGCGTCAAACAGATTGATTTTCAATCCTATGGAGAAACACCATAAAGTCGTTCTGTTTGATTGTGAGTATGAGTACATTCTGTTAACACAACATGATTGCGTAAACCAAACCAAACCAAACCAACGAAAAGCGAGCTCAAGCTGTAAAGAAGGTTGCTGGTTTTTAGTATTTATCAACAAATCGATAAATTGCTGACGACAGCCTAAACACAATGTTTAAAGAGCCGAGCTCATATATTGACTTCCTGACAAATACAATTGCCGTCATTATAAGAAAAGAGACTGAAACGTGTTGTTACAATTATAATACATGTCTACAAATGAAAAATGATAAAGCAACAGTAGTGAAGCAGGCAGTGATTGTGCGTGATGCTTTGTTTGGGCGGATGACAACAGTAATTTTAAGTTGAACTGTATCAATAACAAAGTCTACAATTTTGAGGCGTTGTTTTTTTTTTTCTTTCCATACGCTTGTCTGCTGACGTTTGAGCTTCTTACTTTTTAGCATTGGCAGGCCCGATCACCATAATAGAGCCTCGACTCAATGTGTCAACTCTCCAGCCCTCTCGAGCCAATAGCTTCAAAACAGTTGGGTATAATCGTGATTGACCATGGTCTGAGTGCTTACCCAATCCAGTTACGATTTGCAATGGCTTGATTTTAGTACGTCCTGCTCTCATAGTGCTTCGAGACCACCATTGATTGACGCCTTCCTTGACAAGTTCAGTCGCTTCAGCAACTGTCAGGCCGTGGAGATCAAGTAAATGGTCGTCATTCTTGAGAAGTCTATGACAAATTGTTATATACAATGTTATATAAGAACAAAAAAACAACTGGTTGAAGGCCGAACCTTTGTTCACGGATAATTGCTCTAGCAGCTCTCATGTTCCATGCCTTTGCTGCTACATCCATTTTTCGACCCTGCACGCAAAGTGGCATTAGCGTTTAATAAAAATGTTGCGAATGAATTGAAACACAATACTTGCCTCATCAGAGTAATAAAAGGCGATTCCTCCCTCTCCTTTTGACTTGCCCTTGCCTTTCGATCGTCGATATGCTTCTGCAGCTTTTCTATAAGTCTCGTTACGCATGAGGATGAGGTTGAAGGCGATGTCTCGACAAGACTGTGGGTCATCGTCCTCGTAGTAGTCAATATTATCCATTAACAAATACTCAGGAACGGCTCTAATCTCTTTCGAAGCCTGTGCAGCTCTTTGCTTCGCTTCCAGGTACTCGCTCGGTGCAATCGGGAATCCATCCTCTAAGATCTTTCCAGTGACAGGATCAAACGTAATCTCTTTCTTGGAATGCAACGAGAGCTCTTTGAGCTGTTCTTCAATCATGATTTGCTCCTTTTCGCGATCCCGTTCTCTGGATAGCACCAAGCTTATGACCAGTTGACTGAGTTCCTCAGGTTCATGTATAGACAAAACTCGACCTTCTAGCATCGCTCCAACTGCAAGCCGCTTAATCTCCCTATCGTCACTAACAGGTAAGACTTTCATGGCGCTCTCTATCACAGTATTCATCTTACGAACTTCGTCCCAATTTGCGTTCTGCAGAATGGCTCCAGAAGTATTAGTCAGTCTTAATAGCTGATCTGTGCATTCAAGCAGATTTCCTCGAAATCGTCTGACGGTGGTATTGATGACAGTCCTACTTAAACGAGGAAATTGTTTTGTCAATTCGTTGACTTCTTTTTCGAATTCCAGCCAGCGATTTCTTTCGATGGGAGCGAGCATAAGTGGATCTGGGGTAGTGCCATTGAGAGTAGAAGCAGCATGCAAGCCGCCAGTATCCCAGATGACCTGCTTTTTGTTGGCTTGCTTTCTAGCCTTTTGACCACCGCTCTTCTTCGCTGCTTGTTGGTGTGTATCATTTTCGGCGGAGGAAATCACACTTCCCGGTTGTTTAATCTTCACAGCACTGTCCTTCATCTCCTCATGCTCTACAAGATCATTACCCTCAGCTGCTTCTTCTTGCATGAATAGTTCACGAAGAACCTCGTCTATCGCTAGCTCTACATCCCCATTATTATTTCCCAAAATCTCTTCCAATTGTTCAGTAGGTTGATCTGGAAAACAGCGCTTCAAAAAGTCCATCTCAAATCCAGCTTCTAATCCTTCAACTGGAGGTATCTCGCTAGCCATACTTGGTCTACTTTCCGGTGGTGGAATGGTCATATTTTCTGCAGGTGATTCAGTTGGATCCGGCTTGACCTCCTCTTCGATTGTTGCCTCTTTAGCAAGCATAGCTAGCATCTCAAAGCTACTTTCATAATTTTTGTTGTCGCTCCAGATAGCTGCAACTAGTGATGGGTCTAATGGCGGGCAGAATGTAGCCTCCAGTTGCCAAGTCAATACTAATGGAAAACACAGACTTTGGTCATACGACTGCCCCATACCTCGAGCTTTTTCACGGTGTTTTCGTTCTGTTTGTTTTCATTGACTTTATCTCGTCTTTTACGAGGTGCAGCACCAGTAAATTGCTTGTCTTGCAATCTACCCATTGCTATGTGGTGTTAAAGACGTAAGAGGGGTTCAAACACCGCATATAAATTTATTATGTTTTTCATTTTTCCTTATTCTACAATTGTGCATCCGACGGCAAAGCGTTCTAAGAGTTCAGGCTTCTCAGCTTGATCACCATGTGGCATGAATTCAATAGTGGCATCACCGAGCTCGAGAAGATCCTTGATTTCTTGACTGTAAATGCAATAAAGAATTAGGGATAAGGAATTTTTCTCGAATTCTGATCTACAGTACCAAAATACTGACCCCAAAGCTTCTGCAACTTCCTTGTTGTTGGCAGTCTTGGTCCAAAGTGCAAGTCTGAAGAAGGACTTTCTGACTGATAACACAACACCGCAGATCTCGTCACCATTTTTGAACTGCTCACCAATGCAAGCAAGGATCTACACGAAAAGTTCAGTTCGACTTGAATGATTTCGAAATCATTGGATGTTAGTTTCGGCTACTTACAGAATAGAGCCAGAGTTGGTTAACGGCTTCACCCATTTGCTTGGTACGTTGGAACTGAATGCTGAATTTACCGCCGTTCTCATTGATTGGGTCTTCCCACTCTGGTCGGATACCTTGTTTGAATACAAAGCAGTTGGAACCAACGTCCAGACGGGTGGCTCGGACAACATTGCTCCACGAGCTATTATACAAGCAATACGTGTCAGTGGCAGCGTAGAAGACCTTATTATCGAATTTCAAGTTCGCAATTACCTCCAAAAGTCTTCGACAGTGCTGAATGAGAAAACCTCCTTCAGATTCTGGGCCCAATTTTGTGAACTGTTCTTGCGTCCAGGATTATCGAACCACAATGTCCAAGTCTGGTGGAGAGGGTGCTTCACGCTGTAATCTAACTGAAGAGCTGGGTCCTGCATCTTGTCGTTTTCAACTACTACAACTTTTTCAGTTACGTCCGCCATGATCGATTGCTTTAAGTAGGAAATCTGGTATTTTTTTTTTTCGTCCTTGGAAATTTGATAGCCTCTCAACTCTCAGGTGGAAAAATGCTGGGTTAGGGTCTGATTCCACTGAAATTGCTGGTGTGCGTGACGTCACCCTGACCTTTTGGCTGACACCGTTCGTTTCCCGACCTGAGCACATATGAGCGATACCAAGGAGGATTATTAGATCTTTCTCTTTCACTAGCAATTCATGTATGTATCATCTACATTGGGATATCGAGTTCTCATACGAATAGATCGATGAATGGATGAATGGATGAGATTGATGGCTAACCGATATGTTTCTCTTTTTTCTGTACATTCCAACTCGCCATTTGCAAATTTCTAAAACTTTCGACATTCATCGACATTATAATTTGGCTTTGTACTCAAACTAAAACTTCTTCCGCCTACCCATCACACTTATAATATACAGTTCGTCATACACCATGGCCTCTCACAAGATTGCTAAGCCTGCTGGCGCTGCCCCAGCCGATGAAATCGAATTGAGCGTTGCTCAAGCTCTTGTCGACCTTGAGAACAATGTCGCTGAGCTCAAGAAGGAACTTCGTCCCCTTCAAATCTCTTCCGCCAAGGAGGTTGGTATTAGAACTTGACTTTATGTTTACCATTTTGAAGGTGCTAATGTTCGAATTTATATAGGTTGAGATTGGTGGTGGCAAGAAGGCTATCGTCGTCTTCGTTCCCGTTCCTCAGCTCAAGGCCTTCCACAAGGTCCAGCAGAGACTCACCCGTGAGCTCGAGAAGAAGTTCTCTGACCGTCACGTTCTCTTCGTTGCTCAGCGCCGTATCATGCCTAAGCCTACTCGTCACTCTCGCCAAAAGCAGTCTCGCCCAAGATCCCGCACTTTGACTGCCGTCCACGAGAAGATCTTGGATGACCTCGTCTACCCCACCGAGATCGTTGGCAAGAGAACCCGTGTCAAGGTTGATGGTTCCAAGACCCTCAAGGTGTAAGTTGTCCAATACATTCATGTTAAATAGTTATTTTTTCTTCACAACTTTAGCGCAACACCGAACTCACTATCTTTTTTATAATAGTTTCCTTGACACCAAGGATGCCACCTCTTTGGAATACAAGCTTGATACTTTCTCTTCCGTCTACCGCAAGCTTACTGGCAAGGATGTCGTTTTCGAGTTCCCCGCTACCACTGAGCTCTTGTAAACCGTCCCTCGCTTAATTATTGTGAGAGTGATTTGTTCCAATTGCAAGGTGCATTTTTATACATAATAAAAAACCCAAAAGAACAAGGGCAATTGCTTTGTACACCAGTGGTGTAAAAAAAAAAAAAAAAAATACGTTACGTTACGTTTGCAATAGTGTTACTACTTCGAATTTTGGTTGTCTAAGAATGCCCGTGGATGATATATAACTGGCTATCAATTTATTTCGGCGGCGTTCCTTGTCTCAACAAAATTTACTGGCATGAAAATTTGTAAAAGCAAGTAGAAAGGAAAGTTCTGTTGAAAATGCTTTGCCTTCTTTTGACGTGATCTGTAATCTATTGTGGTGGTATTTTTCTTAAAACAGCATCGATACTGCCTTGCCTCAAAGAAACCCCAATGCATATTTTTGGAAGACGAGGGCGCCCAAAAATCGGATTGTTTGTCTCCATGTCGGAGATGACCGGTCGTATGCGAGGCGTCGAGAATGGGTCCACTCGCTATTGGAGTATAACCACATAGCTTGACCTGCAGCGATATTGCGTGGAAAAATCGGGTCATCAGTTCCGTGGGGCTGCATAGGCCCAAGCGCAAAAGCAGCCGAGACGGTGGACGCCGGCTTGTAGTTGAATAAAAGGAGAAAAATTTAAAGAAGGACAAGGTTCAAGAAATACGACCCAGAACATATAAGCCAAGCCCATAATAATACATGATTTTCTGTCTATAATTGTCACTTTTGCGAGAAGCAAAATGATGTAGAATGATAAAACTTTTGGATTAGCATAAGCAAATAAAGGTTTGGTGGGCAAATCTACAGCTAAAAAATATGAGCACATGCAATGTAAATAAAGTGTATCTTTGGCTTGTCGTTTGACTGTCGCAACCCGATTCCCGCTGCCCATGCAACCAGATCCCGACCCACAATTTGCTCCGCCTCCACCATTAGGTTTCTCATCATTACGACTGATGCAAACTATAGCTAAACCTATAATGGACGACGTCTCGGCTGAGCACGACAAACTGAAATCCGCTCAAGGCCCCGACCTCATTATCAAGAAATACGAATCTCCCGAGGCTGACCGAATAAAGGAGCGCACGAAATCAAACAAGGTTGCGAATGCTTGTCTACCATGCCGAACTCGAAAACTAAAATGTGATGGTTTACAACCCTGTGGAAGGTGTTTGCATCGACAGACAGAGTGCAAGTTCCCGGAGGGAGTTGTGCCGAATCAAAGGAAAGCTGTGAGCAACGATGATTATAACTCCCTGGAGGATGCACTGGTAAAGCTGGAAGCATTGTACACGAATTTGTTTCTCGGTGAAAAGGGAACTGAGCAAGCTCGGAATGCTTTGATGGAACTATTGCAAATGATTCCAGAGTCAGCATTTAGTCCGGGGTCCTCCGCTTCACCGTCTTGCTTCGAAAGCACTTCAAGTAAGCAATTTGTGTCTCCACCTCCTCCCAACCATTCTATCAATTTTTCCTTCCCTCCTCCACCAAACCAGACAAGCCCTCCCGAGCCCCAAACATCCTCTGCCGTATCTTCCGTCAATATTGACGTTATACAGAGTTTAAGCTTTGCCAGAGGTCAGCATTTCATGGGGGAAACCACTTTTTATATGCAACCTGCCGAAGCAAAAGAACACAATCGAAGCCAAGCAAATTTAGAGCCTCCACTTCCTAATATCAACGCACAACCACCGGCTATTTCATATCAGGATCAGATTCATTTAATTGATGTTTATTACCAGCATTTACATACGTACTTTCCAATAATGAGCAAACAGCTCATGTACAGTCATCACTATCACCTTTTCAAGGGACAACCATCATATCTATCACCGTTATTGCTGTACGCTATCTTTGCAGCAGCTGCTCCATTTTCAGAAAACGCTCGACAATTCTGTCGTGATCCAAAGGAACTCCACACTGCCGGTGACCAATTTCTGCAGTACGCTATTCGTATTCGAGAAGCTTACGTTGACGCTCCCCGTATCAGCACAATCATTGCATTGGTGCTGTTAGCAGTCCGATTAGAGACATCCAAATCTGGGCAAAGTACAATGAAAGCTTGGATGTTGTCCGGTGAAGCGTTCCGAATGAGTCAAGATATGGGATTACATCGCAACTGTGAAAGCCTTGGTATATCACCAACTGATCAACAATTACGATCTCGAGTGTTCTGGGCCATTTTTGCCTTCGACCGCACGCTAAGCATGACACATGGACGACCATTGGCATTTGACGAAAAAGATATTGTAAGTGAAAGCGAACTTTCGCAAGCGAAGCAATGTGTAGGTATACCTGTATAGCTTACAAATTTTTTAAACATAGGATGCACCTTTACCTGATATGGCGCTTGAGGAAGATGCAGATATGAAGGAAACGCTGCGACTGTTCTTGCAATACGTCAAACTTAGTAAGGTATCGGGCCGTATCATTAAGCACAATTACTCTCCTCAATCTGGCATGAGAGCTTCCTATAAGGTACGTGTACTGAGAGGTTATGGCCTTGGCTAAATAGTCATTATAAATAGCTGAACAATAATAACTAACAATTTATACTTACTCTCTCACATTGCAGCAAGATGCTATGCTTTCGACCTTGGATTCTTGGTTGGCATCTGTGCTAATGGATTTACCAGACGATTTAAAATATGTGCCATCTAATGCTGTTGTGCAAAGAGATAGCAATTCTCCTTGCGTTCGACCGCCATTCAATCAAACCCCACTGTCCAATGATGAACTGCCAAAAACGCAGTTTGGAAAACTACTACACTTGAAATTACATACCCTTCTGATTTTGTTACACCGACCTTATATTGTGGACAATGCTGGCAATCCCAACCAAAAACCTAGTCAATCCAAGTTGATCATATCTCGGCCATCCCTGGATATTTGCACCTATGCCGCAACCATAATTACACATATCTGCAATGAAATGTCAGCCAAAGATCTTTCCCTGGTAGCAAAATTAAGCTCAGGACTATATGCTATGATTACTGCTATCCGCATTCATCTAATGAATGCACTTTGTAATGATCCAAAACAAGTGGGAGTCGGAGAAGCCAATTTCGAACGAGGATTGCGGCTATTGCGGACGATCAGTAATGAGACACCTGGTGAGATGGTGCTGGATACCTTGTACAGCTTAGAACAACAGTATCGGTCAAAGGGCAAGCAACTCATGAACACCGCTAAACCGAGCCCTCGTAATACTGCCAGTCCTGTAACTGACAGCACTATGTCAACTCCCATCGATGCTCACCAACGAATGGATTCATTCTCAAGTCCACGGGAGACATATAGAGCAAATGGATCTCCGGCGAAGACTAATGATGTTGAGGAAACACAATTTCAATTTGTTCCCTCAAGGCGTGATCCGGCTACTGGTAATCCAAAACACACACTTCCACTCAAAATCATACCATATGGTCCTCCTGGAGAGGCATCATCCAAACCGTCTGCCGGAGGAAGTAAAGAGAGACCTGGTGTTGGTGCTCCTAATGGTGTGCATGCAAATGGAGTAACGAATGGATCGTCTTCAGTATCCCCAAATACCTCTGTCGTCTACACTCCACCGACAACAAACAACGGGACATATGCACACTTCAATGGTTCCATGACCATGACGCCAGGCTCAAACTCTATACCATCATCTATAACCTCAACTCCATACGACGCTGGCGAAAGTATGAACTACTCCACCATGGGTTTCTTTCCTCCTCTTCCAGATAGCTCACTGGCTGGCAACAACGGCATGATGTATGCTCCTCATGTGACCGCTTATCCTGAGGGCGACTCTATGGACGTGCACATGGCAGATATAATGATGAATGATGTCCACCATATGAATATGCCCGGTGTTTATGCGTCTCGTAGTGACTCTGCCTATCTGTTAGGCGATTTTTTGCATGATGAGAACATGAACGAGGAATCTTTAATGAGTAGCGCACCAACGAGCCAGGCCGGCAAAAACCCTCATATGTAAAGCACAAAGCATCAATAAAAAGTGATGGCCACCAATAAGCCATTTTCCTGTATTTTACTGATCATAAACTGATGACATGAACGTATCAAGTAAAAACTAAACCATCCTATTTGAAAGCGGTTTACAGTGTCATCATCCACTTATAGGGGTTCTTCAAGCTTGGCGATCAGACGTGTCTTTTTTCATTATTCTGATTTATAATCTTAATATCTCAAGTACAGCCGTGAATATACCTTTAAAAATGCTTTTATCATTGGACAAGGCTTCGTTTATTAACTATTTAATTTTCGAATGGATAATATGATCATACTAGCGATTCAAAATGAGCTCCGTGTTGATTAGCCATAAGCCTTGATAATTGAACTATTTACAAATATCTATGAAGAATCATTTCAAGACGCATAGCTAAGAGAATTGCGTCCTTGTCTTCTATTTACTACATGAATGCGATGCTATGAAAAAATGACGAGCAAATGGTGCTATGTCGAGGGCACGTATTTTTCCTCGTACTTGCGGTGCACCATTATTGCTTTTTCGTATAAATCAAGATCTAAACCATCGACTTTGCGCGAGACTCTGGCGCGGAGAAGCAATCGATTGGACTACGAAAGGTAGTTCGTTAATGCATTGAGCAATAAGTGACAGGCGTAGGCGAAAGGCGGATATGTTAAAATTAAAACTTACGTCATGATTATATTCTAACTCGCCAATGCATTGAAGCAGATCTTTTGTATTGTAAGAAAACGTATCCAATAGATCTGTTGCCACGTCCAGGGCATGGCCCTTGTGCTCAATGATGGCTCTATTCTCGTCGGGGTTATAACCCATCAGACTTATTTTACTCGTGAGTCACTGCAGGGCAGATATAAGAAGACACATGCGACTAAAAAAACAGCTTACATTCCCGTGGCTCTCACTGATCTACCATGGTAAGTGGCAGGTTCCTGAACCAACTCTTGCAGCAGAATGGGTGTTCCTGCTGGAATGGCCATGGTCGGCGAGCGTGAAGAGTGCAAGTGAAGCTGCGGTAGGCTAAGCCACTGATCTTTATCATTGAGCGGGGCTGCAACGAGGGCCTTGTTCAATTTTTAAATTGTGAGGCCGCCCGCTTACTTTTCAGTGGTGTGTGTTTGCCCATTATTCATCGCACTCCATGACAACCCCCTACAGTTCCCCGCCAAGCATAAACGAGACCGAATATGAATTTCCGAGGCACCACCTCGCAGAATTTATGAAAGGTAAAGTCTTCACCCAGTTTACAGGTCCAGTTTTGTCTTGCTTGTGTTATCGCTGTAGGTCGCTAATAGATAAGCGTGCGGGTACCTTTATGTATAGATGAGAGCAAGACGCCATTGGTCATTGTTGCTTGCGGATCGTTTTCACCCATCACCTACTTACACCTACGCATGTTTGGTATGTCTTGATGTTTCATTCCGGCGATCCTGATATGTTTGGACTTGCTTCGGCTGTCAGATGGAAACTCGGTCGATAACTTCCGAACACCTCAACTTATGTTCTAAACCTGTTCTTACATGCAGAGATGGCCAAGGATCACTTTGCCGACAAGCATGGGTATGAGCTAATGGCAGGATACTATTCACCTGTGTCTGATGCTTACAAGAAGGAAGGATTAGCCCCTGCCGTAGATCGGGTCAAGATGTGCCAGTTGGCAGTAGAATCGACGTCAGATTGGTTGATGGTCGATTCATGGGAGTCGAGGCAGAGCATTTATCAACGAACGGCTGTTGTGCTCGATCACTTCAATCATGAGCTCAATTCGGAAGGCGGCGGTATCGCGTTACGGAGTGGTATGTTCGTCGCAAATGGGACATTGAAACCTTCGACTTCTATGACGGGCATTTATTAATCTTCGTTATGACTGACAGGTGGACGCCGGGATATCAAGATTATGTTGCTTGCAGGTGGTGACCTAATTGCTTCCTTTGGGCATCCTGGAGTATGGGCTCCCGAAGATGTAAGTTGACATATTAAAAATTTACGCATTTGCCCCATATGGTATTTTTGGGAAATAGAGAGATTGATCGAGCTTTTCCCATTTTCAACATAGCTCAATCACATTTTGGGACTCTATGGTTGTGTCATAATAGAACGAACTGGCACCGATGTTTATGGATTTCTTTTGTCGCACGATATTTTGTATTCACACAGAGTAAGTTGTATTTCATATGTTGCTGACAGCGTCATGGCATATATCACTGACGCATATGGTTTCGTGCAGATGAACGTGGTTGTTATTAAGCAACTGATACACAATGACATCAGCTCCACCAAAATACGGTAAAGACCAAGATTCGCTTTCATTAATATCATTTGATTGGTTGGTGTTGAACGATTCTTGTTTGCAATTTATAGGTTGTTTGTCAAGAGAGGCATGTCCATCAAATATCTTTTGCCCAATCCAGTGATTGATTACATTCAAAAGCATGGGCTTTACCTGCCGCCCGCTTCTATAGATCACATGAAGCCTTAGATCCGCTGCTTTGACGCGTTTTTTTGCTTTTGATACTGCCCAGATTTCATTTTTTTTTCAACTTTATATCATATTACTCTCTTTCTTCTCTTACTTTTGTAACTTGTAATTTTATCAGCTTAGAACTGTCTACTATTTTGTTTCGGAAAGCAACCTTTTAAACAAGAATGTTTTGGCCACGCTGTTGGCCGTTTTGTGACCACCCAATGATACAGACTCCGCTCAGTAGAAAGGTCTCACAGCCTACTTGAATTTATTTGATGGAGGCAGTTTTTCCCGCCTAAACCGTTGTTTTCCTTCTTCGCTTCTCGTTTAACCTTGTTGAAATCAACTCTGGTTCTGAACCTGTATAGAAACATATTAAATGAGACTTATTATAAGAGAAGACTATGACGAAGTGTCAAACTATGTCGGTTAGTTGAGCAGAAAAAGTCCATTAATGCCACAAAAGAAGCGCTTACTAACTCCATACTTCCTAATCGTATCATCCACCCACTAAACCACTTTTTACCTTCGGCTATTTCAAATACTTTGTCTGCACTTAGCAAACTACATTAAGGAGCGGGTAAACCAATTTGCACCTACTGCCGAGCGACCGTTTGTCTTGGGACTTCCCACTGGATCTTCGCCGATCGGTACATACAACAAACTAGTTGACTTTTGCAAATCTGGTGAACTAAGTTTCGAGCACGTCATTACTTTCAACATGGACGAGTATGTCGGTCTTCCCAAGAATCATCCGCAGTCGTATCACACGTTTATGTGGAGCAACTTATTTGCGCATCTCAACATAAAGCCAGAGAACGTGCATATTCTCGATGGTAATGCTCCAGATTTGGATGAAGAGTGCAAAGAATTTGAAGCCAAGATTGCTCGAGTTGGTGGAATCGAATTGTTCTTGGGAGGCATCGGTCCAGACGGCCATATCGCTTTCAACGAGCCAGGCTCATCATTAACATCCCGCACTCGCGTCAAGACTTTGGCATATGAAACCATCATTGCCAATGCTCGCTTCTTCGATGGTGATATTGGCAAAGTGCCCAAACTTGCCCTTACTGTGGGTGTAGCGTAAGTGACAGCCCAGGTTGATACTTTATGTTTTTGGTTGAGCGTGGGTCAAAGCAAAACATGTGTTTTTAAGTGGGAAATGGTTCCTCGGAGGATTACTATAGGCAATTCTGACTATTTTTATACTCAGAACCGTTATGGATGCACGGGAAGTCGTAGTTACTATCACCGGCGCTCACAAGGCCATTGCACTCGCCAAATGCATTGAGGAAGGCGTGAATCATATGTGGACTGTGTCAGCTATACAAATGCATCCAAAAGGTTTGATTGTTTGCGACGAAGACTCAACTCTGGAACTTCATGTAAAGGTAAAATTACAGAGAATTGATTGGGGAAAGGCTGGGTTTTCAATCTGGGGAGAAAGATAAGTGATTATGTGGGATAACTGATTTTGGTTTTTTCCCCATGCAGACTGTCAAATACTTCAAGTCAATTGAGCACGTCCATCAAGCACTGATTGGCACAGAAAATCTTTCGCTGCAAGGTAAGAACCCTGACTTTATTTAATCGATGAGATGGCTTAAAGCAGCCAAACACCGGAGTCAAGTGACGAAAACAAAAAATATTACGGGTAACTAAACTGGTACAATTTATTTTTCAAAGGTGGAGTCAAGCAGATCCGACCGACTGTATTCAACCAACGACCTATGAATCATCCGTATGAGTAAAATATTAATAAAAAAGATTGGTGTTTGATATGTTGCGATTGCGAAAACAGATTGGGTGATTTAATATGTATGCGGCTACACAAGTACGACTGATTAAAATAATCCTGAATGTTCCTATACCTTTTTGTAATCTTCAGGGTCCTTGCATGTGGTGGAAAAACCCAGTTTATTATATTTGAGTTACGGGAAGCGACGATTTCCAAAATAAATACCGAATCGATATGGGGATACGGTGGCTCAAAACAGATGTGGTGGAAGGTGCTCTTGTCGTACATAAACTTTGCCCACCACGCCAAACTACCCTAATAGGGATTACATAACCTATGTAGGTATTTGGAGACCCTGAGATTGCTTTATTCGAGTGACCCAAGTGCAACCCACCAAAAAGGCGCCCCCGGCCTGACCTGTTGCTAGTAAATATTTGATTTCTTGGCTTAAGCTAATTAAAAAGAAGACATGGATACTGCGCTTACTGTCCGTGTGCCACATTTTATCAATAATTACAGAGGAACGAATGCAAATTGAATAAATTTATTATGTAACATGACGGCTCCAACCTACCAAGGAACGGGAACTCGTTTTCGCATGGAATTCCCCGAGATCGTAAATAGCATGCAAACCCATATAAAACTCTGTGTGCGACATTGGCGCTTTTCGCTATGCAGGGTCGCCCTATTTGCTTTACCTTCTCAAGGTCACAAGAATCAAGGGTCCAGGCAGGCGCAATCTGTACAACACACTAGTTTAGGTTGGATGGCCTCGTGGGGGATTTTACCCTGAAAATAATATATATATAAAATGGCTTCGTTTTGGTGTTCATGTCCCACCTTTACCCTTTTTTCCTTTTTACTTTTACTGGATCTTTCAACAAACCCTGGTGATTTGTTTTCTTTTTCTTATTTGAACTCTCATTTTACACACCTTGTTGTACGTCCTTTCCTCCCCCGTTTGATACCTTCCTCTCCACTCGCTTGCATTTCTGGTCCTCAGCGAAGATTATGTCCTCCGTTTCCTCCATGCTCGACCAGTTACGGTCATCCTTTGCTCTTCCAAAGGAAAAACTCGAACCCATTGTCAAAGGGTTCGTTGACGAAACCAAGCATGGATTGAAGACCCCATCAAAGGGTTTAGCAACTATGATTCCTTCCTTCGTTACATCTTTACCTACTGGCAACGAAGTCGGAACCTATATGGCCCTAGATCTTGGTGGTACCAATTTGCGGGTATCCGCGGTTCAACTTTTGGGTAATGGACAAGTGGAAGTTTTCGAGGTCAAAAGAATTGCCACTGAAGAACTCAAGTCTGGTTCTGCTGAAGTCTTTTTCGACTGGATGGCTGATGCAGTCAAAGAATTGTATGCAGATAAGGGAAAACATCTGTTCAAACCTTCTCAAGTCAACGGCACCGAAACTTTATCTTTAGGCGTATGCTGGAGTTTCCCAGTGGAGTAAGTTTATCTTTAGAAAAATTTTATAGTGCTTTTGTTGGCCTTGCCTTCGTTCAACGCAAGATTGATGCTTTTTATATTGTTTCCAGCCAAACAAATTTCAGCAAGGGTACCATGCTGCGCATGGGAAAAGGCTTTGTTTTGGAAGGAGTTGAAGGAACCGATCTCGCCGACCAATTCCATCGAGCATTTGATCGCAAGGTATTCTCATCTTCTAATCTGACAGCTGTAAAACAGTCTTTTTCTTACTTCCAATGCTTGCATCCTTTTTCTTTTAACCATTTTAGAAAATGAACGTCCGTGTTACAGCATTGATCAATGACACTGTCGGAACATTGGTTGCTCATGCTTATGCCAACCCCCATACTCGGATTGGATTTATCTTTGCCACTGGCGTCAATGCTGCGTATCCTGAAAAAATATGCAACATCCACAAACTAGGTTCAGAAGATATCAAAAAATATAGCGGAGATAATGCCGACGCAGAAATG
Organism: Umbelopsis isabellina; assembly: GCA_016758905.1. NCBI lineage: Eukaryota > Fungi > Mucoromycota > Umbelopsidomycetes > Umbelopsidales > Umbelopsidaceae > Umbelopsis > Umbelopsis isabellina. Next base: position 544,668 of record JAEPQZ010000014.1, read on the forward strand.
CTCATTAACACTGAAATCGATATCTTTGGTAACGACACGTACTTGCCACTTACAAAGTACGACCGTACACTGGATGCTAGTCATAGTCAGCCTGGATTCCAACCTTATGAGAAGATGTTGTCAGGTGCATACCTCGGTGAGATTACTCGTAACGTTGCTATTGATTTTATTAGCCAGGGTTATTTGTTTGGTGGAGAAGTTCCATCAGGCATGGAAAAACCTTGGTCTCTGGCTACTGCCCAGATGGGAGCATTGGAGCGGTAAGCACTGGAACTGTGAATCATGATTATGCATCATGCATTACTAAACCGTTATCTTTTTCTATTAGTGACACTCACACCGACCGACAACAGAGTATTGAACTCTTGACTGCAACTTATGAATTCAAACAACCACCTTCTGTCTCAGATATTGCAACATTGACTGAAATTTGTAAAATTGTTGCCACCCGTGCTGCTTGTCTTGTCGCTGTTGCTATTGTCTCCTTGATCCAGCAGCAAAGATTAGACACCGATAGCACCGCAGACATTATCATTGGTATGAATGGCTCCACCTACGAATTTTATCCTTACATGGAGGAGCGCATTCACCGGTCATTAAAAGAATGGTTCGGTACCGAGATATCAGACCGTATACGTATTGAAGTTGCTCGGGACGGAGGTAGCATTGGAGGTGCCTTGATAGCCATGTTGTGCGAGAACCAGTAAGTACTTTGCGATCCATTTGATCCTCAGGATCTATACATTAATTAGAAGTTATCCTTCTCCTTTCCCTTTTTCAATCTATAGAGAGAACTCACATGCTCTCACTCCATCTGCTAATAGCGATACCACTACCATCAAAGAAGATGATGCCAAACCTTCTAGTGTCAAAGACGTCAAAGAAGTCAAGGGCAAGAAGGATAAGAAGAACAAGGACCTCCTGTTTGGATGTATTCCTGTTGGACCTCTTAAAGCCTTTTTTTCGCAACCCAACCCTGCTAAAGGTGTAGAAGCTTAAAAAGCAATTACCATATCTCTCGTTTTCTCCTTTCCTTACAACTATTCTTCTATTTTGCTTCATTCCTTAATTGCCTAGTTTATTCTCGTGTTGCTTGGTATATTTCGTATCAAAGTTTCTTATCTTATATATGTCGCCTACCAAACGCTAATCTGCTCACCGATGCGCATACCCACACTATTTCATACAACCTTTATTTTTTTCTTTCTTTTTTATTAAAAATGTACTCTTAGTATCATTCGCATAAGCTTTCCCACCGAGCCAAATTTGATTATATGCGAAACTCGATGTGGGATTAAATGTAATGAAACATGTGCAACGTTGCGTTATTAAGGAACCACCCTGTAATTGTGGCGGTATGCTGTGTACACCCAATATTAGGGCTTTGCGTATCCCGTTGAGTAACCTGGTTGATATGGGTAATTACCACCTTATCTGCTGACAGGCCAGTAACTTTGCTGACTTGTCAGTAATATGAACGCCTTATATACGCCGTGTGTAAATTGAATGCCGAAAAATGCTAATGCGCTCGATTTTCCTCAAAATGAACTTTTTTCAATTTCTGCTTGGGTAAAGAATTGCATCCAATACGATATTTGAACAGATAGACAGGCAGCAACCGGTACTTGTCAATAAATCAAGTAACAAATGAGATGTTGCAGAAAGCATAATAATTGTAGGTCATGAATGATAACTCTACAATGGCCAGCCGTATAACGCTTTTTAACAGAAGCGCCAATTTTTCAATTAGGCTGTAGCGTGCCAGGCGTACCAGGATCATCCCATTGGCTTTTTTAAGGCGGGATCTGGCTTTATCGCTTTATTACCGCTTACAGCGATGTGGATCAATGACGATGGTAGCCACTTGTTACAAACAGTCCCTTCTTACTATTAGTATTTAGATGCTTTCTACTGCATTTATCTACGAAGCTGGTTCTACGACTTTGAGGGGTTATCAATTCTATCGACCGGCCGTCCAGCTCTAACAGCATATTGTTACTTGGAAGACTTTTGATTCTGCTTATTTTTATATTTTTGCCACAACCAGTCAAATTGAATTGCCGCCTACCAGCTTTTCGAGTTACCACTTGGCAGAGATATTCATCCACTAACTGGGAGGAATCATTCCATAATGTCGCTGCATTCCATACGCTTAAGGCCCCCTGGGCGTTTGTTGACTGTGGCTTTAATAGTTTTTGCTTTGCTGTTCTTTGCATATAGCTCTATTGAGTCTGCTGCAAGCAAGCAATCTGCCAAAGACGATCAAAATGTCGCATCTCTTCAGCATTGGACGTATTCACCTCCTGCAAACATAAACCATCCTAATCCTAGGCTCAAGGCAGCTGTCGTAACCTTTGTTCGAGGTGACCGTGGAACGATGACGAAATTACGACAAACCATGCGAAACATTGAGGATTCTTTCAACAACAAGCACGGCTACCCATATATCATATTCACCGACGAGAATCTGAGCACTGAATTCAAGGAACTTGTGTCCTCCTCTACCAAGGGCGATGTGATTTTTGAGAAAGTTGGAAAAGATTATTATGGTTACCCGAAAGGCATCGATATGAAGAAAGCAGCCGAGGCACGAGAAAATATGAAGAATGTGATGTTTGGTGATAGTGAGGATTATCGCTTCAACTCTCGCTTTTTGGCCGGCACTATCTTCAGGTACCTCGCAGAATGATATTAGACATGGCTGTTTCATATGATTTACTGATCCACATATTGCTTAGACATCCAGCACTTCAAGATATTGACTACTACTGGCGTATAGAAGCCGGCACCGAATATGTTTGTCCCATCGGCTTTGATCCCTTTGATTATATGCTTGATCATAATAAGAAGATGTCATTCTCCCTCGCTCTATATGAGTATCATGAGACATTACCTTCTCTTTGGGGTACCGTGAAGGATTTCGCCAAAGAACATCCTAACTTGGTCACTCCCGACGAACCTGGCTCGCTTTGGAAATTCGTAAAAGATCCCAATAGTGGTGACTATAACCGTTGTCATTTCTGGAGTAACTTTCAAGTAAGTTGAAATCTACAATCACAATTGCAGATATCCCATAAGGTACACACTCTAAAGCATTTTCTGATTTACAGATTGCCGATTTGTCCTTCTACCGAAGCGAAGAGTATCAAGCGTTCTTCAACCATCTTGACAAGTCTGGCGGTTTCTTTTATGAGCGATGGGGCGACCCAGTCATCCACACAATGGCGGCAGTATTGTTCCTGAAGAAGGAGGACGTTCATTATTGGGATAACATTGGTTACAGCGTGGCGAATTTCTTCATCAATTGTCCAAAAGACAAAGGTCTTTGGTCTCAGTGTACATGCCGGCCTGAAAGGAATTTTGCTACCAATGATTATAGCTGTTACCCTTGGTTCGCCAATGCATAAACTTTACGTATTTTGATTTACTCTCGTTATAATGTACAATTGAAAGTTCTTATTTACAAATATACTCATTGCTGTCAGAATGAACAGCACAGCCATATCCTGTCCGTTATCGTCAATTGAAGAACACTTTTATGTTCGACTGAAGGTGTATCATATGAGTGAAAGTGTAATGTGCGACTGAGAAAGCACTCACATCATTGTCATTTAACAAATATATATATTTGATGATGTTGGTTTGTCATCATTTGATTTATTCTTGTAGTTTGGATTTACAGAGTGAAAGAAGTGAAAAAAGAAAAAGAAAAAGCAAATTGCAAAAAGATATGTATACCGCGAGGGATTTTTTAGGTAGTAGTAATTTTTCTCCTTTTTTTTTGATGGGTGTGATCAGTTTAGATTACATAGTCCAGTTCGTATCTTTGATATGGGTGATCCGCATCGTTCTCAATACGAGGATAGAATGGCACCAAGCTATCCTGAGCACCAATGTACAGGGTGTTGTAGATCTTCCAGTACACTTCACGCACTCTGCGTGCAGGGTGGAACAGACCTTGAAGCACATATTGCAAGATTGTGGATGGGCCTAAAGCGACTCGCAAGCCTTCAATGGCTTCCATAACAGCATTAATAACGTGAGGACTTGTCTCAAAGATGTTGGGCCACACGTAGTTGAGCAAATGTCGAAGTGGTTCTTCACAGCCAAGTCCAGCAACACCTAATGCCATGTGCTTAACGACGACACAGGCAGTTTGTCTGTGCACCAGGTCACGATCAATCAGAGCATCTTCCAACAGAGGAGCCACGGCGTCAATGTAATCCTTGCCCATTTCACCGATATATTCGAAAATGAAAGTAAGAGACTTGAGAACACCATTTTGAACATTAAGTTCAGGTACTCGGTATTCGTTCATCAAAGCAGGTAGAACGGTGAATGGAGCGCATGTTTCGGCAACAATGGCAATGGCAACAGTTGTGCACACACGGTTTTGACGCTCTTGAACCTTGAGGTTGTTCAACAATGTGGCAAGGACATCTTGTGGTCCAATGGCCTTGGCGATATAACCGAATGTATTGACAGATGCACGACGGATACCCATCTTGTGAGCTTTCAACAGATCAAGCAATTCGAAACAAATACGCATCCATTCTCGCGCAGACACGTATTCAGCACCACGATCAGCAATACGACCGACCAAATCAATACAGTTCTCTTGGACCTTTTCATGTCGATTCTTTAGAATGGGTGTCAAACGAGGCAAAAGATCCTTGATAGGAGGAGTCATGCTTGCCATACCAATGACATTGACAATACTCTTTAAAGCACCAAGGATGGAACCAAGTACTTCGGGATATTCCTCACCAAGATATTCATAAAGAATTTGACCAAGTTGGCTCATCAACTTTTCTTCTCCACACGTTCGCATGACCACAGCGATGCGTGAAATCAAATCGGCTGCTTGTTGTCGTACCTTGGCTGACTTGTTATTCAATCTCCACAGAATAGTATAACAAATCTGTTGGAGATATGGTTTGACACGCATGCCAAGGGCATTGACGACAGTACCGAAACCGTTAAGCATAACAACATCTTCGACAGTTTGTTCTTGGAACGCATATAGGATACCATCGATCAATACTTCCTCCAAGCGAGGGTCAATATCAGCAGAACCGAGATTGGCAATGACTTTCTCAATTGTTTCCATGACCATCTTTCGGTAAGGTTCACTTTCATCCTTGAGATCTTCTACAATGCGGCTAACAATTTCTGTCACGCCGACCTTGTTGGCCAATTCCACGGTGGTTTCCACAACCTGGCGATAATTTCGTCGGTCCAAAGCCATACGACGAACCCAGAAATGCTTAAAGAACTCTGGTAAGATCTCTTCCTTGATATATTGAGGCTGAACACCATCTGTAGCAGCACATTGTTTGACGACCTTTAGAACAATCTTTTTCATTTCTTCATCTGGTGACTGGAACTCTCTGATCAAAATGATCATGACTTCTTTGGTATAGTAATTAGCATACTCGTCATCCATGAGAGGAATAATGTAGCCAATAGCCTTCAAAAACGCAGCAAGACCCTTGCCACGGTGCATGCGAATACCGGTCCATAAAGGCTTCAAGACAGAGTCAAAGGATTCAATACCATAAGGAGCAGCGGCCTCAGCCAACGCAGCAATGGCAAGAGCAGTGATGGTTCGGACCTTTTGCTGCTCATCTTCGAGACCATGTCCGATGGCTTCAACAAGGTTCTTCAATTGAGGTAACACAGCACAGCCCAACAGAATGGCAATTTGCTGAACAATCTTGATACCAGTGTGACGAGCTTGCCATGACTTCTTTGAGCGACATACAGCCTTAAGGAAAGGCAACAAAGCCGGGATACCTAGAGCTGAAGCTACGACTGAGAATGCACGAGCGGTGGTATTACGAACGTACTCGTCGGCATGGTCAATGTCTGGTCTCATGGTAGTGATCATGGTGGGCAAACCAGCTGCTTTTGACAAATTGCTGATAATTTCACGACCTTCCACACGAGCATAGTAGTCTTCGTCAATCAACAATGGTTCAATGACGACAAGGATCTTGTGTACGTAAGGTCTCACTAAATCATCCAACTTGTAAAGAATGCGATCAATAACTTTAACAAGCAAATGGCGTTCTTGATCTTCAAGCGTTGGAGACATGAGCAATGGAAGGATTTGATTGAATAATGGGCCAGGGCCGAAATCTCGTGCCTTGTCAGTGATTTGACGTAGCGCAACTTTACGCATAGGAGGTGTGCCGTTTTTGATTCTGAGCAATAGACGCATGATTTTTCGTTCCATCAATTCCTCAACTGTAAGCTCGGCTTCGTCCTTGTCATCTAGCAGCTTGCCGAAATGTTGCATATCTTCCTGCTTGAAGAAAGGCAGATTCTCCATACCAGGAACTTCGGTAGGCAAATCATACATTTGGCCCCTGGTCTCTTCTTGCATCATGAATCCAGCATCCATCGGTGTAGGGGTGGCCATCAGTTTTCTGGCCGGTGTACGAATTGGCTGATAACCGGCTGGTGGGTCCAAAATCTTATATCCAGTTGTGGGGAACATGGCATCAAGATCTTCGTCAGAAAGCGGACGATTACGAACATCCAGTTCTCTTTCCCATCGGAAGGCGTTCATAGCCTCGGGAGTCATTGGAACCATTTGACTTGGTGTAGGAGTGACCATGCCTAGTCCACCGACGGGTGTAGCTGTCACACCATTAGCACCAACAGGAGTTTCATCCCATCTTGAACGCTTTCCACCAGCTTTAGGTGTGGCATCCCAAGCAGAACCTTGGTCTGCTACTGGTGTCTCATCCCAGCGATTGCGTCTCTTTGGTGTGGCATCAACATCACTATCGCCACTAACACTAGTTCGAGGGGTTTCATCCCAACGACCTTTTGGAACTGAAGCACTGTCGTCGCTTGACCAATCTGATGATGATGAAGGTTGTTCTGGTGCAGGTGTAGCGACATCCCATCTTCTCTTCTTCTTTGGCGGTGCGGCTTGTTGTGTGGTTTCACCTCGAGCAGCAGCTTCTTTAGCTTGCTCTTCCTCTTCTCTTTTCTTTCGGATAATAGCAGCCTTCACACGTTCTTCCTCTCGGTCAAGTTCAGCTTCTCTCATAACTTCAGCATATGATCGAGATTCTTCGCTGTCCCCTTTACCACTGAAGGCATCGATTCTGCCAGGTGAAAGCTGTCGCTTGAAGCGTCGTGCATGATATTCACTTTCTCGTTCAGCAATATTCTTCTTGCGAGTACCTTCGAAAGGATCGACCTCTTCTCCTCCCTCGGCAGCGATCTCACTCATCAATTCCTTAGGGGCAGTGTAAGAATTAAGTCTTCGGCTGGCTTTCTGATACTCTGTGTCGTCTTCGTGATCTTCTTCCATGTCGTCATTAACAGGCAATGAAGTAGCGTAGCCTTCAAATTTATTGCCTTCACCATAGATATCTGTATCGAATGAGACGCCGGACATAGCGACTCGGTCATCTTTATTAGCACCATCTGTAATCGGTGGCGGTCCGTCCTTGAATTTCGCTCGTTTAGCTTGAGCAGCTTTAATTTCGTTCTCAATATCTGAAGGAATCATGTTATCGTTTAGTAAGACTGGAGAGTTTGACAGATCTGTAGATTTATCTAGCATACCGTCCGCCATTATAGCTGTTAGTAAAGATAGACTGTGAACAAAAAATGTCACCGCAGTTCCTAATAAACACTGTTGCAAGTCACGTGATAGGGTTAGGGTAATTATGGCCATATAGGGTTTAATTTTTGTCCTGTGCCCAACCGATTACATGTGCATAATCATATCTTGCAAATGATGCTAGCTGGTAACCATACTACGTCCAAAGCAGCTGCAGGTACTCTATGATTGAGGAGAACGTTTAAAATACTCATTATTTTTCTTATTATAAAAATAACAGAAGCAAAATCTACTAATTGGAATGCTCTATGATGTGGCTCAGAAAATGAAACTCTATTGATCAACAAAAAGCTTAATCGCGCTTACATCATACCTTTTATTGTGATGTATAGCAATAGCCTAATAATTTAGTTGTACGGATACAGATATTTGAGTCTATATAAACAGATATAGCATTGATGAAGTTTAGACTCGGGCACATGAAGACAAGAGGCACAATTACCGGCATTTAGGAGAATCATATCAATTCCTGCTGATGACAGGCATAATTCATGGCAACTTTTTCTTTTTTTTTCGTCCATGATTACTTCACAATATTGCTGGAAAGAAGGAAGTATTTCTAGCTTTGCCAATATATCACTACTGCGTTCTTCATTTGCAGGTGTTGCAGCCACGAACACATAATCAATAGTGATGAGAGTAAGAACGGTTTCGTAGCTGACCATCATATCTGTCAGAAGATAATGAACTTGACGGTTGAAGATCTTTAGCTATCAATTATGACTAACAATGTTGTAGCGACTAATATTATAAGTGAACATTTTGCCCACTAGTGTCTTATTGCGCATTAGGAGAATTGGTCCGGTTACTTAGTCAAAAAAGATGCAGGAGAGCTTAAGTATGAGAAGCTAAAGATACAAGGGCTTCTTTCTCTATAGATTATCACATTGTTCTAGCAGTGAGTGTTTGAAATGTATCATTATTGATAAGCTTCAAATCTTGATTAGAATACAATTCAATGGCCAATGGCGTAATTGTCAAGGCTGAAATGACAAAGACTATTATTGCTCTGTCAGTACGGTTTACAACTGGATGCTAATAATGCAAGTGGTGCTGCGTGTCCTTTCAACGCCTACGTATACAGGCAGGTATTTAGTGAAAATAACAGAGTATTATCTTACCGAATATGCTAGGCTTGATAAGCTTCATTCATACAGTGCTTACTGTTTTGGAGTGATAAGTTAAACATTCACTTAATACTACATCCAAAAGTCGTACTGTACTCACTATGGCTTCTTGAATGAAAGCAACCACACCATGAGCCACAACTGCTAAGAACATGAAGCTGATAGTCTCAATCTCAAGTCCAAAACTTTGACCTTATCAACCAGCTCCTCCATTTTTATAAGTTTTATTAAACCATCAGATATAATTGGGATTATAACAAAGCTAATCTTGTTGTCTTATAACCCATGGAAGATAAGCAATATCATTAGATTACATATATTACAATTATTGTCCTCTTCTTAATGTCATTCAATAAGATTCTTGTTGATGAGGGCAATCCTCAGTCCAGTGTGGCACTTCTGCTGACTGTTCGCAATAGTCGCATTTCTAGAAATGGTTAAGATTAAAACTTTGACGTATGTCACTAATCACATTCATATATCCTACCGGTTGACTGTATCGAATTTCATGTGTTATTTGAGACAAGCTATCCAAGGAACTAGGTTCCATGATGTTGCATTCTATTGTATTGTGACCATATGTATCACAGATACCACAGTAGCGCTCAGAAATTACTTTGGAATCTGTATGATTTGAAGTATGATTTGAAGCGCCAGGTATTTCGCCATTGGTTGAATCATTGTCATCATCTGAATCAGGGCTGTGAGGTATGCACTGGCTGACTTGAAGATCACTGATCTCTTGCTGCAGCCTTGTCTTACGTTTTTGCTCTATAGCCAGCTGTTCCTCCAACTCAGCTTCACGGAAAATTTTACTTTCCACTATATGCTCGATTTCTGATAGCTCCTTGTTCAGTTTTGCTAAAGCGTCGTCCTTTTCCTTTATGGCATGTAAATGTTCTTTGGTCAAACGACTTGCTTCTGATGTCAATTCGTTTTGCATATTCGCCAAGTTGACTTCCAATTGCTTCGTACGTTGATGAGATATTTGCAAAGCATAACTTGGGCTTTCAGATCGCCACTTGGTACCCTCTACTGAATCAGTGAGAAGCTCGTCCATTAGCTTTAGGCATTCAGTTTCCAGTTGCTTGTTTGTTTCTTGCAGCTGAGTGATATGGGCATTTTTTGCCTCTTTCTCTATGCGTAGCACTCCTACTTCTTCCAACTGTTCATCAATCTCATTACGATATTCAGCTACCTGAGACTGTAGCTCAGATATGTCTCCCAAAAGCTGATTTATAACGTGCTGGCGGTCACTACTGTCTTTTAACAATGAGTTATGCTTGGTCAATTGATCAAGTACTGAATCACGTTCTTGTTCAAGACGTAACATGTCTTCCTCCAAATGCTGAACCTGCAGCTCCAAGGCTGCTGTTTTCTTGGCATTAGCCAGCTTCAATCCTTCAAATTCGCTCAAGAGCTGCTGCCTCTCGGACAAACTAGTGTTCAAGTCTGCCAAGTTCAACTTTAACTTTTCGTTTTCAACCGTTTTCACTTCCAAGTCCTCAGCTAATTCAATATACTTGTCATTCCAGCCTTCGTTGCCTTGATCTTGCTTGGCTTTGTCTAGAGCAATTGTCAGCTCTTGTATGGTGAAAGCTAAATGTTCATTTTCCAATTGTTTGTCTTTCAATTCGACAACCAGTTCTTGCACTTGACGCTCATTGTATATCAGTTCTTGGGATTGCTGGTGGTCGACTGTTGAGGTTGAAAGAGCTGCCTCTAACTTTTCCTTTTCTAATGTTAAACTTGTGACCTCCAATAGACTTTTATCAAGTTTCTTTTGAGTTTCCTGTAGCCTCTCCCGGTGGGCTATTAGGCTATTCTGCATGTTTTTCGCTGCTAATGATTGATCTTTACTATATGTATCCAGCTGCATCTGCGTTACACGATGCTTCTCCTTCTCTACTTGTAGTTGCTGGCTTAACATTTTGCATTCCGCCTGTAAATCTTTCATTTGTGTATCTTTTTCAATAAGACGAGGATCAGAGCTACTATTTTTAGGCAAAGACTGACACGATAGCTCGGTCAAAGTCGAATTGAGCACCTTGTTGACCGCTTCTAGCTCATGTATACTAGTCGTTAGATGATGTAGTTTTTCTCTTTGTTCGTTTCTGTGCGTAGCATGAGTTTTTTTGATATGGTCGATGTCAAGTCGCAAATTTTTGCTTTGATGCCGCTCAAAGGTTAGTAGTTTCTCCAACCGCCCCACCTCATCTTGGTTATCTTTCAACGCGGCATTCTCTTCCAAGGCAACTGTTAATGCTTCTTGGAGTTCCGCTACATCCCAGTGTGGAGGTTTGTTAGCTGTATCAAGGCCATTCGGTTTACTGCCGAGCTTATCCTGCAGCGCCAATCTCCTAGCAGAGGGCGGACTAGCGGTTTTTGGTTCATTGCTAGAAGGCGATAACTTTTTACGCTCTAATAACTGCACCTTCTGAGCTAAGACAAATAAACCCGACTGAGGCGCACACTGGAAATATGATATGCTGCAAAAGATAGACGTTTGAAATTAAAAAAAAAAATACCTGTATCTCGAAAAGCAATCATGTATTTGCGCGATTACAAGACGGTTTTCCTTACCCATTCACCGACCCAGAATTTTTACCAGAGCCTGGTCTATCCAGTTCTATGCCTGCCCAAATACCTGGCTTGAACGTCGTTTCACCTCGGTACCTTAAAATGCCTTTTTGGCCATTCTCCAAAATGACACGGTCGCCCACATGTGGCGCGGCCAGTACCCTTGTAGTGGGTGTAGTTGGTTTAGGAGTGCTAGTTGTGCGACGTGGAAGAGTGGAGGTGGACTTTGAAGTGTGTGGCTGTATCAGTGTCTGGGCAGTAGCCGTACTTGTGCGTGCTGAAGTACTGGGCTTGAGCTGGCTACCAGCGCTAATTCGACGACCTGGTATGGATGATGGCATGTTGGAAAATGCAACGCTCATTCCATGACCTACCAAATACTTGTTGAATCACGGGGGGAAAACAAAGTTTGTGTCGAGTTTTACGTGTGTGGATGGAGTTTTGTTTGGAACCCCTTGTGCCAATTTTCTACCGTATGTGGTGCTCGGTATGTCAACAATATTACAATCATCACATTACCGATGGATGGTCTTTGTATTTTCTTTTGTTTTTGGCCCTCATTATGCAATGTATTCAATTTATTTGGTTTTTTTTGTTTTTCAGGTGTACTGGTTTGAAGGGTTTTCATTTTAGAAAAAGGGGTGGCGGGGAAGATATCAACCACAAGAAAAGATTGTTCTACAAGGGTACATATAGAAATATTACCAAAACATCCAGTAACAGATGACATGTAAGAAAATACAATCAGGAAATGTATAAGAAAAAAAAAAAAGAAAAGCAAAGCAAAGCAAAGCAAAGCAAAGCAAAGCAAAATTTACAAAGAGGTCGCCACCGGTTGAGGAATATGCGACGTTTGAACGGTTTTCAAGACCGAGTTGGTATCGTCATCGTCGTGCCAGCCGACTATATCAACAATGTCATCTGCAAAGAGATCTTCGGATTTGTTCCAGATATTGACCTTGTCATCGGAAGGATGACTAGGTGGACTGGATTGGTGAATAGAGCTTTCATCCGAATCACTGGCACTGCCAGAAATGTCTTGAGAAAATCGACGTGATTCGGATATATCGTCAGATGGCGATGGAGTGCGAATAGGAAGCAAAGCTTTGATGCTACCTCGTTCCATGGAGGGAGCGACAACGGGGGATGGTGCTTCCTCATAGTCGTCGTCATCGTCATAATACGAATCGCCCTCATCTTCCTCTGGTCCTTCATAGTTGGAGCGATGATTCTTAAGAGCCGAAATAGCTCTCGATCTTTGATGAGACTGGTCCATTCCAGCTGAACCAGTATCATAGTGGTGACCCATAAGCATGGATTCCAACATTCTAATACGAAAATGAGCCTTATCCAGTTCCTGACTGGCTGCCTGCAGGGACGACTCTTTTTGAGAAACCATATTTCTCATGGCAATTACGGTGTAACGGCTGAATGACATTTCCTTGCCAAGGTGGGTATTCTGCTGCGATAAATACTTGTTATCTAGCTCTAGGCGGTTGACCTTGTGTCGCAGATAAGAAATTTCGTCATAATCGTCGTCTTCTTCAGACAAATAATCGTAAAAGCCATCATCGCTGCTATCATCATGGTATGAACGATTGTCTAATGAAGTTCGAGAAATAAATGTTTAGAAACCAAGGTCTCAAAAAATGTCCATACATTAATTCATATGAAACAAAAAGCGTAAGAAAATATTTTTACCTTTGACCTGAAACCCTGCTCTACTGGCAGGGGCGGATTTCTCGGACAATCGAGTGTGTACGGTATCTGGTAGAGCCATTTGAAACAGTTGACAGAAAAAAAGATCAGAATATGTATAAGATGGGTGTGGGTGGGTGTGAAAAAGGGAAAATATATATATATAAAGTGTATATATATATATGGGGTACGGGGGAAAGTGGTGTGGTATGAACAAGTAATAAAACTAGCAGATAAAAACAACAAAAATAAGCAAGAGAATAATAAACAGAATCAACAACCCTTTGAACCAAGCAAAGAGAACGATAATTGAAAGCTGTTGTGAGAGAGCTGTATATATAAAAACGGGCAGACCGGCTGCGATGAGATAAAAAGAGAAGAAGAAAGGGTTTTTTGGTAAAGATGAAGGCGGAATGGCTAACTAGTAAATATGGGAACCAGCCAGCCAGGACAGACATTTCGTGGGTCACCAAATGAAAGTCACTTTATTGGAGTCTTTTTTGAAATTCCGCTGGTCGGTCAACCAGCCGCAACTGGCAGGTTGTGGATATCTCAAACAGCATTCAAGCACGTTTTCAAAAGGAAATCAAAACAATCCCCAAAAAATCCCTTGAATATTATTTATTCGCTATACAGAAAAGAAGTCAAGTCCATTATACAATGTCAAAATATGGAAAGAAAAAAAATAATTGGGTGTGATTTGGTTTTGGTTTGCCTTACACAGAGAGACAGAAGAAAAATATAAAATAAAAACCTTATAGTTTCAGCGTAGAGCCGTGCATGCACGGCAGTGACGGCTTTAAGTGGGCAGTATTTTGGGCCCCAGCAAAGGTTTTAAGGAATGAATACAAAAGGAATATAAAAAAAAAAAAAAAAAGATATAATGAAGAGAGTCACAACACAACAACCAACCATCTGGAAGGGTTGGGTTACTTGCCCCAAAGCAGTCATTAACGAGCTGTTGTTTGTTTTTTCATGGAACGACTTTCCTTCTGTAGATATATGAACATACGCAGCCAGTTTAGGATGCAGTAGTAGGCGCTGTTCGGAACGTCGCTCGTTGGTTGGTAAATTGACTCTTGCTTCTATCCAAGTGACTCAGTATCTGGTCGAGCTCACGATAGCACAGCATCATGACTGCATCTTGGTTATGAAAACGAGTTTTTTCTCGTAATCGATCGAATCGTGTAATTAGATCCAGAGTATAGCTATCCCGTTCTGCTTTAGTCTTTTGACGACTTCGATCCCGTCTTCGTTCACCATAATTTAAAACATGTTGTATCCAACGACGCATCATGGACAAGAAAACTTGCTCAGGGTACTTCTATTGAAAATGGGGAAAAAAGAGTGCTCAGCAAAAGGCGGACCAATGTATTTTGTTTGTATGTTATAGCTGAAACAGGAAAAACTGAAACTGATGAATGCTTTTTACCTGTTGTGCATTTCGTTGTTTCTGATACTCCACTGACGTTCGTTTGGGGTTATGTGCTGTTTGATTCAATGCATCTTGTCGCGGGGTATCGGCTCGTTGATCATTAAGTCGACCACGGTTCAGCCGTTCTAACGTGGCTGTTATCGTAGAAGCGTCCAATACATCATGTTGCTCATTATTCATGTCAAAGCATTGGTCGTGTAATCTAGGTACAGAAATGGTGATTCGGTCTAAGGCTGAGAATAATCCATCCAAGTCATACAATTCTCCGTCGCTTGACGTTTTTTCATCGAGATTGTCAGCATTTGTATAATATGATGGCAATTTATCGTCTTGCTTTGTCGCCTCACATGCTTCATCATACAGTGGAAGTTGTGAGTCAGACAGAATGGTATCAATTAAATTATCAATGGAATTTAGGCATGTGTCAATGTTGTCCCAGACATCTCCTGATAACGTTGAGTCTTTGGTACGAAGAGATTTCAAGTCGTCTGTGATTTGCCTGACAACCATCATGGCTTCATCGGTATCTTCGTTGGTGAATTGCCAAGTATTTTTGCGAGATATCGCCTTGTCGGCTTGCTGCAACACCTGTTGTAGGTTGATAGCTATAGTAATAAGGTGATCAATCAATGCCTGGGTATCTTTAGATTTGATGACCGATTTTAACTGCACTCGGATGGAGCCGAGTATTTCGTTATGCATGCTACTTTTGCTATGGCGTGATATTAACTCACTAAGCATTTTGTGGCAATTGCGTAGGTCATGATCAACTGTTAATGTTGAATATCGCAAGACAAAAGCATCAAGCAAGTACAAGCAACTCAGATCTAACGCTGAACAAGTATCAAGTATGTCTTGAGGTATTAAAATGCGTTCAGGATGATGCAGCGACTATAAGGTGGAATGCAAGGTTAATTTAATATGCCTGCGTCTTGCTAATTTTCTTATTTTTATTTTTTTTACGCCAGGTTAAAATATGCTTACATTCGTTTCCATGCGTCGCTGCTGGGTTATATTCTGACCAAAAATATCACTATAATCCAAAGGTTCTAAGTGAAAGTCTTGAAATAAAACACTTTCATCGTCATTAGGTTGCAATGCGTCGTGAGAGGGATTCGGCTAGTTTGTCATGCGAAAGGTTTAGAATGTTGTCAGCAAGTACAAGTTGCGAGTTCGCGTGTAACGAGAAAATGCTTACCAAGTTCTCGATACTGCTTCGACGGTTCTTTCGAGGTTTTTGACATTCTGCTGATTGCATTTTCAAAGATTTCTAATCTTTAAAGGAAAAAAAGTAACAAAAAGCCCCAGAGGGAGAAGGGAGGAAAGAGATAAAATATGTAATATGGGCAATGGGAAAAGAAACTGGAAATAGGCTGACAGGCACGTGGCTCGCTTTGGAGAAAGGATCGCTCACAAGTTTATATTGCTTTGCAAGGAGGTGCTGTTCGTCTTACCAACTGAGTGGCTTGAAATAGCCATCGGAAAGGGGGACAGCTTCGTAGTACCAACGGCTTGATGATGAACTCGACTATACATTTTTAAAATTTTTACGCGCAGCAACTGATCTTTCCGGGCTGGATAGGAGCTACCTATGTCAAAACTTAAAGAGACCTGGACTTGATTGCTCAAGCAATGCTCTGTTACCGACATCATCGATAGCAGATTAAGCAGAGTAAATATGAGGATGAGCAAAGCGGGCGACCAAAAATAAGAGATGACCGCAATCTACATTTCACAGGATGATCTTTTCAAAACAAGGCAAGAGCGATGGCGGATCACAAGGCTTCTGCGGTATGTATCTCTCTCGATTGCCCAGTCATAATATTGTGGCGTCCTATTTTGGAGCGAACTCTGATCATTAAGGGATAAAACTGAAAGCTGGTTCATAACATTATCCTCATGTTCATATTCTATATTAATTTTAAAACCTATGGCGTACGTCGGCTTACAAGCCATCATCCAAATTATCCCATTTAGTTTGGAGCCTGTACTCTACCTCCTGCTTGGGTTATCAAGAACATTCTCTCAGCTTGTCCAAAAAAAGACGATGATGGAATGGTATCAAGACTAATAACATCCAAAAAGCCTACTAGCCTGCAAAGATTTACAAACATTACATGTGATACAGACCCTTACCAAGGGCATAACTCGAATGTAGGGATGATTATACCGCAAGTATTATGCTGCATGCAGAAACCCAGTCAGCTTGCCATGATTTTCGCAAAGTGGCTTCACGGCTGCAAAAATGAGCTCTCAGTAATTTTTTAGTGGTAAACTTTTTATTTTATTCATGAAAACAACGTCACATTTCGCTCCCATAATAAACATTTCTCGACTAGCACCCCTGTTCAGCTTCAATACTCCACTGCTAACTGAAATGGCTGGTCACTACGTTATTGCTGGCAAGGCTGTCCCTAACCATGTTGTACGTACACTTTTATCACATTTTCTGATGTTGTTGAGATACTCGTTTTGCTGCTTGCCTACAAAAACCGTTACGCCACATACACCACAAACAGATTCTGATGGCAGTGACATCTCATCGAAATGAAAAATGACATTCTACTGCTTGAATCTTTCGCGCACCACTCGATACCGTCAAACACATGGTTGCACATATTTTATGTGGGCAATAGCTGGGCGACTTGATCGAAAGTATATACCACTCGACCATGGTAGTACTTTTTGGCCTTTGAGCAGCATTAGAATGTAGACTTACAGGTTTTTGGCGATGAAATAGGCAGTAGCAATGGCAGAGTTCTCAGACAATTTGACTGGAGTATATCATGCTGCATAACTAACTAACATAACTCATCTTTTACTTTGACAATAGCTCGCCATGGGCTTCATCGGCGCTTACGCTGCCCTCGGTGTCTGGGCTTCTTCAGGATCCAGCAAGCCCAAGCCTGCTGAACCCCCGATCAAGGCTGCCTCCGGTGATGAGGAAGCATTCATCAAGGAATTCCTCGCCAAGGCTGAAAGCGAAGACAAGAAATAGAATCCCAAACACCCGAGATATATAAAATTTTGCCCAACAGTAGCATTAACCGAATTAAAAAAAGCATAAACTTTGTTACTTGATTTTATGTTTAAGAAGATGCACATCTTAGTGTGAAAGCAAATTGTGAATGGATAATTAAGCTACATGAAAAAAAAATAGGCAAAAGTTAGTAGCATGAACCCTTATCCAGGGTAGAAACACGCTAAAGGTGAACCCGTGGCCGTTTCCACCTGTCACAAGTTCAACCTCGTTGCCCGCCAGCTCGTCGGATCAACCCACCCCGTCCCCAACATTCACCCATTGCAGCTGTACCCGCAGCAACTGTTCTCTTAGTAAAGGCCTTTACGACTCGGGATCTATATACAAGCGTACCCTTCTACTACGTTTTCTTACCAGCTCATGGATAGTAACCTTCAACTAAACCTGTATAGTGGATTGCTGATCTATCGAGCAACAAGGAGCCCTGAATTCCTGTTATTTAACGATTCGTTCTCAAATAAGCGATACTGGGGTCCACCAAAAGGCCGTGTTATAGGCCAAGAAGACGAAAAAAAGTATGTCCTCTTTAAAAAATAATCCATGACGCGCCCCCGATAAACACGTAACCTAAACTTGACTTTTTCCGTTTCAGATGTGCCTTGAGAGCTGCTTTTGAGATAATTGGTTTAAACCCAAAGGATCTCAAAATAGAGGATGGTTTCAAGATCGAGGTGAAATATCTGTCGGGAACCAAGTGAGTGCTGGATGAATTGAGAACCTTTATGCGTCGGTTTGGATTTGTCGTATTAACATCAATTCTTCCATATAGGCCCAAGAAGGTTTGCTATTATTTGGCTCAAGCTCTGGATGCACATAGCCGAATTGCAGCCAATGCCGAGGGGTTACATATTCAGTGGTGCAATGCGCAAACTGCTACTGAAAGGAGTGCTTTCAGAAACATGCAAGACGTGTTTAAGCATGCTAGCGTGTTTGTGGAAAGTAAGAAGAAAGCAAGGCAGCAAACACGTAAGAGGACGACTGATTCAAACTACAATCCTTATCCTACGTCCCCCACTATCCCTAAAACACCTTCCATCGAGGAAGCTGATAGTATGACCAATCAACTCAAAGGTTTAAATATTACCCCGGTACTAGAGCCTCCTCGCGACACTAACGAAACCCCGGTAGGTTTGGAGGGGATTGCTCGAGATAAAAGGACTGACGGTCACCGCATGAGTGGAAACAGATTTAGCAGGGTTATGGAAAGCACAGATCCGGATGACAGGGCTGCGAAGAATCGGTCTAATAACCCATTGTACAAAACAAGACTATGTGAAAGATTCGAGGCGGAGGGCTATTGCCCTTATGATACCAAATGTACCTTTGCGCACGGTACTGAAGAGCTTAGAGAAAGGACTGTAGAGCACACTGAAGAAGTTGTAAATGGTCGTACAGAATTTAACGACAATGGACTATTCAAAACAAAACTTTGCGAACGTTACATGAAGGGAAACTTTTGCCAGTATGGCCCAAAATGTAACTTTGGTAAGTTTCTAGCAAATTCCCCCTAAAATACATGACCGAGTCATTAAACGTGCAATCGTCATTTTAAGCTCACGGAATGTCTGAATTGAAGAGACGTCCATCCAAAGATAGGAATGGCCACTCAGAAGTGAATCATCACGATTGTTTACCGCATTATAAACCACCACGGGTCGAAAATGGAGACTTGCGTTCGACACAAGATACCGAACCAAAGGAGACTAACCTCGGCATTAAAGGCATTCCAATTGATAAACCGCTTTCACCAGTAACACCGATAGCTAGGTAAGAGCCATTTGGATTGTACGATGGCATCAATTGTGGTTGACTGATCCGGTCTATTGTACCAATTTGGGCTGATCTTCTAGTCAATTTGATGATACGCAACAGGAGTCTGGGCATGGATCCAATAAGGTAGCGCTGCTTTCTGCTCCTGAGTATACCCTCAACCTGGTACCCAAATCACCTACACCAGGTGCTAATGTCAAGCGTCCTAATGCTGACAAATTACCACTAAAGACAGTCTTGAACGGACATAGCGAGGTATGTATGCATTGGTGGTCATCGTCTAAAACAGAGACCTATTAATTAGTATAATCGGTATATTAGGACTATGGAAAAACAAAAATGAAGGTAGTAGAGCTTTCAGCGCACGAACGGGAAATCATGCCAATGTAAGCAAATATAAAAGTGATTTTATTGTGATAATTGATTTGCATGAGTGCTAATTCATGATATCAGTGTCAAGCCCAAGAGTCCTTCATCTCCTTGTATTCCACAACAAGACGAAAATGTGATCAAAGATCTTAAAAAATATTTTGTCATGTCTACAAGCGATCCAAACACATCTGCAGATGTAAAGGAAGTAACTAGGATAGAGATGCGACACAATTTTACGAAAGCTTCACTTTTTTTCGCATTGTTTGCCAGTCTCCTTGATGACATTTCCAAAGATAACTGCAACACTACAGTGTCTATCTTTAAATCACGAGAGAAACTTTTCAGCACTCTTGTTAGAAACACCACAGATCAGCAAAAGTTTCTCAAGGCTTGGGCTAATTATGCCACAAAAAGGAATCAGCAGGTACTAGCAAAAACCTCTGTTGTTCTGTCCTACTGGTATAGCTGTGATATGGTGGATGAAGAAGTTTGCCTCAAATGGTATAACGAATTGGAAGATGACAGCAAGATCAAATTAAAGAGTGCCAAATTCATCGACTGGCTAAAGACGGCAGATGAAGAGGACTGATAGAAGACGTCTTAAATCTAACATACCCTGTAATATTTGACAATAGTACAATTATATAAAGTTCAAAAGACTTTTTGCCCTTTGACTCTACGTTGGTTATATCGTCCGCACTGATCAACATTTAAACATCCATTATTTTATTGAAGGATGGAAAAAATAGACGTAGGGATAGAATAGAATAGAGTAGAAATAGAATAGGAGTAGACGTAAATAATAAGTAAATTGCTATGAGGTTTAGTTTGCAAAAAAATTTGTAAATTTATACATTGATAGGTGTTATCCATGCTATGGACAAAAGGGTATAACTATCAATCAAAACCAAATGACTCCAACAAGCCTGAGAAGAATTACAGAATAATGCATTCATTCTTGTTCTTGTCATGTTCTGATTTCACTGTGCAGACCAGGAGATACGTCAGGAACATAGCGAACGGCACTGATTTTTTCTCAACAGACGATATTTACCTGACATAGCCACTTTGGCGGCTTGCTCAAAACACTCATTCACACCTCGATTATGCTTGGCAGAGCATTCCAAGTAACGAACGGCATTGATACTTCTTGCTGTGGCCAATCCCTGTATGACAGACATAGGGGTTTAGTGTCAGTTACGATGTCAATATACTGGCCAGCCATCCCGAGTATAGGGTCTAGAAGCATACCTCTTCGTACAATACTGGGTGTTGATTGATTTGCTGTAGTTTCATTATAGTAGCTTCATCATCCCGAAGATCACACTTCAGCGCTACCAAGACAATCTTTACGTTAGGACGATATTCTTGAACGATATCCAGCCATCGATACATAATATTGTCCAAGCTTTCGCGATTGTCCACAGCAAAGCACATCAAGATAACATGTGCATTAGAAAAATGTACACCGCAAGAATGCTCGTGCTCGTCTGTGGCTAGATACAAGAAAACAACACATTAGGACGCAAAATCAAAAGCGTATGAAAACTTGAGTGTCCGGTATCTTACATTTTGTGTCCACCATAGACACTCCAACCTCTTGACCATCGATAGTTGCGTCTCTGTAGTGACAATCAAAAACGGCTGGCTCATAAAGCTGATTGACACAAGTGAGGGTGGGTTAGATTCATCAGTGAAAACTACCTTGAAGCGCAGAGCGGTTCGGCTTTATACCTGACCAAAGTAACCTGTAGTCATAACGTTGAGTAACGACGTCTTTCCACACTGGTAATCACCACACACGACTATTTTTCTATTGATATGCTTTTGCTCGTCACCGCATATAGCCATTGTGACAAGATTAGAGAGGAAAAGCAAAAAGGCAAATGGATCGGCTCAGTTGGCTCCTATTTTCACCCAAGTGGTACAAATTGGCCTTGACCAATTGATTTTTTGGCTGGCTACATCGACACTCGTTTGAAAAACCAGCAGGGTGGCCAGCATAGAAATCTTCACTGAGTGATAAATTGTCTACAAAATAATGGAACATGTGTTTAATATCGTTCTTGCCATCGATCAATCCATCACTGCACTTGTATTTATGGTGGTTTTTTTTAACTACTAGGCTTTGTCAATATAAGCGATTTACCAAAACGCTATGAATGGAAAAAAACACGAATCAGAATATATAAAAATCTCAGCTCCCATGATTTTTTTGCGTCGAGTGCTTTTTCTTTTTTGCGAATACCAAAAAATATATCTGTAATGGCCGCCGATGATCAACAAACTCGAACGATCTATGTCGGCAATCTAGACTCTAGGTCAGTACATGCTCCTAATGCCTTGGCCACGGTCACATTGTTTAACATTTCCTTCGCTGCGTCGAACAATACTGCACTACCTCCAACTTTTGCCTTAACTCTCGTCGAAACTACAGAGTGAGCGAACAGCAGGTACAGGAGGTATTTGCAACTGTCGGCTCAGTGGAATCAATAAAAATAATGGCGGTACGTTTATACTGGACCCACACATATTACAACTTGTGTAATTTTACTGCGTTAGCCTGGCCGGTGCATGTCCTATTTGCCCTGTGCGTCTCACACGTTTTATCCATTTTATATGTTCTTCCACGCTCACTCTCCGGCAACAGCCTCGCAAACATACAACCTTTGTATGTATTTTTATGTTTCTTGCAAGTAGCGTGGCTAAAAGTGGTTCTTTTTGAATACTGAGATATCTTGTTTGATAGCAATATGGCCAACAACCAGCACTTAGCTATGGATTTGTTGAGTATACTGAATCGGCTGCTGCTGACAAAGCCATAAATGAGTTTAACGGCAAGAAGATCTTCAATCATGTACGTTTTGAACAAAACACAGTTGTTCTATGAGAGGTGTTACAATCTCTAACCCGCCGTCGTCGTCATCAATTTTTTAGGAGCTCAAGGTGAATTGGGCCCAAGGGCCTAACACAGGCGAAAAACAAGATACATCAAATCATTTCCACCTGTTTGTCGGTGATTTGGCCCCCGAGATCAATAATGAAGCACTTAGCGCCGCGTTTGGTGCGTTTGGAACCTTGACGTGAGTTTTGATATTCAGGGTGTGCGTGTTGTATAGGCTGTACAAAAAAGTTGCTGACCCAGCCCCCTGAACTTGCAGCGATGCTCACGTAATGTGGGATCAATTGTCGGGAAAGTCCCGAGGATTTGGCTTTGTTGTCTTCAAGGAAAAGGCAGATGCCGAAAAGGCACTTGCAGCAATGAATGGTCAATGGTTGGGCAGCCGTGCAATTCGTTGCAATTGGGCAAATCAGAAAGGTATGCAGTGATCTGGACGTTACCCTATGGTATGAACACCACCGTGCAATATGACAAACCTCACACACTTCTCTCACTCAAAAAGGTCAAACCGCAACCCCAGCCCCAATACCAGGACAAGTCCTACCCATTGAGACCGTGGTCAACCAAACTCCCGACTATGTTACTACTGTTTATGTAGGAAATCTTCCCCCTACGCTTACTCAAGAAGAAATCGCTCCCATCTTTGGACAGTTTGGTATTGTTCAAGAGATCAAGTTGCAAGCTGAACGTGGTTTTGCTTTTGTAAAGTGAGTTTTTGGGACGAAGCAAATACACACAATGGGAAGGTCGCCTTTTTTGCATCCATCCATAATTGTACTAAACCAATATTTCGAATATCTAGGCTTGACAGTCACCAAGGTGCTGCCAATGCTATCGTTCAACTTCAAGGTGCCAACATTGGTGGACGTCCTACCAAGGTAAGAGAAAACACGTTGTTTAATTCATATGAATGCGTGAAAAACAAAACAATAACTCTTCTTGTCGTCATATTTTCGTATTAGCTTTCATGGGGCAAGAATCGTGAGAACTGGGCCAACTACCCAATGGGAGCTTATCAAAACCAGGTTCGACATCGCGCACCTAACCCATCATACCGAGGTCAACAAAACTGGAACACCATGAATGATTACCAAAAGATGAACCTTCCTGAGACTTCTCCAGGTGCTAGGATGAACAGCCAAAGATTCGGCAACTGGCCTGAACAACGCCAATGAAAAAACCCCTTTTCTTTTATTGAATTACTATTATGCAATTGTATATTCGCTTATAAAAAGTAAAGCTCTATGCTTGATTTTCGTATATCGCAAACAGTACACGTATCGTATTTAGCTTGGTGAAAGAACGTTGCGTGATGCATCAAATCCAATCTGCGCATGAATAACATAGTGATATTTCAATAGGAGAGTATCTAAGTGCTAACGAGCTTTCCATCTGTTTGCCTTGCAAAACACAATTGTTGTAGCCATCGTGTCTGTCTGTTACAGAAGATACACTTGTGCAACTACAAATTTTGTAAGGTACTACAAGTTGGTTTTTGGTTTTGAGCAACTACAGGTTTTGGAATTTCCCAGTACTTTGCCGGCCTTCCCAGCCAAATTTTTCCGACTATATCACCGCTTACTACGTCCCTGGGGTAATCCAAGCTCTCATTGTCTTTGTTTCATTCAATGAACTCGATTTACCAGGTCGATGATTTAGTAAAGGAATATCTACTGGTACGTGGCAGAACAGCAATGAAGCCTCGCCGGCCGTGAGCCCATTTCAGTCGCTTCTCTGACGTAAAACTGACTCATTCTTACAGTTCAGAGGATTCACTAGCAGCTTTCGTGCTCTGGAGCTAGAGAGTCGGGTCGATAAGGATAAAGGATTTCAGGTGTGTATAGATACATCGGTCAGGAAGAAGCTCGCATCACTAAACCTGCTCTAAATGATGTCAGGTCGACAAGATCATTGAAGAGTTGTTTGGATATGTCCACAATAGCGAAATCTCTAATTTGATGGACTACTGGCGGTATTTGGATACACGATACTTCTCTAGGCTCGATAGTCGCTTTCAGCGGACAGTAAAGAAGTTTGAGTTGTGCTTATTACGGTATTATCTGATACATGGTAGGTTAATTGAGTTTGATCTGATGCATACTTCTAGTTGTTGGTGCCACTGACACATTTTGCTTTAAGCTATGCAAGCCAAGAAACGTGACAAAGTCATAGAGTTTTTTGACGTTTATGGTGCTGAGTTACATGAGAATCCAGAATGGCTCAAGTGGTTCGGTAAGTCAGCGACTACGATACACAGCGGTTTCTCACTTGACGACTAATGCCATCGAATTAGCTTTACCATACTCTAAAAATCCAACAACCGACCCAGCTTTTGAAACATTTTTTTCAAAACAATGGCTGGATAATTACATTGTATCTCTCCATAACTTTCTGAATACAATATTCCAAAATATGCGTAAGTAACATGGCGTTGATCTGTTTAGCAAATGCCGAAGTGGAGCTAACTATTATCATATGCTCTTCAACCCACAGCATTGCCGAGTCTTTTGGCTATCAACTTGGATAGGCTTCAACGAAAATCGCAGCAAAATGAAATCGAGTCATTGAAGTTATCAATAGATTCGCTAAAATCGAACGTAGAGGCTTTAGAAGGGGAAAACCTCTCCTTGAAGCAAAAATTAACCGAAACGAAGAAGGAGATGACGGATGGTATGACGCGGATGCGGCGACGAGCAGTGTCAATGATCGATGCCAAGCCGCGCTCAACCATCAGCAACTCGGAATCGTCTGGAAAATTAGAAGCTTCAAGTAAAAAGCGTTCGTCTGTATCTAAATCTAAATCAATCGCTGAAGATGATGGAGACAGCGACTTGTCCACCACAGAATCTGTATCGGATAGCAACGAGACGTTCATTATCACCACTCAGGAAGAATTCTTTGAACATACATCTGGTATTACGCATGCCAAGTTTTCAAGTGATGGTACTTCTATTGCGAGCTGTGATATGGATAACATTATCCGCACTTGGTCTTATCATGACCAACTCTCCAACCCTTCCAAAATCAAAAATGCATCCAATGTCCTGTCTTTGGAATGGGAGGCGCGATCAAACAAATTGGTAACTACAACAGATGAACTGGTTTTACAATATTTATATATCGATGGGCATGTCCTGACATCTTAGTTTTAGCTGTTGATAGGTACAGATTCTGGCTTGATCCGCGTGTATAATACCGAATCTCAGTCCATTGTTCACAACTTTCGCACGGATGACAAGTATAGCAGGTAAGTAAATCAGTACAGGCTGTTCAACCAACTTCAACATTTGTTGCTTACACCAACGGTCATTAGGATTACCCACTTGTCCTGTAACCCTTCAGAACCAGCGTTTGTGAGTTCGGCTTCAAATGTACTATATGGAGCGCAAAATGCTTCTGCCGGAAGCTTGACGTCGTGGAATTTGAAAACCATGCAAGTCCAACAAACATTTGTTTTGGAAGGAGAAGAGGCATCGTCGTTTGTCAATAGTGTACAGTTCAATCATAATGGTCAACTGTTCGTTACTGGAAACGATGATGGACTGATTAAAATCTTTGGTAAGCATAGCTCGAGCAATGATTTTGTTTAAGAAATGCTGTTGTTGATGATGATTTTGATGTAGATGCACGAACAATCAGACCGATCATGGAATGGAAATCCAAAGATTCAGTAGCATCTTGCTTTGCACAGTTCAGTTTTGATGAAACGTCCATTTTAGATGTCTCGGCAAATGGAACAGTAAGAATTGTTTTAATTGTGAATTCAGTTTTGAAGAAGCAGCTGCTCATACACATCATCCCTCTCAGTTCACACAATGGTCAATACATAAACCTGGAGAATCAGTTTCTTCAGTCAAGCTTGCAGGTTTCCCTCCGCCTTCACCATTTAGTACACCAGAATCTGCGGCTGCAACTCAATCACCTATCGATATCCCTGCGTCTTCATCTGCTATCCATGATATACCAAAACCTCGAGTTTCCTCATCATCAGCTTCTCGTCGATCGGTGTCATCGATGCGGTCTGGAAGATTGCCACCCATGGATGATACAGTAACGCAGAATCTATTGTCCGTCACTCCGCGGCCTCAGATGGTGGCATTCAGTCACGACACCGAGCACCTCTTGTGTGCGGCATCGGCTAGCGAAGAAGCAAAGACTCCTGTGGTTGGTATGATCTACCAGGTTTCTAGCGGAGAACCTATCCAGCAGGTCACATCACCTCAGAATGAAAAGATTACCGTGGTCGATTGGACTAGCACTGCCAATGCTTGTTTGACTGGTACTGCCGACGGCAGTATCCGCGTCACCAAACTGCTTCGAGTCTAATTACAATGAAAGCACCGCACCCCCACTCATCTCCTCATTCCTTGCTCTTCTCGGCTCAATAGGCTATGCTATGCTATGCTATGCTATGCCATGCCTATGATATCTTATTTGTTCTATAGTGCCTTGTTACATTTATTTTTTTTTAAAACTTTTTGGCGTGTATAAAAATGGGTTTGAATAGTCTATACTGTACAATGGGAGACAAGATAAATGTGCCATAAAAAAAATGGAAATTTTAGTTTTATGATGATGGTTTCTTGTTACCATCTTGTCGACGATCTTGTTGACGATCTTGTTGACGACGACCCTTATTGGCAATATATTCACGTAGATACGGGGTGATTTCCAAACCAAACGTCTCCATCTCATCTAGAGCAACCTTCACGCGGGGATCCGATTCTCGCACCAGCTTCTTGACCAAGTGCTCGTAGCACACACGTGGTGGTATGATATTGTATTGCTTCATTTCCTCCAAATACAAAAAGGCGTCTTCGTAGTCTTTTTGAGTACAAGCGAGCATGATACGTTTGGTAAAAGTGGCAATGTTGGGACGAACGTTGGCGTCCTTCATGTGGGTCAAGATCAAATCACCCATTTGTCTGTTGCGTGCCATCAAGCACGCGTCTAACGCATAGTTGTATGTGTCAATGTTGGGTTGCACATCCAACTTGGCAGCTTCTTGGTACGTTGATATTGACCGATGAAGGTCTTTGGCCCTCACACAAGCGCGCAGTACCACATTAAAGGCAATGGTGTCAATCTCCTTGCCCTCCTGCTTCAGTTGTTCCAAGATATAAAACGCTTGATCAATCTTTTCAAGGTTTCCTTCAATGCTATCAAAAATGGCTGATGCTGTGTGCTTGGTAGCAGAGATTGCACAGCTGCGCATGATTTCCAAAACAGAAAACGCTCCCTTGAGGTCTCCTTGGCCCACAAATGCCTGAACCAATGGTGCAAAATGGTGCTCTTGGTATTGGTAGCCTTGCTTGCCAAGACAGTCAATCATGCTGGAAGCGAGTTCGATGTTACCCAACTTGCCGGCAAGATTCATGACCATAATTGCAGTGCCATCATCGGGGAGTGACAGACTCTTTCGCTGAATCAATTCCCATATACCCTGCACAATATCCACTTTCTCAAGCTTGGCTGCAGAACGAAGCAAAGGCAAACCAATGCTTGGTGTGATGTTCAAAGGCAAGTTTGCCTTATCCGCATCTTGCAACAATTTCCAGCCCAGGTCTAGCTCATCAACCTCACCACATAATCGGATGATATGATCGTAAGAAAGGGCATTTGGTCGAATGCCATCGGAAAGTGCAGTCTCATGAATGTCCAGAGCCTGTTCAAGTCGGCTAAAGTCATGCAAGTTCCTCAACATGTTGTAATACGAAATAGCATCGGGCTTCACACCTTTCTCTCGCATGACGCCTAGGATTTTGACCTGTTCGGTGATAGAACCTTCGTTTGCTAGAGCCTGCGATGACAATTGAGACGCTTTAGTCATGTCTTACCTGTGCTGACCGTCCCATTCAGAAAACATGTGTTAGCCTTACCTTAATCACTACGTTGAAAATTTCGACGCTGGGTGTATAACGCCGCAAGATCTGGTCAAAGGTAGCCAACAACTTTCTTGTATCCTTCTTCATAGCCAGCATTTGCAGTTTGTATACCCAGGTATCGAGATTGAACTTGATCGATTTCTCTTCCATTTCTTGGAAAATGCTGGACATATTGTTCAAACCATTGGGGTTTCTTCGTTTGCTATATTGAATCATTTGTTTGGCGAGCTTGGTGTGATAACTCTCGAGAGAGCCGCTATCAAACGGGCTTGCATTTTTTCTCGATTCAGCGGCGGATTCTTGCAATGTACTATTGAATCGGGCAAGCGCTATTTGAGGAGCGCAAACAGAGTACCAATAAAGAGACGGTCAGTCTACCAAGCATTTAACACCAGTGGTAAGCGAACATATACTTACAAGGAATGTGCTGCGCTCTTAGGCTCCTTCCAGTGCTAGGAAGAGCCCTGAGGACGATGCTTGACTTTCTTACTGCAAACATGCTGTCCCTGGCAAAAGTTAGCGGAATCAACCAGTTCACAAAAAAAAAAAGTGAACTGCCAAAACAAGTTGGATCACGTGCTCGTCGCGTTGAACGCAAATCGAATCGAGGTAAAAATTACAGTCGCCAAATTCGCGGTAACGCGCGCCTAATTTTTTTGTTACAGAGAGCTATTCCGTTGCCACAGTCCAACGTATACAAATTGCTCATTAATTCAACATGTCAGACAGCACATCACCTAGTGTGAAGGAGAGAGCGGCGGCTATAGAGAGGCGGCTTAGCTCAACTGCTGATAATGCCAGGTAATACCTACCGGTGCAACTGTATCTCACACAAGCGTATATTAAGCTCGTCAAATAGGCACACATCTGTCGATAGGCCCTGGACTTCAAGGCTACATCATACGCCGAACTCTAGATTCTCATTGCGAAAGGCATCACCTACATCATCGGCGTTTCGCCCACAACGACCTACTAGGATATTCTCGAAAGAAATTGAACGAGCAGCCTTGCAACCACGACGGACTATCACCAAACACCACAATGGTGACAAGGGACTGGACAACATGAAATCAATCAGCGATATTCGAGGGTCAATACGGAGCTTGAGACAGAGACTCGACTCTACCCTTATTCACGACGAACCGAGCACTGATATGTTCTCTGCTGCGAACTTGGAGGAGCACAATACCAATGCAGAGTCCAGTTCCCTGCCTTTTGCCAAACGCCATTTTGAAGAATCCGCCGAAGATAGTATGAGCAAAATGAGTAACAGCGCTCCCTTTCGGCATCTGTCTACAATGAGTAGCCTCGATACCCCTAGCAAAAGCATGTACTCCACCAAGTCTATAACATCACCACCGTTACGACCAAACGGATCTAGTCGGGATATTGATCAGGATCAATTAGGCGTCATATATGCTCAATATTTACAGGCAGTGTATAAAGCATCACAAGGTTCGCGACAATTTGAGAGGAAGCAAGCAGTGGCGGAGGTAGTACTTGACGTTGAGTATTGTCAATTTAATTAACCCCAGTTTTACTGATAAACATATGGTTAGGAACGGATCAGAAGGCTGACTGATGAATTGGACAGGCGCCAATATGAGCTTAATGTTTTCGAAGGCAAAATCAGAATGGCAACTGAAATTAACAAGATTGACGAACTGCTGCGTGCTCAAGTAAGCGTTCAACGCCTGGGTTACTTTTTCATTCGTAGAAAGTCTTTCTCATGTTCATTTACCTTTAGAAGGAAAATTTGGTAACCACGGCGTGTAGCCTAGCGAAATTTCAAAGCCCAGTTAATCTATATATGGAAAAGATGGACAAGGCCAGTTTGATTGTTTCGTTGGAAGATCCCATGTGGGAGGAACTTGGTAAATGAAATGATTGAATTCGATAACACATCAATACAATGCAACATTAACCATTGTTTTCGTAGACCACTTAAATGCCCGGGTTATGGAGTGCAATAGTATGCTACGCGACCTTGAAAAAACTCCTGCACAACAGGAGCAGGTAAGGATTGTCCAGAACGCGTGCTTGTAATAGTGCATAAGCCTCCTCACATTACCTTTTTTAATTACAGCAAGCGAGCCCGTTCCTACAAGCCATGCAAACCACCTGTACGGCATTGAAGCAAGAAATTGATTTATTATGCGATTGTAAACAATTACTAGCACAATCATAAATCGCTACTATTCCACCAGAGCTGAATACAGCTCGAAGATACTCTATGTACATATAAAGAAGCAAAAGAATATAAAGCTTGTTGATATACTATTCTCTTGCATAGTTTGTTTTGGTCAAGCACTGTAAGACTGATGACGACTCTGCTCCATTGATGTTGCAAATGGATCTCTGTACACTGACTCTGTGTATGTAGACCACCTTTTACGGGTCTTGCGGTTTCTTCTCATTCTCACTACTGCAAATGCAAGCATACCAATCAGAACTGCACCGGCGATCACGCCAACCACAATAGGAACAGTGTAGTTCTGTGGTGTAGGTTCAGTCTTATCTTTGATGGCTGGTAAAAACGATTGTGTGCTTGTTGACACCGGCATGATGGATGAGGAGGAGATAGTGGGGGTGGTGGAGTATATGCTAGTAATTGAAAATAATGTACTGCTTGTAGAGGTAGGGATGGTTGATATGCTTGAAAATAATGATGATGTAGCTAGTGATGAAGTGAATAACAAAGAATTGAGTTTAGTTCGAGCACTAGGTGTTGATGTCGCCAATGAGAAGGTGCTCGAGATTTTTGAGCTAGACATATCATCACGTACAGACGACGTGTGAGGTACATAGGTGAGAGTGACAATTCTGGTGGGCAGCATGGTTTTTTTGCCGGTTACAATGGCAGAGTAGTCAGAGTACGATGAGTTGTCATCATCATCGTCGTAAAAGAGGCCGGAGCCGGATTTGGGCTTGTCGCCATCACCATATTTGCTTTCGTCTAAGCTTGATCGATGTTTCGATCGTGCGCTGTCAGACAGTGGTATATGATAAACACTATCTGTATCGCTAAAGCCATCGTCTTGGTCTGAATTTTCGTTGCTGGATGTATTTGCTTTGTCCTTTTTGCTCGAAGTGGCATAAGATCGGCCACTGGTGGGGTCCCAATCCCAATCGTCTAGATATGGCTGAATTGAATTCTGGTCTTCATCGTCCATCATAAAAGAAAAAGATCAAGCAATGGAAAGAGAAACAAGAGAAACAAATTTACGGTATAATTGAGGAGTACTGATGAGGAACAAAAGGGGATATTTTCAGTTTCATTAAAGCACTCGGGATAGTCACTTTGCTCCATATCAAGGGCTGGTAACAATCTAAGCAAACGAAAAATTTCTCGACACAATCAAACCACTCTACAAAATGTCAAGGCAATAATAACAAATTTAGTATTAACTGGATAATTGGTAATAGAACTCTCATATATATACAAAAGAGCAAAACTAGAATGAGGCAAATAAAGGAAGAAAAGAGAGGAATATGATGTTGATGGCATAGACGGTAAAGAAAGGTGAGGCTGATGTATTTTAGAAGCTAGAGAAACCAAGGAGAAGAGGTGTTTTTTTTTTTTGCAAAATGGTAAATTCGTGAGAGTGTATGGTACATCATTACAAATTTTCAAAGATGAACTGAGGTGGAGCGGCGTTATCCACTTGCTCATACTTAAGAAATTGATCGTTCTGTTGCTGAGCCATGGCACATGCATCCGGTTGCTGCATCAACGGTTGTTGGTATAGTTGTTGTTGTTGTTGTTGTTGTTGCTGCTGCTGCTGCTGCTGACGCTGCTCTAAAGCTACTGCACAACCATTCTCAACCTTTAAATGTCTATTGAGTGCGTCTGTGCGCGCAAAGGCCTTTCCACAATTGGGGCATACGTGAGGTTTAACGCCAGAATGCAATTTGGCGTGTCTGTTCCTATCGTGTTGCCTTGCAAACGCTTTGTCACACGATGGGTGGGGGCACAAATAGGGTCGTTCAGAAGTGTGCGTTCTAAGATGAGATGACAAATTGTAGGGCCGAGTGAATGTCTTTCCACACCCTGGATGTTCACATTTGTAGATTTGAGATTGGTCTGAATTGTGTTTGCTCACGGATTTACTTCGTCTTCGAGATGGTACAGATAATGACAGCGTATCCGCTTCATTGGGGGTTATGTACGGTGGCTCGGATAATCGTCTTCTACGGCTGGCACTCGTGGAAGGGTTGAGTAGCTGGTTGGAAGGCGATGTACTAGAAATCCTATCCTGAAGATTGTATTGCTTCAAAAATGCTTGGTATCCCTCATCGTCATATGATGATGACCCATTCTCATGTCCTTGACCCATTAAATCATCCAGTAGCTTCATGTTGCCGTTATGTTGAACGGGTAAAGGTTCCACCACTTCAATTGAAATCGAAGGTGTTCTAAAGTGATGTCCACCGCCTCCTCCATTTGTTGTCGGTTGTGAAACTGAAAATGTTGGTGGGGCGTGGGGGAAGATGGGAGTGTCTAACATATCCCCTAATTCGGCATTATTTGTTATGGGTGGGATATCCGTGTTCAAGTCGAGAGCTGCTATATCTATTTCTGCAGATAACGCTGGAGAGAGGTCATAGTTATGATGTGGCGAAGCCAAGGGACTTGGATAATACGATGAGTCTCCAGATACCGAGGATAAGGCGTCCCAACCATTTTGAGCTGGTACCGATGACCGATACTGGTTATCGTAAGCGTGATCAGAGTAGTCGGAGTAAAGTGACCCGACCGGCGAGTGTATGGAAGGTGAGTGCACAGCTATATTCATCATGATGGCATGTTCCTCTTCAGGTGTCATGAGCTGTGGAGGTTGCAAACCGTTTATTGGCATACCTGCTAAAGCAAGTTCAGGTGATAGCTGGTCATAAGATTGCTGTTGATGTTGTTCCTGAGCCCATCTCAACGTTTGGTCTTGGTGATTGATATCCCAAGGAAGAGTCATTGTATAACGATATTACAAGGATATAAAAGAGAAAGAGGCAATCAAAAGAAAGAAAAGGTTTTTTTGGAGAGAGAAGAGAAGAGAGGGCACAGTTACTTTAATAGTTTTTTTTATTATTTCTCCTCAGCTGCTCAAGGGCCGTGTGTGCAACCATTAGGTACTACCTGGGATAAACCTTTCATCATCATGAAAATAGTAACAAGAAATTTGCTACGAGCCACACCGTTCTTACTCAGCAAATGTTATTGTTGTAAAGGAGGCTCACGCAAACTCATACTTGTATGTACATGAACAAATTATGGTGCTAGGAGTTTGCTTGCTTCGTGCTTAGGAGGTGTTCATTTTGATGCGCCTTCCCAAAAATATTGCCTCCCGATACACACTATCCTGAACTTTGGAGAAACCCAAAAAATTAACATGGCCCATGACAAGTACAATGGTTGTAAAACTCAATTCTTAATTCATTCATTCTGTTATGGTTATATTGACCTTTATTGTTCGTATATCCGAAATATGAATTGTGTATAAACAATAGAATCAGTCAGCACGCAAAAGCAGCGTGTCTGGCAAACCCAGAAGTAGCTGTAAGCCGGCTGGGTTTTCGGCCACCGTGGCTGTGTTCTGCCATAAACGGAAATTCTAAGCTTTCTGACTTTAAAAAGTTGCACACTGGCATGTTCGCTGTGCATCCTTTACTGGAAATTATTGGGGTTTGGTAGATATCACAAAAACCTAGCATTATGAAAATGACCTCATAGCAAATGGCTTGGATATAGTTCATATGGCAGTGACACCGGCCGATCATTGATACAAGCACCATTGGTTTGAGAGTTATGGATAGGGCGTTCATGTACCTTAGTCCTGGTTTGACGAAAATAAAAAAATAGTTGCCCTGCTTGATGGCTTATTTGCTTTGTCTTAAAGGTACCGATCTTATTATTAAAAGGTCAGGCTTGCCCAAGCCATGTTTGTGACACTTGTAGCCATTGGGTCTAATTCAACATGCTATTTCCAGACACTTCCGAGCTAACTTGTCCCATTTTCATTGTGTTTATGTTAACTTCAGCCTGGCAAATCATTTTGAACAGATGGCAAAAAGTCATGTTTCTCGTGACATCAAATGAATTTGCCGGTACAGTGCCTTACTTGAAAAATTCAATCTTGGTCTATCAGTACCCTGCCGGCAAATGAGTTATGACGAAATGATGGCTCGAAAGGAACTTTTGGGATTGCGATTTGCATCGATTTTTCGATCTGTA
Source organism: Umbelopsis isabellina (assembly GCA_016758905.1). Taxonomy (NCBI): domain Eukaryota; kingdom Fungi; phylum Mucoromycota; class Umbelopsidomycetes; order Umbelopsidales; family Umbelopsidaceae; genus Umbelopsis; species Umbelopsis isabellina. The sequence continues at coordinate 579,351 of JAEPQZ010000014.1, forward strand.
AGACATTAAAATTAGTAGGTTGAATCCAAAAAATGCTATCGTCCGACATGAGTTGACGAATAGTTATCAATTAGGTTGGCTGAGTGATGGTATCATTCAAAAAAGAAATCGCCACTATGAGTTGGATTACTCAATGCCGCGTAAGACTTTTTACAAGCCATCAAACAATCTATTGTTACAATTTGTTATTAACGCCAGCAACTCCATAATACAACATCCTATTGCCGCCCAATGATCTGCCGTTCCAATCCGTAACAAAAGCCCCGTCTTCACCATAACAAGCATTCTTGCAGTCAGGTGGTCTGCAGCTATCAGCTGTGTTTTGGGCAAGTTATTTTTGGACCGCCACAGCGTTAAGGCTAATGGCTGCCTTTCTAGTCCAACTCCTGGTAAAGGCTTTTTCCTTCTGATTCATGGTGGTTGACCCTCAGTTAAGGGCTTGCTTGCATAGCTAATTTGCTAAATAAGGATAATATATCTTTTATTCTTATATATTCAAAGAAAAACCTTCATTTTGGTTCTTGTTGTGTGTAAAAAATAGCTGCTGTTTGTTTTGATATCATCGACCTGGTGAAATAGGGCCGACGCAAATGTCCCAGGGCCAAAACAAAGATAGGCTCCAGTATAAATTACAGTCAAAACGCATTGAAATTTGCAAAGAGATCACATCGTTTAATAAAAAAGAATTTAGTTGATATATATTTACATCCAAGCAAGAGATATTTAGCTGCTAAGTTGATTATATGCCAAAGGTAACGGCAAGGGTGGGGATTGACATTTTTACCAGAATGCGCACCTGTAAAAATAATAATGTCAATATACGACAGCCACTAAATGCCATACATAAAAACTACCGTAACGTACCATCCGATAAAGCACTGACACAAGTTTTCAATTGATGTGGCTTGTTGTATAAGCTTGTCCACTTGCGTCGGAACATCCAAGGTCTGAGTAGGTAAGAAATCTCTTCCACTAAGCTTATTGGACACGCGATGAATAACATCCACCGCTCGAGTATTCAACACCTCGGGTGCACCAGCAGCTTCTTCACTAGCCGCAGCATCCAACTCTTGTCGGCTCTGGCGACGACTGACTGAGAAGTTGCGGGGATCACTTTCAATGTCTTCAGCATTCATTTGATCTACACTTCTGTTTCTGTCCACTGCGATACCAACAACTTGTTCATGAAAATATTCAAATAAATGACATGTCAAAATAAAAATGGCCACATACCTGGTCTAGGACTTGGGTTGGCAGTATGAAGCAAGCGCCAGTTGACCAAAGGATCGTATACAAAGGCCTCCAAAACTGCCATCAAACTTTCCTTGTTATCTCGCAACACGCGCATGACCTGTTGACAAGAGATGCGGTATGTGCCTTCCACGCCACTGACTTCCATGGCTTTAACCAACATACGAGTCAAACGGAAAGGAATCTTTTCTGGGAATTTCTCGCGATGCATAGCAACCTAGAAAATATGAATGGATATCGGTACGCTATAACTGGCAGATCTTTACTAGCAATATAGTCTTACCTCGAAACAATCACCAAAATCAATGTGTACCACCTTGCCAGATATTCTGTCAAGCATAAGGTTGGAAGGATGACGATCTCCCAGTCCAAGTATGTAACCAACCATAGACATGACAGCCAAGGATCGTGTGAAGTTGGTTCGTCTATCAAGCCAGGCTTCTGAGTTTCGACTCTTCAACCAAAGTACCCGATACAGATCTTGACCGCTGGTTTTATCATAAGCAAACTGGAATACTTCCACCTTTTGCAAAAGTGTGAGGTTATCATAATCCGGTGCCATCTAGAACAAGAATATATGAGATAAAATGGAATAGCATAATATGTATTTTGAAAAATCTTTTACCTGTAACATGAGACGATGCTCGATGTTGAGTAGAATCTTTCGACTTTCACGATAGTCTCGAATCAAAGAGTGTAGTGTGTCGGTATTGGGTAACCAACCGATCAAGCCGGAGTTAGGTGAGAGAGGGACAGCAGACATGCGTTGAATATTGAGATGACGCTTCAGAGTCTCGGGGTCGTTAACGAGTAAAGTGTTGACAAGACCAAACAATTGCATCACACGCTCATCTTGACGCAAATCTTCATGACCTTTGAGCAAGTAGCTATAGTCTTTGCCATCACTACCAGCGATGGTCAATTTTCTTGGTCGTTGTTTAGAGGCAATGACTGACAAATTGGTATGGAACCTGGATATGCGAACAATGGGCTCTCCGGCCTTGTATTGACCTGGCATGCAAAGCTCCAAATCATGCACCTCTAAAAGTTTAGGAGAGATATATTGCAGCTCTAGGTTTGTGAGCTGAGGCAATTGCTTGATAATTCGTCGGAAAACTTGATAATACAATTCCCAAGCTTGATTCAAATTATTAACATCTTGCGTTTCTTGATATCGCCTACACCATTCTTGTGCTTCTTTCAAATCACGGCCAAATGCCTGATGGAAAGATTCTTCTCGCACTGTTTCAGGACCCTGAAGGAAAAAGAAATCTTGTTAGCGTTTGTTCGCGCAAATAAGTCAAAACTTAAAATACTTACTCTATCAAGCATATTGTGCAATGGCTCCAAACAGGCAAACATAGCCTCAATATTATGATCACCAAAGTACAAACGAGACGCTTCCTCCAAGCCTTCGTGCCACATTTCATGCCAAAGGATGGCAACACGAATGAGCTCTTGACTGACCAAAAGTGCTTGATCGACAAGTTTTGGACTATGAATTCGCATTCTATCCATAATAGCAAATGTGGCTCGTTTACGAGAAACGCTTTGAGACTTGGACGCTACTGTCAGTGAATACACCAATGCTTGAGGGTGCTCTTTGCCAATCTCAATGAGCAGTTGATGAATGAGTCGTCTAACGTTAGGGTTAGGAGCATGTGTTCTGGCAATAAGTTGCGGAATGACTTGCAGCCAGACGTCAATGCTAATAGTCTCAAACCCGTCGTTAATAGCCGTGCTGACATCTGAGTGGTATGCATATTTGAACCACAATGTAAGCAAACGCAAGGTATCTTGCAGAGAGCTTTCCTTTGACAAAGAGATTGACCAGAAAAATCCTTGCACCGCCGGAACAATATGCTGCTCAACAACGTTGTTTGGCATATTTTCGCCATGAATGGACTCATAATGGCCTATGACTTCAAAATTGGCAAGCGCATAGGTGTGCCATGCCTTATACCAATTTTGATCAAATCGTGTGGCTAAAAGAAGTGATCTCAGGATATCAGGGAAAGTATCCTCAACCAAGTCTTCGGTTAAGGCCCTCTGCCATTCGCCTTGCTTAAGATAACAACGCGCAAGCAGATTGGTATATTCCGCAACATCCTCGCTTATACGGCTAGGATCGATAGGTAGCGAAACAGCCATTTCATCAGGATTCAGTCCCAAATCTTGGGTTTTCTGAACTGTAAAGTCGCGCAGGACGGTGAGAGTGTGGCTGCGGATTTGGTTGGCTTGGTCATCATTATTGGCTTGAGATGCAGAAGCCCACATGTGTTTCAAATGAGCATACACAACCTTAGGGTGAGGACCACCATTGATTCCATTATTGTCACGGTCGATCACCATCAAACTCTTGAGTGTCTTATCTGAAAGCGACAAACGTCCGCTCTTGCGACACAGATTTGCAAATTTGATCCAGACATCCATATCATCTTGCGGAGAGACAATCATGCCACGCACTCGCAATATACGTTGCCACACTTCAACATTGCGCTGACAACCATCCAGCCGTTTCATCCATGTCTTTCTGATGGAAAGCTGCTTTTCAGGGTCATTTGATGACTGCTTGTAGGTTATCATCTCCTCTAATTCAGCCAACATTTGTACCCGTACAATAGTAGTATAAGCTCGATTGTAGCTCTCTCCCAATAACGCTGTCATTTCCGTGTCGAGCAAGTCTCTTGTTCGATTGATAAACTTTTCAGCATCCGAGAAGCGATTGCGATGTACTGCTAAAACGGATCGGAAGAAAGCTCGATCTGGTGACTCTGGTGTCAAAAGAGCAATGTACTCGTCCATCTGATCCCATTGTCCCAAACCCCAAGCAGCTGCAGCGGCAAATGTCGCCATGCGCTTACGATTTTCCAAAGGAGAATGCACCCACTTCTCTTGGGCAAGAGCAGCGAGGCGGTCCCATTCTCCAAGAGCGTGAAGACAGCGCATTCTTCCTAGTGTGATATCCATATCGCCTGGTCTCTTGAGTTGTTGTTGCTCATATGCTTCCAAAGCATCCTGGTATCGGTGAAGTTTTTCATACCAAGATACCATGTTCTCGTTTCGGAGACTAGCTTGGGCAAATGTTAAAATACCAAGAGCAGCATCGGGCTGCTGCAAGACATTGTTAATAGTCATGAGACTCTTGATAGCATCGAAAGACTGCTCCTGATGGAATTCAGTCTCTTTGTAATGAAGTGCCTTGGCGTAGGCATGACATCTTTGAGCATAGTATCCAAGTGTTCGGATATCAATTGGAAGCGCCTTATTGTCGTGCTCCATGAATTCTGCCAAATTCAGCAATACCTGCACGATTTCGGGTGGAATATTTGATGACTTTAAAGCAACTTCAAGAGACTTGACCAGCTCGTCCTTTCAAACAATGAGTGAGTTAGCACAATTTTCAGAACATTGACGCCTGAGCTATAAACTTGTGCTTTACCTGATATTGATCATAGAGCTCTCCCCAGCATGATACAAATGCAGCATTGAACAATTCACGTGCAAGAGGTGTGTAAACACTGGCAAGATGATAACATGCTCTTAGCGCATTAGAAGGAGATTCTTTCAGCAATTCGACACTAAGACGACGCATCCATTCAATCCAATCTTCCTTAGTTGATCTCTGAGACGCTTCCCAAGCCTTCTTAAGGTGCTGTTGATTGACTGGTTGTTTCTTGGCGGCACTGGTGTCGGCCGATATAAGATCTTCGTTCTTGATTTCGCGATTATCCATAGCCTTACCAAGTTCCTGTGGTAGATTTTCGCCTTTGAGAAGTTTGTTCACCAGCAGTTCATAATTGTGGTGGCTGACTTTGTAACGAGTCAACACCTTATTGATAATGGGAATAAACTTTGCAAAGTCAGTTCTCATCTGGAAGATTAAGGCACAGAGTAACTCCATGGCTGCATTGCGGGTATCGTGAGGCAATATGGGAATAACACGAGTGAGCGGATGTATGATTCTGGATGCGTAGTCAGCCATGTTGACCTTCTTGCATAGGGCAGTGATGGTGAGGATTGACTGCTTTCTCAAAAGCGGGGGTGCGTCAGGCTTTTCGAAGAACCGTACTACAGCCGGAATGACAAGATGCAGGTATTCTTCAATGTTGGGGCCAAATGTGATGAATGCATGCAAAACCTCCAAGGTTGCCTTTCTTCTCTCCGTTGTGTCGTTATCGAAAATGAGTAGCATATGCGGGAGAAGTCTTGGCAAGTACACTTTGAATTCTCCATCCAGTGCCTTGGCAATTGCCTCAATTAAAGCGATGATTGTGATTTGGATATTGGAGATGGGTGTCCAATAATTATCAATCAACTCGAAAATATCATTTAGGTAATTGCGGATATGTTGCTTGACAATGGATACAAGATTTCCAAGCTCGTGAAAGTAAAAGTCCAACATTCCTGTAGTGCAAGATCGCATAATGGATAAAAAGCCAGGAATGATGAGTGGTAAAAACTGCACAATTCGTAGACCTAAAGTCTTAAAAATCGACATGATAGCTTGAATCACAGCGTGATGATGAGTACTGAGAGAAGGATCCCTCAAAATCTTCATCAGAGAATGGATAACTACTTGCGGATAGTAGTCATCAGATGAAGGTCCAATACCCATCATCAACAATGTAACATCATTGCTGGCCAACGCAGGATCAACCAATGCATCGTCAGTACCACTTACTGTGTTGGTCTTATTCCGATATGGATCAAGAGCACCGAGAATACCCATCAATTTGACCGTCTCTCGTCTTATATCTGGACTTTGCTCAGTTTTGAGTATAGCTATCAAGATGCCCAGCAGTTGTGGGTACTTGGCGTATGGTTCAATGACGAACCCAGTGCTACTCGCTAATTGACCCAATGTCTTGAGAGCTGCATCTCGTTTGATACTTGAGCTTTGATCTTGCAAAGTATCTATAATGAGAGGCATCATCTCATCCAAGTGTGGTATCATATCGTCTCCCGCTACTTCCGATAGTTCACCAAGCGCAGCAAGAACAGATGAAGCAACACCGGTAGAAGAGTCTCGAGCATTAGGTAACAAAACTTTCAATATCGGTTCCACATAAGGTTTGATCAAGCGTTGTGCCGCAGACACAAGCAGGCATAGAAGTCTAGCAGATTCTTCTTTGTTTCGCCCGTTGACCGAGTATTCAAGGTCTGTCAACAGTTGAATCAGAGTCTTGCGGAGTGATGGCATCACATAAGCTGGATTATACGCAGTAAGTCTTCCAATGATGGAGATGGCAATCTCGCGAATAGCGAAAACCTCATCGTTCAGTGCTATGAATAATGTTCGCACATTATCGGCTTGTGACAAATGTCGATCAAAACGTTCATCCAGTGATGACAAGACAGTAAGACGAATGGAAGGATCAAGGTCGGCGATACCAACTATGAGCAACATCTCCAAGACTTCTCCAACGACTTTGATAGCGTGTGTGCTTGTTTGATTACAAATGGGGTCACGCACAAATAATTGACAGCATGTAACAGCAGCAGCTTTACGGATATCAGGTACATCATCTTCAAGGTAGGATACGATGCAATCTCGAACAAATTCATTTAGAACATGGTTTGTGAAATCAAATGATCCAAGAGTCGTCAAAGCCAGAACAATGGTTTCAACATCTTTTGTATCACCAGCAGCTGTATCGCGAACCGGCCTCTCTACAGCCTGTACCGTAGCTCTTGCAGTAGGTGCACCTTGGGCTTTGTAAGGCTGACCGCTCAAAGTGATAGAGATGACGTTCAGCAGGCGGTCTTGAATTGTTGGTAATAACGGTTTGATATTGTCGGCCAAGCTTTTCATAGCTTGCACCAGCGGCTCTGACAGGCCACAGTTGAACATAAGATCCAGTAGTTCGTGCATATACTTGGTCAGTGCCTGGCCAACAGCCACAGCAAGCATACTGATACACATAAATACAGCAGGTTCAATATCTTTCCTCTGACGACTAAATTGATATTCATTTTAGCTAATAATTCATCACTATGATATTGGAGTTGATACTAACCTTCGCACTGCAAGCGTCTCTCTAATGTGCATTAAAATAGCATCCAAGTATGGACTCATGCTGCTTTTCACTTCCACAGAGATATTGCCAATGGCAACGAAAGCTTTACATATGGACAAATGGCGTTTAAAATAAATAGGCCTACCAGCGAGATATTGATAGTACTTACCATCCTTTCTATCCTTTTCTTTTCTGAGTAAGCTTAACAGATGATTCATGCAGCGATGCAAGTATTCCTCAATAAAGGCTGATGGGTCATATCTAGCAAGAGTGGGTAGAATAGACACGACTGTCTTGCGTATCAAGTGATCTCTGGAATCCTTCAGTCGCAGAGCAATCTCACAAACATCTCTATACATATCGGTCATGAACTAACAAGTGGCGCTTGATTAATGACAAAACTTGATAAATACCCATGCTAAAAAAGGTCACTTACCATTCCTGCATGAAGTAGAAGCTCTCGCATTGCCAACAAACTACCGTGAGTGGCATCAGCGTTATTTAGCCGCAGACCCTTGGTGATTTCATCCCAGATGCGATGATACCACGCCAGGCGTTGTGGACTTTCACGTTGCTGAATGATTTCTAAACACTGACTCAAACACTCTGCTGCTGTCTCTCTAATCAATTGTCTAGAATCTCTGATGGCGATCCACACTAGGTCGAGAATACGCGGAACGCTCGCATAAATCAATGTAGGAGAGTTAATGGCGAGTTCCCTCAAAACCAAGACGGCTGCTAATCTACTTCGATCGCCTTGTAGCCATTCAATAGCCCTTTCCACCTGACCATCGACTAAGTCAGCCGTAAAAGTTGACTGGCTGGTTGCCAAGCGACCCAAAACGCGCGCAGCAGGAATCATGACAGACGGATCATTGTAAGGCAATACTGATGACAAGTAGTTATTGAATCGGTCGGCATTTCTTTCCGGCTCCAGGTCAATCAGTTTATCTGAACAGTAGAGGAAAATGTGTACGATAAATATCATACGGCCAATGTCAAAATAGTTTTGGAGCCGTGGAGACTTACCTATAGTAACGATGGCACCTAGCTTTTCATGGTTATCGCTGCTCTGGATTAGCTGAAAGATCCGTGGATTTATGTCGGTAATGATTCTTGTTAAATTCTCTTCGGGCTGTTCGCGAGCAGCTGTTGCAATCTGGGTTGAGATGGAAGGTCAGTCGCTATCGAACTGCTTTGCATGTTAATGTTCAGTCACTTGTACTTACAGCATCTCGCAGCTCTTCAGCAGCGGTAAGTCGCCGTTCTTCATTTCTGTCACGAAATGTTAGTATTAGTTACAGAAACACACTGGTCGGCCGTATTGAGCGTGCCAGTGTAGTCAGCCTGTTCCCAGCTTTCGTTTCAATGCTACGTACTTGGATTTAAGTTCAGTAAATATTCGGTCTAAATTTTCTGGATTGCTTGCCGCTAAGACCGTCGTCATGTTATATGACGGAACCAAAAGTAAGTCGGTGCTGATTCAAGTAAGGTTCTTTTGTAGAGTAAGAAGCTCGACAACTTGCTGAGCGCATATGGCTTGCCGGTGTTTAAGGTAGGCTCAGTCAATCCGGATTCTTGAGTACACGTGACCGTGCAGGTCGCTATCGAATATTTCTCGTTAATTTGATGGTTTATGGCCACCTGTGAGCTGCAAACGCTGTATTAACTTGATATGTTGCATTCAAGCTTTCCCAACTAACCTTTTCGGTTGAGCACTGGACAAATAGTTGTAGTAAGTTTTAAAGCCGTACATTACTTCTACCAAACGTGGCTACCTGGCGCAAATAAAATGCGTACAATTTGCTTCGTGATTATAAGCTTTTCGTCCATGTATCTTGGATATTCATTCAGGGCTAATGAGGTCTGACAGGGGACTTAGCAAGTTATTTCAGAAGCTGTAAAACCCGGACTTGCTTATTTGTTCTTGTCACCTGCCCTTCTTACATTCTGCCTTTCATTAAATTTTAATGTCACCTTTCATCATTTATTCCGTTAAGAGGTTATGATAAGAAGGTTCTATTGTTGTTCTACTTAAATATTGTGCAAAATTACCGATGAAAGCACCACATGCGATCAAAATGAAGAGAGTGACAGTTAATAATGTCTTACGTAGTTTCCTTAATATGAAAACAGGTAATGCATCATGATACTGTTGACTCGAACCAGAAGCACCTTGATAATTACATATCAAAATAGAATTAAAGTTATTCATAATTATACCATATAAAGATAGCCATGCTACTATACTTTCTTCTCATCAGAACCTACTTTCTGGAAAAAAGAAAATCAACGTTCATTTCTTGACAATACTCGCTGGCTGTGTGAAGAAGTGATAAACCCATTTAACGCTTTATAGTAAACATCACTTAACAAAATAGGTACGTGACAACTTTACCATTGTCCAGTTGTAACATTTTGGGTAGTCTAGACAAATTACGCCATGCATTGTAATTACGGCAGTGTTACCAGAGATAAAACATTAGATTGTTATGTTCGATGCTTACACCTTAGCTTCATAGCTGTGCTACTCAAAGTGGCAGATCTCAATTATTTAAAAGTATTAGGTTGATCAGCAGCCACATCTTGTTTTTTGGCATGGACTATTCAGCCCATCGCATTGCTATATTCTGTTTTGAGATCATAACAAATAATATAACAATAATCCAATGGGAGAATATAATGCATAATTCTGTATTGCTGGGGCCATCGAAGGTCAATAAGGGGAATAAGTAAGTGTGGTTGAGACATGTTTTCTTCCAAATTAGGTTGGGAGAGGCCGAGAGATGGAGCTAAAAAGCACGCTGCAAGGACTGTGGCTGGTGTTTTAATCTTTTAAACCTTGGATATTTCGTGCTGAGTAAGGTTACATATGCAGGTTCTGGCTAATATATGAAAAATTCCTTCTAAAAGTTAAAAGTACAATAATATCGTCTTCCAGACGTTTTCTATATACAGTCTACCATTCTGTTGGGATTTTGCAAGCAATTGCTTATGTGGCATATCCACGGTAGCCTCTTGACCCAACAACTTGCAACAAAGCCACAAGCGTTCAGGCATTGGTATTCATCATTAGAAATAACAAATTACGTGGTGGTTCGTGGTCTTTTGTTTCCTTTAGTAAATTCGGAAACCATATGGACGATTTCGCTCTGAAAATTTCCAAATGTGACAATTAAAAACTACGAGCCTTTTTTGCAAAAATATCTCGGCAACCTAAAGAGCATTTTCTTCTTTGGAAATTTCTATCCGGCAGTGGCTGGAGTTCCAAATGAGGTTTAGGCGATAAGCGGGGAGTAGTACATTGAACTTTCCAGCATGACTAATAATTCGATATGGGACAGCTCCCAGAAGCGAAAAACACGTTGTATTAAGGGCGTCTCGTCAATTACACATCAGAGAACGAGAAATATGTAAATGGTTCAAGACGCTCATGATGCCTTTATTGTATTTTAATCTATGCTGACTGTTCAACTTCAAATATATGAATTAAAAAAAAAATTCTTTATAGGTTGTACATGACCAAATGGAGCATAGAGCCGTAAGTTGAGCCGTATGGTCACACAAGTAGCTGAAAGGTTGTATACAAAGTGGTGGAGGTAAAAATGAGCTGATTTTTTTGAAATGGAGGACTTACTTACACCGAATTCTCCACATGAATATGTTGAGGCGTTTCCCATGCTATTTTAATGAGGTGAGATAAAAAAAAATGGCAAGTTCAAACCGTGTCTGTGGTTTACTTTTTGACTTACACAAAGATAGCTGTACGAATTACGTTTTTTGGGTGTTTTTATCAGATCATAACTGAGCTGGAACGCGGTAAAGGTGTACGCTTTACGCCGGCATACTACCATTTTCGGAAATAGCCAAGCAGCGAACTGACATCATCTACGTAAAATGGCGTTTTCAATGCCGTTTTGTGTGCTCATCATCCCCACCCCCCATGGGCCAAATTGACTTGACTAAACACACGCGTATGATTGGCTCTGCGTGTTTAAACTTTTTTTTCTTTTTGTCATATTGGAAAATTAAAAAAATACTAAACGGACCCTCCCTTCAAGAGAGAAGCCCCAAATTGAAGGAATATGTGAAATAAGAGAAGGAAAAAAACAACCTTTCAAACAACAGTGAAACTGCTAACAGCCATTTGCGTGTGGTACCAGTTGGCGCAAAATCCGAATTTTACCATGGTGCCATAAATATGGAATAGTGGCAAAATCCATTCAGACAGGCCCAAAAAAAAGAAAAAAAGTTTGTACAGAAGAAGAATGATGGAAAAAGGAAACCATAGGGACGGTGGTTGTATAGAACAACTTAAATATTAGATTGCAACAAGTTGGGTATGGTCAGTGTGTGTCAAGTAAAAGTCGGTCGGTCGGTCGGTCGGTCGACGCTGCTCCCATTTAGATTAGCTGAGTCTGGCTAGCTGTATGGTTGATCTTGAATTTACCGAAGTGATCGTATCACAGGATACCGAACTCCCGCGTAAAGTGCATACCCTCCGGCAAGGTGAACAAACACTCGATTATTTTGAAAAGCTGGTTCTTTTACGTACCCGTATTCAACACCAGATTCCCATAATTGCTCTAGAGCGGCTTGATGATAAAAAGGCACCCATGCGTTGCCAGACGCATATAACCATTGGATCCGCGGTGCCATTGGGTGCCAATGATAATTGTTGAAAGGAAATTGACCAACGACAGCGCCAGTGTGAATCAAAAGGTGATTGAGATATAAAGGCAAGGAATTTGAGTAAAGAAAAAAAAATTACGGCTTTTTATATATGATTTGGTTATGGTGGGTACGTTCCTGAACCAAAAATTCGGGGGTCTCACAACGTTTTGTCGCTCTACGGAAAACATGCCGTAATTATGCAGGTGAACGCCAACAAACTTTTTGGATGCGTGAAGGGCAAGCCACATTCTCCTCCAGCCGCAGTTCGCCACACTCCGTGTTTCGGGGGTGACCAATAACCGCTATATGCAAGCCGGCCAAGACTTTCGATTTTGACTTAATGAGTTAATACTTCTGCACCACCAGCCACGGGCATATGCGTGCCTCACCATGGAAGTTCCTTAAGCTATCTATTTTGTTTTTTTTTTTTTTTGACTCCTCATTTCTTCGCCGAAACAAAATTTATTCAATCATGGCTCATATAGCTTGAAACGGTTTCTCAAAATTTTTCACTTCCCGACTATATAAAATTGCGAAAACCACTGAGCAAGAAGTATGACAGTACTACAGTGGCTGAGCGTTTGAGTCACTTATATAATGTGATTGCGTCTTGGCTGCAAATAAAACACTCCTTATCAGCATCTTGGATTGTGTTAGCGATAATCAGCACGGAAGTGTTAAAAGCTAACGTAGGACGACGAAAGCCGATCAGTCTTGTCCCATCCACTTTGAGACCTTGCAGTATGTAGCAAAAGTTGCACACTGCGGCAACCTCGCGGTTATAAAGACGAGTACTTTGCAATGGCTGCATATAATTTTGTTTGGTGCATGTTAGCCGGCCATTGCATAGTACTGTCGAATGTTCTTCTCGTCGCCGAGGTCTCGGATTGGATACCCGCTCGAAGGTTTCCAGGCTTTTCTGAGAGCAGGAAGGGACAGTGCTTGCGGGTTATTATACTTGTCAAGTATAAGCACTGTCAGTCCTCGCTTTCTCAGAGTTTGCCTCATCCCAATTGCTCTGATTGGCTCGTGCTACTTTGCGTTGCCCGCACACCAGATGCTCATGACCAGTATACAGTTATGGCCAGAAAGTGACTTTGAGGTCCTCAGAAAGCCGGTCATCATCTCGAGGGCTGTTGATTATACTCGAAAACTTGAGCTTCTTATGGAGAGACTCACTATTTGCTTTTCCAAAGGGACACAGTATTTGTGTTAGAATAGTAGTTGGTAAGCATTGTCGCTACCTTGGAGCGTTGAATTACAACAACGCAAATATTTGAGGCAACGCGGTGCTGCGCGCAAATCGGCTTAGGCAGGCTTCCACTTGGCCGATATCGCCATCTTCCTGTTTGATAAATTGAAGAGTTTTGCCTTACTTGCGTTCCTTCGTCTGCTTGGCCCGTGTATTTGAGTATATCGCATGAGGTACGGTTCCTCCGCGGTGGAGTTCTCATGCATACAGAACATTAAGTCCCACCCGATTTGGATCGACGAATAGTATGAACGAATTGCGGAGAGGACGGCCCTGGAAAACTTGATTTTCAGTGTTTCACACAGTTGGTCCATCTTGTAATAAGCCAAAAGGTGCTGTTTTTGATGTGCTTTAGCATCGTAGCATATGGAATTTTAGCAATGTAGCTATCTGGATAGGCTGTAAGCACCGGCTTTATCTTTACAGAGGCATCCTGCGTACTAGCTGGGATGTTGGAAGCAATTACCGGACTTTGGACGACTACCATTTCGAATACTCTGCGAAGAATTCCCTGGTGACTGAATGTTGTAAGTCGAAGTTGGGATCGTAACGAAGGGTCCGTAGAAACAGGAGGCGCTACGACATAGTGGTGTGTACGTTCAATTTGTTGACCAACATACGAGGTTATTAATAGCATCCCTGTAAGCAGGGCTCCATTCAATGGAAGATATACTGCACTTGACTGCTATAAATCTAAGTTGTGAATCATGGCTTGCGGTTGTGTTTGTGATGTCCACTTTAGAGGCAGCGCAATACTTTGTATACTGCGAAAATAGATTGCGCAACACTCGACATGTGCGTATCTCAAAAGCTGGGGCAATTTGTCCTATATTGACAAGGAGCTGGTGATCCAAAAAACACTGCATATTTAACACCAAATTTGGTCATAAACTGATCCAATCATTTGTTGACCGACCACATAGCAATGTCGGGGGTGCTCCTTATTTAAGAGCGAAATCTGTGGTGATCAAGCATGTGTTGGCGTTGACATGCATGCTGGCTTGGCTTAGCCGGTTCGGATTTGCCAAACATGACTGATTGTTCCTCATGCTTGGCCTTGGCGTTTTGAATTTTCCCTTCATATCTTTGCGAGGTGTGAGGTAGTTTACAACCATGCTGACATTGACTCAGTACGGCATGATGTTCCATGCATGTCTTAGCCTCATCACTTTCACCAGTTTGATCACAAAACGCACATAACTTGTTTTATACGAAACTATCATTGTATAATGGCCACACTTTAATATGTTATAGAAAATAGTTTTTAAATTGAAATGGACACTAATAAATGCATTCAGTAACGTTGGTCAATGAAATTACTATACAAAAGAAAATTGAAACAAAATCATGCCAGATGATTAGTGTAGGGACTACAAGGTTATTTTTTTTGGTTTAGAGTCAAACACTTTGCAAAATGCGGACATAGTGTTCATATTACTATATGTCGCGAACACGGGAAATTTAGTATCCTCTGTATGAATGGTGTTGTTGTTGTTGTTGTTGTTGCTGTTGCTGTTGCTGATGATGATATTGTTGCTGATCTGGATATCTTCCAGGAGTATTAGCTAGTGCTGGTCTTGGACTATTACGATGAGGGGAATTATAATAATCCTGCTGTCGTCCATTATAATAGGCATCCATATCATGAGCAGATTCACCAGAGGGACGTCGCATATACGGATCAGCGGCATGCTGTAACAAAGCAGCGTGGTCAGCTTCACTATACATGTCGTGCGGTTGATAATTGTCCATACGAGGCGAAGTATTATGATACGGAGGAACAGGAGTTGGGTAGCTGGGCTGTGGTGAGTGGGACCAACCGTATTGGTCTTTACGATAACCTGCCATATCACTGCCATATGAATCAGTACTACCACGGCGTCCAACCGGTGGAACCATGTAGTTGTTATATTGAGGCTCGTTATAATTTGAAACTGGTGTTCCAACATGTCCAGGATATGAGCTTCCATGGAAGCGTTTCTCTTCCTCGTAAAGATTAACAGATGGAAGAGTGGGTTTGACCATATTATTCAATGGTATATTTTCTTTGATAGCTTTGCCATTGCGGGCCTGTCCATTATTCGCTTGTCCATTCTTCGCTTGTCTTTTTTTGGCTTGTTTTCTCAAAAGCTCGGCAACCCTGTTTAGAAATAGCAATGCGAATACAATTTGAAGAAGGTTTTAGCAAGTGTTTGTTACACGGTTTCCGAAATTTCTAAATCTTAATAAAAAAAGATGCTAGAAAATAGTTACCTTTTGTCTACCTTGTGACAACAATATTCTTTCAAATTGCCTTGAATGTGGCAAAGAAGAGGAATGTACATGATAGCAGCAATGCATATCATGATAAATGACACCAAAAAAATGGCGAATGAGAAAGCCATTGTGCCTGTCATCATTTTCGCAACCACGCTATGGCCCATACCATCCCAGATACTGTCAAGGGTGACGGTTTTCTTCAACCAAGTTCTAATCAAGGCGTACAATGTGACAGCGTTGATGACTTGACGAGGTGCCTCTGCTAACAATAGTCGTTTCCAACCTAAAGAGACGAGCCATCAGCACGTGGAAAGCATTACGGTAAAAAAGCAACCGACCGATATATTTACCTTTCAGGGTGAAAAATACAAAGAACGCGATTTCATCAGTGGTCCTTTTGCTTTTTTGAATTTTGCAAAAAAAGCAATAATAGCTATAATCTTTAAGCGAGTAATAACGACTAGCAAACACCGAAGTGACGGTGTAAGATATGTCGCGGGAAGCAACGATAATTCGGCCTTTACGGATATCCCAGAACAAAAGTAAGAAAGAAACCAAAATAGCGCCCAAGAAAATATATTTGGAAACGTTGAGAGGAATGCCAATGTCAAGTTCAGCAAGAGTGGTAGTGCTTCCAACGACCAGCAAAGAAACTGGGATAAAGAATGGTTAGGTTTCATACTAATAATTTGACTTTTTTCGGTTTGCTGTGTCAGGTACATACCAGCTGTCCACATATCTGCAGCGTATACCAGCACTGATTTGAGTACCACCAAAAACAACATTATATACCTCAGTCTCATGAGGCAAGAAGAGTCGTGGAATTCCTGTACATCAACAAAATCAAACTTGTGATCCTGCACCTTTTCACGCTTCCATTTCGGCCCAGATTTTTTGCCCTATGAAAAGCGCAGAAAGAAACGACATTAGCAATTGAGTAATGATAGAGAACAACAAGACTTGTTGCTTTTCTCAGGTTGTCGTGTTTTCTGAACATATTTACCATGATAGGTTTATATTGGAAGAGGCAACAACCAGGACTGGGATTAGAAAAATGCTTAAAATAAAATAATTGGATCAGTTACCCAGCCTCGCGAAGCTTTTATTAAATTATTCGCGGCCCCAGCTCAGTTCCCCCCGTCAGCCACTGTATGAATGACAGCAGTGTTACTGCAAGGCAATCTGTCCATTGCGCAACATTGTACGTCTCATCGTTATGGAATTGTCCTTCTTCACATATCATATTAACCGTTATATCTAGCTGAAGCAGACCATACCGCGTCAAACACTTGTGATGGTAATATTTATGCTGTTTTTTTCGGATTCAACTGATAGACTATTACCGTTGAAAAATTTAATTTTTTTCGTTGTTGCTCTGACAGGTCTGAGCTTTTACAAAGAGGGTGAGTCCAGGGTGGAGGAAGGCACTAGCAACGCCCAAAAAATTGCTAGGTTTTTAGTACAGTACGATTTAGTTCGCGTTGTCCCCTTTGCCAGCGTGAAGAAATACATGTTTACAAATGACACATGGCGTGTGTAAGTCTCTCGTCAATTATACTCGTGTTTGGCTTGAGACTATAGGATCTTCACTAAATAATTAAATATTTCAAATGAACTTAAAAAAAGATATAAGCGACCTGAATCTGAAGAATTATCGATACTTTTCAAAAAGACTTTTCAATGCCACAAAGTAAGTCGCCAAATATTTAGTGATCCGAGTATTCATCGGAAATACTAAATACAGTACACTCAGCTACTACCCTCGGGATTAACCAAGTACGCAATGCTTATTAAAGTGCGTCAGCAAAGTTCTTTGTATTTGAAAACAAAACACTTGGAGAACCCGTTCATCACAAGTGAGGGTGATCAGGACGAGTTTGATTTTCCTTTACCATCCACCACACACTTCCTGGTATATGGAGAACAGCAGCAACCTGGATCACCACTTGTTATATATGCTACGTTATCACACGCACCACAAGATTTTAACGATATATGCAAAGGTGTTGATGGAAACTCGGCTATTGTGAACAATGAGACATTACAACAAAATGCTGTTCAACGCCTAGAACGATGCATGGAAGATATTTTTCAGCGAAGTGGGCTCAAACGATTTTCGGATGCTAACATTCCGATAGGCGCAAAAAGGACGAAGCGTGAGCAAGGGCAGGACGAATTAGAGTATGTCAAAAATCTCGACAGAATTCGACTAGAAAATTCCAAAACACTGCCGGAACGACTCATTATGAAGAGCAAACCGATCAAACAAAAGAAAGTCACTATGATCACTGCTCCTACTGTTGTAATTGAGGATCGAGAGGCAACTCCGAAGCCGCGAACAGATTCAGATGAGGAGAAGAAGGCAGTTGGCAAATTGAAACGTCCTACAAAGAGTACGCCGATATTACGTGATGCCAATCAGCAGGATGTTACATCTATAGCAGAAGCACAGCATAGTGGTCGACGAAAGGAAGAAACATTTGAGGTGGAGAATAAGAAGATCTTGAAAAAGATGGTGTGGGACAAGCTGCTTAAACAGGGATACATAAAAAGGGACGAGAATACCAAAGCTTATTATCATCAAATTTACCAAAGTTCACAGTTCGTCCTTGTAAGTTTCTCCAGAATAAGTTGTCAATAGAAGCAAAATGATTCTAATACCATTATATTTCCTTACAGAGAAATGTCATCAAGCTGAGAATCTTATCTGTCGAATCTATGGAATCAGTGGTTGATAGACACTTTGATTTCTATGCCAGCATGGAAAATATCGCCGCATCAAGTGAGTTTGATCCGACCAAACAAGCAAGTACATGTTGAAAACTGGCTGCAATAGGACAACGATTTCCAAAGATATTTGATCTTTGCATAATTTGAGTCAGTTTTTATGTTTTTATGTATTACGACAGGAAGTAGCAGATCCTTCACACCATCCGGTGATAATTCGTAGGAACAGCCGGAGCTTCGGACTGTGACTGGGCACCGGTCTCTCTTCTGCTTTGAACGGCAGGTGTACATAATATATTTCAAATTGCTACGATATAGCATGTGTATAAAAATCCAATAAACGCGACTTTCTACATTTATAATGATTCATGGCTTAGACACTCGCGATGTCCGGATTTATTGCCGAAATAACTCTTAAAATGACAGCCTGCAGCTTGCAGGTTCTTGTGCATCCGGGTGCAATGTGCCTCCAGGCAGTTTCATATTCCGCCCAAAAGGTTATTTCCGACACTTGCCGCCAATTTATCGGACTGGCCGTCCCCCTCGCTCGCTCTTCGCCCGGCTATCCATACATACACCGCGTCCAGGGCAAAAGCTTTTTAAGTTTGGCCAAAAAAATATAGAAATTATATAACGGTAAGCACGTACGGCTTCAATATCGGCCCAGCAGCATAATGACAATGCTCTTGCCAAAACCGAATCTTGCATTTCGAAACTCTCTTTTTCCCGGTGCGCAATTGAGTAGCTTCTTACATTGCTTTCCACCTTGATAGGACTCCCCAATATGAACTCACACTCGTCCCTCGACTACTCACTGTTGTCCCCTAATCTCAGTGACATTTTGAACGATGACCAGATATTGAAATTTTATCAAAGTGTAAAGGAGATCAAATCTCAGCAATCCCCAACCAAAACAGCCGCCATGTTCTTCGCTTTGTGCCACGCTATGAATCAACAAACGACGTTCCTGAAAGTCCCGAACTTGAATCGCCTTTTATTTCGACAAGACGACAAGTGCTATGCAGTTGATGTGGCCGGCACTGGTCAAGAATCGGTCGATGCACTCACTGAATATTGCGTAGATGTCATGAAATATGAGCACTCTGCGTCCAATGCTTTACTTCAGGACGCCATCGGCATGACTTCACGTCCCGCCAATAGCGACCACTCGTCGCCACACTCTGAGCCATCTGTCAATAGCAGAGCTCAATCCAAAGCTGAATCTGTCAAAAGGGAGGCTGCGTCTCCGGTGGCCCATTCACCATTGTCGAAGAAAACAAAAGCAAATATCAAGGACAAGCCGTATGAAGAAAGAAGTAAGTGACCATAGCAATCTAGCTTCACAATACGTATATATGTAACAACTTGTCCCATCCCGTCTAAAACCTATGCTCACGTACTTTCAGAGGCTGGCATTCTCAATGATCTATTACGTATCCAAGATGGCGAACTCAAGACCATGGCTGGTGTAGTGGGGAAGAGTGTCAAGCAAGTCATGAGAGGTCAACTTCCTGATACAGACAAAGACTTGGATGCGGCTGCTCGATTTACAAAGTATGCCAACACATCTGCTCATATGGAGACAGATTTTGCACCGAGAAATGCTGGAGTTTATTACAACTATGAATACCATCAGCTAAACACATCATACCGGGAATATGAAAAAATTGCAGCGACTAAGTTGCGACCTGATGCGGCTTCGGATTCCCGAGCGGTCACCATGCAATGTCGCGCAGATTTGGAAAAGTACATCAAAACCACCAACTGGGAAGCCATTAGGCGACGTCTGACCATTGGAGAGCGGATCACTGCCCTCACTAAAATCTTGGGTCCCGGCTTTCTTCTCCTGAGCAAACACGTTTCTGGACGAAAACTGCTTCATACTTTCAATGCCGCGGAATGGAGTAAATTCATCAGCGATCTGGCTCTTCCTGATCACGCCGAAGATGTCAAAGCTCTGAAGTGGAAACTCGGCCCAGGGAATATCTTTTAAAAATGCAAATTAAAATTATGTATAATGCAGCTTTTTCCCTTTACTTGTAAATTCTCAAAAGTCATATTTTCATCACAGCATTTTCTACTTTTCTGGTACCACTCTATTCAGCTGGTTTTGCGGGCCACTTTCATTTTGTTTTTGGTTCACTATCACATAGTTATAGCAAAGGTGAATCACTATGACTATAGCAAATAAACCGTAATATCATCAAAATCTCATATGTTTTTCTTTCCTTTCGGCCTGTACATAGAACTAAAGACTTTTTATTTGTTACATATAGTTTGGTATTGGGTTTGTAGCACTCTAAAATGGCGGAGGCAGTAGCATGGAAAAGCAAAGCATTGCGAGATTTTTGCATTTAACCTCCAGCTTGTTTGATTTCAGCTTCATAATCCACTTCGGCCCGAGCGTGTTGATGGTATGCATCTTTTTCAGCATGATCACGGCCAATGGCGTCCTCCTCCACATCAA